>JAACJT020000110.1:17318098-17356237 GCA_009936485.2 Gymnarchus niloticus | reverse complement strand
TGTGTGTGTGTGTGTGTTTGAAAAAGTTTAACGTCTTTCAGATTTAATAATCATAAGTATAAGATTAGGAAAAGGGCTGGGATGGAGAGGAAATGTAACGACAAAAGGTACCACTTACCACAAAGACAAAAGAATAGATACGTAAACAAATCATCTGCCATTTTCTGTACGGTCAGTGAGACCACGTTCCTGCAAAATGAATGCGATTAACTCAGTTAGACCTAGTATTACCACGTCTTTATAAAGATGCACCGCAGTCAAGTAAGTAACACAGTGCTATTACCAATAATGATAATAAATACTACTACTAATAATAATAATAATAATATGAAGAAGAAGAAGCAGTAGCAATATCATTAGTACATTTACGTCCGCTGAAGGCGGTTGCGTTTAATAAACAACTTAGAATAAAAATCTGAACTACCTGCTTTTTTTCTTGGCGTTCGTAATTTAATATTAATACTACTTTGACTGGTTACGAAAAGTAGTCTGCAACACAACTTACCTCAAAATTTCGATTTAATGTATTCTGATCAATGAAGTATGTCTTAACAAAAGAGGCGCTTAACTATTAAATGTTACGATTCAATGATACCAACCGTCAGTCTTGTCGGCGTAGGAACTTTCCAGGGGAAGTGTAAAAACTTTTCACATGTAGCTATCAGTTCTAACGGAAATGTTGATACGTCTTTTTGTTTGTGTGTGTGTGTGTGTGTGTGTGTGTGTGTGAGTGAGAGGGTGAGTGACTTTTTCATGCTAGGGTACGTAGCAATCAACTAAGTTGCGAACCATAGCTAGCGTTATCACTGCACAGCCTAATGGTGGCGGTACTGTACTACTCAACTATAACATTATTTTAATCCTGTATCTAATAATACGGATTTACAAGAAGTGATTCTGTTCCTCAATTAAAATGTGATGAAGTCTAGAAACCCAAATTATATTAAATTCAGTTTGAGGTAATTATATTGTGATATTTAATTTAACTGTTAAATCAGATTGTGTTTCAAATTTACAACATACTTTCAGTAATAAATTTGTGAAAAATCTCGAATTTAAACAGTTTGGTCTAGACTCATAATATGTATTTGTTATATATATGTTGATTTGTAATAATTATGTCAGTCTTTTAAGTAGGCTACGCATTTACCATGCACTGTAGGAAATTGAGTAAAGTGAAATATAATTATGTATCTTTTGAGGTGCAGACCGTTGAACCTGACGGCACGTAGACAAAATTGTCTCAAGCTTCCGAACACGCATTTTTATTAAAAAAAGAAAAAACACAAACTAAATATAACCACAAGCAGTTATGAGCGGGTTCAAGCACAAATAACAGGGAAACCATGCACCATTGACTAAAGTAAAACTCAAAAGCAGCTTTGACCGTCGTTGCAACTGCCTATGCTTTCACTGCCTACATGGCCTGCAGTAGTGCTGGGATAAGCAGTGAAGCATCCATAGGCAATTGAGGGCATAGGTGCATGGGGTGAGGCCTCTGGATATGTTAAACTGTCACATAGGATTTTTGGGATATCTTTTGACAAGCTACGCCTCCAACGCAAGTAGTGTTGATTAAGATGCTGACGTAAGCAGTACTGGATTGGTCAGAATGGGCTGAAGCATGCAATTCTGCCATAGAAAGGTGTAGGGGGGGTTAGCACTTTGAGCGTGAACTGTGGCAAGGCCAAATGGCATACATGGGACTTTTGGGATAATTGTTGACCAGCAGGGTCTGCTGATTACAACAATACCAAACGTGTCCAGATTGGACAAAAATCCTTGAACTAGTATGCAAGGATAAATATGGTAAATTTTGCAAATTTGCCAAAAAACTGGGCAGGAACTGCTAAATTCTGATTGGCTGGCCATGGAATTATGCAAATTAGCAGCGATTTTAAGCATTTTGATTGGTTTGGAACTCAAAAGAACCCATTAGAACCTATGATGTCACAGTATCATTGCTATGAAGATACTAAAACGGGGGCTGTGGAACCCCCTTTGAGGGCCACAGGCCCATGTTGCACGGCTGAGTTAGTGGGTCGGTATATGCAACTTGTGGCCAAATTGGGTGTTGCTGAGACTTATGGGTTGGTCTGGATTGATCAGAATGGGCTGAAGCATGCAATTCTGCCATAGACAGGTGGAGGGGGGGTTAACATTTTGAGCATGGCCTGTGGCCATGCCAAATGGCATACATTAGATTTTTGGGACATTTGTTGACCAGCTGGTCAGCTGATTACAACGATACCAAATGTGTCCGGATTGGACAAAAATCCTTTAACTAGTATGCAAGGAAAAATAGGGCAAATTTGCCAAAAAACTGGGCGGGAGCTGCTGAATTCTGATTGGCTAGCCGTGGAATTATTCAATTTTTTTTTTTTCAATTCAATTTTATTTATATAGCGCTTTTAACAAGAAGCACTGTCACAAAGCGCTTTACGTTGTCCCGGGCCCACAGTCCCCAGAGAGTAAGTCAAAGGCAACAGTGACAAGGAAAAACTCCCTCAGGAGGAAGAAACCTTGGAAGGAACCACACTCAAAGGGGAAGCCCACCCTCCTCACACCAGCACTGGGCAGGACAAATTAATTAATACAAATCAGAACAATAGATAAAAAAGAGCAAATCAGGGTGACAGCAGGGTCTTGGAGGTTTTTGAAGGAAACTTCTTGGAGGAATTATGCAAATTAGTAGAGATTTTAAGCGTTTTGATTGGTTCGGAACTTACTCCCCTTACTCCCCTTCCATCTGGTTTCTTGCACGCACGAAATATCAACCTTCCGTCTCTCCATCATATCAGCTAGCTCTGTCCCTTTACCAGTCATACTGCCAACATTCAAAGTTCCTACCCTTACTTCCACTCTCCTAAGCTTCCTCCTCTCCTCCTGCTTCTGGACACGCCTTCCCCCTCTCCTTCTTCTTTGGCCAACAGTAGCCCAATTTCCACCAGCGCCCTGTCAGCGGACAGTGCTGGTGGCGGTCGTTGTTAACCTAGGTCTCGACCAATCCAGTATGGAAATCTGTTTTGTTGTCCACATATTAAATTTGGAAAAAAATTTACATCGGATGCCCTTCCTGACATAACCCTCCCCATTTATCCGGGCTTCGGACCGGCACGGAGAAACACACAATGCATTCCCCAGTGACTGGGTTGTGTGGAGTCTATTCTCTAGTACCCTGGAATTGGCTTTCCCAAGGAGGCTGAGAAGTGTGATCCCATATAGTTGAAACACACCTCTTTTTGCCCATCCAGAGGTACTTCATACACCTTTCATGCATCGTTGATGAGGTACGTCCATCACTGAAAACATCCTTTCTATCACTCAACAACATCCTCGGGATTTGTCAGCACATCCACACCCTGGCTGAGCACAGCCTAAGCAAGGCTTCACCTCCCCATTCTGAGGCATTGAGAAGTTTACTAGAACTTCTATTTGGCCAGCCAGTACAGTAGTCTCTCTCCACTGTCTCTCCAAACTCCTCCCACATGTGAGTTTTCACTTTTGTGACTGCCTTCGCTGCAGCCTTTCTCAAAATGTGTCCATAAGTGGGATTACTGCTATGACAGGCAGCAATACTCTTCTAACCACAGCTTTGTCAAATGACTATAATGACTGAGGCTTGAAAATTGTCCTTTGATACTCTACATCCCCAACCTCACTCAGCATGTTAGAGACATTTTTCAGAGGTGTGAGTTGAATTCATCTCACACAGAAGCTTCAGCCAAATATTCTCAGCAACCCTGACTGCTTGTCTGGACTGCTCGTGTGGGCCTACACATTGACTTCAGTTCACTACTCTGGGGTGACCAGTTAATAGCTCTGCCTATCTATTCATATGAGTGTCCAAAACACTCATCTCATATTTGCACTAGTTCAGGCTCATTCCCCACCAGAGAGATAAGGTTTCATGTTCACAAAGTCAGTTTCTATTACCCAGGGTTAATCCATCTGAGTCCTGGTCATCATGCTGGCTACCTAAATGCCACTGCTCCCGACCCCCATCTTTCATCACACATGAACGCCTTAGCCAGACATTCCCAGCAAACTGTGACTACTCATATGATACTTTCTTGCCCATATCAGGAGCCCTCATCAAACTGAAGCAACATACCAACTGACCCCTGGTTTTGAGCCTACTCCTGGCTATTGTGCAGTCTCTGGATGAGAAGTCGGATGAACTGAGAGCCAGACTGACTTTCCAAAGAGATATTAAAAACTGCTATGTGCTAGGATTCACCAAAACCTAGCTTGTCCCATCTATTCTGAATCCCATCTATGATTGGAACGCATACTGAGAACTGTGCAGTGCTGGAAGGATGAAACGGACTGTGCTACACCATTATCTCTCCATCACGATTTGGTAGGTTTTTGAGATGCTGCAGGGGGCGACATCAACCTTTATGTGGATTAAGTTACTGGCTACATCAATAGTTGTCCTGATGATGTCCTCAGCATTACTTTTTGTACCTATCCAACCTAAAACTCTTGGCAAATGTACATAGAGTATACGTGTAAAGCTCAATGACAGGACTGCTGTTTTTAAACATAGTGATATGGACAGTTATAAAAAATCCAGATATGACCTCAAAAGACATCCATCCATCCATTTTCCATACCGCTTATCCGTCAGGGTCGCGGGGAAGCTGGAGCCAATCCCAGCTGACTTCGGGCAAGAGGCAGGTTACACCCTGGGCAGATTGCCAATCCACCACATGGCCAACACAGAGACAAACACCAATACATACTCACAGTCACACCTATGGGCAATTCAGAGTAGCCAATTGACCTAACCTGTATGTCTTTTGGAATGTGGGAGGAAACTGGAGTACCCGGAGGAAACCCACACAGGCACGGGGAGAACATGCAAACTCCACACAGAAAGGCCCTCAGTTGGCTGCGAGGACTGAACCCGGAACCGTCTTGCTCACCACTTACCCACTGTGCTGCCTCAGGAAAGGCATAATATTAGTTAAACTCACTACAGATCCAAAGTGGAGTCTAAATACTACAGTACCAATGCCTGAAATATGTGGAAGGCATTTAGTAGCATCCCAGATTATAAGGCATAATAAAACTCACCACTCTCAAAACACTCCACCCAATGAGCTAAATTCATTCTATGCTTGTTCTTAGTATCTTACCATAGAACCAGCCCAGCACATTCCGAAGCCCACTGTGAACTTCTAATATCTGTTTCCAGAGCTGTGTGTAAAGTTTGCCTGAAGACTAGCTCACATTAGGCTCCTGGCCCTGACGCCATCCCAGGTTTTGTTATGAATATGTGCGTTGAGTAGCTGGCAGATGTTTTTACAAAAATATTCCATCTCTCCCTGACACAGTCTGTAGTCATCTCCTGTTTCAAAGTGACTATTATACCTGTTCCAAAAAAACCTAGAATTACATGCCTGAATGAGTGCCGTCCTGTTGCACTCATTATGAAATGCTTTGAGCAGCTAGTCAAAGCACGCATTTCTTCTTCGCTGACCAGCACATTGGACCGATTACAATTTGCTAGATCCATCTTCAAGTACCCGAGTCATCCTAGCCATAATTTGTTTTCTCTTCTACCATCAGGCAATCAGTAAATGCATCACTTCTCTGATATCATCTCACACAGAACTCCACAAATAGACTGGACAAAATTATTAGCACCCTCAAATTAATATTTGGTTGCACACACTTTGGAAACAATAATGTGAAATGAATTGCTTCCTGTAACCATGAATGAGTTTCTGCCTTTCTACTGGAATTTTGGACCACTATTCTTCTGTTAATTGCTCCAGGTCTCTCAGATGTCAAGGGTGCCTTTTACCAACTACTGTTTTGAGATCTCCCCACAGATCTTCTATGGATTTAGATCTGGACTCAGTGCTGGCCACTACAGAACTCTCTAGAACTTTGTCTTATACCATTGTGAAGTATGTTTTGGGTAATTGTCCTGCTGGAAGACCCAGCTTTCTGACAACGGACCAACATTGCACTCCAAAATTCTTTGGTCTTCAGATTTCATGATGCCAACTTCCGGTTATGCAATGTAGCGATAAACAAACAGAAGAGGGTTACTCGATTTACTTTTTCAAAGCATAACTTTTTGGCATCCAACTCTTCAATGAATGGAAATATGTTGGTACTTTCTTAGGAGGGATATCTTTGCAGCAAAATGAGCAACTCAAAACCAAAGCAAACAACTTGTGGCTTGTGCAGCAACTAGCTGAGCCAGAAAGTTAGCCATGGTAGTGACTGCTAACGCTGACCAAGCGTGTTAGTGAAAAGGATACCGATGTAATCTCCAGAGGTTTCATGGAGAAACAGCAAGTGAGTTTAAAGGAAGATATTTCAACATTGATTGACACTGCTACCTAGTCTCTACACTCCTTGATGAATGCACTATGTGAACAAGTGAATGTATTCCATGACTGGTTCACCTACGTCGAAACTGTGGTGAGAGAGAACTTTGAAAGATTTGCTGTTACAGAGTCCTCTGTCAAAACCCTGGGGAAGCAGAACAGTACTCTTTTTGACTGCATTGAAGACCTCAAAAACAGATTGAGAAGGGCTAATCTGCATATCATATATCTCTCTGAGAGAAGTGAGCATGACCAGGATCTGGTGTTATTTGTTTCTGGACTGCTGATGGAGGCCATAGATTCTGGACGTCCTCATGACACTTCTGGAGCTACTGCCAGCCCTAAAGCTAAGCAAGGGAGCTCTACAACACGAAGACCCTTTGGGATATACTTTCATCGTTTCCAGGAGAAAGAAAGGATGCAGAGATAGGCCAGGCAGCATGAAATTACTTATTGAGGTACCACCCTGAGAATATATTCCGATACGAATGATACACTTGCTAAAAAGAGACCTGCTTTTAAGGACATTAAACTTGTTCTGTATAATGCTTCTGTATGTTGTACGTTGTTCTGTACATTGGTTTGACAATGCTTCATAACTGTTTATTCAACCTATCCAAAAGGCCGTTTAGTACTATGTTAGCTTCCTGACTGTCCAGATATTTGTGCCGTCTTGAGGCTCACAAAATTGGACTGTTTGCATTATAAGGTAGGACAAGCTATACTCTGGGTATTTAGTTTATCCTCTTCTCTAGTGTTGGTTCGGTCAGGTACAATTGTAGGTAATTCTATGCCGAGAAGACAGCTTGTTGTGGGTTCTGGAGCTAGTCCAAGTTCTTAGGACAAGGATAGGAATACTGCTGTCTTTTATTTTCTGTTAGTTCTGTTATGGGGTTATCTGTCATGGCACCTGGGGGCACGAGACAGAGTGAATGCCCGGATAAGGCAGAATGGGGAAAGACATGCACAGAGACAAACCAGGAACAGCACAGGGAACATGTTATACAGCAGTGCCCCGTGAGGGGAGCATTGGGAAAGATGCAACCCGAGAGAAGCATCCAGGTACATGCAACTCTACAAGGACAGTGCCTGGAGTGTGGCACCGCATGGAAAAACATGAACAGGGAACAGCAGAGCAGAATATACACATACAACAGGCCGGAGAGACAGACCAGGACTTTGGGGAGACTGCAGGGAAAAAGGACCAGACTCGGAAGGGAACCAGGAGTGCAGGTGCAAGAACAGGGCTCCAGGGCGACGCAAATGCATGGTAATAAGGGAACCCGGGACAGGAGAAGGCATGTCCATTCATAGGCATCGAGTACCCATAGATCAGGGTGACTCTGGGCTCCACAGGCTGGGTCACTCTTGGCTATCCACTGGCATATAATAATACCAGCCACTCAGACAGGCAGGTATATCGTAATTTCAACTTCATCCAACTCAGATTCATACCATTTGATTTTAGGAGGAGACATGAATTGCGTTATAGACCTGTTACTGGATAGATCTCATTCTAAAAGGCACTTTCAGCATTCATGATGCTTTCCTTACCCTCAAAACAAAGTGTTCTCCTTTTCCCATGTGCACCACACTTACTCTATGATTGACTACTTCTTAATTGATAAAGTATTTCTCCCTTCAGTTAAAACTGTTAAGTACTCTGCCATTGTAGTATTGAACTATGCCCCATTAATACTGGACTTATCTTTTGCACATTATCAGAAGGTCCTTTCACCGTGAAGATTAAACACAATGCTCTTAAGTGATAGGAATTTCCATGTGATGGTATGTAAAGAAATCAACAATTTCTTGTAAACCAACTAGATGGACTCAATATCTGCATCCTTTTTATGGGAAACTTTGAAAAGCATTTCTCAGGTGAGAAATGACTCATATTGTACTTTGAGAAATAGGGTCAAAAGGCAGCAACAGGACCATAATATTAAGGATATACTCGTATCTCGATAGGAAGTGTGCCATATCTCCAACTTCTGAATCATGTAAACAGACAAGATCTCCAGGTTCGGTATAACCTGTTTTTTTCCCAATTTATTCAAATACAACAATTGAAATCAAAACAAATTGCAGAATTTCACAATCAAATCAAGTACAAAAATCAATACAATGATTAAACAACAACAGACTTTCTCTCACCTATTATAATCTCCAAAACAAATTATTATTAACAATAGAATAAAAATCAAAAATGCAAACATTATTTACATAGGTAAATAAAACAGTCTAATAAATATTATAAATTCAACCATTGTCCCTAAAAGTTAAAATTCCAGTAATAACAATAATCTCAAGAACAGTAATACAATGGTTAAAAAAGGGATCGCTTCACAGCTCAGTGCAGTACCATCTTTAACACCAGCAACAGGTAAAACGTTTAGGCTGAGAATTAAATCATATGCAACATAAAAGTTAACAAGCACCACATGAAAAACCCATACACTAGGATGCTCATTTAAAACAATGTCACACTTACCTTGTCAGGAGGGTGGACATCAACAAACCTCAAGTTGGACTAAAACCAGAAAAGGCCTTTCCACCTTTCCTTGGCTTTGTTGTAGCCCCACAGAGTGATATTGCGCTCCATCCTGAAATTCAAATCAGCCAAAATCTTGTGATAAACTCCACAGGCACTCAAGTCAACCCCATATAGGATGAGTGCCAACCTCGCATTCCAAATTTCATGTTTAGTGATGCTTATCAGCAACCACATCCAGGGAGGGAAGGGAGTCTGAGGGCCACCCATTGATCACCTTGGCATAGGACAACACAAACTGAGGGTCCACTTTCCTGCACAGACACTCCACTGATGTCCAGACCTCCCTCACATACCCACAATCCCAAAAGGCATGACAAAGTGTTTCTTAGTCTGAATACCTGGATCTGAGGCAGCAAGGATGTCTGGTCAGCTTGTATCTGTACAATACCTCCCCGACTGACAGCCTATCATGCAAACACTGGCAATTCAGGTCCTGCAGCCGGTGGTCCAAGCCTTTGGGCTGGATCCTACTCCACATGTCCTTCATCAAACCCAGAATAGCTTGGGTGTTCCTTGCCTCCAACACGGTCTTATACAAGGCTCAGTGTTTGACAAGGACACCCGAGGCGAGACCTGCCGGAAGAGACTTACTCCACCTTACTGCATGGTAATATTGGTCTGGCAGTGTCTCGGCCTTGGACCCAGAGTTGGACATGACTTCATCAGCCGTTGCATGATAAGAGCCACCCACTGGTAAGGGTGCTCTGGGGGAGCCACCAGATGTGCACAGAGCTGGAAGAAGAACAGGAAATCAAACTTGAAAGGGAGGTAAGGGACGTTTCTCCCCCCCAGTTTTTTCCAAGATACATTACTTCCCTCTTCATGGGCTCATACCTGCCCCCCCACATGAGATTAAAAACATCCCGGGTTAGGCATCTCCACATGGAGTGGGGCATGAGGTATACATAGGCCAAGAGGAGCAATATGGGAATTATATCTACTTTTAAGGCAAGAACCTTACCTAGGAAGGACAGGGACCTGGCCTTCCATAACCCCATCTTCTGTCTGGCAATATTCAAATGTTTTTTCCAGTTTACAGGGGCAAGACCTTTTGAAAGAAAGTAGATAGTTATGTGTATGATCCTAGTAAGAAATCTGGCCACTTACTGGCCAGATTCTCATCAACTTATCTCCCAGCATATTTTCCAGGTTAGAACCCCTCTCCACGGAGTCACACTAGACCCATATGAAATTAATGAATCCTTGAAAAGTTTTTTCTTCATGGTCTACTCATCAGATTCTCCTGTTGACAATATAAACATGCTTAACATGTTTATAAATTTGATAGTCCCAAATGTACCCCGATCCCAGAAATCAAAACTTAACCAGTCACTAGAACTAGAAGAAATTGTTATTCTCTGGAATGCAGCGCTGAAAATCCCCCACCCCAGATGGGTATCCCATTAAGTTTTATGAGACTTTTTCAACCATTCTTGCCCCACTATTGCTGGATGTGTTTAATGAAACTTTTGGTCGGAGATCCCTGTCACCAACTTTGACCGAAGCATCAATCACATTATTACTGAAATATGGTAAGGATCCATAAGACTGTAGCTTATACCACCCAAACTGTGATTGCAAAATACTGGAAAATTATATTGGAAAATAATTTACTGGTTGCAATACCCCATACAGACTTGTGTCAGCTGGAAGCTAGGTTATATCTCAAGTGAACGCTCCCAGCCTTGGTCACATCTAACCTACCAATCTCTTCTAACCACTTTTCCCCTAATCCCATAGTGGTCTCTACATTACTGATTTGGTCCCAATTTAGAAAATCCTTTGGCTTCAAAGAACTATCTAATCTGAGTCCAATATACAACACTCACGGTGGCAAAAATAGCGTATTAAAACCTTAATACATAGATGGCATTTTTGCAACCTTTAATGATCTCTCTAACCCAGCCACTGGGGGTGCACAGGCCAGTGTACTCCTTCATGCCAGTCCCAAGCCTGGATAAATGGGGAGGGTTATGTCAAGTAGGGCATCCGGTGTAAAATGTTTTGCCAAATCAAATATGCGGACAACAACACACAGATTTCCATACCGGATTGGTTGAGGCCCGGGTTAACAATGACCACCACCAGTACCGTTAGCCAACAGGGTACTGGTGGAAATTGGGCTACTGTTGGCCAAAGCCGAAGGAGGTGTGTCCGGAGGCAGGAGGAGAGGAGGAAGGTTATGAGAGTAGAAGTGAGGGTAGCCCCACCAAGTATTAAGCTTAGGGGGCAATTACTTTTTCACACGGGTGATACAGGTTTTGGAGAGTTTTTGTTGTTCCGTTAATCACAAGATCACTGAACAACTGTGTGTTGTGTTTACTCGGGTTGTCTTTTGTCTTATACTAAATTTGTTTGAAGATCAGAAACAATTAAATGCTGTTAATAAACAAAATAGAGGAACTCAGGAAGGGGGGCAAATACTTTTTCACAGCGCTGTATTTACCGAGTTAAATTCCTCGTACGTTTGTGCTTGGCGAATGAAAAGGATTCCAATTCTGAAGCGGTTAAAAAAAACCCGGAAAACACCGTACGAAACATATTTCATCCACCCATGCAATCCTCCATCCTATTTTTGCTCTATAATTCCTATTCTTCCGTTCAGCCATCTTCCTTATATCAAAGACTCATGCTTTTGTAAATACACAAGTTGAGAGAAGGCGGTTCATAGCGACTTATTAGCCCAATAAGATCACCGACCAAAATTACGACAGAAGAAGAAAAAAGGCCAATGAAAGGAACAGTTATCTTAAGCGTGGTTTCCTGTACTACTCGCATGTTGCTATAATAAAACCAATGTTTGTCTGCTACAGAAGGAAAATGTTGGAAGGCTCGTAAGTATTGACAGTTTCCTTTTTCCTTTATTTAACCCAGCCACTGGGGATGCACAAGCTAGTGTATTCCTTTTTCCTTTATTTAATAATACACACAACATTCAACGAACCTTTAAATAAATTAAACGTGTGGGTTTAGATATATACGAGAAACAGTATAGGATCGAGCAAACATTACAATTGTTCGTGTATCGTAAAAATCTAATGTGTGCATATACGAAAAATACAATAATGTAGACAGGAAAAAAATAATACTAGTACGTCGATTTACTAACGATGCTTATACTACAGATTTCATTTAAAATTACGTTTTTGAATGTTTTACATATCATGCTATACAGCCACAACAAATTTTATCTTCTAATACGTTACAAATGTTGTAATGCGCTGCAACTTGCGGCGTAGGCGTGCTGGTGGGCGGGTTGTAGGCCACGGTCTGTGTGTACTTAAGATACAAATGACAGCTAAGCATAACGTCAAAGAAAATAGGCGGAGAACTCAGACAGCCGCAAAAATTCGACGTGAGCCGAAGTCTGCGGCACACTCGTGAAATCTTAAGGAGTAAGCGTCAAAGTTATCAGTCAACAGAAATTGCCTGGGAGTCATACAACGCAAAAGGGACTCTGACATGCACTGGCCGAAATGTGAGACATTATTGTTATTATTATTTTTGTTATTGTAATTACTATTATTGTGGTTTCAAGCACGTAGTGCTGAAACCATATTGGAATTATGCTGATTATTGTTAGTATAAGTAGTATTAGTAGATGATGAAATAGTATTAATAATGCTTGTAGTAGTGCCGTTGTAGTAATATTATTCCGTTCTGCTTTTGTTCGGATTATTTAAAAACACGTTTTTAGTATTCTAGGTACAGTGTAGTTTGTATCACAATGGTCTAACATACGATAAGAGAATCCGTTATGTCGTCTGTCAAGTGTAGAATTCTAATGTTTAACTCTTCAACGTGGGTTATTCCAGCTCTGTGGAATTGCGTTTCTGTTACGGACGTCTTTGCTATTGACTTATTATCTTAGACGTTTCGTAGTCGTATACAGTCAGAGTTAAATTTTGATAAGTTGATATTCGTTTTTGACTGAATTAAGTAACACAGAAGCAAAACTATTTTGGGGAAACCCTTTCAACCACCGCCCAGTCCCCCCTGTCACTGCAGCTGTTGATTCAATTCCCCTTTCATGGGTGGGTGTGAAACAGGAGGTAAGAGTTTTCGCTCTAATCCCTTTAGGGGATTAAAGAACAGATCTATGGGGGCTCAGAGGAAATTACTTTTTGTTAAATGGTTGCAATAGACTTTGTGTCTCCGAATACGTGCACGTGCTTCTCAAGGTTCCTTTTTCTGTTATTTTCGAGTCAGCGCACGAAAAGGTCGTTGGAATCCCCGACTACCCACGCAAATGACTCATGAGGGATTTCCGTCGTTATTTGAATACTGTATTACAAGTGGTCTCGGACCTTTGAAAGGGTATCCCAACTGCATATCGCCCACTATGGTTATCAATATGCTAGCCGACACAAATGGCTTACCTTTAAGGAAGTAAAATGTCAAATTCTTCTTGTAACTTCATATTGAATAATTATTATTTTCATTATACATGTAAGCAATTCAAATAATTGAAATAGGCCAATAGGATGCATTCACCCTGGAAACATTATATATATATAACTCACACGCTTTATTAAAATTGTTTTACAATAATTAAAGAATAAGCAGTTAGTTATGAATGGTTGAAATGACAAGTTAATCAGTAAAACATTACCTGAAGGTGTGAATATTGTTGCCGTTTTAGTATTAAACAAATGAAGCTAGATAACAAACAAAAGATATTTCTTATTATGTTGTCCAAATATGACGGCATGTTGTTGTTTGAAGGGAGTACTATAAAGCACTCATTTTTATGGTAGTTCATTAGTAAAATTGATATGAAACAGACAGTTGGGCTTTTCTTGATCACTATGTACTAAAGTAACACCATGCAAATGAAATTGAAAGAAAAAGACTGCAAGAAACAGAAAGACTTTATTACAGTTTTAGCTCTAGATTGATTCAGACTGGAAATTACGGAAACCAATCTAACATGCTAAAAAAATTTTTAAAGAAATGTAAAGTCTGATCTTGAATATTAGTTTCCATTCCATTCTATGACATAGCGATACTATGTAGAATATCTATATATATATATATATATATGAATATATATATATATATATATGAAATAACAGTTGATCTGCATGGTGTTTATTCGTTTGGGCTAATGATTTACAAGATAGTTAATCACATGAATTAAATACCTGTGTACAGGACTATATATCAGATTTAGTATCAGATTTAGTGAAGGGTATATTGACTGGGTTACTTTGACTTTTTTTAGATAATATTTTAATTGGTAGTTAAGGAATTTTGACTTCACATTGCATAAGTTAGTAATTCAGCTACATTTGGAACACACTATGGCTTTACCACTGATACATTGTCTATATTATGAAAGCTCACGTACTTGAAATACATTGGAACTCCTCTTGCTTGACACGGGGAAGTTTAATTTTCCTTGTTAATGAATTTCCTATATTGTGAAATACCTTGCTTTCCTTAGTTGTTCTCTAATGTCTTTGGAAGAGGATTCCATTAAGCTGTTTTATTAAAACATACTGCTGTACGGCTGGTGGGATTACTGTTTTAATACAGGCCTCTAAATGTTGAAGCTCTCTACAACCTGAGTCGTACGTTTGTGTTAATTTACGTGTCAGTGTATCACAGAACATGGCAGTTAGGGCATCGACTATGATATACTGGTATGTTGGTGTGAAGGCAGGAGGATGTGTGGTTGCAATAAGCGTAACGGAGCCCGCAGGAAGTAGCGTCACAGAAAATGAGTGAGAACATCCTCCATACACACGTTTGTGTGAAGCGCAGGTGGGTCTCGCCACTGTTCCTACTGGAATACATTCCTCACCGTCTCTCCGGAGGTGGTTTCGTCGCTGGCGGAAATGTATCTTATCTGTCTTTGTTGGGGTCTAGATTTCAGAGAAACGTTGTTGGCGCCTGGAAACCTCCGATAACTATTGTTTTGCAGCAAATTATTTTTGCTTTTTATTGTTAAATGGAAATGAAACGTAAAGAGAACACTATGCTGATGAAATGGAGGATGGGAAATTACAGACACAGGGAAAGAGTTCTTTTGATGAATGAGAATTTTAAAACGTTGCAAAGTTCAGTAGCCTCTTTGGCATTTTGTATTTTAAATGGAAAAAAAAAGTTTGTTTACTATGGAACCGTATGAGAATGTTTATAATTTTATTCAGTTTGGAAGTTATATTAACATGTTTTCCATATTAATAAAGTCGTCTACTTATTGAGTACAGTTTTTTAAATAAACGGATTGCTACAACGATGTACCTGAAGACAAATGACTAGTATGTTAGCACGTCGGCTACATTATGCGGTCATTGTGTAACTAAAACAGTTATATACAAAGTATCATTTAAGCAGTTTTATATATATAAAGTATCATTATCAAGATTTATACTGAGATAATTCGAAATACGAATTCGTATATTAAATCGTAGTCTGTTAGCTATTAGCCGTTCTACTGTTAAAAGATGACGTGAACTTCAGCAACATTGAAAATCAGACATGGAAATAAAAACAGTTAAACTTATGTGCCATGCTGTAATACTGAAAGTGACTGCCTTTACCCATAAATAAACAAGAATAAATGTACGCCTTTTAAGACTAGCAGCATGAATGGGTTGTTAAAACGATGCATGATTAGTTCATAGCAGTGCAACCTTGCCTTCGAGTATTTATAGAAATCGCTCTTCGGTAGAGAACGTTTAATTTCAGGGTCCATTATGCTGACATGTGTAAACAGTACAGCGACGTCATGTTTGTTACAGATGTTTGTTGTTGCTTAAAAGTTAATGCCGATTTTAAATTAAGTCGCCACGTTCACATACAATAGATGCAAGTATATGTATTTACACCGGCTTAGTGTAAATTATGGCTTTTCACGATAGGTCAGGGAGAGTACCTAACCGTGTGGTATTTGGAATTTCTTCTGGGTACTCTCTCTTATCTCACACATTAAAAAAAAAAAATATTCAGGTCAACTGATGTCTCTGACTTGTCCATAGTGTGTTGTTGTGCGTGAGTGTGTGGCCTTGACATTTCAAATGTTAGTGTAAAAAATGTCTGATTTGTTTCTTTATGTTAGACAGTAATTTAAATTAGAAAACTTGCAAGAGTACAAATGATCTACTACTGTCCAAAGACCGTACCATTTTAACCACTTAGATGTGTGTATTTTTGAAATTTACTTTTGTTCTGAATTGATCAGTTCTGACTGACATCTTCGAGAATGACCTCCAACAACGTGTGTTGTTAAATTATTTGCTTGAAAATTTACTAGATTCAGTGCACCTCTCAGACTATTATGTTGATGGTCGATTTTCTGTGTTAAAAACTGGGATTGCAAATTCAAGAAAACGTTTTATAATAATTAATTTTTACTTGTTTCAATTTTCTATTCTGGTAGATTTCCCCATTAATTAGAACTGGCTTCTTTGTGATATATGTAATCATATTAGAAAACATTGTCATATTTAAACAGTATTTTCTTGAATTGGGACAGGGTGGGTAGCACTGTTTTTCACACCTCCAGGGTTGGGGGTTTGAACCCTAGCTTCACTTTGTCTCTGTAGAGTTTGCATGTTCCCCCCATGTTTTTGCAGGTTTCCTTTTGGTACTCCAGTTTCCTCCTGCAGTTCAAGAACGTTTAGTTAGGCTAATTAGCTTCTCTAAATTGCCCATAGTGTACGTGTGCGTGCATGCAGGCATGCCCTGTGATAGACTGGTGTGTTGTCCAAGGTTTATCACAGCCTTGAGCCCTATGTCACCTGGCATAGGCTCCAGGCCACAGTTGTGGAGAAGGTGTCTGCTAATACTGTAATAACATGTTTTTCCTTGTGTGTTCCTACATACTATTTGACAGACTGCAGGACTAAAAGGCACTTGTATATAAACACCTAGTCATCCATCTTCTAACTGCTTTTCCTGGTCAGGGTCACAGGGTAAACAGAACTATATATCATAATATATTTTGGTGAGTAACTTCTTTGAAAGACTAATGAGGGAGTTAAAGATGTTATGCTGTAATTTTCAGACTTATGTATGCAATTCACAGGTTCATAAATTGGTATTGTTGAAAGCCATAATTAAGACAGTAATTGCACACAGTGATGTTAAACTGTTTAGTAACGGCCGAGTGACCCTCTCCTGGGTAAGTGGCTGGAGGATGGATGGGTGCATGTTTACTAGCAGGCAGTGTAGTAAACATTTTATGAATGTATATAACAGTGCTGATTAACATGGACATGTTTTAATAAAACAGGGTAATTGATTTTTGCCTGGATGATGTTCCATAGTGAGTTTTATCGGTTTCTCCAGCGCCAAAGGAAAATTCGTGTTCACTGCCCACTGTAAAAAAACTCCTGGAGCAGAAGCGGAAGCGAGAAACAGCCAATTCTCCCTCTTCCTCCACCTCCTCATTATCATTGGTGACCACGACAATTGCTACTCCTTCTGTCTCTGTAAGTAGATTTGTATTAAGGCTTTAGAGATTTTTTCATCATTAGCAATGTTATCTTGAGGTTTCTTTATATATACATATATATAGTTATGAACTTTACTCCAGTTCTCATAGCCATTCCAGTTAGCTACAGAGTAGATTTCAAAGTATTGCTCCTGTTATACAAGTCACAATGTGGCCTAGGTCCCGAATACATTTCTGACCTTCTGAAATAGTTTGCTCTTGTCTTCTGGTGCTGGTCAGCTAGTTGTGCCTAAAATCAAATCGAAGTAGGGTGAAAGGGCATTTAGCTACTATGCTACCCACAGCCAGAACCAACTCCTGGAAGAGACTGGACATGCTCCATCTTTAGAGATCTTTAAAGGCAGGCTAAATACTTTACGATTCTCACAAGCCTATGACTAGTCTTCATTTTAATGCACTTAACTGTTCTTAACTTAATTTGACTTTTAATATTTATTTAGTTTATTTCTTTTATTATCTTTGTATTTTTATTTTCTTAAGATATTCTATTGCTGTCTCTGTAAAGTGCCTTGAATTGCCTCTGTGTATGAAATGTGCTATATAAATAAATTTTTCTTGCCTTACCTTGACTGAAACAGTTTGTAGAACTGCCTTTTATCAGTATATTCTCCTGTTTGTCTATAGGTGTCGCTGCCAAACCAGGATACCCAAACAGGCAAGCAAAAAATGCATTATTAAGCTGTAACTTCTTATTATAATACAGAACATATGAATATATAGGCCTACTACTCCTATTCATTCAATTTAAATACTAATGAATGAGAGGTTCACTGTAGTGTCTACATTTTTAGGTGCCATCTGCAGCTACCAGGGCATCATGGGAGCTGTGGGGCCCATGTTGTCACCACCCTATGGTGAATGGAACCTTCCCACCTCCTCTCAGAGATCAAACTTGCAACAAGACTGTACAGTTTCTTCTGTGGGGGCCTATTTGATTAACCCACCATCCTCGTTGGACTGCATCCAGAGTGCAGCCTACAGCCCAGGTTTGACCCCAGGCTACCCAACAGAGCAATCGCAAGATTACAGTGGTGCCATGAACATTCATCAGTATGTAAGTGCTTGTCATTTTTAAATGAATGTTTTTTTGTAAGCAAATGAATAATTTCATCTCAAATCCTGACTCAATTAGTGATATACATGCATATATATGTATATTGTTTTCTGGTTCCCTCCTTAGTTAGGACGTCCCGTGACAGTGACCCTCTCTGGTTCAGTTCACTCGGGGGTACAGCAATCTGCAAGCTACCCTTGGTCACCAGTGGGTAGTCTCCAGTGTCATGGTGCCCCCAGCCCTCAGGGATTTGGGGTAGAGATGGATACTGGGAAACTGGAGGAGGCCAGAATGTTCCTCCAAGAAATGGACTACAGCAAGAAGATGTGGCAAGATGAAGATGGAGACACGTAAGTGGCAGAGATATTTAAATAGGACTTATTCGTATCCAAAATAGAGAGTGGCATCAGATAGTCTTGGATTACTTCAGATCATAGGTGGATGCATGTAATGTAATTCATATGCAAAATTTAAATTCTTCTGTGTATGCCAGACACATGACTTTCTTGTGTTAAGGATTTAACCATTATTGAATCATTGTTGAATTTCTTCCAAGATTCATTGTCAATCATATTACCAGATGGAAAGTTTATTAGCAATAATTAGTGCCCTGGAACGTCTGGTATATTGTGTGATGGGAACACCCTCCAATAACCTGCTGTTTGCTTCACCTCAGGATCCTGCATATCTATACAGCAAAGGGTCTGAGGGAATATGCTTTTGCAGCTGCGGAAAATTTGCGCGACCTGGGCAAGCTTGACTCTAGAGAACATAAAGGAAAGGTATGCAGCAAATCCACATAAGGGTATCCCTATAGGAAATTAGTGAATTAAACTGAAAATGAGCTCAAATTCACTTGTTGTAAAAGTAAATAGAGGCATTTCCATATAGTGGAATTAATGATTTGTTAAAAATTTGTTTTAAAAGTTTTTTCATTAGCTAATAATGTTGACCAAATATTTGTTGTAGATCCTTTTACAAAATGACATATATGAAATATAACTGCAAGGCAGTTATGGCCAGGTTCAAGCACACAGTACCAAAAGAGACAGCTTGCACCTTTGACTAAAGAAAGCAAAAGCAGATTTGACCATTAAACAACGCATAGAAAGTTGATTTGGGGGTTGAAGCAGATAGCGTTGGCCCTATGCCAGCACTGCATGCTTCAAGCCATTCTACCTATCCAGCACTGCTTGTTTCAACCACGCCCCAAGCACCTATACCCCCCAGCTGCCTATGCCAGCACTGCATACTTCACTGCCGATGACAGCACTGCATGCTTCAGCCACACCCCATATCCCTATGCCCCCCAACTGCCTATGCCAGCCAGCACTGTCTCTTTCAGCCCATGCTAGCATAGCCAGTTAAGGGGCAAAGGCACTTGGAGCGTAGCCTGCAGCAGTGCTAACATAAGCAGTGGAGCATCCATAGGAATTTGAGGGGTATAGGTGCTGGAGCGCCAAATGGCACACATAGGATTTTTGGGGTGTCTTTTGACCAGCTACGCCTGCAATGCAAGAGGTGTTGATTATCGTCTTCATTTTTCCCAGACTGCTCTGTTAGTAGCAGTGACTGCCAATCAGCCGCATATTGTCCAGGATCTGATTTTTCTGGGGGCAGACATCAATGCCTGTGATGTTAAGGGTCAAACTGCACTCCACCTAGCTGCCACCTATGGGTTCCCCAGAGTAATGCAGGTGAGAAAAGGGACTGTATATACATCCCGGACATCTAATTTCGTTCCTTAAGAATCATTTATTTTTCCCACTCTAATAACTCTTAAACATGCTTCAGCATATAAATATATTTACACACACTGCATGCAGAATTATTAAAGCAACTACTATTCTTGATAATTTAAAAGTGAATTCATGAGTTGTTTTAAATGTATTTAAAGAGAAAATGTTACTTAAAATATTAGTCTGTAACAAACAAAAATAAAAGAAAAACACTTGACAGTCAGTGCACACAGTTATTCGGCAATCAGAATAATTTGTAAATTGCAATAACAAGTGGATTTTCCCGTCTTCATCATGAACAGAAATTATAATAAAAAGTTTGAGTTATTCAATGTATGTAAATCCTTCTCAGTTAGATTTTTCATTTTATCATGCCCTGTATTAACTGAGGTAGCTAGAACAGCCTCTTAGATGCTAGTCTGAGAAGTGTACTGCTTGCCATCTTGGAAAATCTCACTCCTATAGTAAAGACTAGTAGTTCTCAATAGGGTTTAAGAAATGAAGGGGGGCAGGTCATAATTTGATTACTTTTCAAGTCTTTCTTGGCCAGCCAATCTATGGAAGACATTGATGCATGGGAAGAGGCATTGTCCTGTATGAATATCATCACTTTTTTGATAGATGCTGACTTCTTTTTGTACTACTATTAGAAGAAAGCATCTAAAAGAAAGCATCTTCTATAAAATGGCAGTTGATCTTAGAGTTAATTTTTACACCGTTTACAAGCCAGAAAGGTCTTGAATGTTCATAATGGATAATTGCAGCCCACAGCCTCATCCTCTCACTAATCCATTCACGAGCCCACCCATCCGGTCCACAAAACCTTTGTAGAATCAGATTTGAGATGGAGATCGTGTTTGAGCCTTTGTACCTTAGTAATGTTGTGTAGCACATTGTACTTTGGAAATTCTCTTCAGATTGCGGTTTTCAAAAATTGAGGCACTGGAAGTCATTTGTTTAATTTGGCACATATTTTTGGCATTTCATTTTCATCTTCTTCCTAAGTGCTTGTGTCCTCTTTGGCTGTTCACCACAAAACATTTGATTGTATGCTGATCCCATTTTAACAGTTAAACAATTTTGATGGATTACATACCTCTAGCTTTTTTTTTTGGCCCAATTTAATAGGAATTAAATGGTTTGATATATTATGCATTAACAAAAGGTAGCCGCATAGCATATAATTTAAGATGACACTACTTTATAAACTACGGTTATGTTGAACATTAAATTGTGCATATTAAGGCAAAGATCGGTGTGCTTCAGACTTGTGTTACAGCTGTTTTGACGAGATGATTACAAAAAGGTATGTCTGTATGAGCATTTTAAACTTTTGCGAAAATATGAAGGATGGCTTAAGAGTGTTTTCGAAATAGTTACAAAATTCAATCTGATATGCCATTTTCAGTGGAAGTTTTAGCTATGATAACTAATGATGGTGACTCGGAAATTGATTTCTGTCTTTTGTCAGTTGAGAATATAATTGTGTTCCACGGCTTGGCGTACTTTTTAACTTTTTCTTCAATGAGCACAACTCACAGCACAGTTATTTCTCGTCTATACTGCTGAAGGCAGTAGCTATGACAAGATTCCGGAATATGTTATTGTCTATAAACGAATAGTATACTTGTATAGACAATATTATAAATCACTTGTTTCCCAAAGTAAGTTGCTTGTAGGCTACTAAGTCAAAAGAGTCGCTTCTACTGTAAAAGTTTAGTCTATCCTCTCCCTTGCAATAAGGATAGGAGGCTAACTTGCTAGCTACTTAATAAACATTCAGCTTAAAGCCAGATAGTGAGTGTGTGTGGTATTACTTCGTTCCCTGAGTGTTTAAGAATCTTATGGCTTGAGGGAGGAAACTTTTGCGCAGTCTGGTAGTGAAGGTCCGAGTGCTTCCGTACCTTTTTCCGGACGGCAGGAGGGTGTAGAGTCTGTGTGAGGGGTGTGTCAGATCATCCACAATGCTGATGGTTTTGTGGATGCAGCGTGTGGTCTAAATGTCCATGATGGAGGGAAGAGAGACTCCGATGATCTTCTTGGCTGTCCTCACTATCCTCTGCAGGGTCTTGCGATCCGTGATGGTGCAATTCCCAAACCAGACAGTGATGCAGCTATTCAGGATGCTTTTGATAGTCCCTCTGTAGAATGTCGTGAGATTTGGTGGTGGGAGATGGGCTTTCTTCAGCCTTCGCAGGAAGTAGAGATGCTGCTGGGCTTTCTTGGTTATGTAGCTGGTGTTGAGGGCCCAGATGAGGTTCTCTGCCAGGTGAACACCAAGGAGTTTGGTGTTCTTGACAATCTCCACCAGTGAGCCGTCGATGTTCAGCGGGGAGTGGTCGCTCCTGGAAAACCAACCATCTCCTTTGTTTTGTCGACATTCAGAGACAGGTTGTTGGCTTTACACCAGTCCCTTAGCTGCTGCACCTCCTGTCGGTATGCTGGCTTGTCGTTCTTGCTGATGAGACCCACCACAGTTATGTCATCGGCGAACTTGATGATGTGATTTGAGCTGTGCATTGCTGCACAGTCGTGAGTCAGTAAAGTGAACAGCAGTGGACTAAGCACACAGCCCTCTGGAGCCCAAGTGCTCAGTGTGGTGGAGCTGGAGATGCTGTTTCCAATCCTGACTGACTGAGGTCTGTCAATCAGGAAGTCCAGGATCCAATTACAGAGTGAGGTGTTCAATCCCAACAGGCTCAGTTTACCAATCAAGTGCTGATGGATGATTGTGTTGAATGCTGAACTAAAGTCTATGAACAGCATTCGCACGTTTATGTCCTTCCTGTCCGGGTGAGTGAGGGCCAGATGGAGGGTGGTGGTTATGGCATCGTCCGTTGAACGGTTGCAGCAGTATGCATACTGCATACACTTTTACAGTGTAAAAGTCTTGGCACTTTGAGAAAATGTTTAAAGCCATTTATATGGGAAGTAACTGTATATTTTTATAAAAAAAAAAAATTAACATAATATAAACGCATTAACAGCAACACAAAAAGAAGTGCAAATAATTTTTTTATGTTCACGAAAATATTACTGATATCTGGTTGGATGGGTCAAACAACATAACTTTGGTTCCCAAAAGTCTCTTTAAAAGCACCCTAGTCATTCCAGATTTTTTTCTTTATTATTGTTACAACCAGCTCAGTTAACTTTTGAACTTAAATAGTTAATTAACTTGGTATTGATTAGCCAAACAACATGCACTCCCAGTTGAGCTTTGGAGTGACATGACACTCTGACAAAGATGAAGTCATAGTTTTACACCAACATAAACATGATATCAACCTTTATTGTCTGCCTCAAACTATTGCTCAGTACTGTACATCCAACAAACACTTGATTAATATGAACTTATCATTGATTAACTTAATGTTTAAAAAATGCACATATGAAAATATTTTTGATATTTAATATAGTCTTGTGTTTTTCAGACAATTCTTTCCATGGGCCTGAATGTGAACCTGGAGGCTCGTAATTTTGAAGGTAATGACCATTTATATTTATTTAAAAAAACAAATCTTAGGATTTGGTCCAATTTTTAATTGTAGTTGTTTGTGTACAGCACTTAATAATACATACAAAAATAAATTTATTAACGGCAAACATATCACCAGCTAGTGTCTCTCTCATATTCATTCTCATATTTTAACGTATTGAAAACTTCGTACAGTTGTACTTGACACTTGTAAATGTTTTAGTTCCACTTGGGTTGAACCTAGCAGTGGTTTACATCAGCCATTTTAAAGCCTTGTTTCTCAAATTATTGTCTAATAACACAAATAATGATTCAAAGATGGAACAATTAGTTATATAGGAGAATTCAATCACCTACAGACCTGCAACCCATTCTAAATTTAATTGGTAGAGAGCTAGTGTAACATTGTGGTTGCTTGTATACTCAAAACATTTATAATTGTTATGCAATCCAAGCAAAGGTAATCATTTTTCAGTCTAGACAACTGAAGAACTAGTTTGATAATATAGCGTTTGGTCAATTTCATTGTCTGATCATACTTCTTTTTATTTAATGTTTCTGCTATACAATGCTATACAATATTTCTTTTTCAATAATAATGTAGTATTTCCTACAAATGTGTGATAAATAACATAAGTATTACTCGTGATTAAAATCCAAGTGTGTTCAAATATGGCATGCCATTTCTATGTCACACCTTAATTATTACAAATCTCTATGACTGAAGTATTGCGTTAATATGCAATTTTTCCAATGCTCTTTTTACTTTCTTTCAAATGTAGGGAGTGGTAGCGTTATCATACTCTCATTTATAATGCTTGTACTGTGTCTTTTGGCCTCTTTTTATCCTAGGACTGACTCCATTGCACTGTGCAGCCATCTCTCATAGTGCCACCATGAAATCCTTTTTTTCCCCTGTGTCTGACCTGCCTGACACCAGTTTGCAAGCCCAAGCTAAAGACAAACTCTCCTGTGTACACCAGCTCGTCAGCTCTGGAGCCTCCCTTCTCAGCCAGGTGAGGCCTTGCAGTAGGACAGTTCAATTTAAAGCATGAAAGATGGATTGGTCAATGGGTAGCGTTCCTGTGTCATATCTCCAGGCTTTGGGGTTTGAAACACATCCAGCCTCTTTGTATGGAGTTCTCCCTGTGTCACAAAGATTTTTTGCCACAGTCCAAAAACATGCAGTTAGGTGAATTAGCTTCTCTAAATTGCCCATAATGTGTGCACATACTGTACATATATACCCTGCAATAGGCTGCCATGTTATTTTATGAGTTCCTCTGCCTTGTGCCCTCTGCTGCCTGGGATAGGTTAAACTCCCCTGGTAAGCCTGCACTATACAAGCAGTTATCAGATGGATGGAAGAATTAGTAGGTTTGTGACTGAGATATTTAGTATTGGAGCCAGGATGTTTTACTTCTACCTTTGCATCGATTGATGTTTATTTAGGAGAAAAAAAAAACTGCCACTTATCTGTTGCAGAAGCTGAGTGTTTTACTGTATTTAAATCTCATGTGGATATTTTTTATAATGCTGAGGAAGGTAATGGCTGTTTAGTTACATAACTATATCAGGTATTATACACTGCATGAGTGGTATGCTGTTCCCTGGAATTTTATGTGCTGCTCATGCAGTTTGTGCAGTTTGGGCTTTTATGGTCTTATATGTTGTTTGCAGTCAAGATTGTTTTGTTTATGTTCTCAGGACATAAAGAGCAACAAGACTGTTCTACACTTGGCTGTAAAGGAAGGAAATGTACAACTGGTGCGATTCCTGCTACAAATTAACCTGCCTGACATACAAGCTTTTGTTAATCTGAAGGTAAGTGGTCCTAATCTCATGATAATTTTACCACAAAACACAAGCTGCAGAATGGATTAAACTGTCAAGACCGGGTGTCTGGAATAAGGATTCAAAAATTTATGGAAATTATGTCTGAGTGTGACATGGACACTATAGGCCGTTGGTGTTCAGTTCACGTATTCCCAGTCCTTTCATAAAATTAGTTCTTTTCTCTTGGTCTCAATAAGTGTATCCATTCTCATGTCTATCCCCGCTCTCAGTTGCAGCCTTTAATTGACCTGACACACACATTTTGTTTTCTGTTCTCAGTTGAGCTGAATTATTTCTTTTCATATAGCACCTTTCTCAATATAACTGCCCGAGGGAATCAAAAAACTGTCTCACTGACATAGTACAGTTCTAGGTAGTGAGCCAGACAAACCTCCATAGTTTGGTGCAAGAGGAAAATCCTTTGGGGGCCCATGGTCAACTGCTAACAATTAACAGGCCAGAAAGTAGTGCCTATGCATGTATAGTGCTGTCTTGCCATATGCGGTCATCACACTGTATGTACAGTAGGTCAACTGTCCCTCTCATCTCAAATTTTCAGCCCTCCTTCTCTTCATTACTCTCATTTCACTCCTTTCCCCAAACAAAAACGTCTGTATCCCTTCTTTGTACTCCCATGTCACATGGTTCTCTTATCTGTCCTGCACAGAGCAATTCATAGAATTACTTTTAAAGGCAACATTTTCTTAGTTCTCTCTCTCTGTCCTTTACTGCAGGCTCACGGCAACACTGCTTTGCACATGGCAGCTGGTTTGCATGGCAGCTGCCACCAGGAGGAGATGATCTGCTTACTGCTGAACCATGGAGCTGATCCTAGCATTCGCAACCTGGAGAATGACCAGCCTGCACATCTGCTACAGAGTGGGGAAAGGGGAGACCAGGTGAGATTCCACTTGAACCCTACATTTCAGCACAAAGGTTACGAGGTAGTATGTTTACTGTCTTTCCTTTTTTTGGACAAAATGCGAACAGGTCAAAGCAAATCATGATTTGCACACTGAGATTTTACGGTCAAGCTGGACTCCTTAGCCACACCATGCAGTCATGTTTTATTTACTGCGACTCGTGTCAGTCTTCTGAATTTGCTTTTGTTTTCTGCATAGCTGAAGTTCATCCTCAAAAAGCGAAATGCTGCCTCTCGACGACGTATCACATCCTTACAGGACCAAGAGTGACATGGACTGCATTCCAGTCCCACCGTTTTCCCCTATTCAGTACTCAAGAAGGGGGATCTAATCGTATCTTCTTATGAGGACCCTTTTCACAGATAGCACATCTAATTTATTGTAGGGCTTGTTTTCACTGTCTATGATCAGACAATTATCTGTTTTTCTTTTTTGAAAAGTTCATAACATTTTTCTATATGAAATATCCTATATCCATGGTAATAATGCAAAATGACTTTTCAGTCATTTGGGTGCATTTCCTTTTTTTAAGGTTGAACCCATTCTGTCAGTCCTATGTCTTTTAATAGGATGAATCTTGTTGAAGCAAGTACCAATGAACCAAGCCCAGCAGGCTAGATTATGCAGATGAGAACTGCATCTTTGATTGACTAGCTTACTAAATGTGTCAACGTCAGTTGACAATGTTTGCTTTATTTATTGGCTAAAATGTAAATCATGCAGTTGTATAGGAATAATTACAAACATGATAGATGAAAGATAAAATGGACATATTGGACATATGATCTAAATAAACAATTTGAAGTTAAAGTATATGTCAAGCCATGTACAGAGAGAACCTACAGGTTTCCGTATTTATGTATGATTTCTGAGAAATCGTTGAATAATGATAAGCATCATTATCACTATGTGGAACCATATTGGTTCATTTAAGCTGTCATTTACTGAAGCTTGTGTCACACTGTATCAGTGTGGCAATGCTTCACAAGGTACACAATTAGTCCTCTGTTGTGGAATGCGATAATTATTTTCTAATCAATGGAACTTGATTCTGTAATGTTTCCTATGGAATCCATATTACTAAAGACATCCTTTCTGTGTGAGTGCATTTACTGACAGCATGACTTTAGAGGCACGAACTTCTTGGGTTTAGCAATTTAATTTTACTTTGTCTGCAACAAAGTTTAATTTTAAGGGACAAATCCATTGTCAGAGCATTTGAGTAAAAGAAAATGTATCTTTGATCTACGTTGGGATCAGGCAGGTATGATTCTTGTACCTAGCAATCAAATATTAATTGATTATGTTTCCTACTTCAGACTTTGAGTACAGCTGTTAATATTCATAATGCTTTCATGCCGTATATAAATAATATTGTCCTGGAAGAGCATTTGGTGGCTAATTCTTAGGGTCAGCTTATACACATCCTATTTATGGAGGAGATATATAGAATGTTTATTAAGGTTTGCTTAAACCTTTTTTGAATGGATGCTAAGATTTGGGCAACCTAAGATATAATAAATGTTAATATCTAAGAATAACCTGCAGATTCGCTATTAAACTGATGATTGACTATGATTGTGCTTGAGTTAATGTATTGTGTATCTCAAATTAGGTACATATGTTAAGGATACATCATTTCTTTGTCCTGAGCATGAAAGTACAGATATTAATTAATGATATTGAACATACAGAAAGTCAACCATGCAGATATTCAAATATTAGTTTTAGTAATCAGATATATAGATTATTCACAATATAAAGAAATCTGAATAAGATGAGCATTATAAAACATATTTTTGATACTACAGCATGGGAAAAATTATTTTAGTTAAATCTAATACTGAAACCTTCTAAATATAGAACCAAAATCTAAAATATTATATTTGTAACCATTATATAAGAATGATGCTGTAGCAGCTGTGCTATAACAATGTTCATATTTCCAGTGTGTTTTTTTATTTGCAGTTTTCAGGCTGTAAAATTGAATGTTCCAAAATACTACAATTAATTTATGGTAAGTTAATATTATGCTGAATGTATTGATTGATTAACATAGCTGATCTTCACCAGCAGCATTAAAATCTGTCCAATAATCTGCCTTATTTGTGTTTGCTCTGTTTCTTTACTTTCCTTTGTGTTTGATGTATGGTCGTTTGGCTACTCCCATTTTTATCCAATTGTACTGAACTCAGAAATTACATATAAAAGTATAAATGAACGTATAATCATATCACTTCTACCCAAGTGGTTTTAATTTTGTGGTATGTACATTACGTGAGCCCTTGCATTTCATTTTGCAAAAAAAAACTTTACTGAAAATGTATTTGTCACTAATGTTTTTATGTGTTCTATGTATGTTAGCTGTAAATTCGGATCAACCATTGCATAATAAAAATGTATGATGATTTGACATAAAACAGCCTACCACTTTGTTTCAATATAATTTAATTTTACACCCTCCTTTAAGTAATGTGAACATTTAGGGTACATATAGATAAATGGTTATTTTGATAAATATGTATTAATTCGCCAAGAGTATAGTACAGCAACATGATTAGACCCTGGTCATGCAATCATTGTTCTCATTTGTTAAAGTTGAGGGGAATTATGCCATTAGCTTTCTAGCCATAAAAACTTACATTCCCCAAATTTCCCCACATCCACAAGGTACCACCTGAACCTTCTCAAAAACATAAAATCATACAACATTTCAAAAGAACTAGGGCAGACGTGTAACTTGGTAGTCCAAACATGCTGTTAAAACATTTATGATAATGAATAGCTGTATATTTATACTCATATTAATTTGTCTAATTTAAAAAGGGTGTCCTAATTAATATAGAAATTATTCTGGTCTTTAAGTTGTGGATCTCCAACCAGGCAAAATCAGCAAAGCAGTGATGTGTGACCTTCCTCTCTCCAGTCTGACTCTTGGATATCCAGTCATCTCTTCCCTCTCTTGAATCCTTGTACCATTATACTGTTTGAGGAGGCACTACAACAAAAGAAGTGAATTAAAGTTAGTAAGGTGTGATGATAACAGAACCATAGATCTACCACTATTCAATAGTAACACTCAATCTACACAGGACCTCACCTTCTGTTTTTGGTGGCTTGGAGCCTTCGAGAGGACTGTAACACAATGATTACAAATGGACACTTGAAGCGTGATGTCTTTAATGAAGAGCAATGAGATGTGAAATAGTGGTGCTAACTGAAATGAACAGCCTAAAGCTATAACTCAAGCCACATTCTCCAGGTCACATTCCATCTGATGCAAGACAATAATCTGCCTTGGTTACAAAATGGGCCAAATCACTGCATGGCTGTTAAGTATGTATTTGTATATAAGTCAATTCAAGACAATTTAATGTAGATTTACTAATAGAAACATTTTAAAATTTTTCCCATTCACAGATGTTCAATATTGATTTGCCGTAAATAGCTGCCCCCCACATTAGAAGCACAATGCATTCCTTCATGCAGCATTGAAGAACTATGAGCTATATACAAACTCTTACTTGGAGGAGGATTTCGAGCATTTTAATTTTTTACCTGTTGGAAAAAGTCACAGGGATTCGGTGGAGGAGGTATGGGGTGCAAATGAATGGGAAGGAAGAAGGTTTAAAAACAGGTATTTCAAAATTTCAGGGTCGTTGTTACAGCTTTTTGCAGTTTCCTAATTGCATCATAATGCAGTTATAGATAGTTATAATTTTTGGATTGTTGCAAAAGTTCACAGCCTTTATGATGACAGGTGGAACGCAATCAAAAAAATAGCAGTACACCTTAAGTTCATATTGCTATCAATGCTTTTGCGTGAAGCCACATCAGAAAGGGGGTTCCAAATACCATTTTATGAATCTAGCAATTGATTGTTCTTTATAAACTTTATTAACAAAGACTGACTTATTGAAGAAGTATTTAAAAATACAACTCAACATGCCTCTTTTGATAGTAACTTGTCCTAAATGAGCAATACAGTGACTGCTACTTCGCTGTTGCAACATCATGGTGTTATACTCACTCAGAGCAATGAGAATTCCAGACACAAACATGACTACAGCCAGAATGACTCCAGTTGTCCTCAATGTATCATAGTCTAAAAAAAATCACAGACCCCTCAGCATTATATCAGCTCACATTTTCAGTTTTCTTAATTTGGATTTTATTACATGCTATGTATTTTGATTGTGTTCTCATTTACTAGGTAAAGGGATTCAAAAACACAAAATTTTCAATGTTTTTCTGGGTTATTATAGTTTTTTTTATTATTTAACCTTAGCATTTATCCTGGAATAAACATAGACGTAACTCAATTTAATTTATTTGAAACTGAGAAAGTGGGTGTGATTAATGACACTTACCATAGTAGAAGTCATTTTCCGCTGGATATATTAAGCCTGTGAGAAAAAAAAAAATCACTTATAAACGTAAGTAAATAAAATATTGTTATGATGCCAGTTGTAATATAATATATAGATCTGCTCTGTCTTGCAGAGTAGATGTGTCTACGGGTGCGTGTTTTCCCAATTCCACCTACAATTACAGTACATCCTGATTAGCTGATTCCCAGTTTACCTCATCGTTTAAAATCCTGACAAACATTGAAGTGGGAGACAATCACATTGACATTATCTTGCTTTTTTGTGAATGTAAGCTTTTTGTCAATGTGTCTGTCATCAACCTTCAATGTACTTAAACCTTTCAGTTATTTTGTGCCCAAATATGCTTAACCCCCTTGCATTTTATTTTTTGTAAATCTTTTCTGTAAATAGCTTGTATATAGTATTGGCAAATATTGTATACACTGCCAGTAGTGAAGAAGCAGAGAGTGTAATGGCATTTTTTTATTGATTTTCCCTGTTTATGACTAGGTAGGTGGTTGGGGAAGTATTTTATATATTTTTATTTCACTTTTCATTGGGCTAGCTTAAGAAGCTAATCTCTCTAGTTAGCACTAGGTTATTTTGGGCTCATCTGATTCTGAAGTCATTTCTCCACTCCTTAAATAAAGAGACAAACACAGAAGTGGTCTTTTGTCATTCCTCACTCTAAATCGCAAGGTAACAATATAAATATTATAAGATTGCTTTGCTAGTAATACGTGGTGCAGTGAGTAATATTGTAGCCTTACACTTCTAAGGTAGATTCCTGCAGCCAGCTCTGTGTGTAGGTTATTCAATCAGGAAACATGGTGATTGGTGAAATGATGGCTCCAAATTGCTCATTGTGCATGTGAATGATTTCTGACATTTTGTTACAGATGTCATCTGATTATGTCCTATGCCTCCAGTGCTATGCTCTAGATTTACTGCAACTCATGGATAATTTGGCAGGACAAATAGGCTAGCGTAACAATTCAGAACACGGTAGGATCCAATAGCAGAATCACATGGTTTAATTGTAGTCAATACAGGCAGGGTCAAAACCAGAACAGGTTTGATTTCCAAAATCCAGGGGAACATAGAAAACGTAGTCATGGTCACAGGCAGTAGATCAATTCCAGGGAAGCAACAAACAGAACCAAACAGGAGGCAGAAGAAGTCAACCAACTAGGGTCATATATTAGCAGACCACAAGCGCCTCAACCACTTCATAATGGTTTCAGGAACATAATACCTCACAAGAAGCCAACTAAATTCCAGGGCTAATATAGGGGATGAATGAGGCATGGCTGGAAACTACTTGATAACAATCAACAAGGCACAGCTGGTCAGTATTCGGGAGCTGATGAATGGGAGTAGGTTAGACGTGGCAGGTTAGATGTAGCCTAGCTTGGTGTGGGTGTGACAGCTAGTGCTTATACGTTATTTACACTATAATTCAAAGTTAAACTTTATCATTTCACATATAGAGGATTTTCCTTGAATCTATAGCTGTCAGCATTATTTGATTGCTATGATGAAAACTCTGGTGATAAACAAATAAAACTGATTCGCCAGTTTGAGCGATCTAAGGCAATATACAAAGTGAGAAACAAAGAAAGATACAACTTGGCCTGGATGCCATACTATCACTGGGGTAAGAAACCAGGTAACCCTTGGACATCAAGAACTATAGTTTTGAAGTCACAGCAACAGAGCTGGGAGCAAACAGTAATCATTTCTGGATCTCAGAAAATCATTTTCAGCACCATGGACAGAAATTATTATTATGGACACCTATCCTATTTAATTTTTTGATTATAGCTTTGAGGTATGCATAAATAAAGCAGACAAGCAACAGTCCTAGTAGTGATCATAAGTATATACATAGCACACCACCATTCAGGTTTACAGAATGAGAAAAAAATGCTTCAAAACGTTTTTCTGGACTTGGCTGGTGGTTTACCTAGGCAATTCACTCAATAGTGATTGATTGGCTGGAGGTAATAATTAATGCTTGAGCTGCACTCAGCAAGGAAATAAATAAATAAAACTAGAAATGCACTAGGTTTCAGGATAGTGAGAACTCATCTTTCTATTTAAGATTATCTTGATTACTGCATTAGAAAATGTAAATCAAAAATGAAGGGATGAGGATGTTAGTTTAGTGCTGTAGGAAAACATCCGCTAAATCTATATAAGTTTAATAATAATCCATCCATCCATTATGTATACCGCTTATCCGTCAGAGTCGCGGGGAAGCTGGAGCCGATCCCAGCTGACTTTGGGCGAGAGGCGGGATCAGTTTATTATTATTATTATTATTATATTAATATTAATAATAATAAATATTATTATTGTTGTTGAAACGTTTTATTTTTATAAACTCAGCATCAGTTTCTAAGACCTGTATAAAAGCCGTTAACATAGCGTGGAATAACGTGGCAAATGAACACTGATGTCTGATTGTGCATTTCGCGACCGCTGATAATGCGTTTTTGCGTTGCTGAATTCCAGCTTTTACTGTAGCTTGCTTAGCTCTATGCGTTACACCTTCCCTCCCCCATTCAGAGCACACCCTCGACAAGTTCTGATGTAACCCAGTACTATTAAACGATTAGAAAATTATTCTAAAGTAAATTCGTGCAATAAAATAAAGTCAAAGTACTATCAAATCAGCACTCAACAGTCAAATAACAAACGAATAAATAAAGCATGTCTTCCATTCGTAGTTACCGTACACGACTCTACAGCGCTGGACCTAAAATTGTTCATTTTTATTATGCACATCTTATTTTGACCTGAAATCTATCGCATAGAAAGTGAGTTTGATAGTTTACCGCAACACGATAAAACTTTAAACTAATTTTATGTGTCACTATTACTAGAATTTGAAACTACCTTACGCTTGCAATGCAACTTTGCATGGCTTAATTAAAGAAAGGAGAATCTTCTGTAACGATCAACAGCATTATAAAATTCAGAAAATCCAAAAACTGAATAACGACCCCTTCTTTAAAACTCTAAACAGTGAAGGAACTGACAAACCTCTTTCAGATGACATGACTGCAGTGTATAGTCACCGTCGCTTAACAGCACCACTGGTGTTCGCGCTGCAGGGCTGCGAGAATGTGAATTGGTCGGATTCACGCAGGCCTGGGACCGGGCTAAGAGAAGAAAAAAAAAAAACGCACTATGGTGGGTAAGGGGGCCCTCTAAAGATCTGCAGTCTGCTATCACATTGTCTAAAGAATGCTGACGACTGGGCTATGCTCCCCCTGAGACACGCAGAACGATACCCGTGCCAGGCAATGCGGAGGGTGTTTTTTTTACGCAAGTATATGGGTATAGCCTTGGTTTTCAACAACGACAGGGTGCGACAACAGGTTCCTCTAGCTCGGTCTGTCTGCGCGATTTTTTCTCAGCGTTTCGCCAATGCGGTATAAGAAGATAACTGACTCCGTAGCAACAAGGCTGCAGATAAGCGCGGCATTTATGGAAAAAAGATTTTTTTTTCATTTTACTAGTTACTCCTAATCCGTGGCATAATGATGCACAGACACTATTTAATACTGGGTTTTGTTCCATACGTTTTAGGGTTGCAATAATAACCGGGAACATTGCGATTTTATTTTACCTAGCTACTTACATTACTCTATTGGCAAATATTCTCCATAATCACTTTGAAGTAAAAAGACAGGTAATTGAAACAAATGATGCCAATTAAACAGAAGGTGAATGTAAACGCGATCTGTTTTGATTCTATATAATTTACTTTATCAGAATATTTACGGAATTCTTTCGCTGATTATTATACTGGACAAGCGGTTGCAAGATGGCTCTTCGCCTTGAATTTAGTGCTTTGCATTTTTTCATCTTTCTTCATAAATCTTATGCCTGGACATTTATGTTGTAATGTTAAAAGTAGCCTAATGAAGAAGTTAACGTCGAATATAAATTATAGCTGCCATTTTCGTGTTATGTTTATACGTTTGATTACTAAGCATAATTACTATTAGGCTTTTAACTATCTTACAACTGAACGCTTGCAACTGAACTCCTTATTGTTTAGGATTAAATTATCGGTGTGTATCATGGGAGTTCCGTAAGAGGGAGTGCAATTAGAAACCTGCCGAGATTTTCAGAAACATTTTGTAAATGTATGTAAATAAATTGAAGAGATGATTATCAGCCTTACTAATTATGAATTTCAGACTATTTGCAAAATGTATAAACAACGTTAATTAGTATTAGTGAAAAACGGTGTATTATATTTGAATTGTTTTGTAAACGATGGTGCATTTTATTTTGGTTTCAGGTTCGTTCTTGTATATTTTACCATGTTTTATATGTTACTTGTATATTTTAACAGCTTGGTAAATGTAAAATTGTGAGCGTCTTAATTTATTTAGATGAGATGATAATATTGTGGCAGCTACCACCAGCTTGAACTTCCAGCATACACTGGAGTTTCTAAATTGTTATGTGTGTAATTATTATTGTATTCATGTTTTTGTTAGTTAGTAGTCCCCTGTAGTGATTTATTTAATTAATCAGTGTTATATTGTGAACCCCCATGTGTGTAAAGTGTCCACCATGCTTTCGTGGTGGAATGAGTCTCATCATTTATGACATCATTTATGAAAGTGATATCATTTATGAGGGAAGAAACATACATGTGACATACCATTCACAAATTTTTAATCAGACAACCTCATGTTTTTCATGAAGATTCATACTTTTATTTACCAAATAAGTTGCCAAGCGAATAGAAAAGTTTAGAAATAATGTTTCCACTACAAATAATAATTTTGGGCTCTCATCAAAGAATTCTCCATCAGTAGCAAATGCAGCCTTTCAGAACTTTGACAATCTAATTGTCAGTTTGTTAAGGTAATTTGCAGAAACTCCACCTCATGGTAATTAAAGCACCCCCAACAAGGGCTTGATGGTCACTTTTTCATATCATATAATCAAGCTACTCCCTCAAAAGTTCAGTAGGTTTGAGATTCACTGACTGCACTGGCCAACCCATTATAGACAAAAAACTCAGCCAACTGCTTCTTCACTTGTAAATACGTCTTTCACAGTCTGGAGCAGTACTTATTGTCCTGTTGCATGATGAAATTGACTCCATTCATGCGCTATCCATAGGGTTTTTCATGGCATTACAAAATTGAGTGCATGATAGTCTTATTTCCCCCGAGTACTAACACCTGGGACGGACTATAAATGGCCTCCCAACCATACCACTGGTTGCGAGGTACTGAGTGTGTTTTCATCACCGTATTAAGCATTTGGTCTGTGTGATAATTGCCCACCTGGTTTTCGACTCTGCCTGTTTACCGACTCTTTGTCTTATGATTCTGCCTTCTGCCTACCCTTCGGATTCTGACCTTTGCCTGCCACAGTGACAACTTTGGACTTCCTTGGTGTGTTGGCTTACCCTCTGTTTCTTGGTGGGACCCCTGTCTATCCGCCTACTCGCTTGTTTCCCAATTAAAAGAACTCCTAATTCCAGACTTAAGTACTGCGTGTTCATCATTACAGATGTTTTACAGATAATTAATATAGTTAATATAGATTTCAGCTGAAGATCTGGGAGGTGTTTATTTCTCAAATTAGAGTGCCATGGCAAAAATCACCTCAGCAGTCACAGATGATCAGAACATCCCAAAACGGTCCATATGATATAGTTTATTGCTTAAAGGAGAAGCCTCACAGGATCACCAAGGCAATCCCTAGAGAGCTCCACCTGAACATTCAGCCCGATCTCAAAATCGGGACTTATCGACGCTGTCCCACTCACAGCCCCATAGTTTGTACAATCTGGGGTGTAGCACATCTTAGATTGCCTGCAACAGTATTTCTGCCTGTACAGACTCAGCCGCTGGTGTTGCTATGTGATTTGCATCAAGCCTGATCTCAGATCAGGTACAACCCACTTCTGTGTGATCACTAATACTGTGTGTCTTTTCCCAGATAGCCTGCAACGGTGTGTCCACCCGCACAGGACCAGACATCTTTAACTCCCAAAGCCTTTTACCATTATACCACTATATCATAGCTCTGTCATCTGGAATTCCGCTTACCCTGGGTCCGGATTTCGTACCGCTGCACTCGCCCTCCCAGTCCCCTTTCTTCCCAGGCATTGAATACAACCTTTCCTGGGTAAGGGAGAACCTTTCAGGGTTACAACTCTGACTGTGCACATAGACTTTCTATAAAGAGGTACAACGTTGTAAAATATAGCAATTATATTCATAAAAAGAAGAGAAGAAAGAAGTAAGGAGAAATAAGACAGAAAAACAATATGGAATGTTTGTGCATGTGTGTTCTGAATGATCATGCTTGAAGTTTGTTTTACTGTGTTTAGAAGATGAATATCAATATCAATGGATGTATATCAATAAATGAAATGAAGTTGATGAGAGAAAACATTAAATATCTTGGGTTCATACTGTCTGCAATGAAATTAAATTCTAAGTAAATTTAAGAATCACCGCATTTTTTTATTTGCATTTTCCAAATTGTCCCAACTTTTTCTGGGTTGTAGATAACCAGAGGACTCTTTTGGGCAGGCCTGGACTTTTGAAGAAAGACAGAATTCACCCTATGTGACCAGGTGCTGCTCACTTATCAAAAAGCATAGCCAATATTCTTAATACAAAATGTTGACTAACCAGAGCCAAGTCCAGGCTGGAGACTCAGCTTAACCAAAAAGTGTACTAGCTGTTTAGAGCTCTCACCACACTTTTAATCACAGAGGACTGTTCCACAACAATGTCTGCTATAATAACCTGAAATATCAAGTTAGAACTGTTGCCACAATTACTTGTGAGGTCAAGCTCAAGTTTGGGCTTTGGAATATAAGATCTCTGATGTGACACTACCAGTCAAAAGTTTTTGCATACACTAAGATTTTCTGCATTTTCAATGTTACTCACATAATTTTCACAAAAAAATTTGGGACACTCAATAGTGTATATGTAAATGTTGTAATTCGCCTTTGCAAACCACAAAGTTCAACTCCAGCCCAAAGGACATTTATGAATACTGTAACGTTGTCATGCCCACACCACGTCAGCCTACATGGGACCTACCACGCCCAAATTACTCCCGGTCATCATCCCCTGAATACTAACCAGCTGTGCCTCGTTAATTACCATCAAGTAGATTCCAGCTGTGCCCTGTTAATCCTTTATATAAGCCCTGCTGTTCAGTTGCTTCCTTGTGAGGTATTGTCTTAACCATTACTGAGTGGTTCTGAATCTTGTAGGTTGCCCCTGTATTGCTTCTCCTTGCTTCTCCTTGCTTCTCCTTGCTTCTCCTTGCTTCTCCTTGCTTCTCCTTGCTTCTCCTTGCTTC
>JAACJT020000110.1:17305301-17317998 GCA_009936485.2 Gymnarchus niloticus | reverse complement strand
CTTTGGCTTACTCTCTGGGGACTGTGGGCCCAGGACTATGTAAAGCGCTTTGTGACCGCGCTCCGTGTTAAAAGCGCGTGTTAAAAGGGAGGAACCAGAAAGAAACTTTGGAAGGAACGAGACCAGATAATGTTGAAGTGATAGGTGGAATCTAGAGCTTGTGTGTGACCTTAAGCTGTAGAGAGCATTATTATAGAAATCTGTTCTTAGGAGAAACTTTTACACACATGGCTTTCATAAGACATATCTTACTGGATTCAAGCTGGACAATTCACTAGGAATGACATTATCTGAGGAGATAATATTCAGACGTCTGCTGGCCAAATCCAGGTCCTTCTGACTCAAAAAGAGAGGTACAGGACCCCAGCCACAGTTGTCCACATGAGGTCCAAAGGCTCGAGACAGATAAAGGGCCACTGTTGGACTAAATGACACCTCTGTTTAGGCCATGACAAGTCAGTGGAGTGTACACAGTATCACCAACCAAACTCTGTCAGGAACAAGATAACACCTTGTGCTGCCCTGGAATTCCCAACAGGAACAGTTTTTAAATTATTAAGTTTTACACGAATGTAAATGTGAAATTCAGAAGTGAATGGATGCATAAATATCAGAAGTGTTCGGATATAAGACAGCAGCACAACACAAATTTCACTTTTAAAAGGTTATTTGGCTAAGGCTGGAATTTAAACGGCTTTGACAATAACAGTGTGTAGCATGAGACAATAGTATTCATTCTTTGTTGTCGTATAAAGCAAAGTGTCATTCAGAGCAGGAATCAGGCAACCAGACAAAAACTTGCATAACTAAAGCTGCTGAATTATGTTACCATGCCAACTGTTAAGGAGGTCATTATTGCAAAGAACCAATCAGGAATGCTATTGATATATATTGAGTGGGCTGGGCTGTTATTAACCGTCTGGCTGCATAGTCTGCATGCAAATGTGTGTGTGAGCTGGTCACCGCAGGCAGAGGCATCGATTCAGCCAAGCTTTAATGGCACATTACAGCTCATTAGAACTCAGGTGAAGGCTCATTAATACAAGATAGATGGGATCTTTATCTTGAAAATGTGGTGTCACCACTTGTAAATCAGTATGGGCAAAGTGGAAAAAAAATGCCAATAACGTACAGCTCTTTAATTACAAAGAGCTATACCAAGCAATTAAAATATTACTTGTTTTTCAATTTCTTGAAACCCGCATGCCCCCCAAAAATGTAGAAAAGTTGAAGAAAAAAATGTGAAGACTGCAAAAAATGTGATTTTCAGTTTCACACTTAATGGGGAACAGACAGGTTATGTATCAGATTGCCAATGAGAGGCTGTACCTGCTAGAGGTGTAACAGTATTTGGTATATTATCGAACCGTTCGGTACACCCCCGACAGTTCGATACGTGCACGTGAACCGCGGTATTACGATATGCCTGTCATTTTCTGATATGTATTGGTGCAAATACAAGACGGTGTTTTTTCCCAAAAAAAACCATCTAAAAAACTGGGGTTGTCTTATTTTCAAGGGCTAGAGTTTAAATGTTATTATACAACAGCAGATGCCATAAATTGTCAGCCTCCTGGCTATCAGTGCTTGTATGCTAGAGAAGCTAGAGAAGAGCTAGAGAAGACAGGGTAAGACAAATATTCTTTTCGCTCCAACGTGACAATGGCAAGTGCTAGTAGGGAAACAGAGAAGCAAATCTTAAGAGGTCCCACCATCTTTCAAACCCACGGTGTGAGAACATTTTGGATTCAGTGTGTGATATGATAACGAGGGAAAAGACGACGGTAAACAAACTCATTAGGGTAAAATCGCATTAGGGTACCTAATGAAAATACTTAATTTTGCACTTCGTTATTTTTACATTTAGCATTGCCTATACAAGTATGTAGCCTGTTTAAATAAAATAGATAAGACAAATCAGGCTACTTCCAGGTTGTCAAAGCTTAGACAGAACACAATGTTTAGACAGGCAGTTCACTTGACGTTAAACTTCATTTAAATAATAAAGTGTAAGATAGACAGTCAAAATAAAGTTCATTGTTCAATTAAACGGTAATGTCTTTTTATTTTCTTTTTAAATATAAAGATACCTAAACCGTACTGTTACTGTGGTCCAAAAACTGTGACACATACCGAACTGTGGATAAACTGTACTGTTACACCCCTAGTACCTGCCACAAGGACACAGTGGTGACTCGTAGATGAGACATATTTCTTGGTGATGAGCTGCTACTCTATAAAAAACAGAAAGACCTCAGTCCTGTAAACCAAGAGCTGAAGGAGGGTTTTAATGAGGTCTGGTCCAGGATATAACATCCCAGCACGTTGAGGATAACATCCTGAATCTCAACAGGGCAGTGATAAAGTTTCACCACGTGCAACCAAGTGGCTCTCCACTAGTAGGAGGTCCCCCTTCAGGTCCTGGGGGGGGGGGATTCGATCTCAGTTTCTTCTGCCAGCGTAAAGGACAGCAAAACAGTGAGAACTGAATCAACGTAAGATTGAAGCATTTAAACTGCACAAAAAACCACCCTTACATACAGCACAATCTGTGTGCTGGGTGGCAGGTAGGCATAGCATGTCACTTTCCATTTGAATCTGGAATGACGAGCTTTAACGATTATCCACATCATTCAGAACTAAATACATCTAATCCCCGACAACACAGAAGAGAGATTTTGGCCTAGGAAATGACAATTAACTTGCAAAAGAAGGATAATGAAACCCTTATTCTTACTGTGCAATAACCCGATAATCTTACTTCTGTCTTATCCTGCTAGGACGGCAGTAGAGCTGGAGGAATATGTGAGAAAAGAGCTGTTTGCAAGCAGTGGAGGGATGAGAGGAGAGGAGGCTGGCCGAGCTTGTCTCTGGGTGAGAGAGGAGAGGAGGCCGGCCGATCTTACAATGGGATGTAGAACAGAAATACCTACATACTGTCTTTCTTGAATATAGCCAGACATCAGGTATCTTTGTCCACAAATGCAAACAGACAAGCCAGAGCAATTCCACACCATATGCATGTGGCGGCAGAAAACTTCACTGTGTGGAATGCTTTATGGGTCTTCTTGCCAAAAGAAAATGAACATGCAATCTTTGCAGCTAAGAGAATAAAGGGTTAGAGAATGTAATGCATTCAACTGTAGTGTGCTGCTTCAAATGATACAATAGGTGTGAACAAAACTAACATTGCAGAAATAGATGCATGGTAACACCAAATATCAGATGCTTCTCTAGATGAAACATCCATGGTGTGACTTCATTTTTGGCTACAGAGGGAATTCTAAAGGTGAGAAATTTCATTAAATGGAGAAATAAACCCAAAACTGCACTAGAAATAGATGCATTTAAAATGCATGTATGATATTTACAGTTCAGAAATGTTATTACATTAATTACTCCAGCTCTGAAATCACTTGTGACAGAAAACATATCGTACATTGATTTTTACAAACATATTACATTGTATAAATGAAATATGAAGCCTACTGTGCAACAGAAACAATAGTAATAAAATACAACTTCATTCACTCTTCTGCAATACTTCACAAATGACAAAACTAGCAGATGAAAGATCTCCACTGCCAATCAGCAGCCATGCATTTTCATTTCCCCCACCCCTAATTCTGCAAAGCTCAATGAGTCCTTTGTTTAGTGTACTGCATTTATACTATGGTTCCACAATGCAAGGCACAAATACCTTTCCAGTAGGAGACACTGACCTTGGACCCCAGAGGTTTTCCTCCTTACAGAGCAGTTTTTGGTTCTTCTCCTCCCTTGTCTTCTGCCCTTTTCATTTTTAATCCAAGTATTTTGTAATTAGCATGTACTGCTGTTATGTGCCTAACTGTGTTCTGAAAGGCACTATAAAGATAAATTTATAAAACAAAGAAATAGTATGTGTCATCATGAAGGGGGAAAAAAAAAAAAAAAAAAAACATGAAATTTGCTCCCTGAGCTACTGCTGGAAGGTATAAGTATGGGAAAATAAATCTAATTATTGACAAATTATAAAACATAGGTGCCTGGTAAGGCTTTCACAAGATTGTTTCATAAGAACAAGGATATGTCTTTGTGCTTCAGGTCTGAGGCTGTTTGTGCCCAAGTGTCTTGGGGGTTCAGCCAGATATGATGTGAAAGTAGCAGTCATGATGTAGGTCAAAGGTCAGCGAGTTCATTCAGCAGCTCTTACTGTTACAGGCACTGATAAAACGGTTGCAGCATTCATCATTTAAACTGGAAAATACAATACCTGAAGACATATGCAGCCACTTTTGTTGTTGTACAACTTCAGCCAACCTCAGCTTGTTGGTATTACTGTTTAACTCATTGTACCATAGTCAAAGTAAAACTATAACAGATGAGTGGACAGGGTGCTATGAAAAAGCACAAACTCAGCAGAGTTTCTGTGAAAGGAACTTTTCAGTCATAAGCCTTCCTGCGCTGGTGTCATTGATCCTCCTGTGAAATATGTGGAGTCTAACTGAGGCAAGTCTAGCTGTCAAGGGCTGATGACTAAAATGTTTATGGGCCAGCGTACTTAATGCAGTCAGAGATTGGGAATACGTGATGAACTTTAAGTGGAGAGATAAACAACAGTGGACAGATTGATGGTGCTGGAGGCCCCATTACACTACAAGGTTGCTTACTACAGTCATAGTTATGAGCTATTCATTCCCCTCAGTCAGCTAATCTACGAGAGAAATTTCATTGGTATCTAGTTGGATCTGAATTCTTCGTTAATAACCTTCAGTAGGCATTCAGAACCTATTTGGATCTGAAAATTTGCCATTTTGTCTGAACGATGGGCAGCACTGATTATATGCAGATGTATTGGACTGAGGTTCCATGAAGAGTTTCACATTTCTGCCAAAATTGCCACCCCATCCCTACCTCTACCAGTGGCATGATCTCCTTGCTAAATCCGTCACTATTATGCTCTGGTTTTTGCTGAAGTACTTTTGCAGATGCTTTTTGCTGCACAAGGAAACAGTTTTTCCTGTTTACTCAGCAGCAAACTCCTTCAAAATGAACATGCCTCATAGATTCTGGACACTTTTTAATGGCACTTACTAGTGGCCTGATATTCAGATACTGTTGGATGTCTTTCATTAACTTGTGGTGTGCAAGAGAAAGGATAGTAGAAGGAGAGAGTGCCCAAATCTGTCACTTCAGCAGAAATGTGAAACTCCTCTTGAACCCACATTCTGTTCCTTTTCTAAGTTTATATGCTTCCAAGATGAGCTAGCTTTATCTCAGAATGCCTCTGTCTAAGATGAAGTTTTCACAGTAGCCGCTTGCTTACATGGCTGATTATGATCTGTACTGCTAAAATGTCTGTCTCTTTGCTCCAGAGGAGGACATGAGTCAATTCCTGTGATTCCACAGCAGTGTGTATTGCTGTGACTGGAATTTCTGGTGTCACACAGTGTGAGTCCACGTGTATGTTTCAGCGAGAGATTTGAATAATTGCAGTCATACCATGTACTCTCATGAGAATTTACTTTAAATGTTGTTTTGCATATGTGACAATGAGGAAACCTCATAATCTCAAATAGTTGCAGGGCCGTTTTTGCCACTGAGTCTTCACCCTCATAGATAACATGGCTATACCACTGAAGTCATGCCTCTTGTATTGATCAACATTCATTATTTTCTGGATATTCTCGTTTGTTACATGGTACATTTGGGTGAGTTTGAGTGACCACCAGAGCGTACTCATTTCCATAACATGGATCCCTTGCTCATGTCTCTTCATCACTGGCCAGTGTTCAATACTATACAGGGCCACAGGGCAGACCACTATCTTTTAAATCTTCACCGTGATGTACCTTGGCGTCGTATTCTCACAGATGACTCCTGTCACCTGCCACCATGCCACCATTTTACCCAAGTGCCACTTTCCCCCCCCCCCCCCTTTTAGTGTATACTCTTTCTCCCAGCAAGAGTGTATGCTGGGAGCTTGTGCAGAGCAATAAAATTAGCTACTGAATTCAGCACTACAGCACCGCAGACTGATGACAGCTTTTTCAAATAAAACTGTGTAACTTTGATGACAGCCCTTCTTCCACTGCATAGCTGCAACCTCAATTTGCTATATGCAGACCAGGCACTTAATATTTTTCAAAGCTTCATATGCCCCATTGCCAACAAATGATTGCTAATGGTACAGATCTTTAAAAAGAATACACATGGTTAAAGTCATCCTTTAGAGAGTGTCTCACAGAGGTTTGAGAAAAATCTAAATGCTGAATTATGCATATATATTATAATATTGTTAAATATGAAGGAAAGCACAATATTGTACATGAGGCTGCAAAGTGTATGAGAAGCAAGATGAGATATAAACACAATGAAGTTTAATCTAACATTAGTCATACAGACCAACAGTGGCAAATGCGATGATTTTAATTGACTATTACCTAACTATTCCCCAGTTTTAGGTCAATTTACAGGACACAAATGCATAGTTTTTTTTCTTCTTCTTAAATCTTTTACCTGCTTCATAAGTCATTTGGAGAAAACTAGGTAGTGTCATTTGTTTTCACTCTATGGTGCGAAACCTGTTCTTAGCTAGTAAGCCTGCATTTTGGCAAATACACTGCATCAAAGGAATACCGACTCACCTTAGCCTCACTACAATATTTAAAGCTGCAATCCAAAAAAGATGATTATTGAAATATTACTAGCAGCAATATCTGAATATGTAGAGTTTAGCTTCTCTGCAAATTCCATAAGAAATTTAGCCTAATCAGTGTAATTAGATTTGAATTTTGCATCTGGTGGCTTTGTTGTTGCAAAGGTAAGTGACCAGAACAAAAAAGCAGACAGGACTAGAGGGGAGTTTGGCTTCACATGAGAGGAAGACACACTACCGCCTTTGCCCCAAGGAAGGCACACGACTGCCTGTGCCGGAAGGAAGGCACGTGATTGCCTGTGCACCAAGGAAGGCACGTGATTGCCTGTTCCCCAAGAACTTTAGTCCTTATAACCAGCTAAAAAATAGGTAGGACTACAAGTACTCATTATCCATATGGTATTGCTAAACAAGATCATTGGAGAAGGCACAGTGCCACAAGCCTGGACGACCAGCATCAAGAAACTAATGTGGAAGGGCATAGGAGATATCAGCTATTGCTCAAATTACTGCCCCATCTGCCTGTTGTACCGAGCCATGAAGATCTTCAAGTGGGTTAACAACAGCTGCCTCCAAACCACTGTCCACATCTCCTCAAACCAGTGTGGCTTCATCAAGTGCTATAGAACTGCAGACGCCATTGACGCTGTTTGCCTGTTTGTGGGGAGGCGCCGAGAAAAGAACCTCTCCATATGGCATTTCTAAACCTCAAAAATGCTTAAGATCATATGGTATGCTGTTTGATCCCATGGAGCTCCAGAAGCTTATGTACACTGGATTCAGCTCCTCTACGACAACACCAACAGTGCCATCTGATGTCCAGTTGGAATGTCACCTACATTCGCCATTCATGTGGGTGCTCATCAAGACTTGAAGCTCAAACCCCTACTTATAATACTATGTATGGACAGGCCTGAAGACACCTTAGAATGGACAAAGTGGATAGCAGAATGCAAACAAGCAGACCCGGTGATGACTTGAGATAAATACAAGGAAAGAAGACGATAAAGCACGCAGCAACATGGCAGTGGGTATAATGGAGTGATAAGATCAAGAATATATTTAGTTGACAGAGCCAGAAGTCAGAAAATGAGCTGGCGAGAAACACTCTGATGAAAGTCTTCAGCCTTCTTGTCATGATCTGGGGTTTATTTCAGTAAACGGTGTAGAAGACCTGGTTCTAAATGATGAATCAATCAATATTGAAAAAGTATAAATAGGTTTTGTTTCATCATGCTGTGCCTTCAGGAAACTAATTGGCAATGACTTGATTGTTCAACACGATAACCACTAAACAGCAAAAGAGGTAACAACAAAATCAAATACGACCTATTTGCAGAGGTAGTCTGCAAATAGGGCACATACAGCCTTATATTGGACACCTCAGAACCCTGCCCTCCACATAACTGAAGCTGTGCAGGTTCACTTAGATAGGGAAGAGGACAAAATGCAACCAAAGTCAAAGGAAGACTTATGGGAAGTCTTGAAAGAAGCTTGGAGGAATTTACCAAAAGTATTTGGGGAAAAAAAAAAATAGTGAACCAAATCAAACTGTTTCAGTTTTGTCGACTAAGGAAAAACATGCAAAATACTGATTTGTTTTAAAAAACACAATGTGTTCTTATTTCTTTTTATTGTTAATGATTAAAAATTAATGTATGCTTTATGTATGGTAAGGTAATATTCTACATTGAAGAAGTATGCACCACATGTAAAACATCATACAGTGTATTCAAAATGCAGCAGCTCAAGTTGTTGCTAGGAGTATAAAATACTAACATATAACTCCAGTACTTTGTTCTCTCCTCTGGCTTATGGTCAGGTACATGACTGACTTCAAAATTATTTTTCATACCTAAACAGCACTTACAGTACTGTGCAAAAGTCTTAGGCAGGCAAAGAAAATTATGGTTAAGTTACATTTATGTTGCTGTAAGACTATTACTTTATATCTGTAAAAGTGTGTCAGTTAATATTTTCAAAACATCTCAATTCACCACCAAATTTGTAGTTTCCTTCCAATGTATCCATGTATGTCTTGACCTTAACTGTGAGGACCCCTTGTTTGGTTAATCAGTACTGCGTAAAGTGAAATAACTAATGAAGTTCACTAGTTAAATGAGCCAGTGATGAAGTTTAACAAATACATGGAATGACTGGGGTGCTCCTAATGAGAGATTTAGGAATCAAAGCTGTGTTCTTCTAGCCATCAAATCAGATATCAGTAACATTTTTGAAAGCAGAAGAAATTCTTGTTAATTTTGCTCACATTACTGTTTATTAGTATACGGTTTAATGGTCAATTGTGTTTTTTTTCCCCAAGCCAATGTACAGTTTCTGCCCAGATAAATGGCCTCAAATGGCTTCTTTGTGTGCCTAAGACTTTTGCACAATACTGTAAATGATCAGCATCTGGCTGCCAAACCGAAAAGAATAATGTTTACAATACAAACCATATATTTAGATTGCAGAATGTATTCTGCCTTATCACTCAAAAAAAAAAAAAAAAAAAAAAAATAGTGTTGGTGCTGAAGCCTTAAGTTGCAGGGTCTCTAGACAATGGTTTCCAGAAGAGTTTTCCAGTCTTTCTATTTCCAGTGCCATGAAACAGTATTTGCCCCGATGCTGTCTATTTTTTGCAAATTTGTCACACTAAATGGCTTCAGATATTCATACACAATCATGTAAAGTAAGTGCCCCCTCTAAACTTAATCTTAGCAACAAAAAACTACAACCAAACATTTCCAATAACTGGAGATTAGGCTTTCCTGTCACTGTAGAGAAATTCAGTACTAATCCTTTTTGCCGAATTGCTTTAATTCACCTACATTGGAGGGTCTTTGAGAATGAACTGCCCATTTAAGGTCCTGCCTTAACACCTCAATAGGGTATGAGTCAGGACTAGGCCACTCAAAAACAAACAGTCATTTTGTTTCTTTTGAGCCATTCAGAGACAGACTTGCTCTTGAGCTATGGATCAATATGGTCTCACTGCGAAAACCAATTGTGCTTGGACTTCAAAACACAGACTGATGCCAGAACATTCTCCATCAGGATTTTCTGAGCAGAATTCAAGGTTTCCTCTATTATGCCAAGTCATCAAGGCCCTGGAGCAGTAACAGATCCCACCAACATCACACAACCATCATCATGTTTCACTGTTGGTACGCAGTTCTTATTGTCGGATGCGGTTTTAGGTCTACCGCAGATGTAACAAGATTTATGTCTTCCAAAAACTTCCATTTTCACTTCATCAGTCGACAGAACACCATGCCAAAAAGCTTGGAGGTCATCAAGGTTTTCTGGCAAATGTGACATTAGCTTTTATATTCCTCTCGGTTAGCAGAGTTTTTCACCTTGAATAAACTCCCATGAATACAGTTAATAACCACTCTCTCTCTAATAGTGGAATCATGAACACTGGCCTTATCTGAAGCAAGTGAGGCCTGCAGTTCCTTAGATGCTGCGCTCTATTTTCTTGAGACTCCCTGAATGTGTCATCAAAGCACTCTTGGAGGAATATTGGTAGGTCAGCACCTCTTGGGATGATCCACCACTGATCCACATTTTCTCCATTTGGAGATACTGGCTCTCCCTGTGATTTACTAAAGTCCCAGAATCTTAGAAATCTTTGCAATCCTTTCCAAAATGATACATTTCAATAACTTTCTTTCCTCATTATTTCCAAAATTTCCTTTGATCAAGGCAAGCATGCTTCTTGTTAAGACCTTTTAGCCTATCTCACATTGCTGAGAAGGTTCTGTTTAAGTTATGTTTAGATCCAACAGGGTTGATTATAATTAAGGAGAAGTGCGCCTAATTTAACATTCCAATTATCAATTCAATTTGGTTAACTGAGAAATTAAAGTAGCATTTACTTTTTCACACAACGCCAGTGGGTTTTGAATAACGGTGACCAGTTAGGTCAAGGTCAGCATATCCATCACGTAATGCCTTCCTGCTTGGTGAGCGGTGACCGGTCAGTTCATGGTCAGCATATCCACCATGTAATGCCTTCCTGCTGGGTGAGCGGTGACCAGTTAGTTCATGGTCAGCATATCCACCATGTAATGCCTTCCTGCTGGGTGAGCGGTGACCGGTCAGTTCATGGTCAGTATATTCACCATGTAATGCCTTCCTGCTGGGTGAGCGGTGACCGGTTAGTTCATGGTCAGTATATCCACCATGTAATGCCTTCCTGCTGGGTGAGCGGTGACCGGTCAGTTCATGGTCAGCATATCCACCATGTAATGCCTTCCTGCTGGCAGAGCTGACTAGAGCCAAAGTAATGAATAGGTCTCACAGTCCCTTACCCCCCCCGACATCTGGCCTGTTAGACAACACTGTGGCACTGCTGTCTTATCACTCACCAACAGGGTGCTGGTGAGGAAATTAATTTCAGAAAAGGAAAAAAAAAAAAAAAAAAAAACAAAATTAATTTTGCTCGCGGGTTTAAAAGTCCACTTTCAACATTGACAGACAAGACTATAGGACTGATGAGAATGAGTGATAAAAATCGATGCACTGAAAACTAATTCCGACATCAGTAGCAGGCCCAACATGACATGTGTACTCAGTGTGGGCATAAAAGTACTTTTGCTTGTCGATTTTAGCCATTGGCCCAGAGGCTCCTTTGGATAGCATTGTGTTATTTCTTATCATGCTTTGTCAGAGATATCAGAGCAATTTATGATCAATAACAACAATGAAGTATTTAGTATCTCATATCTTTGCAGATTCCATCAATCATGCATGCATGCAAAATCTTTTTTTATTTTTTATAGCCATAACCAATTCACTTTTTTTCCGCTTCAAAGGAAACGGTTCACAATACAAAGCAATTTAGTGTTTTTTATTTAAACAGCCTCCCCGATTCAGTTTCGTCCAGTGCTCCCTTAAACAGATCCTCCAGGTACCTTGGATATGGAACGCCTCCTGAAATATACTCTTTCACTTTGCTTGAAGAAAATGACCTCTCGCTATTTTTTTTCATTAAAACCCCCTCCCAAGATGTCTTTGCTCTCACATGAAAGAGAAGTAAATCAGGAAGGGGAAGTTTCATCTTGCCTCAGTTAGAAGACAAACCCTAGAGACAAACCTCTGCTGTAGGGACAATATGGGGGGGGGGGGGGGTATTTGCAGATTTTTGCAGGGTGCACAGACCTTGGGTAGGAGAAGTAAGGGTACACAATCTGCCCAGCACCAGTCTACTCAACATGCACTCATGTTTACATGATACCTTTATCGACTTACTTTAAACCAGCTACAAACCATTGAAAAGGACATGTTTGTACACTTCCTTTAGCAGGAATAAAAATTTATAAGAAGCTAAAAACTAAAATTTAATACAGTATCACACCAACTGCAGTCAGGGAAGTGCTCAGCTTAGAATAACAGACAGCAAATCAAACAGTTCACAGATGGTTTGGTGTGACAAGTCAAGCAGAACAACACTGTTCAAACAACAAGCATTCACCTTCCCCCAACTCAAGGAGTCCAAATACCGGGAATCAACCTGTAATGAAGCTCCTGTGGGTTTACAGAGCTCTCAGATAGATAGATACATAGATAGATAGATAGATACATAGATACATAGATAGATAGATAGATAAAATAAAATAAATAAAAAGTCTACGAATGAGGCGATTGCTAACAATCCCTGTCTAAGTCTCAAATGTTTACAGCCTGCTGAAATAAATTCTCACAGAGAAGACAGAAACTACAAACTTACAGTGATCATCCTACACAGTAAACACCCACCGTGGTTGCCTAAATTTTAGGAACCTTCAAGCGGACAGGAGACAGGGCAGAAACCGAGAAAGATGTACAGCCATTAGACGGTCCCTGTGGTTGCTGGTATTCATGCAGCATTCTGCATTATCATAAACTCAATGAATAAACGAGCAGATCCCTAAACGACAGAGGACATTTCCCTAAACGTCTGCAAGTGTATTTGCTGCTGGGGGGGGGGGGGGGGGGGGGGGGGGGGGGGGAGGAGTAGAGAGGGGAGCCCGGGGCAGGAGCGCTCGCGTTCACGGGCCGGACAATGAGAAGAGGAAG
>JAACJT020000110.1:17271471-17305201 GCA_009936485.2 Gymnarchus niloticus | reverse complement strand
CGATCAAGAGCGGGGTAAAACAAGGATGTGTCCTTGCACCGACTCTGTTTGGCATTTTCTTCTCCATACTATTGAACTTTGCATTCAAGGGCTCTGTCGAAGGCATCAACCTACATACCAGGAGTGACAGGAAGCTGTTCAACTTGGCTCGCCTAAGGGCAAAGACCAAGATTTGCACAATTCTCATTAGAGAATTGCTGTTCACTGATGATGTGGCCCTGAATTCACATACTGAAGCGGCCCTCCAGCAGCTGATCAACCATTTTGTATATGCTTGCAGGGAGTTTGGGCTGGCTATTAGCATTAAGAAGACCAATGTCATGGGCCAGGATGTCCCTTTTCTACCCTCAATTAGCATTGACAGTGCAGTGCTCAAAGTCACTGACCACTTTACTTACTTGGGTTCCATCATCAGCAGCAACCAATCACTCAATAGTGAAATCGACAGGCAGATTGCCAGAGCTGCTGGTGTGATGGCCAAACTGAGCAAGAGAGTGTGGACCAACAACCAGCTGACCCTAAACAGCAAACTGAAGGTATACCAGGCATGTGTCCTCAGCACTTTGCTATATGGCAGCAAATCCTGGACCACTTATGCCAGGCAGGAAAATCGCCTAGAGGGCTTCCACCTCCACTGCCTACGGCGCATCCTCGGTACCACATGGCAAGACAAAGTTACCAACATTGCCGTACTGGAGTAAGCTGGCTCACTGAGCATGCATCTTCTCCTTAGCCAGAGACGACTGCGCTGGCTGGGACATGTACGTCATATGCCAGACGGTCACATTCCCAAGGATGTCATGTATGGAGAGCTGGCCACAGGACACCACCAGTGGGGCGCCCAGCACTACAGTATAAAGACGTCTGCAAGCGTGACCTAAAGCTGACAGACATCGACCCAGAGAGTTGGGAACAGCTCGCAGACGACTGAAGTGGCTGGCGCTGCGTCGTTCAAATAGGCATCAAGAGAGGCAAAGAAAGATGCAATCAGCAGCTAGAGAACAGAAGGCAACGCAGGAGGCAGAGACAACAAACTCAAGCTCCAGTTTTAAAATCCAACTTCATATGCAGTACCTGCGGAAGGGACTTCCATGCAAGGATCGGATTGCTAAGCCACTCCAGATGTTGTTCTTAACAGCACTAAGATAGACTGACCACGGTGCAACCATCATCTTCCAAGATGGACGGATGCCTACTACTACTACTCATCACTCTGTCTGGCACTTTTTTCTCCTCCAAAACACTCTTGGCATACTGTTCCTTCAGGATAACCCCTACCCCATTTCTCTTTCCATCCACACCATGGTAGAACAATTTGAACCCACCTCCAATACACCTGGCCTTACTCCCCTTCCATCTGGTTTCTTGCATGCTCAGTATATCAACCTTCCTTTTCTCCATCATATCAGCTATCTCTCTCCATTTACCAGTCATACTGCCAAATTCCTACCCGCACTTCCACTCTCCTAACCTTCCTCCTCTCCTCCTGTCTCCGGACATGCCTTCCCCCTCTTCTTTTCCACTACTGCTCTTCTTTTCCACTACAACAGTACTGCCACAATACTGTTGTTATAAAACTCTGGTAAATCAAATATTGCAATCCAGTTCTTTGGCTGATTATGCTTCTAATCTTTAGTAGGCAATATGAAACCTATTGGTCTGTGCATCTATTTTATACTATCTCTGAAGGAATATTCTTTTCTTTGTTCAAGCTTATGATGGCATTATTGAAGCAATAATGTGTTAACAAAATAATTTGCACCTTAATAGGACAATCCTGAGGTGATATGGCACCGTGAATTTAGTAACAGGATTAATATTCTCCATATTATCACGTAAATTCAAATTCCTTAAAAATAGCTCTTTTGTAACTGTTTTGAAGTTCCCTTTATTGTTTAATCAATCCCTGCAAATAATTCCTTCACAGCACAATTTTGTCCCATTTAGAAAAGCTACTCACCCAGGTATTTTGCTGCCTGTTGATAATGATGGTTGTTTCCATGTAGAACACATAGACTGTGGTCACACTAGGGAGACCACCATTGCTGCACAGTTCTACTACAATACGGAACCACTGGGTTAAGCTCTGGTCACAGAGCGATACAATCTCAAAGGCCCCATCATGGCTGCTGTATCCCTCCATGCCATCAAAGGTCACAAGAATTGCCCCCTGTTGGACAGTGCAGGTCCCTTGCTTGATATGGCAGCCCTGAATTCCATCACGCAATCCACAAACCTGCCCATTCTCACATCTCAGTGCTTCACAAATTACAGCCCCAGTTGCTTGGCACACACACTTTGAGCTGCAGACTTTGTTCACTATGGACTGACCAACCTGTCAAAGAAACATTGTTGAGTTGCTATTATTTAATGATATTTACAAAATATGCAACCTTTGGAACCCAGCTACATACATAAAAAAGTGTTTCTAGAATGTGTGATGTACAGGCAGTTTCTTGCAGTAAATTTTCACATGGAAGTGGAATTTTAGAGGTGAAATCAGTGAGATTTTTTGAAAACAGATTCAATTAATATTCTTATTCCACTTGCAAGCTGGAGAAAGCTGAACTAAGTAGAGGGGTTTTTCTGCACCTTCAAATATTGGCCTTGATAAATACAGCCACAAGAATCCATTGAGACACATGCATCTCCATCTGACACAAAACCAGGGTCACACTGGCAGCCCTCAAAACACTGGGTGGTGCACGTGATGGGCATAATCAGGTTGGCACAGTTTGTGCCACAAGTGTCAGCACACAACTCATAGTGACTGTTGGATGGGCAGGTAAGTGCTGTAGGAATATGCAGATTAGGCAAGTTAAAAGCATGCTCTTCCTCTGTACTGCTAAAGCAATACATGTCATATATGTATATATGAAATTGTATGACTTTCTAGGAGTTTTCAAAGCATCTAAAGTGGAACATAACTGTAGGAAATACTTGTATAGCTGCAATCCTTATGGACACAAGCCATTGGACAATGACATTGCATGGACATGGACATTGCATCTGGTGCACAAGGATACAATATACCATGGTTTCACTATATGATTAATTTTGATTAATAAATCCCTCCTTGATTCTTGGACTTACGACAAAAGGAACTGGTCCTCCAGGCCTCAATCTGAACTCCAGCATTCTGGCAGGCAATAGCATATGCCTGGACATTGCTGCACAGGGTGTTATTATCTCCATCCAGGGCACACATATCAAAAACACAGTTGCTGACATAGATCTCAGGTGCAACTGTGGCATGGCAGGTAGCGAAGGGTCCACTAGTGGCACTGATGATGCCACAGAACTGTTGCTGCTCATATAGGGATGCCTTATCTCGGCTACATGTTGAGCAATTGCTCCCACAACCACCACACATAATCTCTGGCAGGTCCACCACCCATGCTCGCCCAAATACATCCACGTCTGCTGTTTGCTGGCCATTAGGCAGATCAAAATCATCTTGACTGTTTCCATTGTAATTACCACAGAGACCACACATTCTGCCTTTGTAGGAAGAAGGCACAATGACCTCTACATAGTATTCTGTGTCATAGAGCAATTTCAGTCCAAAATCTGTCTGCACTACAATGTTGCAGCCTTCTTGGTTTATAGTAATGCGTCCATTATCCAAAAAGAGTGGGAGGTTTAACAGTTCTTCATCCACCTGTCCATGAAAACAAAACATGAAATTGTCCTCTGTCATGTATTGCTTACACCTGGTTGACCACATGGAAAACTTTACTGTCTGTGGTGAGCTTTTGGTGTGTCTACCACTGTAAGACACTCAGTGTTCTCTGTTGTCTCTAATGTTACTCAGATTAATACAATCTTTTCAAAAGACTTGCTATGCTGTAAATGGTATATGGAATGTTCATTTGGTTTGAGAACATGCACATTCACTTGGCATGGTGGCTCAGTGATTAGCACTGTTGCTGCACACCTCCAGGGATAGGGATTTGAATCCCACCTCTACTCTGTGACTGTTAAATTTGCACTTTCTTCTCGCGTTGCTTGGGTTTAATCACATAGTCCAAAGACATGCGATTTTGCACATTGGCTAATGCATGTATCCATGCATATTACCTGCAAAGGCTTGGCATTCCATTCAGGGTGCCTTTCAGTTTTGGTTTCTAGGGTCAGTGGTTACAAAATAGACGTTCTCATATTTCACTCATTTGAATCTCATGCGTAGGTTTCCATTCACTTTGACTATAAAAGTATGTCACTATAGGAGTTTGTTGATTCTTAGAAACATTTTCTATCATTTTCTATCATCTAACATATCATTTTCCATTTATAGTAAATTGGGGCGGACCTTATTGCCCATATTTAAATCTGGTATGAAATTTTCTTTGAATCCTTTACGCCTGTAATGTCATAGCCTCTCCCATACATAAATACACCCATCTCCCAACAGCATATCCAGGACCATATGTAAAGTTAACTGTTAGGCCAGGTGTGTCAAATACACTTCATGGTGTGCTGTGTTTCATTCTTATATCCTTAAGGAAATATCAAATATTTTGTTTGGTTGACTACTATTTATTGCAGTTTATTTCCTAAACATATGATAAAATAGTCTTTATATTCAAATGAAGTTCTGTTTTAAAAAAATGTAAATATTATTAAACTATAATACCATAACTATATGAAACAAAAAGCATACAGGTGTTGACATTGGTGTAATACAATGGTCTATACTTTTATAGGCAAAACAAGAGGGTTGACACTCACCATTACATTCCACTTCATCCCCTGTTTGATGCTGACAACATAGCCATAAACCAGAAGAACCACACCCTTGGTAACAGCCACCCTGCCACTTCCATACCACTCATTTTCTTCCTCCACAGCAAATGGCACCAAATATGTGCTGTCATTGCAAACCTTGGCAAGGGTATACACACAAGGGCCCTGGAAGTCAAACCTCAGGCCATCGAAGGTGATGTAATGTGGGTCCCCTGAGGCCACACACTTAGCCTCCCCAGTGGGATAGCAGCCCCATTCCCCATTTACCAGCTGGCAGGTATTACCAGTACTGCATTGAAATATCTCACAGGAGACAGCTCCATTCTCACCACACTGGCATTTCTTTTGGCATTGTCCTGCATCATAGAAGATCTCACCCAGCTTGTAGTAGCGTCCTGAATATGAACAGCCACACTGGGCCACAGGAACACAAGCATCACCACTAAGCAGGTAACCCTCATTGCACTGGCAGCCCTCAGTGCAAGGCACATGACATTGTGTAGGAACAGGCAAACTGGCACATGTAATGGGACATGCTGAAGAGCAGAGTTTGTAATAGCTGTTTTGGGGACAGGTAGGCGCTGCAGAAGGGGAGGCAATATATTAATGATGTTCCAGCTTTTCTTGATTAAGTGACAATAAACAAACAGAAAATGTATTAACTTACACTCAAATAATAACATATTTACAAATATAAATTTAATACTAGAGAGGGCATTTCCTGGAGAAAATGTGTGTGATTGCTGATTGCATTAAATGCTATGGAAGGATAGAGGGATGAATAAAAGAATAGAAGGGTGAGGGATGAGTGTCATCAGTATGAAGGTAGTTAAGTGCTCTACTTTTGCTGTAGAATACATATACCATGTTTCGTGAATCTTATAAGATGTCTATAAAATTCCTATAGTATGAGAATGGAGGGATGAAAAAGAAAAAACGAAGTGATAGAGGTATAGAAAGTGGTAGAGGGCTTTGTAGTATTGTCCAGAACATGTGTAGTAAGTTTGGAGGTATTTTTTTGAAAATTGACCATATGGGAGCAGTTTGAAAAATTTCCCATTCAAAGTCAATGGGAAAAATGGATGGAAAGAGGGATTAAAAATAGGAATGTGGGTGGAATATCAAAAAGAAAAATACAAGCACTCTTCTCCTCAATGGCCCAGACATTTTACAGTTGGAACAAAGTTTATACTGCAAAAACTGCAGGAGGATTTAGGTGCAAAAAAAGTGGGAAGAATAAGAAGAAAAATAATATGTGAGAGAACTTATTGTTATTGCTCTAATCAGCAATCACACAATTAGTTTATTGTTATACCTATATTAATCATGTTCTTAAATAATATGCAATTACCAGTGCTGAATTGGAATGGATAAATACTTAGAACGGCTAAATAATTCGAATGACTAAACAATCAAATGCAATATTATCTTCAGTTAAACTTGTTTCCTCAGAATCATTTTTCAGATTTTTTTAATCAATTATTTAAATGTCTTTCTGCAGTTAGAACAAAATAAAATTAGAGATGAGATTCTCATAAAACTTACGACAGAAAGAGCTGCTCCTCCAGGACTGAATGGACACTCCCACATTTTGACAGGCAATTGCATAGGCCGCAATAGCATCACAGACAAACACATGGTAACCTTTGTACTGGCAAGCATCAAAAATACAGTCCTCCAGGTAAGGCTTAGGGTCAATGTGAGTATGGCATTCCCAGAAAGGCCCACCAGTGTTAGTAATAATACCGCAGTATTGTTCAGCCTGATAGACCTCCCTTTGGGATGTAGAGCAAACCAGGCAGGAAGGACCCTCACAATTTGAGGAACACCTGGGTGTTTGTCCAACTTGCCAGCTGTCACCAAGTTGTACCTCATTAGAGGCTATATCCCCACCCCGCATAGTGCAATCATCAGATGCATTTCCGTTGTAGTTTCCGCACAGGCCACAGACAACCCCTGAATAGGTGCTTGGCAAGGTAACCTGAACCAGGCTGTTCCAGTCAAAGGTTACCTGGAAACCAAAGCCTGTCTCTACAACTGCCATCCAACCACTCCGGAAGACCACCAGTTGATTATCATCATAGTAGAATGGTAAAGACGTAACCTGGCCATCCACCTGTTATTGGTAAAAAAAAAAAAAAAAAAAAATTGAATGATATCTCATTGATTTCAAGAAAGTATAAAACTATTAAAAACAATGTCGTTTTACGGGTGTTACAAAACATTTCATATACAGTGTTGTATGCACAGACATATCTATGTGTTCAGTTCAATTAAATACATATAATGTTTAAGACTTTTAAAAAGTAGCATAATCACAAAGGGCCGTATTCTCCCATCAGGTGCTAAGTCTGTTTCGCGTGGAAATATTCACATGCCTCTGAGTTACGTGTATTCTCCCATCCGTTTAAGTACCATGCCCCCAGCGCATAACTTCAGAATGAAGGTGGGGTTGCAAGAGAGGCAGTGCGACCTCAAAAACTGATATAAAGTGAGAATGCCCATGGCAATTTTGGATGAAAGTAAAATTTGGAAAATGGACTTTTCACTAATAATGTAAATTGAATCTAAAATCCTCAGAAACTAACAGTGGTGTGGCATACCTGTTTGAAGGATATGATACAAGTTCGAAACTTGCTGAAGACAAGATGGAAATGTTTGAATAAATAGCAACAGAAATAATGAAATAGCCCAGCAGATATGCCAGTAGAACGACAAAAATACATAGCATTCATAAAAAAATTGTAATGTGGTAATTGTTTAAACAATATATTACTGAGAAAAAACATTGTAATCAACTCCATAAATACATGTCAGTGGCGGGGGGTGATTTTGATGCAAAATAAAATGACAAAGACGAAATAATTGAAAAGCACATGTAAATGGGAAGTTGATCAGAATAGTGTTTCCAGCAATATGTGAATGGTCCCAGTGCGACTAAGTATGAGGGACGTATGTATTCGGAATAGAAAAGCAACCACCCAAAGCATTTTTCTAAAGCTGGACTTATCTTCTGCCTGATAATAAAATACAGCTCAACATTGCAAACCTGTAACGGTGCATTTCAAGATATGAAATTTTATTCATACACATACATGTGAAGTCTGATGCTTTGTCCAAGAAACTCATGATTTTCAGCACTAGTCAGTACCTCATGCCACTGAGATGTAAACGCCCATAAGATCTAAAAGTTTTGCATTCCCCGCTCCTACAAGATTTCTTTTCTCCACCCCTGTCCTGTGACACGAAATTCCGTGTCGCCATCCACCCCGATAGCGCTAAATTTCTTGTTACAGACCCCCTGCTCCCACAAAATTCTTGCCGTTTACGGGTTTTAAATTATTTTGTATTTATTTTGAATTGCAGGTTTCACTATTTTGAGTGCATATGATTTTAACATGATTGGCGAGATCTGCGTTTGGACCTTTTTAAATGCATTATTTAAATAATTGAGGCTATCGCAAATTAAAATAATAATATATTAATAATTTGATTAAATCTTATTAAATCAATAATTTCATTTCTTGGCTTCTCTCCACTCACAGCGCGTAACATCTCATGGAGCGTAAGCTCCTGCTTAAGTCAGTCGGCAGAATGCGCTCAAGTCAAAAACACGCACAGCTATGCGCATTTTTGGCTTAAGCTGACAGGAGAATAGGACCCAAAGTGCCTTGCACAACCCCAGGTCTGAGGTCCCCAGAGAGTAAGTCTAAGGTGACAGTAGAAAGTTAAATCCCTTTCAGAGGGGAGACAAAACCTTGGGAGAAGCTAGACATGGGCTGTTTGGCAACAAGCAGTACAAGTTAATAATATTATACAGTGAGACGTGAATTCGGACAGATTGTGGAACAGTATGGGTAGCAGATGCCTAAGGGAGCTGGCAGTTAGTTAAGCACTGTAGATGGGCAGGTGGAGTAACTCAGGCAGACAGCAAACAGGTGGGATAAAACAGGTGGTAGGTTGGCAGAAACACAGGTAGGCCAATGGAAAGGCAGGAGGTCGCCTTGTATCCAGACCACAGGTTGAATCACCACAGTAGGAGGAAGGGGATATGGAAAGTACATGAGCAAGAACAGAAAAAGAACAATGCAAACCAGTAGAGTGAATATAATAAAAAAAGAGAAAAATCTCAGGCAGGTCTGTGTGTGGCAGCTTGTGTTTTAATATGAGTCATTAAAATAGTTGGATAGTTCTTGAAAAAGAAATGCATTCAAATAAGAAAATCACACTACATAAATAGCAACACTTACCAGGATTTTGTTTGGGAAGTCCCTGCTAATGGTGATAGTAATTCCATAAATCTCCACATTCACTACTTTAGTGAAGGCTACAGCATTACTGCCACGATTATTGTTCTGTACTGTAACATTGAATGGGACAAGCCTAGGATCCATTGAGCACAGTGCCACCAACTGGTACACACAAGTGCCCTGGAAGTTGAAATAATATCCATCAAATGTGTGGTAGTGAGGATCGCCAGCAGCAGTGCAGGTAGAGTAGGTTATGGGGCGGCAGAAACGCAGCCCATCCTCAAGCACACACTGTTCATCAGACGTGCAGACCGCATTCCAGCAGACCACTGTGCCAAATTCAGGGTCACACTCGCATTCCTGCTGACAGCCCTCGGTCCAAAAACGTTCATGAGGCCTCACGTAATGGCCCTGATAGGAGCAGCCGCAGGTCTCAGGGAGTACACACTGGCCTGCACTAAGAACATAGCCCTTGTCACACACGCAGGCCTCCACACATATACCAGTACAGGTTACAGGTTGAGCTGGGAATGGGCAGGATTGTGGGCATGGGCTTGTACAAGGCTCATAATGGCTGTATGGCTGGCAATTCATGGCTGAAAGATAGAAGCCAATCTGAATTATTTCTTACTGTTGCAACATTGGCGTAATTGAATTAATTAAATGAATTTATCCAGTTTTCAGAAATATTAGAGCATCTCAAAAAACTGCTGTAATTTTTACATGCTGCCTCCCATTGGGTGAAAAAAAAAATTAAGGAAATCACATTTTTGTAGATTAATGAAACAGTTATTACTGGACTAGGGTATGCAGGGCCAAGAGACAAGGAAGGTAAGAGTGCAGGTATGAGTATAAAAGGGGTTTTAGTAATAAACAAATGACCCACCAGGCTCTGCCCTGAATAAAAGGGGTAACATAGACAAGGAACTCAACTGAAAACAAGTCAAGAACAGGGTCATGCAGGCTATGGCACGAAAGGACAAGACTAAGAATGAGAACTAGGACCACAACTGGCAGTAACACAAACAATCACAAACAAGACGAGAAACACCGACTTAAATAACAAGAGGCAGGTGGATCACATGAGGGCAATCAGAAGAAGAGGAACTGGCAGGAATGAGGAAACACGATGGGCAAACATGAAACCCTAGTCAGTACTCTGAAGACTGGGACTGCTGGAGCATTGGTGCAGACATAACGATTAAAATGGGCACAAAAGGAATCGACCGCATTGATTGTTTAATTATAAGTGCCACTATAAATAAATACAGTAAGCACTGTGTATTGTGCCTAGTAATATTGAAATATTTTGTCATACTTACGGCAACCAAACGTTTCCCTCCAACCCTTGAGAATAATGCCCTTAAGACGGCACATATTACTGTAAGAGGACAATGCCTGGCATAGCATTTTCCTGTCGCCGTTGGTAGCACACATGTCATAGACACAGTTGTTCATGAAAGCCTGGGGGTCCACCTTAGCACGGCACTCCAGGAAATAGTTGTTCACCTGAGAGGTTAGGGCACCGCAGGAGCCTTCTGTCGCATATATCTTAATGAGGTTGCCATCACAGGTAGGACAGTTCTTTGTACATGTATCCCAGCAGTAGGGATTTTGGGAGTCATTTACCCTCCAGCTCTTGGCCCAGTTGACAATGGAGGAGACAGTGTTGCCAGCTGGGTCATGCATGTCGTCATTAGGGTTACCATTAAAGTTGCCACACAAGCCACATACACTGTTGTAGTAGCTGCTTGGAAGCTGTACAAGTACTTCCCAGTTATAGTCAAAAGAAACGTAGAGACCAAAGTCTGTCGTAAGTACGGCCTTGTTTCCAGAATAAGTCACTTTCAGTCGTCCATTTTCCAGGTACACTGGCAAGTTGTATGACTCACTATTCACCTATGGAATAAAGAAGAGCTCTATAAATATTTTAGCTTTTGTGTTGTTAATTTATCACTACTGAAAAAGGTTGAATTCATATAAAGTCAATGACAATCAACTGGGAGTATTTTTGTATTCTATGACATTAGTGTAAATTAAAAAAGTTCAAAATAAGCCAAATGATGGGTTGTTTGTCCCAGAATTATCAGATTTTTGGTTTTATTATTTACTGCTTATACTATTGTCAAATTAAATTCTAGAAAACATTCATAAATAAAGCTACACCATTGAATACAATAATTTAGAGCATATTAATATGCATGGTATTCAGAAAAGCAACTTTAGACATCTTACCAAGATCCTTCCATTCTGGTATTTAATTATGGTGATGTTGAACCCATACACAAAAATCTCCACATCCCTGACATAAGAAACAGCAGTGGTGCCACGGTTGTCATTCCTCTCCACAATGGAAAAGGGTACTAAGCCTGACAGGTTGCCACATGTTTTGGAAAGTGTGTAAGTGCAGGTGCCTTGGAAGTCATAGTTGTAGCCATCAAATGTGTGGTAGTGGGGATCTCCCCAGGCCCAGCAAGTGCTCGTGTACTCCGGGATGCACACAGCCTTTCCTTTCTGTACTTGACATGTTTCCTTGATTCGACAGTTGGCATTTTTACAGGGATCTTTTTGTAAGACCAAAAAGGCAATTATCAGTTCAAATGCAGCAATGCACAAAAGTGTAAAATAATATTGAATAGTATTTGTTATAATGGTACCATACACTGTAAAATTATACCTGTGCATTCTAAAAACAAATTGTACTGTTACAGCCACAGCAAAACAACATATATGCATATAAGCAATGATGACATGATAAAGACTTTGAATTTTGGTGAGCAAATCAGGTATTGGAATTTCAGGAAGTAATAATTGTGGCTGACCTTAGTCATTGGAGAACAAGTATTTCAACTTTAGGAAATCAAATTTTAAATTCAAGCATTGAATGGAAAAAGGTTTTTATCTTTTGTTTATTTTTCAATTAATGAGTTAACAGATAAGCAGTTTTTTCTAGAAAAGTCAGTTTTAATGTTTTTGTTACTTGGAAAAAGGATAAAAAAACCAAATACTTTGTTTATATACTTATTTAATATTAGTTATTTAGATCACTATATATTATTATATAGTTATCCACCCACATTCCCTCCATGTTTCTTCAATATGGAGGGAATGTAGGTGGATACTGTTTTGATTGAGGATTATTTTCTTTAAATAGTTATTTGCATAAACATTGAATTATTATCAGTTGTTATAATTTATGTGGAATTTAAATGTTGTTTTTTTTTAGATTAAAATGGCATTTTTGAACATAACATTTTCCGAAGTGTTTTAGAAGGTACAGTAGCGGTTGGCTTATCTTACCTACGTAAAAGCATCCTTTAATTCCCTTCTCGATCAGACACTTATTATCAATTGGACAGGAATATGCTTCACAGACCAAGCCTTCTGCAGATTTACATATGCACTTCTGCTGGCACTCATCTAGGTACACAATCTCCCCTGGCTGCACAGACATGGATCACACTCAATTAATTCAAGAAGCATTAAGCATCACTTCAGTACACACAATGCACTGTCCCCCACCTTATATGTGTTTCCATTCTGATAACAGCTGCACTGGTCTGGCTCAACACAACTCTGCCCATTGAAGACAAAGCCACGGTCACAGACACAGGCCTCAGTACATATGGTTGGACATGTTACAATGTTAGTGAGGCCTGGACAGCTCAGGGAACAGGGACTCGTGCAGATCTCATAGTGGCTGTTTGTTGGGCAGGACATTGCTGAGACAGAAGAGAAGAAAGGTTTCTGAAGCAGAGTCATCTATATCTAACAAACTTAGCTAAGGTAAATATACAGTGCCGTGAAAAAGTACTTACCTCAGTTCCTCTATTTTTGTTGATTAATAACACAATTGTTTCTGATCTCCAAACAAATTTAGTATAAGACAAATGACAATCGGAGTAAACACAATACACAGTTGTCCAGTGATCTTGCGATTAATTGAACAACAAAACTCCCCAAAACCTATATCACCCGTGTGAAAAAGTAATTGCCCCTTAATCACTCAACGAAAAAATTAATTGATAAAAGGTTTCAGTTAGACTAGCCACGCCCAGGATTGATTGCTGCCAGCCATTTTGAATCTAGACATCACTTAAATACAACCTTTCCAGTAATGTGAAGTTCCCTAAAAACCTCAACAAACAGGACACTATGCCTGAGAGAAAATTCTAAAATCAGAGAAAATTCTAGAAGATCTGAGAAAGAAAGTTGTTGAAATATATCAGTCAGGAAATGATTACAAATCAATCTCTCAAACTCTGGGACTCCAGCAAACCACCATGAGAGCCATCATCTCTAAATGGAGAAAACATGGAACAGTGGTAAATCTGCCCAGGAGTGGCAGGCCTAGCAAAATTATTCCAAGAGAGCATAGAAAACTCAACTCATCCAAGAAGTCACAGAAGACCCCAGAAGAACATCTAAAGAGCTCAGTTAATGTCAGTATTCATGATTCCACCATCAGAGAGACACTGGGCAAAAACGGTATGCTTTGGAGAGTGACAAGATGAAAACCACTGCTAAGCAAAAGGAACATAAAGGCTTGTTGAACATTTGCCAAAAAACACCTTGATTACCCCCAAAACTTTTGGGATAATGTTCGATGGACTGATGAGTCAAAAATAGAACTTTTTGGAAGATGTGGGTCCCGTAACACCTAATAATAATAATACAGCTTTCCACAATAAGAACATCATGCCCACAGTCAAACATTGTGGCGGTAGTGTGATGGTGTGGGGATGCTTTGCTGCTTCAGGGCCCAGACGAATTGCCATAATTGAGGGAAGGATGAATTCAGCTATCTACCAAAAAGTACTAAAAGAGAATATCTGGTCATCAGTCCATGATCTGAAACTCAAGCGTAATTGGTTTATGTAGCAGGACAACGACCCAAAGCAAAAGAGCAAATCCACTTCTGAATGGCTGAAAAAAAAACAAATAATAATTTTGGAGTGGCCTAGTCAAAGTCCTGATCTGAACCCCATTGAGATGTTGTGGCAGGACCTGAAAAGGGCAGTTCATAGTTGCAAGCCCTCCAATGTGACTGAATTAAAACTATTTTGTAGAGAAGAGTGGGCCAACATTTCTCCACAGTGATGTGAAAGATTGATCTCGTGTTATCAGAAGCATTTGATTGCAGTTGTTGCTGCTAAAGTTGGCCCAACCAAGTATTAAGCTTAGGGGACAATTACTTTTTCACACGGGTGATATAGGTTTTGGGGAGTCTTTGTTCTTCAATAAATCACAAGATCACTTGACAACTGTGTATTGTGTTTACTCAGGTTGTCTTTTGTCTTATACTAAATTTGTTTGGAGATCAGAAACAATTAAGTGTTGTTAATAAACAAAAAATAGAGGAACTAAGGAAGGAGCAAATACTTTTTCACGGCGCTGTAAATTGCAGTAGTTCACTGTACTTCAGAGGCTTCAAAGATTAGTAACTGTTAGTCTCAGTGATTGTGGATGTATAAAATCCTATATACTGTATATATATGTACATATAAAGTGTATACATTCTACTTACGACAAAAGTAGGGTGTCCTCCAGCTCTTGATAATAACTCCTGCTCGCTGGCAGTCGTACACATAAACAGCAGTGGTATCACAGAGAACTTTACGATTCCCATAAGATGCACAGATATCATAGATGCAGTTATTAAAGTAAGGAGTGGGATCCAGCTTGTTATGGCAGGCAGCAAAGGGCCCATCTGGTTCTGTAAGGATGCCACAGTAGCTCGGTGTCTCATAGATAGCTTTAAGTGCAGGGGAACAGTTTGGGCAGGTGTTGCCTGAGCAACCATCATTACATACCACACCAGGAACAGCGACCTTCCATGCTAGCGCAAAGTCATTGATGTTCGTAGTGAATGTGCCATTGGGCAAGAATAGATCATCACTCTTGTTCCCATTAAAGTTGCCACAAAGGCCACATGTCTTGCCATAGTAGTTAATTGGTACAGTGACAGAGACATGGTATACATGATCATATGTAATAACAAGGCCAAAGGTGGTCTTTATGACATAGTGGAAGCCCTCTTGATATACCACAACTGCACTGTTATTTAGGTTTACTGGAAGGTTATAGAAAATTCCATTTACCTAAAGGGAATGACAATACAGAGACAAAAATTCAGTCAACCTACTTTATTTACAGAACTTAGAATAGCTGTTCAGAGAAATTGTGGTGTATCAGGGAACATTCTTTATATGCTTCCTGTGAGAGACAATCATGTGTCTGAAGTCTGAAGTTTATCATACTGATTCATTTTACCCGACCCTGAGTCCTTGAATCCTAAACAGATTTTTTTTGTTTTGCTTTAAGTCAGAAAAACCAACACTAACAGATATCTGACATCGGAAATGAAGCCATGAACTTTGACTTTTGCAGCAATCAAACTATGCCATTTGTAATTTTTCCACTTGCCACAATCACAATTTTTTGAAGTGATCATCCTTTCCAAAGCCATTATTTTTACCATCAATACCCAATCTTGTGTTTGGTTCAGCAGCCTAACCAGAGTGATTCTAAGAAAGGGTTCAATTTCATTTTATATGAAAACTTTCATTCTAGATGAAATCAGCCACAGTTTCAACCAAATAATTATACTTATAGCATTTAATTCATCCTATCCTATTTGTTTGGTAAACTAGTAGGTTTCTTCAATAACAGCATAAACATCTTTCTAAGATATGTACAACATTGATTAACTCAGCACAAATGTTTTTGATAGCATTCCTGTATAAAATTGAAGCAGAATAATGAAAAGACCCATGGCAAATGTCATGTTCACTCACCAAAACTCCTTGCATATTGTTCTCCAGGACTAATATGTAGCTGTAAACCTCCAGAGCTACTAGTTTGGTAACTGCAACATCCTTGTTTTCCACCTCAGGCCACCATTTTTCATTTTCCACCAACACAGAGAAAGAGATGAGGTTGCTTCCTTCCAGGCCACACCCCTTAGCCAAGATATAGGTGCAGGTTCCCTGGAAATTATATAGGAGCCCATCAAAGGACTTGTAGTGTGGGTCTCCTGAGGCAGAGCAGATGCCTACGCCAATGGGCTGGCACTTTCGGGTGTTATTCACCAACTCGCAGTTTTCATTCGGACCACAGGAGAATGCTTCACATTCAACCTGTAATGAAAAAAAAATAAAATTTGCATTGGTATGTTTGCCTCTCACCCCCCCCCCCCCCCCCCCCCCCCCCCCCACAAACAAAAAAAAAAAAAAAAAAAAAAAAATTTGCTTTGTTTTTTTTCCCCCCCCCCCCCCCCCCCCCCCCCCCCAAAAAAAAAAAAAAAAAAAAAAAAATCTGGAAAAAGCAGTTCAATTGGCAACCACCCGATAGGCCAACAGGAGGTCATTGTATCCTACCTTGCCATTTTTTATGCATGTGCATTTCTCCAGACAGGTTCCATTTGGAAAAAAGCTATCTCCAATATTGTAGACCCTGTTATTGTGTACACAGCCGCACTGGGAGATGGGTACGCAATGTGGACCACTGAGGATGAAGCCATCATCACAGACACAGTCCTCTTTGCACAATGCAGTACATTCAAAGGGTAAAGACATGGTGTAGCATGTGGCTGGGCAGCCTGAGGCACATAGCTCGTAATGGCTGTTGGCAGGGCATCTAGCGTCTAATGAAACAGAGAGCTAACATTTTGTAACAGTAACAAATTGGATTAAAAATGTATTGTTTAATGCCTTGTCGCTGCTTATAAATACTATAATTCATTGATAAAGTTAAACTGCCCTTTATAAAGCCTGCTGGTTATAAGGTATATTAAATACAAAGTTAGATGCAATTAAAACACTTACTACAGAAGTGGATGCTTCTCCAAGAATTAATTTTAGCCCCACTTGCTTGACAGGCTGTGGCATAGGCGGTGATGGCCTGGCACAATACATATTGAAGGCCTTTGTAGTAACAGACATCATATACACAGTTTTCAAAGTAATTGCTGGGGTCTACTGTGTCATGGCAGTCACGAAAGGGGCCATTTGTGTCAGTTATCATGCCGCAAAAGGTCCCTGACTCATATTTTATCTTTTTGGTGATGTCACAGTTAGAACAGCTACCTTCACAGCCACCAACACAACTCGGTGCATCAGCTGCACACCAGCTAATACCGAATTCCGTTGGGATAGCTGTTGTTTGGCCATTTTTCATGGTCAGGTCATCTTGGTGCTTATTGTTATAGTTTCCACACAAGCCACAAACAACACCCATGTATGTGCTTGGGAGGGTCACAAGCACAGCAGAGTTCCAGTCAAATGACACGGTCAAGTTAAAGTTGGTCTTGACGACAGCATTCCAGCTACTTTTGTGGACCGAGACCTTGCCTCCAGCTAAGATTGTTGGTATATGAGTGAGCTCACTGTTTACCTGTTATGCAATAAATAGGTTAACAAGGAAATATTCATTAGCATTGTGAGACATCACTAGCATAATATAATGCATTTCTTATTTGAAATAAATTTAGCTCACCATGATTTCACCTGGGTTCTCTTTGCTGATGACAATACTCATGTTATACAATTTCACTTCCACCAATTTACTGTAGGGGACCACCTTGTTATCCAAGTTATTCTGGACTAACACATCAAAGTGCACAAGGGTGGGGTCCTTTGAGCAGACACCCACCAGCATGTAGGAGCCAGTGCCATTAAAGTCAAAATGTCTGCCATCAAATGTAAGGTAATGGGAGTCACCACTGACTGAGCATGTACTGTAAGAGGCATCGCATAGCCCTACAGGACAAAGTGAAAATTATAAGGATTGTTACAAAGACTAAAAGTTCAAAGTTACATTTTAAATTAAAGGAGGAGCAAAAAAATGCAAAACAATTACACAAACAAGTAAAAAACAATTAAAAAGTCATCAAAATCACATAAAATACTTTAACCTCAATCTCATACATACTGTTAGTTTAGCATGTCACATAATTCAAAATTAAGACCAACAGCCATACCCCAAAGTTAATATGTGATAATGACATTTGACATCCATTCACACCTTTAGAAGATTTGATGCTTAACATTTCAGCATAACAGCATACCTTGTGGTGAGAAAGAGAAAAATGTCTTTCACCATCAATACTGACAGAATGACAATCCACTAATTTACAGGTAAATTTTCCAAATATGACTTAAAAACAGTGTATATACAGTATAATATGTATGTATGTGATATATACATACATATTATACAGTATAGATTGTATATTTTAATATATATATTTACTTCATCATGGTTGTTACCGGATTAGGAGCCACATGGCAATTAGGAGAGGGAGGCGAGATTGCAGATGTGAGTACAATAGGCTTTAATAACAAGAAAAACACCAGAAAATTAGAGATCGGCAAATCAATATCAGAGTAATGGATATAATCAATACTTTGATGATCAAATGTTACTTATCTGACATAAAATACCATTAAAAACTGTTGGGTATTACATTTTTTTTCTTAAATGTGTAGAGTGGTCACAAGATTCTCACAAAAAATACAAATTCACAACCAGCCTTCCTACACCCTTTGAATTCAGCTTGTGTTTCTGCTGAGGAACACATCCTCTTTGTCCTACAATCCCAGGATCCACAGAACGTCAAAACAGGAGTAGTACTTTAAGTTAAGTACACTTTTCACATACTGTAGGTGCCAGGATTTTAATAATAAAAGGCTTCTTCTGTATTGTTTTTTTCCAAAATTCTTAACAATGCCTCTGCCAGTGGTTGCTCTTCTGATCAAAGTGAGTCTGACAGGCCTTTTTACAAAATATCTAAATAACAATAATCTTAACAGAGTAATGCATATTTCTATGTATGTTCCATAAACTTGAATTACTGTTCATGGAAATACACTATATTTTGCTAGATTAATATATTACACCACGATCCTATCCAAATACATACCCACTATAATCACTTATCCAGTAAAAGGTCACATGAGATGAGACTTGTCTAACAGCATGTGTTTGGACTGTGGGAGGAAACCCACCTAACACACTGAAAACATGCAAGCATTTAAACTACCCCAGCCAAGAAGAAAAGGAACAAAACTGTTATCCACTGAACCATTGTCACCCATAAAAATAGCTCTCAAAAATAAGTAAAATGAATAAACAATACAGTACTATCTTCAGTAGGAATAACAAACAGGACAACGTAACAGAAATAGATGAGGAGACATCAAGTATTTCAGGGTAGGGAGAAAGATGGTTTGAAAGCAAACTTTAAAATAAAATTTAGATTTTTGTAGCTATGATGAATAGCAGTAATGCTTTTTCAAGTGTTTAATCCAGATTTTTCATCAAACATTAAACAACACACTAAGAAATTGTGTTTTTGGGGATAAGATATGCCTGAATAATCTAATTTAGATGCCCTGTCCCACCCACAGAACAGTAGTTTGCAGCCTGAAGCTTTTATATAATATTTTAGTGTTACTGGCATAAAATTACTAATGATCAAAAAGTTTAGTATTTTAATGTAAATAATACTAAATATTCTCATATAACCTTCAGAGTTCCATTTTAACAAAACCGATTTCAATAAATATAAATTAATACATTAATCTGCTAAACCATATGTATAAACTTCTAAAATTTTAGATGTTATTTATTTGGCATCTTAAAATACTTCTAGTTGCATATCTACGTTGTAGATATTGTATTTACACAGTATCATAAAACCTTCCCGGCTGCATTTTTAGCATTTTACATTTTTGTATTATATATTATGGCGCGCCAAACAGGAAATATTGAATGAATATTTATTGAATGAATACTGATTTATATAAAATGAGACCCGATATATATTAAATGAATACCGATATATATATATAGAATGAAACCTGATATATATAGAATGAAACCCGATATATATAGAATGAATGCTAATGGAATCAACATTGGTGAACAGAGTGAACGATGGGAACTGCCTACAAAGAAATTAAATATTTTTTAAATTATCTTTGGCAATTTTATAATGAACAATTTCTGTTTTTACACTTAATGTCTATATAGTCTATGTTTTGAAGAACTGCTCTATGTATGCAAAAAACTAAGCTGATATTGAATGAAAAAAATATAAACATACAATGAACGGTTAACTTCGCTGGGTCTTCCACTACAAGGCACCCGATGAGGGGGCGTGTTCCTGGTATGTCAAAAGTCTAAACATGGCAGAAAGAGCCGGAGTTCTAGTGCAGTCTCTCCTAAACAATGAAGGTTTCTTAGAAACCGTTGTAAATGCATGCAGCAGCAACATTGCACAGTCATCATTTGAAAGAGTAGATGATGAAGTACGCTCAATTTTCAGCAGAGACGCGCAAACAAGAGGGCCAGATTATCTAAGGCCAGAGCCGAGTTTATTTTTAAGAAGCAGTAACCTAATACAAAACAACAGTGATTTCAACTTAAACGCCAGTGGAATGTCAAACCTACAGCAATCACTAGCCCCGTCATATAGTCTGAGGCGTCTGAATTAACGGCAGACGACAGACAAGGTAAGGTCTGCTCGTAGAAAACCCTTATAAGAAAATAATTTCACGTGCCTTACTCACGTGCCAAAACTCACAACTATATTTTTCTGATAATAAGCACTATCTGCTACAAGTCACGAGTCTAAGTAAGCATAGAGTTTTCTCTATTTTGTACTTTTGTACTCTATTTTGTAGCTTTTAAACGTTTTTTTCTCAGGTTAAGTATAATTCATGGCTAGTTAATGCCTAGCCGTCGTTGGAGTAAAGTGAGAAATGTCAAGTTAATGTAAGTCTAACTTGCAGTTTTGGTACAGTATGTCATCGTATATATGATATATATATATCATATATATATATACAAAAGAAGAAGAAAAATATAAGAAAAATATTATGAAATATGGAAAATGTCAGTTTACAAAAAATTGGAAAAAAAATTAAATTACCTTCATATGATGTGTTTTTAAGAGTATGTGTGATATTGCGGAGAATATGAAAAGAAAGTGTTATTGAAAACTGATTTTGGTAAAAATGTCAAAAAACAGCATAAAACAGTTTACAAGTACATTAAAAATGCATTTTTTGATCTTGTAAATCAGCAAAATATTATTCCACTTACCACAAAGAAGCAGGCACATAATACTGTGCAAAAAATTACCCACCATGTCTGAAATTAGAAAAAAAAGATAAAAATGTATCTATTTTACAGAATATCACGAGTTACATGAACATAGTTAATTTTAAAATAAAATCTGAAATGAGAGAAGTACACAGATTGCAATAATGACTAGGATGAAATTTCTCTCACGTCAAGAGACTATAGGAGAATGAAATTAAATCCCCAGGGAACTAAACTTCAATAATCTAGTTGCTCTGTGTTTCCCAGAATAAATACAGCTGCAAGTGTTCAGAGAACTCCAATTGGTCCTATTGTTACCCCTGAAAAAATCCCCACCCCATTCATGCTGTTCTTTAACTTTTCCTTCTATTCTCACACATAGAACCTGCTCACTTTAATTGTTGAGCAGTAAACAGTAAGGATAAGTCCCACTTTCTTTATCAAGCTCTATAGAAAATGGACTAGACGTCTATACAACATATTAAATGAGAACCTTGTAAATCCTGTCAGTGATACTTTGCTTACCAAAAACTCAGATGAGATTTTCTTGATTGTAAATTTACAAACGAGGTTTTGTCCTGAATACACAAGCAGTTAATGAAACAAACTGATATGAAACAGAACATATAAGACCACAGTACATGAAATATGAATAAATGAGTGTATTAATTGCATTGGTTAAAACATGAACACATGACAAAGAATTTTTGGTGGGCAACAAACTATTGCACTCTCGACAGTGATATAGAATTTGACTTTATGTGATAAAAATAACCAGCTCTACAAATGTATAATGATTTAGCAATAAACAACATACCTTGTAATCCATGTAGAATTGTACCATTATAAGTGGGCTGAAAGAATTATGGGTTTTTAGTTCAAAGACATAACAGTAACACATATAAGTGGGTATGAAAGATGGTGTTCGCTCCCTAGGAGTCTAAGTAATCAGTGGTGAGTTTTTCTGTCATACATAACCTGCCATACAATCACAAGTGTATCAATTGTTATAAACTTGTTTGATACCATAATATAGGCCTTTTGATGTTTATAGTGCTAGATTTTTCTTTTAATAAAATAATGGTATATTTAATCTTTTCAAGGTTTTCATAAGTCTTGCAGCGTTACTGTTGGGTTGAGGCTTTGTATTAATTATCTATGCTGAGGAAGCTCTAAGAATACAAAGTGGCCCAATGTCTCATGGATAGATTGCATGGCTGAGTTCCTTTTTCTCTTAGTGTTCTACAATAGTCTCCTGTTCGTAGAACACCTAGTGGTCTGTGAATGGGATCAAGCAAATAACACTGTTCTCCAGGCTTCTTACGAAGTCTTTATCATGAAAAAAATGAAGTTGACAGCATACATGTGATAAGAGTTGTCAAGATATGAGAAATTATAATATCATAGAATTTCTAGACATAGTGTGTCCAATCGGGTTCAAATCCCACTTCATAGATTATGCACTGCAGCCTAAGTCATCCTCCAGGGTCCTGTCCACCACCAAAAGGTTTCACTCAATAATCATTCACAATTGTAATTCATATGGAAATCCATTAACTTTGGGTATGGCAATGCTCGCTTATTCAGTCTTGGCATTATGCTTTCTTGGTCTAGCTTCCTAGTTTGCGGTCAGTTTCTGGGTTTTTGGTTTTCTACTTCAATTAGGCTTACTCAGTTGGATAGGTTCTGTCTGTTGTGGTTTATTGTTTGGCTTATTATCCTGGATTCTGTTTGATGCTTGCCTCACCCTGCTTAGATCTGCTTTCTGTTTTCAGAACTTATTGACATTGAGTGATTATTGAATATCCAACAAAGTACATCGAGGAAAAAATATAAAAAGGACTCAAGTAGTTGTTTATAATGTCACTTACAAAAATACAAAGCAAGAACCACACATGTACAGAAAAATATCTAGAAATTTTCCTTTTCTTTTATGCTGTTCATGACTGTGTTTTGTTCCTGACTCTATTTTGGTTTTCAGGCTTTTTGGATTCTGGTTTTGATCACTTTTTCTGTGTTTTACCTTGCTAGATTTTTAACCTGTTTTGCCTGGACTTTAGACTCTGTTATGAGGATTAGCTGAACAGTTTTAACACATTATGCAAAACCAGATCATGAACTTTTTGCCAACTGGATGTCTTGGAGGATTTTCTGCCTCAAATGTTATGTTACTCATAAAAATTCACAAAGATGCTTTCAAGATTAATGGAAACAATGTAACTCGAATACAAACTGGCCAGCAAAAAAGTCCTCATAGCAGGGTGAAAAATCATAGTTATAATTTCCTGTTTATGCATGGTGGTGTGTGGTTCTGTATGTTGGATGTGTATGCCTCTCATCAGAAGGTTGCTAGTTCAAATCTCATAACGGTCAAGGATTACCGATATCACTTTTGTGCCCTTAACTCCAGAAACTACTCCAAGGGTGCCAGATAAATGGGTGACCCTGTACTCTGACCCCAACCAAGCTTGCTTGCTCACGTATGTGTGTGTGTCCTCATGGAGAGCAAGATGGGATACGTTAAAAGACACATTCCTATGTACTGTGTGAAAATGGTACAAAGACCATTCCATTGAAGAATACATTCATTCTAAGTATTTAGTTTTATTTTAGTGTCTTATGTTTCCATAGTATGCATATGGAAAATGCACACAGACATATATGCCTAAAATATTTAAGAAAAGGATATTATTATAATCAGGTCAATGCTAATAAATGGCACACCTGACATAAACCTTATGTATCATACCTCTCCATTTACAATTGCACAATCACTGATTCTTTATGGATGGAGCAAAGAATAAAATAATGTTTATATAAGGGGTGGCAAGAGTTCACAGTGGCAATCAGAAGAGGCTTAAACCAGACGCAGACCATGTACCAAACCCAGGGAAGGTAAATACTTTTTTGTTAAATTTAAGTAATCAGCATTTAATCAGTGTGTCAAAAAAATCTTTTATGTACTCCTTTCTTCTTTGTGTAATATCTTGGGGATATCCAAAGGTGAAACTATATAGAAACAGGGTGGACCAGACTATTCTTACTAAATATAAAGCTTCATAATGTGGTGTCCAGTGAAACCATTACATAAGAAGATTAAGTTTCTTTCCCTAATGGAATAATGCGGTCATGGCAAGTTTTCTGATAATATAACTTCCATTAATTTTGTTAGCAGCCATCATTATCAAGAGTGAGTAACATGAATAGCATTTTACACCTTGAAAGGTGCAAACACAATTCAGATTGAGCTATTTTTCATCTTACTGCCCACCTGCAACTTCCAGTAGTACAATGGTGTTTCAAATTGTCATCTATTTAGCACTCGTATTACACATTCTTTTCATATCATAATCATTTTTTGATTGTTATGTTCTGTTTTTTCTTTACTGGCAATTTATGCTTTGCCAAAATAGCACAATAAAATTACCATTGTTCCTAAAAATATTGCTGATGTTTTTGAGATTCCGGTTAAACTTCTAAAATATAGGTAACAACATACTAAGACATTGTATGGTACTAAACCATTTTCTTGACAGCCCACCTGAACTGCCAGAATCCTTTACTGAAAAAAAAAGCTCTCAACCCTGTGAATGTCTTTTGGCACCGCCAATCGATAATCAATTGAGGAATGTCAGCATATGACATTTTTAATGGTTCCTTAGTCCACTGTCTATGTTTTTCTTTGTTCCATTTTACTCACAAAGCACCATATTCTTCTTTCCAAACGCACTCAGATCTTCGACAAGAAATATGAAGAGTTTTACCAATGAATACTTTACAATTTGCGAGCGCATCCCCAGATCCCCCCCGGGACTATGTAAAGTGCTTTGTGACCGTGCTTCGTGTTAAAAGCGCTATATAAATAAAATTGAAATTGAAATTATATAAACTAAGGGACGTGCAGGATGAAATACTCAGAAGAACATTCTACGAACCTGAGCTACAGAAAATTAAACATTCTCCAAAAAGTGTGTCCAGGGTCTCTGAGATACTAGGCTCGAAAAATGATAAAGGGAAAAAGTTGGTTTTCGTGCATTGGCAGGGGTGGCCATTCGTTTAACTCGTGGATACCGGCTTCTGACGTGTAGACTTAAAAAAGACGACCCGCGTTTATGAAAATGGATGACCGGGGATCATTCTACATCACACTCGCGTCAAACGCTTGTTCTACGATATACCCTGATAACCAGAATTCGGATTTCACCGTGTTGCTTTCACGAGCTATAGAACTACAGGGTCCATACGAGGTAGCACTCGCGGAAATTATGTACTGTCACACGTGGAGAAATGTTGTAATCAGTGGTAATACCTTCGAAATTATCGTTATTTCTGAAGTGAGGGGGGACCTTCCTATGATGGAAACAAATCATAAAAGTATTTCACAGCTAAGAGTTAAGGTTGGATATTATGAATCTCTAACTTAGTTTATACACGAAATCAACAACGCGTTCAGAAATGTAGGAGCTGACATTAACTTGACGTACAATGAAATTAACAGAAAGGTATATGTAAAGGGTGCTGAAAACTTTGCTGTGAGATTCACTGCACCCTTGGTGTACATATTAGGTTTCGTACCCAAAAAGAGTATAACACCTGGTGAGAGCTCGCCATTCCCGTCAGACATACACGCTGGTTTCTACAATATGTATGTCTATTGTAACATTGTAGAACCACAGCATGTGGGGGAATTTGAAGTCCCTCTCCTCAGAACCATTAAAATAGATGGTTGGTATGGAGATGTGGTCACTCTGTCATTCCCAAAGCTGTATTACATTCCTGTGAACAAGCGGAAAATTCACAATCTACATATCGAGATAAAGAGCGATCAGAATAAACTGATTAATTTCACCTACGGAAAGATGATCAAGTTACACTTCCGTCCATTGCAAAAGATCCCTGTTTAAAAGTGGCTGTCTTGTCTATGCACAAGCCCCAGAGTTTTGTTCAATATTACATGAGCCAAGTGGGGGAGGGGCTACCCGGATTTGTGGGAACCCCTGTTATGTATTATTTCTCATTATTTTGCCACCTTAAATCGCTGCTCTGTTCACACACACACACATTCTCTTTCCCCCGTGCCTCCTTTTTTGGGGTGCTTCCCTTAGAGGTTCGGATTCAAGAGATCCTCATATCGTCTGCTGGCCTACCACGCCCTCCCTCCACTTCAGCTGGCCAGTCTGACCAGCTTGCTGCCTTCTGAGCCACTGAACCTGCTCTGATCACTGGACTGCAACCTCCAATAGCCTGTTGTCCTCCTGACTGTTACAGGATTTGTTCTTATCTGTATCTATTGTTCTGATTTGCGTTAATTAATTTGTCCTGCCGGGTGTTGGCCAGAGGAGGATGGGCTTCCCCCTTGAGTCTTGTTCCTCCCAAGGTTTCTTCCTTCTGAGGGAGTTTTTCTTTGCCACTGTCGCCTTTGGCTTACTCTTGGGAACTGTGGGCCCAGGACTATGTAAAGCGCTTTGTGACAGTGCTTCTTGTGGAATTGAATTGAATTGAATGTATGGTCGTGGCTTAAGATCCATGCAGGAGGATTTGGAGCCCAAAGAAGGGAATGCATCATTTGTTGACTCTTACGGTTACCCACCCGATTCTCCTTTCTACCCTGAAAGTTTTATGCAGTTTTTGGGGAGGCACGCTACCAAAATAAGATACAGTACACGACAGGTTCAGGGTGACACTTCTGCCACCTGTGGGGCACACGTGGTTTTTTTCCTCTGGTACAGCTTTGAAGGACTGTCGTTTCAAGAGACAATGAGGTTGTACTCTGATGATCCAAAGAAAAATTATGCCCTCGTATGTAAGTTTATTAAAAAAATTCAAAATGTATCACCCGATTAAATGTCGCTAAACTTTCAAAACCTCAAAATGTATGTTCCTTAAAAGTTTAAAGAATGTTATTGTTATGAAAAATAAAAAAATGTTTTTATGTATCCTAATCATGTTTTTGCAAAAAAGAATCACGTGTTACGTAATCTTTTAATAAATTTTTTCTTTATTAAAAGGCAAAACAGGGTGTTACATACATAAGTTTCTTTTTCAGCTTATGATATTTAACCATTTACGTTTGGGGAATCACTTAAAAACCATAAAAGGTATCCCCTGGGGCGTGTTTCTGAACGTGAGGCGGTTGGTGATTGCGAAACATGTGTTGACAGCTTAGGAGAAACTCTAACCCTCTTCTCACATTTCTGCAGATGCTCACCTTCAGCCGACCTTTCACCAGTCGCACCGTAGTCTTTAAGTTCAGTTGTTGTTTTCTGGCCTGAATGTTAGTGACCGATGAGAGGGGAATGTTTAATTCTGAAATAACTTTTTAAAAGGCCTCCCATGCTTTAGGATGACTCGTGGTCTGAGATTTTGGTTGTTACAATGTTTTCATCAGATCCAAGATGTGTGAGCCTTTAATGGTATGATCTCTATGATCACCTTACCCTGGGGTGTCCAGCATACGACCCCTTCGGAATTGAGCAACTTTTGGAGGACGTAAGTCACATTCCTCCTAGCTCGCAGCCTGACCTGCTCTGCTATTTCTTGTACAGCGTTGTCATTCTGGAAGTGTGCAGCTTTAGCTCCACTCTCTCTCTCTTCATCATCACCCATTTCCTCATCGTCTTTCTTTTTGGTAAGAATAATCTCGTGACCTCTGGTTTCCACTTTTTAATTAAATTGAGATACCTAAGCAACAATTTGTTGTACCACTTAACTTTTTCATAAAAGTTCTTGTCAGGTTGATTTAGTAAACTCTGCATCTGTTTTTCCAATTCCTGTTGAGCGGATTCACAGATGGACCCTCGCCCCGACCTCTGGGTCAGTAACTGGAGTTGGTGCAGGGAAAGCAAAAACATTTTCTTGACCATGCGCATCGTTAAAAACTAATTAATGTCTTTTCCAGCAATCAAGCTCGTGATGAATGGTAAAACCACAGATAGTAAAGGCATTATAAATCCCCCCGACTGTTGAACAGCACTACATTTTTTCCTGATGCTGTTTTTCTTACATGCAAAGACTTTAATGGTCCTCTTTTGTTTTTTCAACCTGTTAAACTGCAAGGCTGATAAGAGTATATGACCCCTTAACAGACTGAGACAGATTTCGGAGAGTGCTAAAATGACATATATAGAGCATTCTGATAAAATCTGTTTACGCTTTAGGGTCCGTGCCCTTAGCAGCTCCCTTAGCACTGGGAGACTTCTCTTGAGATGCCCCGACATATACTTTAGTCAATGATGGGGTAGATAGACGACGGTTAAAGACCCCGGTAATACACCAGTCCGAAGCCTGGCGTCTCCTGGTAAGGAAGCTGTCAGATCAACTAATAAAAACCCATACATGGGGCTGGTAGCATCTTTGTAAGCATTGAGAAAAAACTTTTTTTGTGAAGGAAACATCTGTTGCGGTAAAACTTTTATCTGCAGCCTGTCTCATTCATAAACAGACAATAATAATTACTATTTAACACTATCATCCTGCTGTATTTTCCATGATGGAATACATTCTGTACAAGGTATATGACCAAGATTTGTCAATGATGTCTAAATCTTGTGAAAGCTTCAGCCACCAGTTTGCTTTGGGACACATCATCCATAAGATCATCAATAATGACTAGCGACCCACTGGGGAAATGACACTGGTCTTCCCAGCTGGCCAGCAGACCTTCCAGAAAGTCGATATCAGCTATCTGCTTCCGCAGTTGGTCATAGAGTGGTTGGTAGGAAGAATAACATCAGACAATTTTTTTAATAGGTGGACCTTTGAAACAGTGAGTCTGATTTAAAAGGAGCTCTTTAGTGAAAAAAGTTTTTCCTGAAGAACTCACACCTGCTACAATGGCGCAAAACAGGAGTTCTAGTCTCAGATCAAAGTTAACCTTCCACATAGTTTATCCACCAGAGACACGCAAAAGAATGATCAATCAGTAATGCAACGGTCTTTTTTTAAAAAGTAATCTCACCAGCTCACATTAAAAAATGTTTTAATAACAAACTTTTTACAATTTACATTTGTGAAAACAAGTAATTATTTTATTACATGTTAAAATTTTTTTGTGAAAATTGGTACAAGATACAATCTTTAAAAACAGGCTTTGTGAAAACAAGTAACAAACTTCATACAAAATTTTTGTACAGTTTTTAAAAACTGTACAATTTTACATTTGTGAGAACAACATATAACAAACTTATTACAAGTTAAAATCTTCATGTGCAAACTTTAAAACAAACTTTGTTCCTGATACGTTTTGCAAAAACAACATGTAACTAACTATGCAAAACATTTTTGTACATTTGATAAAAAACTGTTCGACTTATAATTGTGAAAACAACGTAAAAACTTTTAGTACAGCACATTAAAAACTTTTGTACATTTGATAAAAACAAACTTTGTAAAATTTAAATTTGTGAAAACAACAAACTTTTAGTACAAGAGAACAAAAGTACTTTTAGTACCTGAAAGGGAGAGTTCTACCGTCCTGTAGGAGCCTACGTTTGTCATAGACTACTCTGACCTTTTTATCCAGAGGACAATTGTGCAGACAGAATCCTGCCATATCACGTTTGATTTTGTTATAGTGGGTCATTATCGGGGTACCTTCACCACGATCTCTGAGGTAATTATTTATCAGCCCAATCATACTGTCAAAGTTTACCTTTTGACAGGTTTCATAGTTTAGAGTGATGCCTTTGCATTTCAAGTGTTTTCTTTGTGTTGAGGTGATAAGAGTAACTTTTAGGACCCAGAGAACCCCACAACGTGATGAATTCACCTGGACCTAGTTCAGAAGGGAGCTCACCCAGATAATTTCCTAGCAGCAGGTCGTATTCACTGGGTTTGCTGATGTAAACAATGCTGTCAGTGTCATGATAGAGAACCCATTCCCCCAACTTTTCTAGCTCTTTGTAGAGTGTCAGCCACCCCCATGCGGTGGTTTGACAGGCCATGAAAATGTTAGTCTTCCCCAGGGAAAATTTGTAGGAAGACCTTTAGTGATAGTGCATGACCGCTACATCATCATTCAGAAACCTGAAACTCGAAACCTCATACAGTTCCAAGCAGAGAAGGTCAAAAAAATCGGAAGGTGTCATCACCAGAACAGACTGAGGCAGATTGCTATGCTGAGTGAGCTTACCCCACAGAGAGTTAAGCAGGAGCTTGGCAACTTGTCTTTTCCCCGGATTTAGAGTTGTGTTTGATTTGTTTAATTGGATGTCTTCATGCTCTTTGTATTTTCTAATGTATCCCCTACACCCGCAGGTGTCTGTAGCCTTGCTGGGGTAGCCCGAAGCTTCCTGTTTCACCTTGAGAACAATTTTATGTAACCTTTAAATAGATCACTGCTGGTTTTTGGAAAATGCCATGCCTCGTGCACCTTCTTGACTGTGTACCCTCTGTCTAAAGCGAAACAGAGCTCTTCTGAAACCCAAAACCCTGTCAAAGCCCTATCAGCCTGTGAATGGTGACAGACATCCTTCTGATTATTTTTGGTAGCACAGGATCTGCACAGGGTAAACACCAGTTTACAGCTGGACAATCTGGTGGGGAGGACAGGGAAAAACAACTCACGCAGAGGATTAACAGTAGCTTTGATCAAACCAAAGTATTCATTTAGAGGTTGAAAATCTGAACAGATCACTTCAGAGTGCCCTATGGGGAATTTGAATTTAGCCAAGGTGAAAGGATACAGAGATGTGAAATCAACGTACTGGATGCGTTCATCCCCCTGCACATCATAATGCAACCGAATTGCTGTAGTTCTCCCTCCAAACCATGCCTCGCATGGAGAGAGCCGTTCAGGGCTTTGAAAATCAACTAGAAAGGACCGCACCCCAGGGTCCTGTTTTTTCATGTCTAGCCACTCGTGCTCCCAGATCGTTTCCACTTTCGTTTTAAAAACTTGGCGCAACTCAGTGAGTTTCTCCTGTGTCTTAGCATACATTTCACCAAAACTCTGACGCATCACGGAGCAAACCTCGCTTGGCTTGTTACATTTCGTACAACCATGCAACTGACATCCTAAAAACTCAAAGGCAATTCTCTTCCCAGCAACCTCTGCAAAACCAACCAAATGAAACCTCCCCACGTGCACCTCCCCTCCTCACTGCGCATGCCTGATGTTAATGTCGTGGCTCACTATGATGTATTCTAGCCATTGAATCGAGACATTTGAATAATTTTTGCATTGCCGCGTGTAATCCCAGGGATCAGTGATTGCTATGGTATTTCGAGGCAAGAAGTTTATCCTGTAAACAATCAATGCGGTAGAGGCAATGGTGGTTTTGGTGAAGGGGTCACAACGAGTGAGTTTCAGGAAGTTTGCCTTAAAACACAAACACCCCTCTCTCAGAATTGGCACATCATTTTTACAGTAGGCCATCATCTTACCACAGTATTTTTAACAGTGATGCCCATTTGGACTACTGAACAGTTTGTAACAACCCTCGCATACATAACAACAACCTAAAAAAACAGTTAAATATAATTAATATTAACGGCCATTAAAATGCCTGTTCTGCAGAAAGAAATACAACACGGGTCTATCATTTGGGGTAGGGGTCTGGTACATGTGGAGATTGTGAGAGTAGGGCTGTTGAAAATAAACCACCACTTTGCATCCCATGACCTGTTCAAATCTCACTATATCATTTAAAGTGACAGTGTGATCTTGAGAGAAACCAGCTTTCTGCTGTATTTCCAAGCCATGCTTTTCAGCTTTGGCATCCGTGAGATCTTTACCCTGCAAATGTGCCAGGTTTATAGCAAAACAAGCCTGGTTGTCATTTTGTACAATGAATAAATGTTTGGCCTTTTTACAGATTATTTCAGAATTTAACACCGTCCACACTTTACGTCTGACCCCATTGCCACCTCGTGGAATACAGACGACATCGACCATGACCTTGAGGTTCCAATCATGTAAAATATCCTGATTTGATTGAACCAAATGGTCTAGCAGTTGCTGAAAGTCTCTCAGATCACCCTCACTGTATCATAAAATTTGGGTGTATTCATCATTTAAAAAATCAGAGCAAATGGTGACAGTATCACCCGGTCTGGCATAAAGTGAGGGAAATAATTATTTGACCCCCTGCTGAAATCCTAAGTTGACCCATTTATAAAGAAATGAGAAGTCTATAATGTCACTGGTAGGTTTATTTTAACATCAGAGGATAGGTTGTCAACAAAACAAACAAGTCATTATGTAACAGTTACAGATCAATTTGTCATTTATCTAAGGAAACCAAAAATCGAGAAAAGCAATCAACACATCAACCAAATCAAAAGGACAACAGGCAAAGTACAAAACCAAAGAACTAGCAAAGCTCATTCACAGACATGCTTCAAGGTATTAACCAAACATTTAGTAGCAGTGAAGACAACACCTCATAATGCGGCAAACACTCTGATGGGTATAAGTCCACTTAATGAGACAGGTTGGGTGTGGCTGGTAACACTGGTTTTGGTCTGGATGACTATGCTGACTATGCTAGGGCATGACATCTACATATTGACAGACACTGCTTGCTAATCTCATTTAGCCACATTCATATATTCTTGATTTAGAAGTGGAAGTAGTATTAGATAACAATATTCAGTTAAAATGATGAAACCAATAAATAAATACCACAATAATAATTACATTCAGATAAAAGAAAGCCAGTAATAACCACAAGTAAATAAAACCTGACTATAATTGAGCTATTGCAGAGTCCCCTGAGTTTATATTGTGTTACACAATTCTTACAGCTTACTATTTAAAATGATAAAATTGAAATTAATGGAATTATTTAGATAGTACCTTTAATATGAAGCATTGCCACAAAGCACTTTACATAGTCCTGGGCCCAAGGTTCCCAAAGAGTAAGCCAAAGAGAACAGTGGCAAGAAAAAAAACTCCTTCAGGAGAATCTTTAAGTTGGTTACATTTATTAAAACAATATGAACAACAAGGAGGTAGAACACTCAGATGGACAACAGCATATTGGAGGAGGCAGTCACTTGGTCAATTTGAAGAGCAGATTCCTTGGCTCAGATGACAGCAAGTTGGTCAGGATGGACAAGTGATGAGGAGGGAGGACACAGTAGGCCAGCAAATTGATGGATTTCTTGAATGCGGACCTCTGGAAAAAACACCCCAGAAAGGGGTGATGCATGAGCAGAGCAGCAATTTAAGACAACCGAATAATTGCAATAAAACAACAAAAGCTTCTGCATGGCTATATATGGCAGCATAACCATGAAGAATAGACCAGTGAGGACACAGGTATAAGGAATCCCAGAACGCCTCACTCAGTCAACACAGCAACATGTGAAGCAGGAGTAACAGCACTGACAGAACAGTTCATCCAAAATCAATGGCATTGATCCGCACCCAGCTCTAAACCTCAGACTATAGCCTGGCTGAAGAGTGAGTAACTACCTATAGTCTCTGTAAACTAGACTCAACAGGTGTCTTTTAATCCTCAACTTAAAAATAGAGTGAACTAGAGTCCCCCAGAACTGCAGGAAGAGCATCAGAAGAATATCTTTATTGTCATTGTAACGAGTACGACGAAATTAAGTGCAGTCCCTGTGTCAGAGAGATTTATACAGGAAAATAAATAGGGAGAAATATATAAATAAGGAAA
>JAACJT020000110.1:17240026-17271371 GCA_009936485.2 Gymnarchus niloticus | reverse complement strand
TGAGGTTGTTAATATTTCTCCCAGCAATTTTAATTCCAGCTTTTGATTCGTCCAGCCTAGCATTTCGCATGATGTATACTGCATACATCTTGAATAAATAGGGTGACAATATACAACCTTGTCGAACTCCTTTCTCAATCTTAAACCACTCTGTTGTGCCAATAGATAGAGGTTGCAAATATTGGAACTTTTACAAAATATTCTCTGAAATACAGTATATGCTAAGTGATGATCTACAACTTCATTATCCATACTAAAGTACCTTTAATTGTAAATTGCAAGCATTGTTAAGTATTATGGACTCAGAAAATAGAATAGTTAACTCACCCATCTCTCTTGTTCTTATTTGCCTTAGAGGCATTATTTTTCTCCTCTGGAAATCAGAGAGAAAAAGTAAGAGAAAGATTAAGGGAATGGACAGAAGGCAGACATACAAAGAAAGAAAAATGGGAAGCAAAGTAGGAAATAGAGTCATGAGGTATACTGGAATGGAAACCGAGAGATGAAAAGGAACATGAGATGTACATGGATGGTGATGGTAAGGCGACATGGTACCTTTAAAGACATGAAACTTGATAGACAGATGGGATGAAGGTAGGACTACCAAAAGGAATCTAGTGAGAGATTAATGGAAGGAGCAAGTGACAATCACAGAAGGAAAGGGGACATGGGACAAAGTCCATGCTAATGGAATTATAGTGAGTGATGGAAGGGGGAAGTGACAATCGCAGAAGAAACAGGGGGTATCGGACAAAGTACATAAAAATGGAATTATAGGGACAGCAGGAAGTACAAGTGAAGAAGACAGGAAAGACAGAAATCAGAAATGACAGATACATTTGAATTCATACATATATCCCCTCCCTTTTAAGCTGTAGTTGGTAGACAGGTTCTGCAATTCCACAATTCCATCACATCAAGAAGGAATGTCAAGAGAGACACTGTACCTGCACAAATCTGCTTCTGTTTCTTCCTCAGGGCTACATAGCAACCCACCGAGTTTAGGACCAACAGCAGTCCACCCAAGGTGGAAAGTATTACCATCCAATACAGTGGCATACTCAGGGACTCTGAGGTTAAACAAAATAATAAAACACAAATGAATAAAGTAGCAATCTCAAAGACAATGTGATAGATACAATGTGATAAGATGGATTGAGGCATTTTCAAAATATTGCAGAAGCAGTGAAGAACAAGTACATTTTCCCAAAACATTACCTACAGTTCCTCCTTCTGGGGTGGCTGGTTCTTCTGATGGTGGCCATTCTGCTGAGATAATGAGTGCACAGGAACTTAAAGGTGGAAAACTGCATCACAGTGATACTCATTGTTTTACATCAGTTGTACAGGCTTCCTGGAATCAGAAAGAATGTTGTATGCATATTAAAGGCCAGCTTGTTACATATGAAATAATTTTATGAATTACTGACCACCAGTGATGACTGTGAGAACTGCATTATCATCAGCATATTCACTCTCTCCCATAGCATTGATGGCATTGACTGAGAAGTTGTAGGCAGTTTGAGGAGACAGGCCGCTGACTGTAAATGAGGTTGCCCATGGTGGGAAGACGTCCACATAAACAAAGCTGACAGAACCAGCCCAGCGATACCTGACATGTATACGCCAGTCAATTGAGAGAGAATCACTGGAAGCAAAACTGTAATATTGAATATTGTAAATATATTATTTCACTCACAGCATTAATGCACTTGGAGCTGATGACAATGCACACCCACCTCACACGGAACTTTTGTTCTAATCCACCATCAAATCCTTTGTTCCACTGCAGAGTAACTGTGCTGTAGGTTACACTAACTACTTTTAAGTCTGATGGCGGGTCAGGGTAACCTGGCAGGGAGTAACATTTAGAAAAACAATGTCACAAAAGTAAAAAAAAGAAATCATATTGTAGCCATTACCTTTGCCCATTTTGAAGATATAATACTATATTGTGCATTTGCAAAATAAGAGTATAAAACAGCACACTTCCAGAAACACATGGGAATGTAAAGCTAAGTCTGTCAAGGGCCTTTAATTAGTCACAAGTTAAATAAACAGGGATGATAATTTCTTTGCATTATTTCATTGGTGACCAAGCTGCAATGCAGAGAAAGTAGCAGTGGAATCATTTATGAGGACTTCACGTGTTCACCTGGCTCCATCTGTAACACTCAATCTGTGTGTATATCAGACTACGCAAAATGAGCTGACCAAATAAATAATGGATTGCCACTCCAGTGATAGATTATTGCTTTGTTTTAAGTTTACATGTGAGAATAGATGTAGATTTAGGTTCCGTCCAACTGTCAGGAAATTTAACGTCAATATTTGAAGCAAGTGTTTTCAATTGTTTTGATTCCCAAGCCAAACCTATGCTGCAAAAGGTAAAATAAAAATAAAAGACAAGAAATGCAACAACAATAACAATATTTTACGCTGCATAATTTTCCTTAACACCCATGATAGCACTGTAAGCAACGTTGAAAAAGGCCTAAGTATTTAAAAGCAGAAACAGCAGAGAACAGGAGAGAACACTGGTGTGGGTGAAGCTGCACAATTCAACATTAGTTTTGTTTCATAGGGTTTCACCTTTAATTAAGTCTTTTATAACCACAATAAACCTTATTTCAAACCTAATAAGAAGAATATATAATTCACAATAAATGTAACTGATTAATTCGCGGTATTTGCAGAAAAAAAACAGTGAATAAATGTTAGATTGCATTTTTTAGTTTTGAAGGAAAAACATTAAATGTGTCTTGGAAGGGCCACAGGGGAAACTCTGAGCAGGGTGAAAGGATATTAATTTCACAGCCAGAGAGTGGAGCAGCCAGGGCAGTGAGCAGGAAACTCTTCACGACAGCATTATCTGGAAAATGTCAGCTGTACAGCAGAATCCATATAAGGGACTTTCCACACTAAAGAAAGGTTTCTGGCGAGTTGATGGTGCAGAGACAGCAGCACTCGACATTTCAGTTATCTGTTGTTTTGAGTATCAGTGGTTCATAACTAATCCTGAAATCTATGTTTCATTTTTCAAAGTTCCTTTTGGTCAGTGAGTAACAATATCAGGCAAAACATTTTTATTGTAGGCCACTGTCTTCTTTCACACACTATTTCCATGGTTTAATTTGCAGAGAGACTAATGCAGCTCTGTATGCCAAATGAACATTTCAGGTGTTTTCATGGAAATGGACTATTTCCTGCATTGAGCTTTAGCCTCTCCCTTAATTGTAGTCTCTCAACATTGTGGCTGAGTGAGAGGACAAAAATAACATTAAGATGATCATGTTTGCTTTGTTCTTATATTATATGCATTGCATTACGTGTTTATATCAAGGATTTCATCTCTGTTACTTGAAATTGGCTGCTGTTTCCCTTTTCCAATCTCCATTTCCATTCTGATGCATTAACCATTTCCAGGCCTCCTAACCATCCATATTTATCATCTACATCCATTTTGTGTCCTTCTGTTTGCCTGTTCAGCTTCTCCTTCCCACTCAGCCTCCATCCATGTCAAATAACATTAAATATGATACTTTATTAGCATACACATTGCCAAAGCTTAAAACATATATTTCTTTTTTCCAGTGTAATATTCAAACTCTTCTCCTCCCTTACTGGTGCTGAGGAGCTGGATGGTCAGCTCATCCTCTCCCAGGCTGTTGTGAGCAGTGCATGTGAACACAGCGTAGTCCAGGGAAGCACTCACATTGATAATGGAGACTGTACTAGTGTAGACCCAACCCTCCCTGACCGTCCTCTCTGAATACCTGCCACATAAGCACAACACAGTCTGACATCAAGTTTGACATCTTGTATGAGGTTATGACTTAACTACTTATGCTTGACATTTATCCTAAATTCATTATACATTTAAATCAGTTTTCTTCCTAATCATGATAACTCATTATAATTAAAAGGTGATGCTAACATCTAAATTTCACTTGAAAATGCATATTCAATGGATCAATTACAGATTTTCACAATCAGTAATTGATAAAAAATATGAAAATTGATAAAATTGATTATGTCTCAAATGCAATTTACTTAATAGGACTGTAGATTAGGAGTTGATCATTTTCTCCATACCTTGGATTATCAAAATCCATTGTTACCCCATTTTTTGCCCAAGATAAGTCCACTTTAGGTATCCCCTCAGCCTGACAGATAACCTCAGCAGTGCCGGTTCCATCTCCCCGACTTGCTACTTTGCTCCAATGCACCCCCTTCTGGATCTCAGGCTTAACTGCAGAAAGGGAAAAGTGCCTCAGAGTTCCCTCTCATACTGATTTATCAATGATGATTGGCTTTTAATATACTCACAACGGACAATAAGCTGGACCTCTGCACTTGCAGAGGGTTCAATGCCATTGTCTACGGTGCACCTATAGCGCCCACTGTGAGAACGGGTAGCTTTGGGTATGCTCAACCATCCAGTGTCCTCATCTTCGCTCAGCAAGCCAAGTTCTTCACCTTCCTCTCCCTGAAGTACACAGAGAAAGACTCTGATGATACTAAGTAATCAGGCAAGGAACACTTCCCGAATAACTGTGCAGAGATTACAAGTGAGAGAATTGAAGTACATAATCTAAAACAACATTGTCAAATTCTCCCTTTAATTTCACTGATTTAATTAAACCTATTCTTCTACATCGGGGTAAAGATAAATGCTGAGGGGGTGGGAACATGAGGCATTGTTAAGGCAATAAAAAGTTGCACAGTTCTGGTCACTGAAGACTGGATGATAAACAGGAAAAAAAACATGGAAAAATGGTAATTTATTCCTGGGATCCTCTCACCAGCCACTCCCATGAGAACATGCCAAGGATTAGAGGGTTGGCATCAGCCTTGCACACCAGGTCAGCAGTTTGGCCCAAATCCACATAGACAGGGTCAGTAACTATCCTTACACTGGGAGCATCTAGGAAAGAGACAATAAACAAAAATACACAATAACAATCTTTTCATAATGCCAAATTACATTCCAGGAATCCCAAGATCTTGCGTTGCTCTGAATTGATTTCAGTCTCTTATGAGTGTATCATTTGCATGTTGCAAGTTCCAAAATCTCATACTTTGCTCCTTCATCAATTTATTTTATGCAAATTATGATAGCCTATTATAATAGTTACAAGGCTAAGATTTAGAAATACTATGGCTGTTATAGTGTGCAAAGTCAGCAAGGAGCACAAAGACACCGAAAAATTTCTCTGGAACATTTGATTGGCACACACAATGAATAATAAATTCTAGAAGTGTGCTTATCTCATACATTACAAAGACATGCACCATGTATTCTGCATGATGTCAGAAACATTCTGAAATGAAACTGTTATACACATCATGAATGTGTTGTTTATAGACATGACAAACAGCAAATGATACATTCTACCCCCACACTCCCTCTTCATCAGTCTCTTACAATGGACATCCAGGGTTAGGGTGATGTTGTTCTCCCCCTCTGTGTTGTTGCAATTGATATTGTACTTCCCGGCATCCTTCCTAGTCACATTCCAGATCTCCAGGCCCTCTTTCCAGTGATAGTGATGATTTTGCTCTGTCCATAAATATAAGAATAGTAACAGTGCCAATAATATCCTTGTTAAAGTGAATCAGGAAATGAATCGAAAAATGACTGAAAAGCCAGCTCCTTCCTTCCCTATGGAGATGGGAGTAGGGGAAATTAGTACACAAAGCTTTTTTGTACCACTGCCCGCTGAATCTAAGGCAAACTAAAGGGAAAGGCAGAAGTAGATGCTTTCTTGATGATAGTGAGTACAAGGAGGGAATTATGGATCAATCACGTTGTATTCAAAAAGACAGCAATTCTCATTTAGGCCACATACATTTTCAATGAAAACTGCATCTGGCAGGCTATTCTCTTACAAATGTTGACACTTCCTGTTGATAACCCAGAGATGGTTCCTACCTTTGAGCAGTTCCTTTCCCTGAAAGTTCCAGACACAATTAATGTCATCTGGGTTGGCAGAGACCATCAATGGGAGGTAAATGACATCATCCTCATTTGCCTGGAACAGTTTAGGTTGGTCTGAGTCAAACTCAGGAGGGTCTGAAAAACATAAACACAGAGACATGAAATTGAAACAAAAACTATTTTACAAAAAAGTTCTAACACAGACACACACAAAAGTTTTCAGTCATTGAATCACTGATCTGTGCACATATGTATAGAGAAGAGCAATTAAAAAAAAAATCAAATATTCACGATTACACACAACCAACTGTGCAGACAAGTCACTCACAGAGCACATTGAGTTTGTAGAATGTATTGACCCCCTCAGACAACAGGTCACTGAATGCCTGACAGGTGACCCTTAAGCCATTATGGTAGGAGTAGACTGGGAGAGAAAGCACACTGCGTACAGATATACCCCCATATTCAGCCTTGGTGGGGGTCTGGTCCAGCCCTTTCAGCCTTGTTAAAAAATGAGATACAAATAAATGAGCTATTCTATCGTAGTCAGATTTCTTATCCAACCTTCAAAGCAATTAACTATTACAGAACAGTTAGTGCCATCTGCATTCAAACTATTATTCAAGAATCTTGGTAAGGTGTCTTCCTAACCACAAAACTTCACAAAACTACACGTTTTGTTTTGTAATGGAATTTGTCATTGCAATGGCCAGTTACTTCAGCAGTCATTCAATAAAGACAGCACTCAAGTGTAACTTTCTTGCCCCAGAATAGTTCTTACTTCTGAGGTCCAAGATTCCAAGAGATGTTTGCCTTGGGGTTACTGCTGCCTGCGATGCACTCCAAGGTCAGCTTCTGCCCACTGTGCACCTTTTTCTGTTCGACTACAATCTTCAAACTTATGGCTGGGACTGCAAGCACAGATTTAGCAGTTAATTCTGTTCCCTTTCTACAGAAAAAATAATCTATCCATCTATTTTTTATGGCTACTTATTTTAGGTAGGGTTATAGAAGCTCAAAACACAAAGCAGAACTCTAGTTCACTGCAGAAACATCAATTCACCAAAATTGCCTGTGTTTGGACTGAGAAAGGAAAGTGGAATAGCTATTGAAAACCCACTGGGAGAACATAAAAACTCCACACAAAGCCAGCAGTAGGAATCAAACCTACAACCTTATAGGTATGATGTTACACTATCATTAAGGGCACAATATATCCTTTCCAAACATTTTGTTAACTGGTAAAATATTGACATTCTGTGTTTCCATTAGTATTTCAACATGTACATTTTGGAAAACACAAACACAATGCAGCTGAAAATGAGCCATTCTAAACCCAAGCACAAGAACAAGTAAATGTTTGCAAATGTCCAATCATCTTGTTATGCTGGGAATCATATTTCCAGACAGACATGTCTAGCATCTTTGCCATGTTCTGAGCTCAACTTACAAAAAACATGCAGCTTTGTCTGGGCTGAAAGAACTTTCTTGGCTTCATTGGTGGCATCACAGCGGTAGGTGGCTTTGTTGTCGTTAGGTTGAAGGACAAGAATGAGCTCTCGAGATACACCCTTCTCTGATGGCACTGGCTTCTGGGTGTCCCAGATGGCTTTACCATCCTGATATATGGAATGGAAGGACAGCCAATGATTATTATGGTTCTGTATATCATATTACTAGGTTCCATATGACCTGGTTTTATACTCCAGCATTAGTAATTTCCAAGGGTATGATTTATAAAAAATTAGTCAGAGCATTTCAAACAAAAAACATCTATTTTAATACACAATGCAAGCACTCAAGCATTCAAATGAATGCCTTACTGTTAAAATATAACACCTAGCAATGAATTCACAGACAAGAAATATTTAAAAATCACAAGCAGATTGCAAAAAGCGCTTTGTGACAGTGCTTCTTGTTAAAAGCGCTATATAAATTAAATTGAATTGAACTGAATTTCTCAATGTACAGCTTTGAAACGTTAAAAGTTTACTCTCAAACCTTGAGCCAAGTTAAGCGGCCAGGGGGGCTTCCACCAGTGGAAAAACATACAAATCTGACAGTGTTCCCTGAATGAAGTGGCACTCCATCAGGGGGACCTTCGATCCAAACATTTTGTGGTGGGTCTGAGAAAAGCATGTCAAAGAACACCAGGAGGTCACAAACATGACCCAAAGCATCACATGAAAAAGGGTGCAAAACGATAAGTGGAGATTTAGGCAGTATGAACAGAGAGTGATGGAGAGGGAAAAGAGGGAAAGAGAGTAAGAGAAATTGCACAGGAAGACAGAAACAGAACATGACTAGGGAGGACAGAAACATACATGAGATAAAAAGGATTCAGAAAGGAACGGCAGAAGGAAGTGGAATAAAACAAGAATTCAGAACAATGAAAATGTGTAAAAAGAGGAGCTGAGGAAGACAAAATCAGAAATGCTTGTATGTTACAACATGTGCACCTGATTATTGAATAATTCTATGTAACTAATATCACTGAGATTTCAGACACCAGTCTATCTCAGGGCACACATCCACTATGGGCAATTTAGAGACACCAAATCATCTAAATTACTGCTTTTTGAACTAACTGAGGATAACCATGTACCTGGAGAAAACGTTCACAAAAACAAGGAGGACATGCAAACTCAACACACATAACACTGAATGTCTGAGGCCACAGTGTTATCCATATGCTGTATCTAACATTGTTTTACAGTATGATTCATAGCTTTCCACACTGTATTTTAGCATTGATTGTTGGCATGTTCTATACCTACGCTTATGTTAGAGCCATAATTACCTTTAAATGATAAATGATGAGCTTAATTACATGTAGAATATGAAGTATCTATTGGAATGTTACGAAGAATGTTAGTTAACTGTTGAAGTTACTTATGTGGAAGAAAGTAGCATATATTACCCGAACATTTAACATTTTGAATTCTCTTTTGATCTGTGTTGCTACTGTATAGGAATGATGTCATGTGTTTAATGAACAGAATCATGGTACCAAGCATCCATGTTAGATGGGGGAAGATAGTGGTTTTCAATCAGAGATAAGTGTGGAAATTGTACGACTGAATATCGATTCCCTTTTTCCTTCTGAACTTGGAAACTAAAACAAAGAATATTCTTAATTTCTATAACAAACATCCGGTTTATTTCATCCTCAAATCTCTGCGAGTACAATACCTTGGTTCATAAGTCGATTTGGACAGTGGCTGAAACACAATAAACCTTTTTAATAGCTTATCTATCAACGTTAACACAGTACAGGGCTCATGTGGTGCAGAAGAGGGGAGAAACTGAGTGTCTGCAGACTCACAGAACACTTGCAGGTATGTGGATTGCGTTTTAGAGAAGAGAGTCCCACGGCTGAAGGCCTCACAGGTCAGGGGCAGTCCATTTTCCTCTTTGGATACTGTGTGGGTCAGGTTGGACATAGTGACAATTCCTCCATTGTTCCCCTTGAGGTTGGACAGCATATAAGAAAGCATTAAGCCTAACCACTGACAGCATATCAGCAGAAGCACAAAAAGTTGGTGTAAAAACACTGCCTATTCAACCAATTGAGTAAATAAAGCATAACAGACATTGTCCAAACCAGACAAGAAGTGGTACTATAATAAAAATTCTAAATATTTTTAGTAAACAAACTTAAAAAAATAATATTCCAGAAACCTTAAAAAGTACATAGGAACATAAATTTGCACGACAGTTAAATACCACAGTATGCTAACAAGTTTCCTTCTGACATGCAATCCCTAACACTGTACCATTCCTACTTTGTCTCTTCAGTATGATCAGCTTTAATATGGCCTATATTTACATTTAGTCGAATACATGATTTTCAGCATTGAGGTGTGTGACACGTTTTCCTTTTAATAAAATTTGTCTGTTTATAGTCTGTCTATGCAAATAACCAGTAGAATGTAAACAAAGTTATCTTATTAAGTGTGGTTCTGTGATATAGACAGATGCAGTTCACCTCAGTGTATGTGACCAATGTCTGATTGAGCTCGCGAAACCCCAGCCACCAACGGATATTCACTGGAGGGTTGCTAGACGTTGTATAGCAGCACAAGGTCACCGTTTTTCCGGCTACTGCCTTGAAAGAGCCCAACACCTTCAGTTCTGCTGGCTCAACTGCAAGGAGTAAGAGGGGGAAAGAGGGGCATGCTGGTAGGTCGGTTGAGTGCCTTTGGAAGAAGCACATGCACTTTGGTATAGACAGAAGCATGCAGGGTTTCACAAACATACCATTTCACAGAGGCACAGAGAATAGTATCTGTTGTACACAAAACAAAGTACACATTGTTTATACGTATTTTAAAGCCATAGGAAGAGAAAGGTAATTCATGCTCATCTTCATTTGCCATGCAGATCATGAGAATTTCAGAAGAAAAACAGAAAAGTTCCACACACTCAAAATTAGAATATGAATGTGCAAGATATGACCGCAGTGTTTACATGTGCTTCAGAGCAGAGAAACATAACCCAACTGGATCCGCTAGCATAAAGGAGCTGAACAATGATTAATGTTTGTGTGTAGGCAGTGCCAAATGATGAGAAGGTAAACATCCTATATTACTGGTGCTTATAAATACTTAAATTTTAAACATCTGTTGGGTTAAGCATGAGATCAGAGATCACTTTTCTGCATGGCTGTTGGCATGCAAAACCGTGTGTCAAAGCAGCTGGGGGGTCCACAAGAGATAAAGTGGTTAACTGGGGTGTTTCAAAGAAATCAGTAAGATGATGAACTCACACAGGACTGTAAGCTTGCGGCTCAAGACAAAGGGCTGCGGGGACACCTGGTTGATACTCTCACAGCGCAGCTCGGCCTGGTTGTCCTCTGGTTTTACTTCTAGTATAAGGATGCTGCTAGCCTTGCGTGAAATTGTGTCAACTTCCCAGCTGGTAGATAATACTTCCCCGTTCTGGGAGTGAATCATTGGGGGAGGAAAGGGGGCCAGTATTATGAGGTGAAAGTCAAACACCTAAGTGGAAAGTTCATGACTATGACTTTAGACTACACCTTAAATCTCATCTCTGTATAACATTTAATTCTCTATAATAGTCTACGACTTTTTGTGTCTTGATGTTCTGGACTTAGCACAGGAAGCATGCTGATATCAAAATCCAAGCAGAGGTCCACTCATATACGACATTCATTCCTATGAAAGCCATTGAAGCGTTATAAGCATGCCAAGGTCAATTCAGATGGAACTGCAAAAAATGGCACCACAAAGTCACAATATGACTTTAGCTTGCCAACCTTGGTCCAATGCAGCATAGCCAGTGGGTTTCCTCCATGAGAAATGCACACCAGGTTAAGAGTAGTTCCTGCTGTCACCTTTTCTCTTTCCAGTCCTTCTAATACTGGAGGCTGAGGGGGGACTGAGAGGCAGTTAAGAAGGATAAAAGAAACCAACTGAAAAACAGCCATAAATAGTTCTTTAAGCAGATTAATCTGTCAGGAGGCCATTACTAAATTGCACAAACTTAACATGACTCTCCAATATTGGCAAGCTCTAAATCAAAAGCTAAGGCACTTGTACACTGACCAAAGTCCATAATGAGAAATGACATATGTTTGAAGAGTAACAGCATAAGACAAAGCTTAAGTTAATTCCTGTGACTGAATGAAACATGCACAGTAAAACACATTACAACGATCTTCTACTGCTACAATCAATCAAGAAGTGGCCCACAATGCTGAGGCCAAACTAGTAAACAATTTAGCTCTGCTGGAAAGCCACCAGAGGTTACATTCAGTATGGTATGTTAAGATGGGTAACAGCCCCAGTCCTGCTGTAGGCCTACAGGAAAAGGTGAAGCAAATAACCCTTACAATATACATTCATGATGACAGACGTCTCCAGGGGATGTAATATGGCAGGATTCCTCACTTGACATACTAGCTGCCGTCCATTGTCTGAGCTCTGGGCAACAAACCTGAGGGAAAGAGCTGTAGTTAAATTGGCTTTATTGTACACCCTTAAAAAACCTTGCCTCAGGCAATTTGTTGTGCGCACAATAAATCTATTTGCACAAAATTTACAAAGATTACTATTTGACTGAAAAGATTATTTTGTGGTGAAAGGTTGTTTCGCAAGGAGATATCAATAAAAGTATCATAGATTTGACTATTTTTTATTATTCATGTATGGAAGCAAAATCGATTATCAAATACAGGGTCTTGGAAAGTGTGCAGTCTGTGCCAAGAAGGCAAGAGTCCTTGGCAATCCCAGGGCAGACAGTCACACACAATCACATCATGTGAACAGTTTAGTCACATACTTTGTGTACATGTACTTAATGTACATTTTAGACTGCAGGAGAAAACTGACACAAAGTGTCTAAAGGTAAGATTCAAACCCCCAGCCTTGGTGCTGTGAGACCACCTGAAAATTAAGCTTGAGTAAAATTAAAATGCAAATGAATTATTTTCTTTCCCCTTTTAGATTAATTCTAAGCCTATGCTTATTTTTTCATGGCTTATGCAAGCCCTAAAAATTTCCACCTGAACATTTATGGACTTTGCCTTAGTCTTAAAAACTGCGTACAAGAAGAAGCATCTCAAATACTGCTAAATTTTCACAAGAATATAGAACGATTATAGCATAGCATGAAGTGAAGCTATGAAATGCCCACACACTTCACTATGGCTTCAGTATTCAGGAGCTTTTCCTCTGAGCCAGACATGGTGACAGAATCAGCTCCAGTCATCTCCATTCCATCTGACCAGAAAAATACAGAGAAAAAAAAAAAAATATATATATATATATATATATAGCTCCAATACGTACATTATGGTATGTTAATTGCTCAAAACATTCATAATATTGTTCTTACTATGAAAGGATCATTCATTCGTCGTAAATTTGAATACCTGCTTCAATAACTATACATTCAATTTTGAGACCGAGCAAATTAAATAAAACTGAATATAATTGGCACTGGAAGACAGACATCAGAAAAAAGGTGGTATCGAGCAATTTGCAAGCATTCAAAAAATGTAATCAGTTTAGCTAATGCCTTGTTCACACTAAATGATTTTAAGGCTGCTTTTGAGTCGCTGACAGGTCGCCAACAAAAGTCCTTGATTGGACGCAACTCTAAGTTTGATCGGCGATCAACAATTGCTGTGTGTGACCATTACAAAGACATGATCAAACAAGCTCACCAACTAGTTGCCTGCTAAATATCTGGGCCAGTCGCCGGAGAGCTACAGGCAATGAGAGCATTTTTTACTTAAACTTTATAATGGTTAATGTTTAGCCTAACTTTATACACTGGTTATACACTTGTTCCTAATGTTTATATTTTTAATGTACCATCAATTTTTACAATGAATACTTAACATTTAAATATTTTTTTTTTTTTTTTAAATGTTGAACGAGTTTCATTACATTCCTATTGTTAACACCATGATTCAAGAATACAATATCACATGGTGAATAGCATCAGGATACAAGGCTGACATACAGCCTGGAGAGGATGCCAGTCGATTACACACATAATCATATACTACAGCAATTTAGAGTAAAGATGCCAATTACCCTAACTGCACATCTTTGAACTCTGAGAGGAAACTAAAGGACCTGAAGGAATATCGCATGACACATGGAGAACATACAAACTACAACCTGAAATTAACATAAACTGTTTAATTCTTTTGACATCACTGAATGAAAATGCATCAGTGTTGCTGATGGTCAGGTAGAAACAACTTGTTATTCTTCCATATTCTAAATGTCATTATGAAACAAATGGTGGTATCATATGTCAGGTAATGGCAGGCACCTACCCCTGAACAGCGTCACTTCAGCAGCTGGTTTGGCATCAGGAGCGATGCAGGTAACAGTATACTCCTGTCCTGCTACCCAAGGATCCTCTGTTTCCACCTCAATGACTGGGTTGGACGGGGGAACTGTAGTAAAGCAGAAATCTGACCTTCCAATGACTGTTTTGAATTCTTATCCCCACAGAGCCAAGATTACATCCTTAGCAAGGTTCAGCCAATTCCAAAATAGGGCTTGAGGGAGCAACTAAAAGCATTAACTTTCAGGAAAATTGCACCTCATGACTCTAGCCTACCAACACACCTGTAGACAACTGATTGCATCAGGCAGAAATTTGAGCTTGCTGGCTATTTCTGGTTTGCTTGGACATTAAAGTCTTCCACCGAGTTGCATGCGTGCTCTTAGATTTACTTGCCTTTGTTCCTGGAATTTTAAGGACATATTATATGATGAGCTTATGTTAATTTGGAACTCTTTGGTCTGTGGGTAACACTTTTCATCGTAAAGTCTTTGGCAGATACTAGTGAACCTTGTACTCAGCTCTTGGACTTTCTGGAAAGACTTGGTCCAACTAATGATTAACCTGACAATTCTTTGCCTGTTTGTTCTCACCTCGTGGAGTTTATTTAGCTCTTTGCTAAAAATTGTGCATTCATTATCAACCATGTGGATTGATTGTTTATATGTGTGCTCTATGAACACCGTTTTACCAACAAAGTGATGGTTTTGAGAAGAATGCCTTGAAGACTTGGACGTTTGTATCACTAAGCCTGACCCTCTAAGAATACCACTAGGGGGAGATCTTGTCATACTGAGCCAGCAGCCTTACCTATTTACTCACATTAAACAAAATGAGATGTGGCTAAGGCTTCAAACCGATTTAGAAGAAGCAATTGCATCTATCTGGGCTGTCACTGCAGAACCCAAGACAGAAGTAATAGGATGCATTTGTTCTTAAACCATTAACTTTGTTGTGCAGTTATTGACAGCCAGTATGCCTTCAATGAAGCATTCTGCAGCATGTCTCCAAACAATATTATAAACTGCATCACTTGTTGTAGAAGTCTGCCATAACCACAAAAAAAATTCTCAAGATAAGAAATAATGATCCAGCAGCACATTGAATTTCACACATCTTCCCCATCTCGCCTTTCAAAAACATCCTGATTCTTTCTTTTCAAGTTTTTTTTTTTTTTTGGTCTCCCACTCACTTAAATAACCTCACTCTTTGTTCCTCTCTTCATTCATTTCTCTTCATTCTCTTAAAAATGTTACCCTAATGGAGAAGATACATAGATACCCTATGTATCTTCTGAAATTCTCACTGTCTCCCTCTCAGACCATCCTACCGAGTCTCTCTCCTCACTCATTTTTCTTTTTTTTTCCCTCTTTCTGTACATTCCCTGTACTTAAGCTCTGCAATATAATAGTACAGAGTGTGCTACTGCTTGGGTTAGCAATCAGAGCCCCACAAATAACTGGTGGTCTGCTACACCATGTGACTCATGCAATCCCATTTGGGCTCCTCACCTCCCAGACTCATACACACAACCCTATTGTGACCATTCAAGCGACAGACAGTGACATACAGGATTGCATTCATCAGACAAATACACAAGAGTAGATGGGAAAAACTAAGTATAAAGAGTGTGGAAATTCATAAAAATGCACACAAACACCCCATAAGGAATGAAAAACATCCAATATGTGCAAATACATACTGAAGTTAAAAAGCATATAGCAAGAGCAGCTGCTGTTAAATCAACACACATCAACAGCAACACACAAAACATCGATGCAGTTAGATTACTTATCACAGGAATACATTTGATAACAAAAACAATTATTTATTTGAGGGCTCAGATGGGAAGACAGCCAGTGAATCAGGCACCTTTCTTTGATCCCTGTATAACAGGTGAGGGGGCAGGTGTTTGGGCATAAAATACAGCTGTACTCATCTTCCTTCACCCTTTTTGGTATAACTCTGAGGGTTTTAACTACTCTTTGTCAGCCTTAGATGACATTTTCGACTTCAGTAAAGATAGTCATTACTAAAGCCCAGCTTGGTGACTTTTCTTTTGGATGAAGATGCAATAAAGTCCTTCCATACCAATGAGCTCCAACTCAATAGTTGCATTCGCAAGCTTCTCCCAAGTGAGCCTCAGAAAACATGTGATGCAAGTTATAATTTTCTGCAACTTTTTTATAAATAAAATCTTTATAATACGTTCCCATATATTCCCCATATACATTTTTCCTGATGTACTGTACTGTACATCAAGAAAAATCTTAGGCAGGCAAAGGAAAATGTGTAAATTGTTTATGTTGGTGTAAAACTACTACTCTACATCTGTCAAAGTGTGCCAGTTTGCAGATTTCATTTTACATTTTATCAAGTCACCCCAGAATTCGCAATCACTGTCCAATATACATGTGTATATTGTTGAACTCATCACCTCGTTTGCATAATAAATATGTCATAAGGTTAATTAACTAATTAGGTAATCTAATTAAGTGAGCTGGTGGTAAAATTAAAGAAAAACATGGAATAGCTGGGTTACTTTTGAGGAGCGTTTTGGGAACCAAAGTTATGTTGTTCTAACTACCCAACTAGATATCACTAACATTTTGGAGAAGAAATAATTTTTACTTCTTATTGATTACTTTTTATTTGTGTGTGTGTATATAATATTCATATATAAATAAATACATATAATATACATAATATAAAACAGGAAATATTGAATGATCTTCGATATATATAGAATGGAAACCGATATATAGTGAATGAATACCGATACTGTATATATACACAATATATATACAATGAAAATTAAACCTGATATTTATTGACTGAATACTGATATATATGGAATGAAACCTGGTATATATTGAATGAATACCAATATATATTGAATGAAACTTGATATATTAAAAAATATTTAATTTCTTTGTAGGCAGTTCTCATCGTTCACTCTATTCACCAATGTCGATTCCATTCGCATTCATTCTATATATATCAGGTTTCATTCTATATATATTGTTATTCATTCAATATATATCAGGTTTCACTCAATATATATATCAGTATTCCTTCAATATTTATCAGGTTCCATTCAATATATATTGGTATTCATTCAATATATAATATATCAGGTTTCATTCTTTATATCTGAGTAAATGCCTAGATAAATGGCCTTAAACAGTTTCATGGACACTGCCTAAGACTTTTTCACAGTACTGTATGTGTTATTTCATGCATATATTGCTTTTGATAAAAAAAATTAAAAGTGCAGTGTAATGGAAATACATATTTTATAACTTGAAGGGTCATAATTTCATATATACCTACACTCCAGTGACAAGTTTAATCTGCAAATCACACCAACTTTCCTATGTTTTAAACTTGGATCTGAGTGGTTACCATCTCAACACCATTATATAACATTTTTCTTTTGAAAGTATCCTAAGGTGTTGAAAATAATTTAATTTGTGGTACTTTGAATAAACTGTAATGTTCATGCCTGTGTAATTCTGAGCAAGTCTTAGTGTAAAAAGTTTTTTTGAGATTTACCAGAAGAGAGGATTGTTACTTTGATGGATTCAGTTCGATCTAACTAGTGCAATAATCCTCATTTAAAGCTCTGTGGGATTACACAAAACGTTTGAATAATGTTTCCCTTATAGATATCTTTCGCATTTCTCTTTGTTGCCTCACAGAGAAGGCTTATTGACAGTTTTTCCTCCCTCTTGGCTACTTTATGCCTCTAGTAACCTATCTTGAATTAGCAGGTCAAAATCCATCTCATTGACAGGAGAATCCAGTTAGGAGACCTGATTTTTTTTCTTCAGCCTCCATGGAGAAGTCATTTTGTTTTCATTAGATTGATACAGAAAAATTTAGGAATAAATTTAACTGACCTGTTTGGCACTGTAATTGTTATACCATTGGAATGCACTGAGTGCCATCTAGGACAATGCGAAGTTAAATGCTGGCCTTAGAATTTAATGGCTGTGGTCCATACAGGATTGGGATGCAGTAGCTATGTCAAGCCAGCTTTGCTTGCTTCTACTATTGCATTGAGAAAAAACAAGTCTTAGAGGAAGGAAAAGATGGAGGTGGGCAGTAAGCGATCATCTAATGGTCTGGCCATCACTATTTGAAATTATGTTTCATGAATAAGACATTCAATGGCAGAGTGCAGTAAGTAGCATGGTCACCTGAAAACTCTAGGCTTAGGGATTCAAATCTTGACCATTGTGTGTGTGCGTGTGTGTGTGCGTGTGTGTGCGTGTGTGTGTGTGTGTAATCTGGACTATGAGAATACAGTGAACCAAGATGTTTACTGCTGAGGAATCCCCATATGTTCAACAAAATATCAGAAAATGTAAACAATGTACGCAACTCCACACATCCCATATCCTTTCCTTTACACAATGAGTTCAGGGTGACCAATCACAAAGATCACTCTCTCCCTTATGTCTACTACCAGCTGCCTGGAACATTGGTGTTCTCTTGCCCTTGTCAGTGATATATGTGGGACTGAACCTTGCTGTTAAGGTGCCTGGATAATAGGTCTGCATGTAGCCAGCTGAAGGAAAATGAGAGGAGGGGCTATGGAGGAGAAGGGTGTTTTGTTACTCTCTCCAGCTTTATTCTTCTGTCTCTAGTGATGTCAGGAAAGCCTGTTGTGTTCTCAGACTCCCTGGGAAAGTAGACAAAGAACCTGCCCATGTTGCTATGGCAACTGACCCCCCAGTACAGTACATACACAGACTACAGAAGAGAACAAAAATAGGAGTTAACAAAGTACAGCATTTTTAAAAAGGAATTTTTTAAAGGGCTTGTGCATATGAACTCTCTCCCAAAAAACTGAACGCTTTAGACAAAAAGCAACAGAAAACAAAAAAAGTTCATCAATCTATGCATTTTTAGACTGTTTTTCCTGGTCAGGGTCATGGTAGAACAAAATATAATGCGGTTTAAGTGGTTATTATGTGGTTTTAGGGAAAGGACCGGTTGATTAAGTGATAACTAGTATGCAAAATCGTTAGTCCTGTTTTTTTCATGGGAGGTTTCCATTCAACATTTTGATTAAATGTAAGCTATTGGATTGAACATGCATTATATAATAAGAAGAAGCCAAAGGAATGTTTCATTCCGTTTGACATCAAAACATATACTAGCAGGTAATTTACACAGAAATACAATGCACAAGATGGCATGTTTTTGAGAAAAGTAAATGTTGAGATTTGGTTTTGTCTTTGTGTTACTCTGACAAGTTTAATAGTAGCAGAAGACCACTATTACTGTTCTACTGGGAAGAATGAAAGGGTCCTTGGCAGGTCTCTTCCAGTGACTTGGAAAACTAGTCAAACATCTGCTATTTGCCATTTGCCAGCAGATTTCAGAGTAAATATTATTACAGTTATACCAGACTGCAGCCATTTCATTAGTGTTTAAATTTATAGATTTCATATTCCAGCTGAACAAAGCTAAATATTTTGCTTTTAAAATTTATATTTCATTGTGCAACATTTTGATCAATGGATTATTTTAAGAAATGTTGCGCTATATAATTCTAAATCTATATCACTATCACCAATACATAATCAACAAAAGGTGAGGTTTTGCTTACTCAGTACAGTGATCCACACAGTATGAGAGACAATTGGTCCACTGCTTTCTGACCGACCCACTTGGCATTCATAGGGGGAATCATCTTCCAAGGCAACATTTTCAATTTGAAGATGGTACTCTCCTACAGTTGATCGGGTGTGAGAAAGGCACAATCCTTATATCCACAATGGAATACATGGAACTGTAAATGTAGATTATAGGAGACTATGGATTATGTTCATTCATGCACAGGATACAAGCAAACCAAGTACAGAACTTCCTTTTCCTCTTAAAAAAAACCTTTTTATCCCCAGTTTGCAATGTAGTCCTCTCTAAACCTTTGCACTAGGAGGTATCAGCAAATCTCATATTGACAGTGTGAGGCTCAGGAACTCATGACAACTTCTGTAACATAAATTTACATTACCAATTGCCATAGCAGGTACTATTCTACATTTATTTAATTGGGGATATAATTAGCCCATTTTTACTATCAGCACAACTCTCAGTTTTGCAGATACAAATGCAATTAACATATTAATTCAATTCAATTTTATTTATATAGCGCTTTTAACACGAAGCACTGTCACAAAGCACTTTACATAGTCCCGGGCCCACAGTCCCCAGAGAGTAAGCCAAAGGTGACAGTGGCAAGGAAAAACTCCCTCAAGAGGAAGAAACCTTGGGAGGAACCAGACTCAAAGGAGAAGCCCATCCTCCTCAGGCCAGCACCGGGCAGGACAAATTAATGAATCCAAGTTCATATTACTCTGTCACAGTTGTTGCCAGACACAGAGTGAAGGGTCAAGAGACATGGGAGGCGAGGATGCAGGTATGAATACAAATAACGGTTTAATAGTAAAGGCATAGGCAAGAAAGGAGAGCCACTGGGCTCTGCCCTGAATACAAGGGGTATATAACACAATGAGCTCAAAAGAAAACAAGCTATGAAAAGGAGCTACAGAACTAACAAATAGAGAACTGGCAACACACAAGACCTGGAACAGGGCTAGCAGTGACACTAAAAAACACCCAGCAAAGACAAGAGTAGAGATGCTGACTTTAACAAGACACATGCCACACACAGGTGGAACACAAGAGGGCAATCAGAGCAAGTGTAACAGGTAAACACAACAAGGAAATGAGGAAACACAGTGGGCACACAGAAATCCCTGGTCAGGTCTATGGGGACCCAGAGCACTGGTGCAGATGTTACATATTCTAAAGTCTGCAATAGAAAGATATGACTTGTATTCTTGAAAATCAATTAATAAATACAGTTCCATTTATAAAATATCTGGAAAATCATTGAAAGATAACGGCAACAGGTTAATTCCAGATTACATATACATTAAACAGAAATCACAACATTAGATGTTACATATAATTACGATGTTCACCTGCTTGTCAGTAAGTGAGTGGCAGTAATTTCCCAACTTTTCCATTCCCTGTTTTCTCACCTTTTTCCTTGCTGCCAACCATGTTGTATCTGGGGAAGCCAGGAAGATTGCGCTGGGGTCCCAAAAGAAGCCCATCCTTTACCCACTGCACAACACCTGAAGGCCTCAGCACCCCACACTTCAGCACCACTGTGGCCCCTGCCTTCACTGTTATATTCCTGGGATGGATCTTGAAGGCTTGTTGAGACCACACGACTGTGGGCAGAGTTAATATAAATCAATTCAGTTTCAACTTCTCAAGAAAATAAAATATCTGTGTGTGTGGGTACACACACTATAAGGCTAGAAAGACTTTTAAAATCACACATCAATCAAACCTATCACTCTCAATAACTGATCACACATGATTGGTGTAAATGTAACTATGTTCTAGCTTTTTAAGTTGATATCAGACAAATCTTGTTAACTGCCACAAAAACATGGGTGTCAGTTGATCATTTTTCAGAAGACTTTTCCTTTAAGGGGGTGTTATTTTCTCAGATTAGGCTTAATCACGGCAAAACTAATCACTAAACAAGTCTACAAATGCCTATCCATATTACCTACCATAGCCTGTACAATATTGTTCATTTTATTACAGTGTAGAACATCATTTTTTTCTTTCTCAACACGTCCAAAATCTTCATATTGTTCTTGTGGTGGTGAGTACCAAGAAAGCATCTAATAAGCCCTCAGGCAAAATAATAACTGACAATTTTCAAATGGATTTTTTACTATAAACTTTATAATTGTAAAACACAATTGCAACTTGTTGAGAAATATTTCGTTAAATCTGTCTTTCTAATATCACAAAACTACGGAGGGGTGGTGTCCCCCAGCTCCTGTGTCCCTGACCATAGGTTCCATTATGTGTTTGAGCTTAGGGCCTTGCTCCATTTGGCAACAAAATTGGATATTACATGATGATCCACTTCACCCTGATTTCTGCCAACTGACCATGAATTTCCAAAGTAGAACTTTGACCAGCAGGTTGGGTTGAGAGTGAGCTGGCTCAAAGTGAAAATAAACAACACTAACAGTAGATACTGAATGACTCCATTGAGCAATATAAACACTAGCAATTAACCACAGAATAAAAGGAAGACTATTTAGTGTAAAATGTAAAATTCAACTTAACAATTTAATTGCACTCTCTCACTTTCTATATTAACACTTTCTATCGCAAGCTTTATGGCAACCCATGAGTCCACAACAATTTTTACTCTTAAATTACTCCCAATTAATGGTCAGCCCTATAGCCTGGGAGTTATTCCTGAAAGTGGGTTTAACATATCCTATAGTTAAACTTGAACTCTGATTGGACATAACTGAAAGCCCAACATCAGGATTTGAATCAAGATAAACCTTGAAGTTCGGCTTGTAGTTTTCCCCAATCAGAATTTGAAATACCCTCCTTGAGTACATCTGTTGTGAGCAAATGCAGCGTGTTTCTGTTAATGCTATCGTGTTGTACTGAGCGAATGTAGCACATTTCCATTAATGCTATAGTGTTTTAGCAAATGTTTTTTGTATTGTAAGATTTGTTTGTGTTGCACACTTGTGCCAACCTCTTTTTTCCAACAGATTTACAGGGTACTAAAATATTACATTGATGCTAATGTTTGTGTTTTAGGTGGTATACAGTTCTGTGTGCTTTGTATCTCTCATGATTTTAGTATATGCTCTTAGTAACCTGAGGGTAGTTGAACATTGTGCATTTAGTGATTCTTTCAGATTTTTATAAATAACATAGGTGGGTGTTTGATTTAGGCCCAATTGCCAACTTACTATATAGTTGATGTGCCTAGAGATTCAGTTTAATTTGATGAAATCACATTTAAACAGTTCATTGTTAAACAAAAATTAAAATTGCAGATTTGAAAATAAATATAAATACACAATAGGTAAAACATAAGAACAAAAATTAGGTCAATGAAACAAAACAAGTGTAATTTTTTTTTGTGCTGGCAAATGTAACTTTCCATTCAGAACAGTATTGATTGGTTTACGGTACTTTATCTTACCTGGCAGAATGAAAAAAAGAAGGAAACACCAACAAATGTGCAACATGTCTCTCTGTGCGTCTTACTGAGCAGTTAACCAATGATGGAATGGGAACCTAAAACACAGTGATTATAGATGTAAAGTGCATCCAAATGACATTTTAGTGTGTTGAGTATTGGGTAAAAAACAGACAAGATGACGTAGGTTCAGATCACTTCACTGAAGTTCATGTATAGTTTTCTTTATTTTTCAGCATTTAAAATTAAATGAGTCAATTCGGTCTGGCAATGCTGATTAGCTAAAACTTATAATAGTCTAGGTTTTTTTTTTATTATTATATGTGTGTTGCTACCTTCAAATACTTGTTCTACAGAATTAACACTTTGAACATACTGACTTGTGCCTGCATAATGTCAAGGGTTCACCTCTGAATTGCAAAGATTGATGATGTACTTGCATTCTCTAGACTCTTTGAAACTATTGGGATGACTCAGCAATTCTTTTCAAACTCTTAATGAAAAAAGTACTGCATATTCAGATCTCCCTCACCTAAAGAGTGAAGGGTAAATAGCATCCTTAATTACTAAAAAACTATTGACACTTCAGAGCATGAAAATAATTAGACCTTTCTTTTATTTTGTTGTTGTTGTTAGAAGATGAAGGATGCAGCTTGGTTTAGACACACACAAACTTGAGCTTGTGAACATATGTTGTAAAAGACCAGCATATAAATAGAAAGCCAACTTTAAAGGAGAAGTAAACCTAAATTCAAAGTAAAAACATAAATAATTTGAAACACAATAATTAGGATGCCAGTGGATTAACGGAACATTTGCCTGTGTAAGTAGAACAGTACTCTTCAGTTCTGCTTATCTCAGGGGTTTGTGTGTACTGCTGATGTATCTATATTTGTTTTTCCATATGTTATTTAGTGTGTAATTGTGAATTGTGGTGCAAGATAAAACTTAATCTTCTTCTTATACCTCTTCAAGAGCTGCCCTAAATATTTCAAATCATCTAATGGGATATGATATCTTTTCCCCTGACAAGCACTTTAAAAAAGCAAGCCATTCAGTAATGCCATGTAGGGTAATTTTAATACATACTTTAGTATTACATCAAATGGCTTAATACATCCTGGCCTTAGTTTGCAATTAGGTAACCAAAATGGATATCAAACCCCATAAAAAACAAAACATGCAGAAAATGATTTTTTTAAATACTTGCTAACATGGAAAGTGTTAATCTCAGAGCTCTTCATAATTATAGTCAATGCTACATTTATCTTGTGAACATATATTTCTGCTAAGCAAAAATTTATGTTCAGACTCTGGCAGTATCACTCAGATTTATTCAATCCATATTTTTAATTTTGTAACACAAGTATCTTTTGGTGTCATTTTGCCAACTAGTCCCAAGGAGAAGGATCAGAATGTAATTACACAAGTTTTAACTTTCCACAAACATAAAAAAAACAAATGAACTCCTATCGATCTGAAGGCATTGCACCTCAACATTAGACATTTTCTCTGTTGTGCATTGATTAAGTACATTATGTTTATTTTCTTTAATTTAGCACCACAAATGTCTTAAAATCCCAGAAAGCCTAATGCTATAAACACTATGTATCACGGGCATGGGGTCACAGAAATTTAAATTACTGTGCCCTTACAATGATTCAATTATGTATTTTACCCTCAGAGAAAAACTTCTCTAACACCTCTGTATCCCTACTGTCAATATTAGCTGTAAAAGCATATTTTGGATGTGCAAGACAGAAAACAGGCCTTACCTGTGTACAGGTCATTTAAGGAGTCGCACCATAGCTGGTCCTCCTAGGTGAAGTGGAACTCTGCTCTCTCCCCACTGTAAAATATATCAAACATAAAGAGGGGAGTAAACTAAAGAGGACAGACATAAGAAAATAGCTGACAGCAAAAAAAAAAAAAAAAAAAAAAAAAAAAAAAAGACCACAGCAATGCAGGAATGAAAACAGATAATTTCCAGAAAAGTTTTTTATTATTATTATTATTATTTATTGTTTAAAGTCTTTATTTTTTAATAAAAATGAAAAATTCTCATTATGTATTGTTTTTATTGGCACTGCCAGATTGCAGTGTCCAGTTCAGCAACGTCAATGTCTTTGAAAAGAATAAAAATCTGAGGTTCAATGCCCTTTAAAACAGACATAGCAAAGTTGCTACTACAGCCTTTAGCTTAACATTTATTTTCATAAATAATAAATTGAACAAGAAGTGCCCGCTTCGTTTTGTTATATATATTGAATACTCCTTGGGGAATCTGTACCACTTCAAAGGGCAGATTTTCTGCAGAATTCATTTTCACAGCAGACTGCGTCATTTTCACAGAGCACTCAATCTGTTTTTTTATTCTATGCCTACAATTGAACAGTAATTGCAGCGATTCTGTGCATGAAATCCACCCTGGACTCATCTTTTGCTATGACACATCTGCAGCTACATTGTCATCAGAATATCCATAACAATTTTAATGCAGGTAGATAGTAGACTTATTTGTCTTTTTTATTTTGCATACATCACACTCACTGAAATACTTTCAGGGTTTAACTGGCAAAGTCATTATAATAATTCTGATTGTCTCATGACCACCAACTAATTTTACTTAAAATCCTGACAGAACAAAACTCTTTACTATGTTCAAGACAGCGCAAACTGTTTGGTATTGTTTAAGATATAATGCATACAATGTAATAAAATATGGATGTCTGTAATACTGTATAGAAGACATTTGTGTTACGAATCTGTTTTACACAAGAACAGTAATGCACTTGTTTGGTTTAGGAGGTGTGTTAATATAACTGCAGACACATACAGATGGTGACACATAATGCAAGGGGGCTGTTAGCGGTAGGAGGAACAGCTAACAGCTGGACATTGTTGTTTTAGTTAGACTGCTGGTTACCGTTAAGCACAACAGCAGGGCTAAGAGGTTCATTTCTCCCGTTAGGGGACAGGGGAGGAACAGCGTGGGTGGAGATGTGGATGGATCACTGAACTCATCAGCAGCATTGTCAGCAACTCAGACTACAAGAAGCAGGAGCTTCTGGATAAATAAAATGCTGGTGAAACCTGAAGCATAAAAAAAGTGACATTAAATAGATCTGCATTAAATAGCAAAGCAATAATTTGAGATGGAAATCATATGTGGAGGGGGTGAGAAAATAAGATTATTCACATAATGAAAGAATAACAATGGTCAGAACCAAAAATTATCACTCAATCAATACAAAAAATAAACGGCAATCTAAGGGAACTTGATTAAGGACAGCATTAAGTGTCTTGGAAGAAGCAATCAAAGAGAAAATTGTAAGCAGACAGAATGAATTGTGCATATCAAGGCAAAATAATACAAAAAAAACCATGAAATTCAAATTGATTTTCTGGTTGAGGAGCTTAACACATGAATTGTGTACTCGTTTGTTTTATGAACAATGCCAATTGATTTAATTTTCATACACCAAGAGTCCTTAATGGCCCATGTTTAATGAGAAAAGCTCCAATAACCTTACAGAATGCTAACAGTCTTATCAATTAAACCTGCAACTATACAAGTCAGCGAAAATTTGTGTACTTTGAATGAAACCTGACTGAAACCTTTAAATCTGTTATTTTAAAGTTTTTTATTCATTATAATTTTACATAGAAAACTTTGACTACGAAAACTATGAAAAGTATAAAAAATGCAAAGCATATTTTTCCACAGCTCCTGGCAACTACAGTGATAAGTTACAACATCGAGATCATTCAAATTCTGTGAAATATTACCTAAAGCTGAATCAAATCCCCAAAATAATTTGCTATATGTGTTATACCCCATCCATGACTCTGGGAGCTCTGTTGGTATGGCCAAGGGTGGATAAAGTCCCCTGCAATCTGGGGATGGTTGATCTAGCATAAGACCGGTCTTGGCACCAGAACTCATCTGAAGATATACAGTACTGTGTAAAAGTCTTAGGCGGGCAAAGAAAATTATGGTTAAGTTACATTTATGTTGCTGTAAAGCTATTACTTTATGTCTGTAAAAGTGTGTCAGTTAATATTTTCAAAACATCTCCTCAATTCACTACCAAATTTGTAGTTTCCTTCCAATGTATCCATGTATGTCTTGACCTTAACTGTGAGGCCCCCTTGTTTGGTTAATCAGTACTGCGTAAAGTGAAATAACTAATAAAGTTCACTAGTTAAATGAGCCAGTGATGAAATTTAACAAATACATCGAATGACTGGGGTGCTCCTAATGAGAGATTTAGGAATCAAACCTGTGTTCTTCTAGCCATCCAATCAGATATCAGTAACATTTTTGAAAGCAGAAGAAATTCTTGTTAATTTTGGCTGCATTACTGTTTATTAGTATACAGTTTAATGGTCAATTATGTTTTTTTTTTTTTTCCCAAGCCAATGTACACTTTCTGCCCAGATAAATGGCCTCAAATGGCTTCTTTGTGTGCTTAAGACTTTTGCACAATACTGTAACATGGCAGAAACAGGCAGGCCATCAACTGGAGAGATGAGATTCAAAAGTTAATCCCAAATCAGTTGAATTTAATTTACCATTAGGTAAATAACTGCAATGTATTGTATTTTCATCTGCATCTTATGGCAGTAAAAATATACATTAGTTTGCTGAAAAAAATGAATATGAAATTTTGCACATCAGCACTTGAATTGTTGTAAAATAAAATGTGATTTTCCATTGAAAAAAATCATAATTGTGAGTTGTAAAAATTAATAGCCAAATAATAAATGACTGAAAGTTAATGCTGAACGAGTTGCCTTAGATAAATATTATAGCTCATCAAATGGAAGTTAGCATCTTAAAAATATATTGTTCATGTCATAAAATTTTCGAGTTAGCTGAAATGACATTATATGTGATCATTGTGTTGAAGTGATGTTTTTACACATTTTTAACTGAATTACATTTCTGTCAAATGATAAAGTTTATTCTGATTTTTTCCTCTGGCCACCTTTCAGGTGTTAATTTCACATTTGTGATGTGTATATAAAGCAAAAATAGCCAACAAAGAATTATGTGTTGGCTTCTGATTTCCATTTACCAAAATAAAGCAATAACATTGTGTTTACAGAGTTTTCAAATTTTATATGAAGGAGATTGTTATTCCTTGAGTATATATCATGTGTGTCCTATTTTTAGACTCTGCTAAACAACACAGTCATCAGAAGGAAGTTTATACGTTAATTGTGTTCATTTAAAAGTTATATTCTATGTAAAGGAAACATTCTAGCTTAGTGGGTTGGGGGTTTGAATCCTACTTGCACTATGCATATGTGGAACTCCCATGTTCTTCCCATGTTGTGTGAGTTCCCTCCAGTTACTCTGGTTTCCTCATGCAGTCCCAAGATATGTGGTTAGGCTAGGTGACAGCTCTAAAATTGCCCGCCATATATATTTATGTGTCCTGTAATGGACTGGCATCCCATCAAGGATGTACGTCTGCCTTGTGCCCTGTGGTGCATGTAATTGGATGGATGGATGGATGGATGGATGGATGGATGGATGGATGGATTTCACACAAGGTTGCAATGGGGGCTATACATTTCCACTGAGGGAATATATGAAAAAAGGACCACATTAAATCTAAAACTATCATAAATACATTAAAGAAATCAGCAGAAATAACACCCAAAGAATCCAAAAGTCTAAAAGAAAAGTGATCAAATTTAGTAATCACAACATAATCCCAAGGGCACATTATCTCTTTCTACCACTCATATATGATGATTTCTCTCCTTCTCATTGCTGCCCCCATTCACCTCCAACACTCATATATTGCACATAATGACTAACCCCAACAGATCTGTTTTAAGGCCATTTACTGGATGCAATTTCAATTAACGTATTCAGGATCCAATGCAGGCTAAATCAATCAAGCATGTATTGCATATTCCATTACAAATATTCGGGATCATCATGTTAATGCAAATGACAAAGTTAAGTCAAATGAGAAATGGACAGTGTGTTTTGTTCACCCTAAATTTCACTGATTTGAACCTGACGATTCTGTCTTCAGTGGCATTAGTCTAGTGCAACGAGGAACATGAAGCTGTATCTGTTGTTCAGCCTATATAAAATTTTAAAACCTGCATAATTAATTCAACCATGTAAGATTGTTAAGCGTGTTTCTCTTCTCTTGGAAGCTATTCCTAGGCCCAGTGCAGCAGTATCTACTGTGACCTGATGGATTGTCTGTAACCCCTTACACCTGCGGTATGTCACACTGGAGACAGGACAGCAAGGGAAAGTTAAGCTGCCAAACAGATGGGGCCTTTTGTCTTCTCATAAAGGGATGGCATTAAGGGAGGCTTTGGCATGCATATGGAAGACGTGGGGGCTGCCTGCATGACAGGGAGTCAAAAGGAGGGGCTACTCAACAAAGTCCCCTGGAATGTGTAATCCTTACTTTTAATGAATCCTGCACCAAAGGTTTAATGAACCATACTCCCTTTGCAAAAATATGTCCCCCTCCTTGACCACCACAATCCCCTAGTGCAAAAAATATTCCTGGGGTATCCATAGTGATTGGGGAGAGATTTGGCTGGTGTTTGCCAAAGTTAACTGAAAACAATAAAGGAAAGGAACATTTTCAAAAAATATCCATGAAATCTACGGAGAATAATGACTGTGTGTGTGTTTATGTGTGGGCAGGGGGGTTGATGCTGTGGTTGTTTTTTTTCTTTACATATTCCATGTCTTCTTTGTCAATTCAAACAAAAGGGGGCAGTTGGAAAAGTCTGGTGTTCTCCCAGTCCCAGTCCCAAACCAAGCCAGTCTACCTCTAACCTGCCACACCCAACCTACTCCCATTCATCATCCCCCTGAGTACTGACCAGTTGTGCCTCATTCATTATCAAGCAGTTTCCAGCCGTGCCTTGTTCAATCCCCTACTTTAGCGCTGCAGTTCAGTTGCCTCCTTGTGAAGTATTGTGTTTCTGTAACCATTACCTGTATATGACCCTAATTATGTGACTGCTCCTTCTGTTTGCTGTGCTTGTTGCGCTACCCTAGAATTGACCTATTGCCTGTGACCATGACTTTGTTTTTTATGCTCCACTGGCTTTTGGAAATTCTACCTGTTCTGGTTTTCTCTGCTGGTGCTCTTAAATCTTAATGCTAGTAAATCTTTCCACTCCTATGCTGATGACACAAAACTATACATATCCATTAAACCTGGTGAATTGCCTCAAATGTCAAAGACGGAAGATTCCATATTAGATACATTAGGATATGGATGGCCAGAATTTTTTTACTCCTAAATCAAAATAAAACCGAAATAATGCTGCTTGGTCCTAGTGTGCTTCAAGAACAGACTGATATAAAATTTAATTTGTGCTTGCTTAAATCAAGGACATTAGTGAAAGATCTTGATGTCTTAGTGGACCCAATTCAATTTTATTTATATAGTACTTTTAACAAGAAGCACGGTCACAAAGCGCTTTACATAGTCCCGGGCTTACAGTCCCCAGAGAGTAAGCCAAAGGTGACAGTGGCAAGGAAAAACTCCCTCAGGAGGAATAAACCTTGGGAGGAACCAGACTCCCATCCTCCTCAGGCCAGCACTGGGCAGGACAAATTAATACAAATCAGAACAATAGATTAAAAAAGAGCAAATCCTGTATCAGTCAGGGGAACAATGGGGTCTTGGAGGTTGCAGTCCAGTGATCAGAGCAGGCTCGGTGACTCAGAAGGCACTAAGCTGGTCAGACAGGACAGCTGAACTGGAGGGAGGGGCCAGTAGGCCAGCAGATGATATGAGGATCTCTTGAATCTGAGCCTCCAAGGGAAGCACCCCATAAGAGGGGGGCACGGGGGAAAAAGAATCTGTATGAGCAGAGCAGCGATTTAAGGTGGCAGAATAATGGACAATAAAAAATTAAACAAAATAGCAAGGGCCCGGCATGACTATATATGGCAGCATAACTATGAGGGAGAGACCAATGGGGACACAGGCATGAGGAATACTTGAACGCCAGCACTCCAACAACACACAGTACATGCGAAGCAGGAGTGACAGCACTGACAGAACAGTTCATCCAAAGCCAATGGCACTGATCCCCACCCAGCTCTACACCTCAGTCTATAGTTGGGGAGTGAGTAGCTACCTAAGGTCTCTGTAAGCTAGGCTGAAGAGGTGTGTTTTAAGCCTAGACTTAAAGATGGAGAGTGAGCCAGATTCCTGCGCTGCTGCTGGAAGACCATTCCACAGTTGCGGAGCTCTGTAGGAAAATGCCCTGCAGCCCAACATAGCTTTGTTTACTCTTAGAACTAATAAGTAACCCGCCCCCTGAGAGCGAAGCAAACAGGGGGGAGTAAGGAACCAAAAGATCAGTCAAGTATTTTGGAGCCAAACCATGCAAGGCCTTATAGGGAAGTAATAGTACTTTAAAGTCAGTGCAAGCCTTAACTGGAAGCCAATGTAAAGATGACAATACAGGACTAATATGTTCAAACTTCCAAGTTCCAGTCAGCACTC
>JAACJT020000110.1:17202911-17239926 GCA_009936485.2 Gymnarchus niloticus | reverse complement strand
TAGAGGGAGGATAGATACATACTCCACAGGGATTCCGTGGCTGAGTATCAAGTCTGAAGTGTGGTTACCTGAGTGAGTAGGGCCTATTACATTCTGGACAATATCAACAGATTCAAGCAGAGAGGCAACGGCCATACTGCAAGGATCAGAGTAATTTTCCATGTGGATATTAAAATCCCCAACAAATACTGCTTTGTCAGTAGTAACAATGAGATTGGACAGGAAGTCAGAAAACTCTTGGATAAAACTGCTATACGGCCCAGGTGGTCTGTAAATGATAACAAGGGTAAGCGATGGTGGGGAGTTACGAGCACGAGGCAACATTAAGGACCAGGATTTAAAATGTGCTAAATTTGTAACACATCTTCTCAGAAACAGAGACTAGCCTTAAATATAGCAGCAACACCACCACCTCGCTGATTAGGGTGAGGCCTGTGTGTGTATGTGTACCCAGGAGGGGCAGATTCATTTAGCGTCACGTAATCAACTTGTTTAAGCCAAGTTTCCATCAAACAGAGCATACTAAGACTTGAGTGGGTTATGATATCATTTATAAGCAGTGCCTTTGGGGTCAAAGACCTCACATTTCAGAGCTCCAACTTCAGCCTAACCTCACGGGTACTTTGTGAAAATGGTTCTAAATTGATATTTATCAGGTTATTAAAGCAGACGTTGTTGTGGAGTGGCCTTCTACAATTAAAACTGCGGGAAACAGACACAGTCTCAATATTATTAACCTCAGGTGACAACTCTAAGCAGCTAGCAGACGGTTAGTTAAGCCGAGTCTGCAGCCTGGACTTGGCTCTGGTTAGTCAAGATTTTCCATTAAGACTATTAGCTATGCTTTTCGACAAGAGAGCGGCACCTGGCCACGTAGGGTGAATTCCGCCTCTCTTCAAAAGTTCAGGCTTGCCCGAAAAAGTCCGCCAGTTATCTATAAAACCCATATCATTTATTTGGCACCATTCCGACAGCAGCGACGATAATCTGCTGTAAATTTCGTCACCCATTCGGCTTGCTGTGAAGGCTCTAATGCCGGAGCAGGGGGAGACAGGCTATCTATCATGGACATATCCGGAGCCGCTAATGCTGAATCTCACATAACGTCCGGATACGTCCCTCTAACTCTTCAATCTTCTCCGTCAGTCTAGCGACTAGTCTATACTTCTCACAAGTAAGCGTACCAGCAACGACAGGAGAATAATAACTAAACATATTACACTCCACACAAACGACAGACGCCATGGTATTCTACTTACGTTACTAAGGGAGAATTCCGGACTTATGGTATGTGGTCGAAGTTGAAGTTAAAGTTAAACTTGGTGCAGGACAAACTCTTGCTAGCAGAAACGCGGTAGCTTCGACATGTCGGCAGTCGGGGGAAACAGCAATCCAATCCATGTCAAAGACCTGTCCTTTGATGCTCACATTAGGAATTTCATTAGAATAGCTTTTCTCTATCTGAGGAATATAGGCAAGGTTTGGAAAATGTTGTCCTTCAATGATCCTGAAAAGCTAACTCGTGCTTTTATCAGTTCTACATTGGATTATCATATTGCTCTGTTTTCTGGATGTAACTCTGGGTTGTTACACAGAATCTAGCCGATGCAATATGCTGCAGCAAGAGTGCTAACTGGAACTTGAAAGTTTGATTATGTTAGTTCTGTATTGTCAGCTCTACACTGGCTTCCTGTTAAGTCTCATGCTGACTTTAAAGTATTATTACTAACCTATAAGACCTTGCATGGTTTGGCTCCAGAATATCTGTCTGATCTTTTGGTTCAATTACTCCCCCCCCGTGTTTGCTTTGCTCTGCTCTCATGGGGCAGGTTATTTATTAGTTCCAAGAGTGATAAAAGCTATGTTGGGCTGTAGACCATTCTCCTACAGAGCTCTGCAGCTGTGGAATTGTCTTCCAGCAGCAGTGGGTGGCTCTGGCTTCCTCTCCATCTTCAAGTTTAGCCTTAAAACACACCTTTTTAATCTAGTTTACAGAGACCATAGGTAGCTACTCACTCCTCAACTAGGCTATAGGCTGAGCTGGGTGGGGATCAGTGCCATTGACTTGGATGAACTGTTCTGTCAGTACTGTCACTCCAGTTTGCATGTTGCTGTGTAGTGTTGGAGTGCTGGTGTTCAAGGGTTCCTCATGCCTGTGTCCCCATTGGCCTCTCCCTCATAGGTATGCTGGCATATATAGCTATGCCGGGGCTCTTACTGTTTAATTGCAATTATTCTGCCACTTTAAATTGCTACTTTGCTCATGCACATTCTCTTTTCCCCACGCCCCCCTTTTTTGGGTGTTTCTTTCAGAGGTTTGGATTCAAGAGATCCCCGTATTATCTGCTGGCCTACCACTCCCAGCCTCTGCTTCAGCTGTCCACACTGACTGGCTTGCTGTCTTCTTAGTCACCGAACCTGCTCTGATCACCTAACTGCATCCTCCTGTTGTCCTTCTGACTGTTGCAACATTGTTCTTATTTGTATTAAAAAATTTGTCCAGCCCAGTGCCGGCCAGAGGAGGGTGGGCTTCCCACTTGAGTCTGGTTCCTGCCAAGGTTTCTTCCTTCTGAGGGAGCTTTTCCTTGCCACTGTCATCTTTGGCTTAATCTCTGGGGACCATGGGCCTGGGACCACGCAAAGTGGTTTGTGACAGTGCTTCTTGTTATATAAATAAAATAAATTGAATCGAGCTTTACACAGAGCATGCATAACATTACAGACATCTGACCTTTCCTTTAAATAACCTGACCACATAAGTCTATGTAAAAACTGTAATCCTGTAATTGATTTGACTTGTTAAGTTCTCTTCAATGTATAGAGATGAAGGGGAGTAGACATGCTAAGGAAGTATTTTTAAAGTTTGTGTATGTAAGGGAAAATGGGTGAGTAACTGTGAACAGGGCCTTATAGTAGCACTTCCAGGTGTGTCCTGTGTGTAGCTGGAATAGTCCACCATCTGAAAAATATCTATCCCCCAGCAGGCGAGTAGGCTAAAATGGCTTATTGATTGGAGAGTCTGATGAAAATGTGCACATGAATAGACAGCCTGTAGTTAGACAACTGGCAGTCCACTACATCATTGTTTCCAAAAGACCAATAAAAAATGCACAGCTTATTGCACCATGATATGACAATATGAAAGATTGAAAAAACACTGGCTTGTTTGAATCCCAGCTGGTTCCTCCAGTAGCGTACAGCTGGGAGAACTATAGTATGAGTCCATGCATTCATGGAACATGCGATTCAGAGCAGAGAGCTGCTACTACTAGCCCTTTTAGCTGTAGGGAGCAATGGACCAACGTGGCTGACGACTGCACGGAAAACATCAGATATCCCGTTGAGCACCTAGAACTGAAGCTGTTTTAAAAATAAAATTGAAAGCCATGCAAAAACAGGAATGGATCCCTCATGTTTTTGTACACTGTATGTTTAGCCTTTTCAGAATTACAGGCATAATCATAATGACTATATTACTACATAAAAAGTTCTTACAATACTAATCAATACTTCCCTATCAACCTACTCAGTTACATTTAATTAAATTGCTATATAGAGAACTTCTTGTGACTAAATAAACCATGCTATAAACTGAAAATGAGTTTTAAAATTTCTTGTTTATGTATTTGATTGCATAAAAATTTTGAAATATATACAGTAGGGTAAAATGGAGAAAACATAACAAGCAAAAAATGATGTATTACATTAAATCATAAATGATTAAAAGTGGCTTAACTATGTTTGCTTGTTAGCACAGTTTAACAATGAAATAAACTAGACAATTCAATTATCACGTATTTATGAGTGACATTTATGGCTATAATGGTTGATGAGGTAAAACTTCATAAAGGTAATTTATTGATGCTGATATCTAATGCAATAAAACTTTCCAGGATACTTTTAAAACATATTCATTTCTGCCTGGCGACATCCACTGTCATCTGCCCTGATCAATCATGTTCTAGAAGACCAGCAGTTCTGTACTACTGTTTCCTGGCTGAAGCAATATCAGAGCAGTTGTGTAGGGACAAAACAACCATGTCATTGTGCCTTTCATGCTGGCCTCTAGTGAGGACTCTTTGAAGATGGAGATAAAGGGACTAGAGGCATCCAACTGGCACTGGGACTTGGCCATCTGGAGAGGTCCTGATGGACCTTGCTGAGCCAAGGAGAACCCTGTCAGAATGATGGAGTTGTCCTGATGGTACAGTTTTGTGAATGAATACCCATATTTGAATTTCTGTCCTCTTCTTCTCACTTCTTATTGGTTTCCACTGAACAATGAGTTGTCATCATTTGATATTTGCCCATAAATATTCAAACTGTGTTTTTGGAATCCCTGTTTATACAACACATCAGGTAATTTTCAAATATTATAGTAATGATCCATGCTACGATTTCTTGACTGATTGACTGTCGTCAGTATCACTGCTCATCCTGTGATATTTACTCCTGCAATTAGATGGCAGCTAATTGAAATCCAGGTAATTATTTTGTAATTTTAAGTAATTAATCCACTGGAGAAATCGTGTATAGTGTTGGAAGATACATGCTGTAGCTGAGCAACAGTGTCTCTGATAAAGAAATAAAAAACACCTATAATGTGCGACTTACCAACTTAGCCTTCATTGCAAGCATTAACAACCCCCTTCCTGAGAACCATGGTAATCTTCTATGATGAAAAAAAAACTTCTAAAAAAATCTAACTGCAAACCAGCATACATCTCCCTGACTCAATAGTGGAAAGCTCTGACAAGATGACACATTTGTCAGAAGCTTGAGGTAAACAAGCTATCTGTCTTTGCATTTGCTGCTACTTGAAACCTGTGAGTAAATAACACAATTATATGGAATGGAGTACTGATCATTGCCTCATATTTTAAACATTCAAAAATGTGTTTTAATGCAATTTGCTTGTTTTCAGATCTAGCTACTGTGACTTCCTTGTTTTAATGTTGAATGGCTGACTTGTTCCCATTGCCTAGGCTAACCCCAGGGGCTTAGCAGTGCAGCAGAAGCCTTGTGGTAGAAAAACTGTGGCACTGCAGTTCAAACTTGGTAGGGGGCTAATGGATCTTGATAGAATATAATATAGAGTGGAGGTGTTACTAAAGGGGTGAAACCAGGAGTAAACCATCTGTTTTTGTGGTGGAGGGCATCAATGCTTGAGGACTCCCTGGTGGGACTCTTCCTTTCACCAAGGACACCCCATTTACAGGGCTCATATTTCAGTCGGAAAGCCCCATGTGGGGTTTTGGAGCTGTTTCTTTCTTTTATTCTTTGCCTTGCTGAATGACTCCAAGTTTGAGTGTGAGTGTGGGTTAAGAAAGGTGACAAAGAAGGTCCACCATATTTAAGCATAGACATTTAATACATAAATGTGTGTGATTAAAAAAAAGACTACCTAAACCAGTACCAAAAGTGTATTATTAACTGGAGAGTGGTGATTTAAATAGGTCACTGCATGGCTTAAAAAATTCTCACAAGGTGATTAATTATTAAAGTGACCAATGCAACATTCAACTCAGAGTTTCAATTGCATTAATGGTACATATACATCCTGCCTTGTTTACAAGAATCTAGACAAGTTGAGAAAATATGCATTATCAAAATGTAGGTATGAATGCCCATTATGTGCAAATATTTTGAAAACCAGTGGCTGTATACCAGGTAAAGTTCCTCATAGTAAATAGCCTGCACACTCCAGTATACCAACAATGCAAATGCAAGTTGTATTTTTCTTAATTTAAGTCTGTTGCCTACAACATCTTCTATTGATTTTCTCACTAGATCTCTTCAGCTTGAAGGTATCCACTTCCCAATTTTATTATCCAGTCAACCTGTTTTTTTACTGCATTATTTCAATTTCATTCTTCTTTATATATATATATATATATATATGTCTCTCTTCTTCATTAATTAAATATTAGCCAGCCTCTTTTAATAGCCCTTAAGGGTGTTCATTAGTGTGCAAAATAGTTCAGCATGTGGAAAGCACTCGATACCACACCCACGACCCTCTCCTTTCTTGCCTTTGGTTTTTCCACATGATTTTTCTCTGCAGATTATTGCTACAGATCATTATCTTCTCAAAACATCGAAAACCATGATACGGATATCCTAGAAATCCAAAAAAATATAAATAACGCACTGTTGCTGCACAATGGCTTCTATCTCCAAACTAGTTCTGAGACACCTGGGGGGGACTCTTGTGGTAACTACACTGTCCCCAAAATGCAGTGTGGCCTGAATGTTTTACATTTTCAAAACATACTGTATATACTGTATGTTAGGCACACTTAGAACTGACAATAATGATGATAATGATAATATCCCTTGAATCATTCACCATGCTGCCAATTTATAGGATGGGCTTCGCTCTTGAGTCTGGTTTAAGATAAATGCTGTTTATCTTTTTCCACTATTGTGTAATGAGAAAGAGGCTTCACATTTTTATGTAAATCTCTCAGATTTACATTAACATAAAGTGACTGCATTGTCTCTGAAGGAAGCACAATTTAAGGATTAGTGTTCTGTTACATTATATGCTAAATCATACTTTACAGGACTTGGATTGTATTGGATTATATTGAAAAAACCAGGGTTATACAACAGAATAAAATCCATATCGGATCAAATAGGACCTTTTTGGATTATCACTGTACATGTCAGGAATATTAGAAGGTTTAAATAAAAAGGTAGTGAGATTGGTATGTTTGTCAGATGGCAGGTATACAGTGGTCCTGATATACAATGCACAACACATTAAGAAAACACACAAACATTTAAGCTAACATTAAAAATAAGATATCAATTGTTCTGTGTTCTTTCAATGATTTGTATTTTTTTTATATTTTTGCCTTTTAGTTAGCTTTTCATTTTTTGCATTTTCTTAAACCAATTAAAATTCAATTTATTTTTATAGTGCCTTTCACAACACAGTTGCCCCAAGATACTTGGTAGTAGTGTGTGGTACCTCCAAAAAAAAGGAAACAGCCTGAAGACCTGAAAACAACAGAGGAGTTCAGAGAAGAATTAGGATATTTATTCATGCAAGGGATAAATTGTGGTCATATCCTTCTACCAGCTGATTCATCATGTTGATCTCTTTCAGATCTTCGTGGTTGTAGATGTAATGACTTGAAGCAAGGTATGATCCAGAAACAGAAAGCTGGTAAAGGAAGCAAAGAGTCATACATGGGAAAATACAACAAAACTAGGAGAAAACGCTCAGAATGGTTCAGAAACAGTGCATGGTAATGAAATACTGGCATTGTTAAGCTTAAATAACAAGTCAAAGGTGTCAATACTCTGGAAAGGAGTAGTGATAGCAGTCTTGGTTCCATTGTCTGACAGTGGGCATGACAGTAGACCCCTCAACAATGTAATACTTGAAATTGTGGACTAATATTGCATACAACTCAGGTGATGCTTATGCTGGGCACCATTTGAACATGTGGGGAGGTAAAGAAAGCATTAGAAGGGCAAAACAAGTGTTTATGCCTTGCTTCCAAATACATTTCAACAACATGTGCAGCAGCTGGCTGTAATTATAATGTGTTGTTCGATGACGTGCAGACAAGCTAGACTAAAGTACTTGGTGTTCAGTTGCAACTGATAACTGATACCAGCTTGGCATCTTATACATAGTCTGGTAGACTATTCCCTAATCTAGGAGCCCTGTAACTAAAGGCTTTAGCACCAATAGTAATTTTATTTATTTGCAGGATAACATTTGGATTGCAAGCAACCAATTCAGTTAAGTAGCTAGGTGTTTGACCTCTGAGTTCATTAAATGTAAAGTGAAGAGCTGTAAAGCTCTCTTGAACCTAACGGGAAGCCATTGGAGAAAACAAAAAAAACTGAGGTCATATCTTCAAACCTTCTGCTCCAAGTAAGAATTATGGCTGCGTTGAATATACTGTAGGGTGTTAATGTCCACAGTGAATTTTCTGACATTTAAATATTGTGAGAAATTGCCTGAGCTTGGCAATGTTTAGCAACTGTAAGAAGTAAGCTTTCGACAGCATAAACATGAAATCTGAATGAGAACCTTGTATCTAAATTGACGCTCAGATTACGTGCTGAACCACTGAGGTGAAAGTACAGCACCCTTGAGTTCAGTGCCCAAATTATATCAGTCCTATGTCTACTTTTGCTTCCAAACAAAGGGATCTATTTCTCATTGTTAAGTGACAGAATGTTTTTCCTCATTAAGGTCTTCAGCTGAGTCTTCACTCAAATAAAGCAGTTAGCTAAACTGACAATACATGAGTTGTCATTAGGTTTAGCTAAAATTGATATTTGAGTGTCATTGTCACAGGAATGACAGTTAACAATATGCTTTGTTTCTATAATACCAAGAACCATTGTGTGCATGTTTTGCAATGTTAGTTATTTTGTCTTACTATATATTGTAATTATTTGTCTTGTGTTGAATAATGTCTACATAGCAATAGTTGTCACCTTTTGGAGTTGCAGGGATGAGCCTGAAGTAAGGTTAATTCAAACAGCAGATAATTAAAAGAAAGAAACACTTTTCAGTAAAGAAAAGTTTGGAGTACAATACGGTAAATAGGACAAGTGTCCAATTAGGGGTAGATTTCCTGGCTTGACAGAAAAAAATACATAAATAGAACAAGAATAAATACCAAAAACTTGCCAGTCACCTAACTGGTGAAGATTTCCCAAAAGTCTGAAAGTCCCCAAAATTGCGGTAGTATAACATAACTTACAATTTCAAAATTTGGATTTCCATCCATCCATCCATCCATCCATCCATCCATCCATCCATCCATCAACTGTTACCTATTATCTAGTCATAGTGTTACTGAAGAAAATTAGCATTTAACTGCTGAAGTTATCTAGTTAAAAAAAAACTAATTCCATGTTAATAAAAACCTGGAACTATCATCACAATGGTGGAGAGATAATTAATTTGTTGTGAATATTATAAGATTTATTAAAATCATATTTATCTTGCTTTTCTAGTGCAAATAAAGTACACATTTTTACAGTTATTTTAATCAGCAATAATAAAATATTTTAATTTTTCAAGCCATCTCAAAATACTTAGGTTTTATCTAATGTCAGCTTTGGTTTTTCAGTAACTTCTGTCATTTATGAATGACTTGTTCTTTTTAATTTAGTTTTTTCAGTCAATGAAATGATCTTGGTTACTGCACTGATCTGTTCACTCTGTATCTTTAGTTCAGTCATTCAATGAATGATTCATTATTCAGTTTGTTTGATGAGTGGTTGATTGTTGTTTTCAATCTGTTCATTCAATGACTGAGTCCCTGTTTAGTTCATTCAATCAGTTAGTCATCATTCAGTTTGTTCAGTTCATCCAATGAATGATTCAGTGTTAAGTCACAAATATGATCATTGAAGTAGACCATGCTGTTCATGATTGGGCAAATGTACCAGTTAGATTACTAGTATATTAGTAAGTGTTCACTATCATGATCTGTAACATTTACTTCCATCATTTTAGTTTTCCACTCAGTGATGAAGTGGAATGTTGCGCATACTTTAAGAGTGTTACAACTTTCAAAACTTTTTATTGATTTATTTAGTGTTAATTATATGAAGTTTTTCTTTTCTGCATTAAATGTTGAAATAAATCATTATTTCAACAAGAAAGGTATCATATAGTAAAGTTTTTCTTTGAGGGAAGGCTATGTTTTGTTTGTGTGAAGCTCAATTACAAAAGAAGTAAACAAGCATAGAGTACTTAGGATAATCAACAAGGAAACCTACCTTATAGTGTTGTGTAATGATAAATGAAAAGTAAATTTGCTGGTTATTATAAGAATTTATGGGAAATTTGAATGACATTCATTAATGGGGAACCATTAACATTTTTTCCTTTAAAATTGGTGGGGTTTGGCAACCATCAAACATAATTTCCCTTAAAATTTAGAGCATTCAAGTTTCAATTTACAAATATTTGTCTGTTGAACAGTTTTTCAGGAATGCGTTATGTTTCTAAATTGAGGGATTGCTGTAGCTCATTTTATTTGGGAATGGGTGTAGAGATGGGTTCAGCATAAGAAAAACAGGAATAAAAATCAAATACATTTGTTTTGGCTTCAAAACAAAGGAAAGAGAAAAAGAGAACAGAGGTCAGGTATTGGGAAGGGTTACAACAGGGTGCTGCATGAAGCATCACACTGTCAACATATGATCTATGTGTCCTGGGTCATTGAACTAATATCTAGAACTTCATACAATTAGAAAAATAGAAAAAAACATTTCTCCATGTTTTCAAGGTTTCCTTTTTCAGGAAAGCCTTATTATGAATTCAGAAGGCTATTACTAAGAGTCATCAGCAGCAAACAAATACCCGTGTGTTTCTGTATGCATTGTCTTGAAAATTATTTTATAAATAATTACTTTTATTCCTGTCTTTATATTCCCTGCATGTTTTCCTCTCACTGCTTCCCAATTCCATGTCTATTGCTCCAAGGATGGCATGCCAGTTGGTGAGACAGAAGAAACCATATTCAAATCACAGTCCTGCAACCCTCATATATGTGCCTACACATTGATTCTCAGGCTGCCCTGTCAATTAGCCCTCAAACTGAGGCAAATATATAATATCCCTGCCACTGGCATTTCTCCCCTTCTTGTCTCTGTCTGTTCACTCATATCTCAAGTATGTGAGGTCTCCTTCTCCAGCATGAATGATCACAGTGAAAAGTGCTGCTGCCCCCTCCCTCCTAGTGCAAACATACACACACTATTGCTTGCTCTGCAATATCCAGCCCCCCCGAAGAGGGATTCATAGGCACTCCAGTTCCATGTTGTTTTCCCCATCTGAGGAATATAGCCAAGGTTTGGAAAATGTTGTCCTTCGACAATGCTGAGAAACTAACTCGTGCTTTTATCAGTTCCAAATTGGATTATTGTAATGCTCTGTTTTCTGGATGCGACTCTGGGTTGTTACACAGACTTCAGCTGGTGGAAAATGCTGCAGCAAGAGTGCTGACTGGAACTCGGAAGTTCGATCATATTAGTCCTGTATTGTCATCTTTACATCGGCTTCCCATTAAGTCTCGCGCTGACTATAAAGTACTATTACTAACTTTCTGGTTTGGCTCCAGAATATGTCTGATCTTTTGGTTCCATATCCCTCCCCTCTTTTCTATCAGCCGGGAGAGATAAGAGATCTAGCTGTGATCAGGGCTTGTTTGTACTTCAAAACACTATCTTTCCATGCAATTTTAAAAACATCTGGGTTAGGTAAATGCCATTTATGCTCCAACTTCCTTGAAGCATTTTTAAATTTATGGGTATAGTCAGTATACCAAGGAGCATATTTCTTATCTTAAAGCATTTTCTTCCTAAGAGGCAACGAAGTCAAGACTGCTACAAAGTGGGTGATCAATATTTATCGATACCTGTTCAAGTTCAGATTCATTCATGGGCTTACCAGTCTGGGAGAACAGTAGGGGAAGCCTGTTAATATCAACTGCAGTTGAAGGAGTAATACAATGACTAATACTCGTTTTGGAAACAGGCAGAGTAGCCGATCTCATTTGTACTTCAAGTGTTAGGAGAGAGTGATCTGAGACTGCAAGATTTAGAAAGAGGATAGACACTTGCTCCACAGGAATACCGTGGCTGAGAATCAAGTCTAGAGTGTGGTTACCTGAGTGAGTAGACCCTACTACATTCTGCGCACCAACAGATTCAAGCAGAGAGGCAAATGCCATACTGCAAGGTTCAGAGTCATTTTTCATGTGACTACTAAAGTACTATTACTTACCTATCAAACCTTGCATGGTTTGGCTCCAGAATATCTGCCTGATCTTTTGGTTTCTTACTCCCATCCCCTCCCCCCCATTTGCTTCGCTCTCAGGTGGCAGGTTATTTAATAGTTCCAAAAGTGAAAAAAGCTACGCTGGGCTGCAGAGCATTCTCCTACAGAGCTCTGCAGCTGTGGAATGGTCTTCCAGCAGCAGTGCGGGAATCTGGCTCACTCTCCATCTTTAAGTCTAGGCTAAAAACACACCTTTTTAATATAGCTTACAGAGACCTTAGGTAGCTACTCGCTCAACAACTATAGGCTGAGCTGGATGGGGATCAGTGCCATTGACTTGGATGAACTATTCTGTTACTTTGCATGTTGCTGGAGTGCTGGCGTTCAAGGATTCCACACGGCTGTGTCCCCATTGGCCTCTCCTTCATAGTTATTATGCCATATATAGTTATGCCGGGGCTCATGATATTTTGTTTGCAATTATTCTGCTGCCTTAAATTGCTGCTCTGCTCATGCACATTCTCTTTCCTCCACATCCCACTCTTTGGGGTGCTTCTTTTGGAGGTTTGGATTCAAGAAATCCCCTTATTGTCTGATGGCCTACCACGCCCTCCATCCACTTCAGCTGTCCACACTTACTGGCTTGCTGCCTCCTGAGCCACTGAACCTGCTCTTTCAATCCTGTTCACCTAACTGCATCTTCAAATACATTGCTGTCTTCCTAAATGTTATACAACATCATTGTTTTCAGATGTACTAATGAATTTTGGGTGATGGGTTTCCCCCTTGAGGCTGGTTCCTCCCAAGGTTTCTTCCTCTCAAGGGAGTTTTTCCTTGCCACTCTTGCCTTTGGCTTACTGTCTGGGGACCCTGGGCCCAGGACTATGTAAAGTGATTTGTGACGGTGCTTGTTGTTAAAGGCACTATATAAATAAAATTGAATTGAATTGAATATTAAAATCCCCAACAATTACAGCTTGGTCAGTAGTAACAACTAGATCAGACAGGAAGTCATTAAAACTCATGAATAAAACTGCTATATGGCCCAGGTGGTCTATGAACAATAACAAGAGTAAAGGCACCGGCAGAAGGGCACCTATTTTGCACCAGCGGAAAGCGTGACAGAAAGTGGTTTTGCTAGTTTAATACCAGCGCATTACTCATTTTCACGCCAAGCACGCAAGTTTTCAAAATAGCAAATGATTTTGCGTGCATTTCCTGCTCGTAGGAGTAGTGTTCTTTGAATGAGGTGTGGCTGGGTGCAGTGTCGGCACGTTGCTATTTTAAGGCAACGAAATGACATTGTGCTTTTGACCAACAAAAACCATGTCTAAAGTCAGTGGCGTAATATTAAACAATATTTAAGGGGTGCGTTTTAGAAATGTGCAGGTGCACGATGCTCATTACAGACACAGGTACGCATTTGAAGTGCACTAATGGTTTTTTGTTATTTTATTTTACTTCATTCATATACATTTTATTATAGAGTACAACTTATGGAGAGAAATTTGTCTCAAAATGATTCATATTCCCACGCCTGCTTCACGTCAAAAGGCTTAGGTGGAACACTGGTGCTCCCGTAAATGATGTGCTCGCACATTTTCACTTCACGCACGAGTACGTCCGTTTCCTCAGCCGAAAACTGATCTGGTTTGCCAGGTAAACACGCCATTATAACAGCAATCTGCCATAGCTCATGTGCCCCAGCCTTTTAAAGGTGAGGTGCCATTCTGATTGGTTTATTGTATGTTACACCCAAAACACACCACAGAATAATTAAGAGAGTTAGAACAACCTTTCTGTGCCTTGTGCTGGCGCAAAGTCTGTTTTTTCCGCCGTCAAAACAGCAAAATGGATGTGGACACGTCCATAAATGTTACTTGCGCCTTGCGCTTTAAGCTTTGCATTAGATCGTCAAAATAGAGCCCTAAGTGACAGTGGGGAGTTATGAGCACATGAACTGACAACAGTAAGGAGCAGGATATCAAATATACTAAATTTGTAACACAACTTCTTACAAACAGTGAAACTAAACTTAAATATGGTAGCAACCTCAGCACCTCGCCCATTAGAAGTGCCCATGTAGGTTTGTACATTCTTGTTTCATTCAGGAGTATGTATGTATTTAGGTTTGCATGTATGTGTGTATGTGTCCTTAGCTTTTGGTGTTGGTTATATTGCTATTTAGCTCTCCTCTGAAATAAGCTGAGCTATGAGAGCAATTCAATTTTATTTTTATAGCACCTTTAACAAAGTGCATTGTCACAAAGTCCTTACATAGTCCTGGGCCCAAGGTCCCCAGAGAGTAAGCCAAAGGCGACAATGGCAAGGAAAAACTCTCTCAAGAGGAAGAAAACTTAAGAGGAACCAGACTCAATGGGGAGGCCCATCCTCCTTTGGCTGGCACCAGTGCAGGACAAGTGTATAAACACAATTTGTTTTATAATAAATAAAACAGCCCACTATGTGTTACTGGCAAACTGTATTCAATGTTGCTGTAATACCACATTATAGAGTAATACTTTTTGTGTTTTATCCTTTGGTTAATATTTATTATTTCCACTGCTCTATAAGCCTTTTGAAGAAAAGTGCCTACCAGATAAATAAATGTAAATATAACATGGTCCTATAATCATCTATGCATTTTGCAGAATTTTGAAAACCTTTCAAACGTATATACAGTATAAGTCCAAATCTTAGGGCTGATACACATTCAAGGAAACTCAGAGGTAATTGCTGTTTATGAAATAGAAAAACTAGGCTCCTTTCAACAAATGACATGACTTACACACTAAACTAGTTCTCTTCCGTAGCCACCACTATCACTCGCCTGCTGCTCTTAGACATGGGAATCCATCCACATGTTTCAAGACTGGACTGTATTGTGCCAGAAACAGGGGGGCACTAGACAGGGGAGGTCTGCATGCATAAAGGACCCTTTCTTTTCTTTCCTGCTTCTTTCATTGGATAAGAAAAGAGAGTTACCAGGGTGATGAGGGGGTCTGGGAAATCTGCAGCTTGTCCTGACATTTCCTGGAGCAGCAAAAGGAATATGACTGAGTAAGGTGAAGGGTGACAGAAATGACCAGTGAGAAGAGGTTGCCAGTACACCTGTAGCATCTGGAGCACATACTCCCACACCATGAGTTGGAACCTCTGGTTTTCAATTTTGTCTGCCATCTCAGTTTGTCCCAATCTTTATTTATTAGTGTGATTTTTTCAGGACTTTTCTTTCTCATTCTTTGCCTGGCAGAAAGACAACAAACCAAAGTACCTTTTCCCATGTGTTTTTTTTTTTTTTTTTCTTTCAGTTTGTATTGTCTCAAAGCACAATAACACAATTTGCAGAGAACTAGTATGACATGTATAGCCAATGACAATATTGCAACATGGGGCTACATCCAAAGTGACTAAATTATAGTAATAAAAACAGGTTTTGTAAGAACAAATAAGATTTCAGTAAGTTTGTTTCAAATCCAAAAAATCACTTAAAATAAACACTACTTTCACCCAATTGCAGATGTGGTTTTATGACAAATATAAGGATGTAGTTAGAGCACAGTAAGTATTGGAAAGTGCTGTGAAAGTGATGTTTGATAAAACTGATATGAATCTATAATTCAGCATCTTGTTATTTTCTAATAAAGTTCTTGGTAAAAGACAATACAGCTTCCGAGAGCATGGAAAGCACAAGCAATTTCAAAGCAATTCAAAGGCATCAAAACTTTTAATAAAAATGATTGGCTTGTCGTACAAAATAAAGTTCAACATAATGTAACAACAACACTCATTATCGAAGATGCAACACATCATTCATTAAATAAGCCAGTTTGTATGCAGCTCTTTCTAATCAGGAGGAAATACACACATACATAGGTTAACGTAAAGATGCAGGGCCCTACTGCCAGTTGCAAATGAGATTCACTTTCTGCAGGTCTGCGCCTGTTGATGATCCAGTTGGGATGCAGTCTCTTTCAGCATACTGCCAATCATAGGAATCAAATGATGGAGAAGACCTTCAGGGAATACAAACGCTCAAGGCTACTGTTATCACTTTAGACAGCTTGGCTTATTCCCTCCGCATCATCTTTGCAAAGCATTCTCACATAGTAGAAACACATTTAATGTAATGAATCCATTACAGCTGTATCCAAGCTTTGGCAGAGAAACATTTCTTACAACCCCTGATTTCAACAAAGCTTCCTAGGATATTGAATAGTGTCTCTTAGAAACTCCATCACCTTTAGTGATTAGAAAACAAAGGTTGCTGAAGCCAGTGTGGAAACAATCCACTGAACATAAATTTTAGTTTTGGTTTACCAGTAGATGTATGCTAATTTCTAGAGTTTCTTGTGTCTTACAGCATATGAAATTGATATTATTTAAATAACTGAAATATGTTCACTAAAATATGTAAGTTGTATGTTTTATATATACAAACATACCATGTACCGGCACATGACAAGGTACATCTAATATATCGCAAGGCATTTGTCACAGCATCACTAATGATACATCAGTTGAAATACAGGGGTTAATTCTGTGTACCACTAGAAATAGAGCATTACCTTAAAACTGTATAATTAAAAACAACAATTAAAACAATTAAAAACCAAAGTTTCAAGGCAGTTCCAGTTTACGTAGCACATACAATAAATTTCAGGATTTATAAACTTAGATTACCTGTGCATAATGCATGCAATTACAGACCATACTAGAAGAGTATGCAGAAATCTTTTCCTGGGTTTCCTAACAGTGAAATTCTAACCATTGGCTTGTTTGGTAGGAACCACTGTTAGATATCTTTCATAATTTTTTCACAACCAAAATGCTTGAATGTGAACGTCTGTACCAGCAGTTTTTACTTATCTATTATTCAGGGCAGAATGTGGTTTACTGTGGCCAGCTAAAAGCATTTTGAATACTTCTTGAGAAAGGTTAAATAACAACCGTATTTTTACTATTTTGCATTTGCTTAACATTTACATCTTTATTTTCTCCTCCTGTGGACATTTCATTTTATTTTGTTATCTTGCTTTTTGTATGTAAATAATGTTATTTGCATCAGTTGTTGTTAAACACATCATCCATCTATCTTCCAACCACACATCCTGGTCAGGGTTGCCTCGAGCGTATCCCAGACAGCAAATAGCACAGGGCTGGGGGACACCATGGACAGGATACCAGTCTATCACAGGGCACAAACATATACCCATTCACAATGGGAAAATCAGAGATTCCCATTAACCTAACTGCATGCCTTTGGACTGTGAGAGGAAATCCACACAACACAGAGAGAGACCACACAATTCCACAAACACAGTGCCACCCAATTTAGTATGTGAAATTAAGCCATTAAGGCACCTGGGTCTCAAGCAAGTAAATAAGGGTAAAAAACCAGCTGAAACAGTCTATATCAGAATGAGCCAAAATGATATTACACCAAAAACTTGTGAGTACTTTTCTGCACTAAATTATGTTAATGCATTCATTTGTAAAAGCAGTGTGATTATTTTAACTTTTCTGCAACTGTTTTAGATTTCACTCACTTGCCATTTTATGCTAAATATCCACCAGAGAAAGCAGAGTTGTGGAGATAAGGAAATTTGCAAAATCGTTGAATACTTTGCCCTCTATGTTAATGTGTCCTTGATGTCTATATAAATGCAAATCAATATGCGTTTCCAGCACATCTTTTCTGATATTGCAATTTTTTTAAATTATACAAAAAACATACTGAATATATGTAATTTTCTTCATTCTCCTTTCATCTTTTAAATTGTCTTTATATTGAAAAAGCCATTTTCCACATCCATAAAAGAGAGTGTGCCTCAATTTGTTTAGGAAATAAAAACTAAACAGCACCACTTCAGATGGACTTGTGTACTCTTTTGAAAGCTGTTTTATCTCATGCTCTCTTCTGTCTGACTGTGAAACATTATTCTAGGGAGGACAGGGAAATATCTGTGTAAAACCAGACTGAATATGTTATAGCAGATTCCTTCTAATCCTGGGCACGGTGTAATTGAAGGAGACTGGAGCTCTTGCAGTATAAATGCCTATGGAAACATGCATACCGAGGAATTTGCAGACTTCAGCCAAAGACAGACAACAGATGGTAGAGCAAGGGAATTTGTAGGAAAGAGAGAAGTGACATAGAGTATGAAGTTACTCAGAATGGCTGGGAGGAAAGTCTAAGCCTTAGCTGAAATGAGAGTATGTTTTAAAATGAGGATAGGAATATGCAGAAAGACCTCCAAGGTTGTGGCTTCAATTCTCTATACCCATGTTCCCTCCATATTGCAATGGGTGTTCTTTACATCCAGTCCCATAGTCCAAAAACACATATAAAGTTTAGGTAAACCAGTACGCATAAACCGCTTTTAGAGTGCTATGGTGTGCTACTAGCAACTCTGCGTGTGTGTTTTCATATGTCTGTGTCACTTTCTTTTTGCCCAATACTCACTCCCACAGAATTCCACAAAAAATTTTCTCCAGGTAGAAGCTATGAATCAAATGTGTGGGCTGCTACTTTTTTGTGCATTTGTTCTTTATGTCATCTTTTGGCCCAGGTGACTCTGAATTTGCTCCATGTTTTAGCTTTCTAAAAGAAATACTGAAATTTATAAAAAGACTGATATTGATTATGTAAGTTGTCTGATTAGAAAGACAACTTGAGAAGGATCCGGTCAACAAAACTTGAGGCAGGACAAGCCAGTGGATACTCTGAAACAAAAAAAAATGACAGCATGATGTCAAAGGTTTGGAAATAAAGAATTTCAGAGGTCATAGCTATCCAACCATAATAAATAAGTAGTCTGCTGACCAGTGTCACTTCTTATCACTGGCCACAAGGCCACAATGAGTAGCTCTTTGTTCTCAAGGTTTCGTTTAAACACCTATCTTGATTTCTTCTTTTCATTTTCAAAAACGTATTTTGTGGAGTAAACTTAAGCTTTATTGAATCAGTTGAAACAATAATTGAAGGTTGTCTTTTTTTCTTACATGTGGGAACTGGAATTGTTTTCCAAACCTTTAATTGTTACAACATTCAACAGAAGTTACCCTGGTCAAGGACCTATTTCCCCATGTATTCACATTTATTTACCAAATGTTGCAGTCCCCTGAATAATGAGATGAGAAAAGGAGAAGTTAAATGATCAAGTTTCTCAAAATGAAAAGGCAAATTCTTATAAATCTGTTGTTTTCTTTTTAAATATCCAGCAAAAACCCTGAGCTTACAATGATCCAATAAGCATTACAGGGCCTGTGGTATTTCACATTGTTTTACACAATAACTCATGGAGCCTTTTCTAATTTCTACTAAATTAAGAAAAATGTTTCAACATTAAATTATTTTTAATGTAGTTAGTTGTTTATGTAAATCAAACAAAATAATTGATTAATTTTAGATTCTTCCTTATGTTTGTCAACTCTGATTCTTAAAAGCAACCGTCAAATGATTCTGAACTTGCTAACTATAAGGTTGGTTCTATTGTACATATTCAAGTGTAATAACCCACAGTATCATAAGTTGTGAGTGTGACATGACACCGAAACACCTCACTGGGTAAAATAACAATATAATGACTTAAAAACTCAATTCTACAAGTCTTTTTTCTTGTAATCACTTGTAGGGGTATGAATGGCTTTAATTTCCCCAGTGCTGCCTGTTTGAAATAGTGTGAATATAAAAAACAAGACTAGTGACATGGACATTCCAGTATGTCTTGTCCTTTAAATTTAACCGTGCGGTGGTCCAAAGAGACCAGGTTGCAAGTGACAGCAAACTGCTCAATCAGGAACATTTGTAACATTTCCTTGGATGTATCAATGCACGATGTTCACTCAAATCATACTGGCCAACCAGTTTGTCTTATATTACTCTTACAAATGCAGACCTAAGTCAGTGTCAATATTTTACAGTGTTTACTGGTAGAGGTATTTATCAATAATAGATGTTTTTTAGCATGAATTTTACATCGCTTACGCATTAAAACATGAAAAGTAAAAACTCTGTTTTTCCTGGACACCTTAAAGGATCATACCGATTATTTGCATTTGAGTATGCCCAGCTGTAAACTGGTATTATTTCATAATCAGGTATACATAGCTAGACAGTACACTCCATTTCATATTTGTTGGTAACTAGAAAAAATCTGTTGACAGATGTACAGCAATAAATGCACACAAAAATCACAGGGCTCTTTTACTGAGGCAATATTTTCCTCATTAATTCATATATACAACCCCAAAACAAAAAAATAGTATAGTATGGAAAATTAAAAAAAAAGAAACACAATGATTCATAAATTTACTTTGACTTTTATTTCATTGCAGACAATATGAGCCCAAGATATTTCATGTTTTGTCTGGTCAACTTGATTTCATTTGTTAATATACATCCATTTCTGTATTTCAGGCCTGCAAACACATTCCAAAAAAGTTGGGATGGCAAAGCATTTACCACTTTGTAACGTTGCCATTCCTTCTCACAACACTTAAAAGAAGTTTTGGCACCGAGGATACTGAGCGATGAAACATTTCAGGTGTTATCTTGTCCCATTCTTCCTGCAAACATGTCTTAAGGTGTGCAACAGTATGGGGTCATTGTTGTCGCATTTTTCATTTCAAAATTCCCCACGCATTCTCTATTGGGGACACATCAGGACTGCAGGCAGGCCAGTCCAGTACTCGTACCCTGTTCTTCTGCAGCCATGCCTTTTTGATGTGTGCAGAATGTGATTTTGCATTGTCTTGTTGAAAAATGCATGGACATCCCTGGAAAAGATGCACTTTTCTGCACTAATGTTGCCATCAAAGAAGTATAAATTACCTTTGCCAAGGGCACTGACACAACCCCATACTAAGACAGACCCTGGCTTTTGGACTTTTTGCTGATAAAAGTCTGGATGGTCCTTTTTGTCTTTAGTCTGGAGCACACAGTATCCATTTCTTCCAAAAATGTTCCGGAATACTGATTCCTCTGACCACAATACAAGTTTCTACTGTGTGATGGTCCATCCCAGATGCCTCTGAGCCCAGAGAAGTCAATGCCGTTTCTGGACATGGTTAACCTAAGGCTTCTTTTTTGCAGAGTAAAGTTTTAAGTGGAATTTGTGAATGTAACTCTGTATTGTAGTGCTTGGAAAGGTTGGCCAGAGTAATCTCTTGCCCATGTGGTTATATCAGCTATTGTCGAATGACAGTTCTTGATGCAGTGCTATCTGAGCGATCGGAGATTGCTTGCACCCTTGCCCTTTACGCATTGGAATTCCTCCAGATTCCTTGAATCATTTAATGATATTCCCAGTGTAGAGGGAAAGATATGCAAATCCTTTCCAATCTTTCTTTGAGGAACATTGTTTTTAAACATTTCAATACATTTCTCTCAAACATTTGTTGATAAACTGAAGATCCTCTGCCCATCTTTGCTCCACAAAGACTTAGCCTTTCATGGATACTGCTTATGTATCAAATCATGATTACAATCACCTGTTGACATCACCTGTTTGCAATCACATAATTACTTGTTTTTTTAACTTCATTACTAGCCTAAACTGCCCCGTCCCAACTTTTTTTGGAATGTGCTGGAGGCCTGAAATGCAGGAATGGATGTATATAAAACAGAAGAAAAACAAATTAAATGAAGCTGACCAGACAAAACATGAAATATCTTGGTTTCATACTGTCTGCAATGAAATGAAAGTCAAAGAATTGTTTTTTTTTATTAGCATCTTCCCTACCAACTTTTTCTGATTTGGGTTTAACAAGTAAGTCTTTAAGTAACATATTAGTATAATACACTGAACTGGTAACATACTGTAAATAAATAGCGTGATGTGGAGAGGGTGTAGATTTTTTTGGAGAGGGGCATGAGAGGGGCGCAAGCCCCCCTATTCTCCAGTAGCTAATTGCATTATGAGTATCAGTTTGTTGTGCCAGAGAGTGTCAAGGAGAATGCTGCAGCTCTTACTGCTTTACTGTTAGACTTATTTAACTTATAAGGTCAAAGTGGTTATTTTGTTTGTTACTTGCTTTGTCAGCAAGACTCACCCCTAGAGTGCTAATAAATGGGGCTCATTCCATCTTCCAATCCCTCTGTCTTGAGGATCAACCTAAAAGTTCCAGATTTTTAGCATGACATATATTTAAATTCTAGCTATTTCTATGAAAATTAAAATATACTATAAATATGAAAGCATCAAAAAGCTGGATTACACCTGCAGACAGCAGATGTCAATAAACATGCACATAACCACAGGCACTGACTGAAATATACCTGAATGTCAAATGTCAGCTGATTCTGGAAACGTTCAGGACTTCAGGGCTAAAATGCAGTTTGGTTTAACAAGGGAAATCAATTTGGTCTCACAATGGAAAGCTGGAACAGACTAATATGATGGAAATGCTGATTTGCAATGCTGATTTGCAATGTTTTAGTACAAGGTTCATTCGTTTTTCACACAACTTTATTACAAAAAAAGCCTACTTTTTTATATTATCTTAATTTTAAATCCAATTTAGTCCCATTATGTTCCTCAGAAAATGCAGTGTATTATAAAAAGTGATGTGTAGTTGGCATGTGCTGCTCTGCCAACACACTTTCGCATTACACAAAGAATAACTTTGACACTAGAGAGCAAACGACAAGCAGAGGAGCATTACACCCCTCTCTGCTTGCAGCCAGTAACCTGAAAACATCTGAAATGTCTGGAGGAGGTGCAAGTCTCATGGTGGAACAATACCAATTATGTTTCACCACTAGCAGAAGTCACAGGCACAATCATAGCTCATACTTGGGAAAAATATGTTCTTACTGACTTAGCCAATATGGACACCTGTAATTTTACATTTTTACACAGTTGGATATTTAAGAACTATGTTAGTTTTTTATAGCATAATATCAGTTACCCTCCTGATATGTTAGTCTGGAATACCTGCCCAATTTTTTTAAATATTCAGGATTTTTAAATCTTTTCGGGAAAAAAAAGTTTACTAAAAGTTACTAAAAATAACAACCATGCTAAGTTTTCCAAATGATTTTCATGTTCTCAGCATAGAAATTGGTGGGAGTGAAACAATGCCCTTTATAGAATTTAAAAGTCACCACTATAGATTGCAAATGCTACATTCCATATATGTAATTTAGAATTTCTGAAGCATAAAATATATGAAGTTGATGCATGTCTGAAATGCTTTTAAAACAATTGCTTATAAATTACATTGTAATTATTTCACTGAGTTTACATGATACATAACTTGTGAATTTACATAAACATTATTACGTTTGGCATTCATACCGCAATTGTTAAAAAATTGTTAAATTCAAGAATACTTTCTGGTCATTTCCCATACAATTTCACAGATACTCGTTTATTCACTCTTATCCACAGTACATCAACAATTGAAATAGCCACATAAAATAATGTGTAACAAGTGCTTGGACTGAAGAGTCACTTTCTATGTCCGTATTTCCCAGGTTGAATTGGAAAAGGAAAGTCAATCAACCTAGAAATTCTGCAAAGTAAGGTCATTTCAGCCTCTTGAATTCAGGATTTTGGGTATTAGGTTAGCACACAAACCTTATGATATTAGGTGGAGACTGGGAACTCAGTACAGCTTCCATTCACTGTTAGAGATTAGGCTGTGGCCACAAAACTGCCAACACTGACTCCATCCTGTTACCTTTTTCATGCTCCACCACTCATGAATAGGACCCTTGGACACTTAAACCCTTTAATTAGAAGCTAGAGGCCACCGTTCCCACTATTTTTGGGCAGAAAACCACAGCCTTATCAAATCACTTACCAAAATTTACAATCTGATGAGCGCAACATCATCTGCAGATACACAATAATGTCACACTAATCTGTGTACAGATTCATTAGGCAAGACGGATATCTTCTCTTCAGACCATAATTTTCAATTCAGGTAAATTTCCAATTAAGAATGGACTATTTAAAAATAGACCATGCCCAGTATTTGATCTGAACACTTCCTGTTTGGTGTAAAATGTGAAACTGTGGATATTTGCCTATGCAGAATAATTAACCCATTCATATACCGTGCTAACTACAGTGGACAGCTTTCCCGTTGTCTAATATATGGATCGTTTTAAAGTTAAAAGTTGCATGGAATCCTGTTTAGGGGACATGGCCCCAAAAGGAGCGAAGGCTTCAATTGTGATTCACTGCCAGTTTTTTTGAGTAATTTGATCTGTGTTACTTGCAGTGAAGTATTCAAATATATGCAGCACAATACATGCATTTTTAAAAAGTACAACTGAAGTAAACTCACTCCAGAATATTTTTTAATCCTGCAAAAACAGAAAAAAGAAAAAGTCTCAGCCAGTCATGTGTGAAAGAGTTAAGCAAATTATTAATTGTAATGACTATGTAGTGTGAATCCAAGTTCAGAAATGACATTTTATAAAGCAGCAAACACAATACTAAGGGATACAGAAGCAAGCAGAAGGTTGGTGCATGGCAGACACAAGAAACTGGGCAAACAATCCAAAATGTGATTCAAAATTCAGAGTACAAATTCCAGCCAAAATAGGCCTCAAAATCTAAAAAACACAGAACATGAAGAAGGTGTCAAATGTAGAATTCACAAAGGCAAAAAACCTAAACACAGTCAAGGACAAAACAGCCATAAAAGGAGAATCCAGCAATACAGGTCAGTGGGGTGGCAAACTCACAACACCTCCCAGTGAGGCAATTTAAAGGTTAGCTTGATTACACACAGCTGGGTTCAATATTCAGGGGAAGAGGAACAATGGTATGTCGTGTCTGGCTGGCTTGCTTGCTGTAGATGTGGCAGGAGTTGAGCGCGGCTGACTTGGCATTGGCAATACATTACTGGTAAAATGAGCCAAAAACCTTACCTGACAGAAAGGAAAAAAATGAAAAATGCCTGTCAGAAGGATGCAAAACCATTGAAACTGCCAAACTTTTAAAATGTGATTACCATAAAACTAGGAGTTTAGTGGCTAACAGGCAAAGATGATGAGTGAGTATGCCAAAGATTTGTGCCAAATTAAATAAAATACTCAGCATCAAGTGCCACCATTTTCATAACTGCAATTTGCACAAAATCTCAAGAACTAAATGCAGTGTGCTACATGACATTGCTGAGGTCACAAAGGCTGAAACATGACTTCTACTCAGTAAGGTAGTGCAGCTAAAATGTTGAAAATATGCATGGAAAAATCTCATACAGGATTGACAGAAGGGTATATAGCACTCTAGACAAAAATATCACTAGGACTTTGACCAGAAGCAGCAGAATTGCTTTTTTTGGATGTTGTAACAGAGGACTCTAAATGTAAACTATGTTTACACGGTGGGAAAGCATGAGCAGGTTGTTGAGAATAAAGCTTAGTCTCTTGGTAACCTAGGATTCTGCAACAGTTGTACGCGTAACGGAAATTGAAAAATGGGGGAAAGTGTTTGGATCAAATGTAAATCACCCACAGATTCCAACCTCTCTCAAAAGCAAAAACTTTTTGGCATTCTTCAATGGTAAAATTACTAACATCAGAAAGATAATCCAAAGTAGTACCAGTGCAACAGGTCGCTGCCAGAATCCGCTCGGTCCTGCTGTAGTGGATAGAAATAATGCACTAACACTGGATTCTTTTACCTCTATAGCTAGCTGCATGTTGGATCCTATTCCTACAAGGCTTGTTAAAGGGATTGCTCCATCTATTAGTAAGAACTTACTAAATTTGATTAACTTATCACTAAGTCTTGGTTATGTACCAAAATCACTAAAAGTAATTGTTGTCAAACTTGCTCTTAAGAAACCTAACCTTGATCCCGGTGACTTAGCAAATTATAGGCCTATCTCAAACCTTCCCTTCTCTAAGATCTTGGAGAAAATAGTCGAAAAGAATTGTACTCGTCCCTCAGAAAAATGGCATAAAGTATTTCAATCCAGGTTTAGACAATATCACAGTATGGAAACTGCATTAGTGAAAGTAAGTAATGACCTACTCATGGCTTCAGATCGTGGTTGTCTTTCTATGCTGGTGCTCTTAGATCTTAGCGCAGCATTTGATGCTATTGACCATGACATTCTCTTAGACCGACGAGAATCCCTAGCTGGTATTACAGGGCAGACTCTGTCCTGGCTACGGTCCTATCTCACTGATCGCTACCAGTTTGTTCATGTCAACAATGAATCCTCTGATTATACTAGAATAAGATATGGTGTTCCACAAGGATCTGTGTTGGGCCCGCTGCTGTTCACCCTGTATATGCTGCAACTTGGTGACATAATTAGAAAATATGGTATTGATTTCCACTCCTATGCTGATGACACACAACTATACATATCCATTGAACCTGGTGAATTGCCTCATCTGTCAAAGATTGAGGGTTGTCTATTAGATATTAGGAGCTGGATGGCCAAAATTTTATTACTCCTAAATCAAGATAAAACAAAAGTAATGCTGCTTAGTCCTAGAGTGCTTCGAGAACAGGTTGATGTTAAATTTAATGGATGCTCACTTAAACCAAACACATTGGTTAGAAATCTTAGTGTCTTAGTTGACCCAGACCTTTCCTTTAATGCTCACATTAGGAATATCACTAAAATAGCTTTTTTCCATCTGAGGAATATAGCCAAGATTCGGAAAATGTTGTCCTTCAATGATGCTGAGAAGCTAACTTATACTTTTATCAGCTCCAGAGTGGATTATTGTAATGCTCTGTTTTCTGGACGTAACTCACACTCCAACTTTCGAACGTATTAGTCCTATATTGTCATCTTTACATTGGCTTCCAGTTAAGGCTCACACTGACTTTAAAATATTATTACTTACCTATAAAACCTTGCATGGTTTGGCTCCAGAATATCTCCCTAATCTTTTGGTTCCTTACTCCCGTCCCCTCCCCCCCGTTTGCTTCACTCTCAGGGGGTAGGTTACTTATTAATTCCAAGAGTGAAACAACCTACGTTGGGCTGCAGAGCACTCTCCTACAGAGCTCCACAGCTGTGGAATGGTCTTCCATTAGTAGTGAGGTAATCTGGCTCACTCTTTATCTATAAGCCTGGGCTTAAAATGCACCTTTTTCGTCTAGCTTACAGAAACCTTAGGTAGCTACTCACTCCACAACTATAGGCTGAGGTATAGAGCTGGGTGGGGATCAGTGCCATTGATTTTGGATGAACTGTTCTGGCAGTGCTGTTACTCCTGCTTTGCATGTTCTGTGTGTTGTTGGAGTGCTGGCGTTCAAGAATTCCTCATGCATGTGTCCCCATTGGTCTCTCCCTCATAGTTATGCTGCCATATATAGTCATGTCTTGCTATTTTGTTTACTATTTTATTTCCCATTATTCTGCCACCTTAAATCACTGCTCTGCTCATACAGATTCTTTTTCCCCCGTGCCCCCCTTTTTTGGGGTGCTTCCCTCGGAGGTTCGGGCTCAAGAGATCCTTGTATCGTCTGCTGGCCTACCACGCCTTCCTTCCACTTCAGCTGTCCACACTGACCAACTTGCTGCCTTCTGAGGCACCAAGCCTGCTCTGATCACTGGACTGCAACCTCAAATACCCTGTTGTCCTCCTGACTGTTACAGGATTTGTTCTTATTTGTATTAATTACTTTGTCCTGCCCGGTGCTGGCCTGAGGAGGATGGGCTTCCCCTTTGAGTCTGGTTCCTCTCAAGGTTTCTTCCTTCTGAGGGAGTTTTTCCTTGCCACTGTCGCCTTTGGCTTACTCCCTGGGGACTCTGAGCCCGGGACTATGTAAAGCGCTTTGTAACAGTGCTTCTTGTTAAAGGCGCTATATAAGTAAAACTGAATTTAAATGAAAATCAGCAACATCTTGGAAATGTCAATCAAAAACTTCATTTATGTTTATAAAGTATAGCAGGCATATTTGTGTAAAAGTAGGCTATACTGTATTTCTTGGCCAACTAGCTAGGTACATTATTTCCCAAATTCATTTTCTTTGAGGAAAAAAAGAACTTAAAAGAAATTGCACACAAAATCTACTATACTTAAAAACTGTTAATAATCTGAATTGCCACCCTTATGCTTATAAATTTCATCCTCTTAATTCATAATACTTATTGTCATTAATTGATTAACGTCTACAGCAAGAACAAGAATGTACTAAAATGCATTTCACAACACTTGACTTTAATTGCATGTTAAAATTGCAAACTAGAAAGTAGTGATAAGCCACATAAAGTTTATGAGCTCAATTGGTTTTTAAAGTCATGTAAATCATATGTATACATTTTTATTCAGATATTAACATAAAATTAAATATCTTATTGTTAACTTTAACATGATGTGTAATTAAATATTAAAATTTAAAAGAAGGTAAATAATTAGACATAATGTTAAAGCAGTATTTGTGTAACATCTCAGGAATATTGCTTTTAGAAATGTCCTATTGTTATCCTGTTTTTCTTGTTTGTAAGCTTTGTGACAGTGCTTCTCGTTAAAGGCACTATATAAATAAAATCAAATTGAATCGTTTTTGTTACAATCCAAAACATTTCAGATTTTTGGCAATAATCTGTGCACAGCCTTGACAGTATGGCACTCTGCTATCATTCAGCCAATCATCCATCTTGCATAACACTTGTCCAGTAAAGGATCACAGTGAGCCTTCCCCAGAATGCACAGGGCATAAGGCAGGGATATACTTCTAAAGGGATGCCATTCCATTGCATAGCACACAATTAAGAATAGTTTTAAGACACCACTTAACCTGCAGGCGAAAACCAGGGTACCCCAAGGAAACCCATGCACAACTCGGGAGAATATACACACTCAACACACAGGCAGATGTGAGATCACAGTGCAACCCTCTCTAACCATATTAGTTTAAATAAAAATTGAAGTAATAATGTTAATATTAAACATAGTGCTTTCTCCTAAGTCAAATATTCATTAACTCCCTTGGATCCCATTCCAGGTAGCACATGGTAGGGGAGCACCCTGGGTGGGATACGAGTCCATGTCATGGCAAACAAACACATGCACACACTCACAATCACGGACTATCAGCACTTTAAAAATGCCAGCTTACCTTACTGTACATCTTTGGACTGTAGAAGGAAGAACAGAGATAACCTGTGAAACACAGGTAAAACTTCTAAAGGCCACCAAATTATTTTAGAGATGAAGACACCATGTTATAACCTGCCATTTCCCCCTTTCTCTCTGAATATTTTCTTAGCAATGCCTTGACTATACAAACCAGAGATTTCCACAGTCCTGTACTGGCTAAACACGAGATAGATGGACAGTTACAAATTTCAAAATAATGAACACAGATGCATATTCTCTTTTCATATTACAACCTAAACTAATTAATATGGCAACAGGTAGGCCAAGATTTTAGGCATACATAACATTCATTCTTGATGCCATTTCAATGCAATAAAGGAGGTTTCAGTGAATATTGTTTAAATGGCTCATACATTTCATTTTGCATCATGTTGAATGAATTCCAGTCAGAACAGGAGTATACATTTAAAATACAAAGCATAACTACAACACATTTTGCCCTTTATCACCAAATACCCCAACATGCTGCCTCACCTCCTACCCAATTTGAGTGCCTCGTTGACCCATATCTCTTTAAATCCTTTCCACATTACATTTGTTAGCATCTGAACCACAGCGGGCGCTACTTTGTTTCAAGCAGACTCATACAATTATGCAACTAGGTTCTGCACAATATATGCATGCTTGACGGACATCAAACTATTTCTGTTTTTCACTTCCTTTTTATGTGCAGAAACTGATCGAATCACTTAAGATACAACCTAGTTGTTTGTACAGGTGTGTAAAGAAAAAACTTCAGTGCTGGAGACAGTTTTGTGTTTGTGTTAGGTGATAATGCAGAATGGTATAATGTATGCTTTCTAACAATCAAAATATCTGTGTGAATACTAATGTGTTAAAGATTATCAAAGGGTAATAGGCTTAAACTCCCGGCAATAGTAACGTGATGAAGGAATAACATAAAATGCATATATTTGTATATTCCCAGGCAACATTCTCTACAGTACAACATTCCAGTTCCTGCACACTCATACATTTCTGTGTTCTATGATATTAAAAATCAGGTAGGAAATATCAAGGAAAAAATTGGCTTATCGTCCTATGAAAGGCACAACATGACAGATAACGTAATGCCACATATCACCCAGGTAAAGAATATAAGAACAATGTATCCGAGGATTCTAAAACATTGTGTAATATCAATGTATTACACCTGTTTTAGTTCATGGGCTGATGACAGCCCTGGGGACATCTCATTCAGAATCCTGGTTTATGGGATGAAAACAGTCCACTGATTTCACATGGGGGTGGGGGGATTATATAGATGAGAGTGGCCAAGAACTGAAATCTGAATAATTCTAGGGATAAAAACATGCCAGCAAGCAAGAATGATCAGATTGGAGGTCTGGTGTGCTAATGAAACAATGTCACTGGCAATATTGATGAAATCCACACTACTAGTTGGTGCTCATGCTAATGTTTCCCCCAGCTTTAATTTGCAGGTCTTAATTTCATTATTTATTTGTTTGACTGACAACCCTGTCACACTGGATGATGACTGGGAAGAGGTTCAAGAAATGCAATGTGTCAGGCGGTCTGTGGGTTGCGAGAATGCAAAAGTGCAGAAAAGAAGCGCATTGCAGAGCAGGTAAATACCTGCATAGAATACCAAATAAGCAGCGTGTCAGTCAGGCTGCTGGTTGAGAGCATGCACAGTGCAGATAAGTGCATTTATGGAAGAACCGGCAACACTTTATCTCCCTGCTTCAGGTTAGATCACTGATTAAAAAGACCAAGTGCAAATCTGCAGGATTGATTAGATGCAGGCTCTTTGCTGCCCACCCCTTACCTGGGTTGCCCATCCACCTGAAATATTAAACTTGGTACAATTTGTGATAGCTTTTCTTGCTTGTCAAATACATTTGATAATAATGAATTTGTTTGTGTGTGTGTGTCTGCGTCTGTGTGTATTTCTGTATGTTTCTGTGTTTGTCTCAGTGTGTGTGCACATGCATGCTAGTAGCTGGATGGAGGGGATGCTGTCAAGAAAAAAAAAAATTACAAGAGAAATTAATAGAAAGCATCCGAATTCTTTCCAGCTTACCTGAAATAGCTGCCTTAAAACACAAATAGTACAGTATGAGATACTGTAGTGCTAGAAAAATGACAAGCATGCTTGTTTTATGTTCTATATTTTTCAGGGGTACATTTTATCACTCCTCTCTATTAGCAGCACTGTTTGTACACCTCCACCGCTTTCACACCCCCAGGCACTAAGGAGAAAATATTTCAGATTATTTTAAGCCGCAGAGTAAATGTGTTCAAGTGGAATACCTTGAAAGTGTTTAACCCTCTCGTCTGTGTTTTCCATGCATTCCAGCGTTTCTTGGACTGGGCAGTTGCACCGCAGGCACTGCTGCTAAAGTATGTTTCGAAGCCCCATAGCCTTTCTCTTCAAGCATCATGAAAAATGCGTCCCACCAGGGCCTCTCTTCCTCATGCTTACAATGCACAGGAGAGAGTCTGGCTGAGACAGACTAAGACAACACAACTGCTAAAGGCTATCCTAGGCATTTGCCAATTGATTTGCTCAATGCCCTATTAAAATGCTTCACTGTTGGAAAACAGCTAGTGGCTAAATGTACTCAGACACATCCAGTCACAGTGAAAACTTCTTTTTTTTTTTTCTGTATTTGATGTTTCGTAACTTAAGAATTTAATTTATGGGCATAAATTTACTTTACACATAAACGCACATAGACACATCCAGCTTTTCTTATAAAACTCAATTTCCACAAATTTACTTTATATAGTTTCACTCTTTTTATATGACATATTTCATATATTTTATCAATTTCTATTCATATTTAATAATGTGAAATAAAACAATGTAATTATTTTTCATGTTTATCACTGAAATAAACATTCCATCACACAGTATTGGTATAACAAATCTCTTTCTAAATTCATTATTCATAGGTGTATTTTTACTACAAAAGATTCAAATAAAACAAACAACAATTAAATGATATCAACACAAAAAAAAAATAAAATGGGCATTAAGACTTCTAAGCTCATAAAATAATAGAATATTTTTAAAGATATCTTTGGAGAAACGACAGGAAAGATGGCTACTAAAATCTAGTTTTTTCTTTGCATTTTTCCTAGCCTAATAGTTTTGTTTTTTTTTTATGCAACTGGCATCTTAGAATCTATGCTCTGTGTGTGTTTATGCATTTCCGAATTAGCATTTAATAGGTGGCACCCCTGCTGTTGTACAGCAGGGACAGATGCAGACAAATAGCAAAATAATGATACAGTAGCTTTGCAGCTTTATAGTCATAAATGTGATGCACTGATCAACAGGTAGATAAACCACTGAAATTTGCAAGCTAGACTCGTTTGTCTTTGTAGTAATTTTTAACCTCTGCATGTTATGGGCCTTTATATACTATGGCCATTTATATATTTATAAACAAAGAATCTTTAACTTACATACCTGATAAGTTGCATTCCTTTGTTGTTCATATGGATTTGGTTTATAGTGGCTTTCATTCCACTAAATTTCTCTTGGCTAAATAACTTTGCCTAAATCTTAGTACTTATAATACCCATATGCAATTGGAAAAAGCCCAGTAAAACTATACGCACTAAACGTGATGCACGAGAGGCCAATGTTTATAAACACTTTACCAACAGTCAAAATATCATGCATAAACATGTTGTACATTCTCTGGATTCTTTATGTATGTTTCAGCAGCAAAAATTTTCACCCTTTCAGTAGCTGATAGGCAAGAAACTGAATTTGCAACACTGCCGACTGACTTGTAAAGAAGCAAGTAGGAAATGTGGCAAGGGTGCATGATGGGGAGTCCAGGAAGAAGCACAAACTATTTAGGGATTTTCCATCTTACTGATTTTTTGGCAAAATGCCCCTTTCCCAGCAATCACACTGAATGTATGTGAGGCCAGAAGAATTGGCTGGAATAAGCTGCCACTAAGCCACTAATAACATCAGCAAATACATTTTTAAATAGCCCAGGAAGGCAGCATATTACCATTTGCTGTACAAATACTACACTCCTCATCTTGAAGTGTGCCTTTCTTGTAACCCCACTTCCTGGATTACCTTGACTACAATCATATGGCCATCAAATAAATGTGTATATAACCTGAAAGTCCCAGTATGAATGTGTTTACATAAATCAGTAAAATAAATGCTCAGCACAGCTGGAAAGACACACACCATTTAATATATTAAGCTGTGAGTGAAAACAGAGCACAACACTTCATAAATATCAAAGTACCCTCATCTTATCTTATCAAAGTTTTCTAAATGGCTTTAATAGGACTTAAAACTGTCTTTAATAATGCCATCATAAGACCACAGAGCAGTTTTGTAGGTCAGTGTGGCTAAAATGTAATAAAAATGAATAACATGTCAATGTAAATTGTTATAGCTGTTCACTGTGTCAATGATTTTTTTAACATTTTGCTATACAACAACATCAGAGAATAACAAGGCCTTTTGGAAAACAGAATAAACATACTGGTATGTCTGCAGAATAATGCAATCATAGATTACCACCACATATTTTAAATATTTAAATGAGAATTCTGTTCTTGATTTCCCAGGAATTGCACATATATCAATTATGTTTTCATAGTAAATATTTACACCCACACATTTGTATTTCTAACCATGTGGGACCTTCCATTGATTTCTATGAGCCTTACCCTAATCCTAAGTATGACAACTCTAACCCTTACCCAGCCCTAACCTTAACCATAAGTAAGCCAACAAAATGCAAGACTTTTGGCTATTTAAGTTTTTTGATTGCATTCACAGATTTTTATATAATTCAGTTTTCTCTTGTTTGTAGACATGTTTTCATTTCATTCCAGGGAACATTATGTCCACATAATGAGATAATAAGCATGTACACACACACACTTGTATTTACAACCTTGTGGGGACTTTCCATTCGTTTTGATTCACCTAACCTTAATACTAATTATAACAAGCCTAACCCTTGCCTAGTCTAACCTTAAACATAAGTAACCAAACAAAAAATAGGACTTTTGGCTATTTTGTTATTTTTTAATTCCTTCACAGATTTTTGTAAAATTGAGTTTTCTCTTGTGTAAACATGACAAATGTCAGGTTTTACCTCCTTGGGATATTTTGTCCCCACAACATATAACATAAATATGGATACACACACATATATTAACATGTATTTATGTATATATTAGCTGAACTGCAGTGGGCCTGAGTGAAAGCGGATGGACAGCACTTTGTACATAGTAAATGTACGACTTTTTTTGCAAATAGAAAGGATTTAGGTTTTTTTTTTTAACTCAGTGTATATATACATATATATCTCCTAAAAAGTTTTAAAAAATGATTTACACTGAAGTTACAGAAACATCCATCCATCCATGATCTTCTAACTACATGTCTTGATCAGAGTTATAGGGAGACCTAGAATCTATTCCAAGCAACGTAAAGCTGGGATAAGCCTGAAAGAGAATGTCAGTTTATTCCAGGGTGGATACACACACACACACACACACACATAATCTATGGGCAATTTATTGATGCCAGTTATCCTAACTGCATGCCTTTGGACTGGGTGAAGATAACCAGAGTACCTTCAGGAGACCCGCATGACAAGAAGAATATGTGAATTTCACTCACGCTGGGAAAAGGTAAAGTCCAAACCCCAATCCCAGGATGTCAGAGGCAATCATGTTAACCACTGAGTCCATGCTGCCTGTTTCTTATTACCAGGTTAGTATAATTGAAATTTTTATACAGTTTTATTAAATAAAATGACAAAACACTGCTGTCATTGTTGCTGCTGTGTTACTGTTATCATTATAACATGAATTCTTTTTCCAGAGAGAAACTCCTGGGGCTAGAAGACGATGGAAAAACTCAAGTGATTGCTTAAAGACTTTGAAAGTACCATGTGATCAGCAATAGTGCCATTAGAACTAAAGAAGTTACAGTACTTGGTATAGCAAAATATATTTCCTTCCTTGGTTTATAGGCCTAGGTTGAGTTTCCATCTTTAAAAAGTGACAGCATCACATTGGTCCAATCTCAAATTACAAATAAATTCATTTTGAGCCATACTCGAACTATGATGATAATAAATATGGTGATATATTACAACGAAAAACAAGACCATAATAAAAACCTTCATCTCTTTGTTCCTGTCTTAGTTGTAATTAAATGCTTCCATTCTGCCCCTGTAGTAGAACTGGCTTAAGGTCCAAGAAAGGCTTAAGGTTGAGGGGATAGATTTTAAACAAAAAGCCTTGTCTAACCTAAATACAAGTTACTGCAGCTCTCCGCAAAAGCATGAACTTGGTAATCCAGACAACACATAAGCTATGGATGTAACCAAAGCAGTGCAAAAGGAAAAAATAATGAGGTTAAACATTGAAAGGGGAAGGAGACATAGACAGATCGAGATGTCGACTTACAACAAAGTGAGAAGCGAAAATAGGAACACTCTAAGTTTCTTCTTGCTTTCATAAACGCCATTTTCTTCTTTAACTTAATCAAGTTGTCCATTTCTAAATGACAATAAAAAGGCTTTACTTAGCCTTACTTATAGGAAACATAAAACACATTCAAACTATAAAACAGAGAAACCAAAAGCTCAGATAATGCTTCTCTTGTTCCTACCCCTGCAATGATCATTCCTTTATTCATCCTCATGGGGAAATATGTAGTTTTTGCATTTTCATGTAGTTTTGCATCTTGCTCGCTCTCCAAGCTGAGAGCTAATGGTTGGTGCGTAGGGTCAGCTGGTGTCCAGCACCTCTAGAGCAGTTGCCATTAAGGGCCTTGCTCAAGGACCCGAGGGTGATATGGACAATTCTGTGGCACAGACATCTAACCCATAGAGCCACATCACCACCCAAAAGGTCAGAGGTATTCAAGGTATGCAAAAGGTATTCCATGATTCAGGTTGTCTATGCTGCTGTCACCCATAGTTTAGGTGTCACCTTAGGAAGACACTAATCTCCATTGCTAAACTGACAATGAGTGGAGTTTGAGATGTAAATCTGGCACATGGTTATATAAATACTTCACTCCTGGATGGGGGGACATTAAGACAAGTCTCGACAGTTTAACATTGAGTGTATACTGTTGCAAAAACTGTCAACAACTAGAAAACAGTGGCCTTACCCCCAGAGTAACAGACTGACAGAATTACTTATAAAATCAAATATCGGGCACTTCATTGCTAGTCAATGCCCTAGTATTACACATGTATATCACTTGTTGTTGCCTCCTGTTTCAGCTAGGGGTTTGAAAACTGGTTCCAGGAACTCCAAGGAAAATATGAATGTTCCACAATATATGAAAAGCATTTATGTTAAGAAAAAACAAAATGTGCATTTTAAATATGATAAAATAAAGCATCTAAACCTACAAAAAATCTGTAAAATATTGTAAAATTAATAAGTAATTAGTATTCCCTTTGACATAGCCTACTATATATGATTTAAGTCCAGGTCCTAGTCACAGTGCATCTTCCCCACTCATGCCAAGTCTAAGGAAAGACTGTTATCTGGGCAAAATAGGATTTTAATTGATCTTGGTCACGGTTATATGTGAGCATAGATTACTGTTGTAGACAGCTTTGGCAAAATGATACATTTTCTTGCATTAAACTTCTGCACTTTGCGAAACTGATTCTTGTGTGACCCATATTAATTGCACTGGGACATTGTCTGACTTAATCCCACTGTCTCTATGATGTATCCAAACAAGTGGCTATTTATGGGTTATGTAGAGCCATGACTTTGCTTTTAATCATCAACTGCTATTGTTCTATAATTTACAGGACAAATATGTCATCCTGAAGGAGTCCTGGTAAAGACTATAAACACACTGGGCAGCGATTGCATGGTTTTCTGTGATATCAGCATAGGTTGCCTATAAGATAAAACAATTTCTGATAAAGCTACCTATACATGACAAAACACAGCAGGAGAGAACAAAACCTTTAGCCTGTGACCATGCAAAGTGCTTTGTGCATGACAATGCTTTTTGTTAGAAGGTGCTATATAAATAAAACTGAATCGAATTAAAAATGATGATTAATCATTTTTCCAATCTATATTAAAAGAAATCAATCCTGACTGTTCATTAGGACAAATAATGAAGATGAAGCTCAAATATTTTGGGC
>JAACJT020000110.1:17186447-17202811 GCA_009936485.2 Gymnarchus niloticus | reverse complement strand
TGTAGCTCACAGCCTCCTCCATCACCCCCTCTCCTGTAGCTCACAGCCTCCTCCACCACCCCTCTCCCGTAGCCCCCCGCCTCCTCCACCACCTGCTCCCCCGTCGCCCAGCGCCCCCCCCCCCCCCCCCCCGCCCCCCTTCGTCTGTCTGTCGGTCCGTCTGTCTGTCTGTCTGTCTTTGCATGTGTTGTACAGGTAATGGTTGCTGTCTGGCCAGGTACCAGCAATGCACACTGCGGTACAAGCGCGTAGCTGGAAATTAGGTGTTGGTGGTAGGGATTTAAAAATGTAACCCTGTGTTTAATTGAAAATATTTATGTCGTGTCGAGTGTATGTATAGCTTACTACTGTAAAAACTTTACGTGAATAATAGCTGAGTTATAAGCTTGTATCGATTTTTATCGATGCGTAGTCGTTTTCATTTATTCCGATAAAACACTTACATTGTTATGTAGGAATTACTTTTTTTCCTGAGAGCTACTACATCGACATCTTTTTGCTGACAGACTTAACCAAGCGTGTTCTGTATCCTTCGTGTTTTATTGAGGTTTATATGAGGTTGTATATATTGTGTGGGCGACAGCCGTCATTTGTTTTGGCAATTGTATCAGGAACCGAGTTGGTTAACGACGAGTTTTGCTGAAATGTTTCAAATCTGTTAGGAGTCTTCACGAATTGTAACCGTTATTTTTTAATTAAGATGAGGAGCGAATAAACGTTTCAGTAAATGAATTTAAAAGCAAATGCTTATTAGTCGTTAAGCTGTGCTTTTCCTGTTTTTGATAAATGAGTCTAGGATATTAACACGTCGGAACACTGTAATTAAATTTAAATGCTAAATCAGAAAATATAACCCCCTGCACCAACACCCAATTCAATGGAGAAGAAAAGAGAGCTGTTAATGAATTCGATCTGGAACTAAATTGGAAAAAAAATAGCACTGCGTACTTCTCCAGGGAAACCACACGTTCCTCCATTGAAACTTCATTTTCGAACACAGTGACAAGTGACTTTAAATATTCTGCTTTCTCAATTTTTTCGTCAGCGGCATATTAGGTTGTTTAATGAATCATGTTTAAACGTTTCCAATTAAAACTGGATTTATGTCTCGCACACTTCATGAAGTCATTGTAGATGTTGGTTTTTCGCCTGCAAGAATGAGAAGACTTCTGTGAGTGACATGCTTTTACACATTTTTATACACACCTTTTTCTACAGCTGATTAAAGTGAATAAGAAGGCCAGAATATGATCTGCAGCTTAACAGCCAGAGATAGCAGCAAGTGATAACTTGAACAAGTACGGAAATCAAATTTGAATGATGAAGCCTTGCATAGAAATTCAAATTTGCCTTAGACAGACATCTTGAGAGGTCATGTCTGCACATGTAAAAGAACACATGCATGCATCCTCTGGTCTTCTTCCCTGTTCCTATTCACTGTAGACTTTCTCTGAATGTCCCAAGGTTCCCCATGGATTACCCACATCAAAATTCTGAGTAATCTTCAATGAGCTCTTTCTGGAACTGTTAGATTTGGGTAGCCAAGTCTCATAGGGCTAAGTTCAAAGTGAACATGCAGACATCTAGGTTTTTTTTTTTTTATTCTGAAGTCCTGTTGCCACTTGAGGCTGTGCCATTGCAAATATAGGACCAGCATCTTGGTTGCCTCTTCACTTCAGTCAAAGCTTTGAGGCAATATGACATTAAGGCCAAACTCTCTTTCCGTCTCTTTGTGTACAACTTACTCTATTGCCAAATGGATATCTTGACCTCCCTTTACTATTAGTGAAGATTTGTTCAGGGCTCAGGCTGTCTTCAGCAAAGGGTGTCTATTATGTGCCGAATCAGCTCTTGAGGTTTGCTGAAAGAGCTGTGCATATTTTGAGTCAGTCTTTGCATTTGCGTTAGAGTAGTGTTGGGGACAGAAGTTTCATAACTACCTATATGATAATTGACTTGATATGTATCAGGTCTATGTGAATGATCTGTTTAGGGGGAGTGCACCATAGCCTCTCGTACCCCACCCATCTTCGAAGAATAGGACCAGCTTTGGACAAAATCACTCTGAATAAAGATGAGGAGCTTGTGACAAGCCTACAATTGAGCAGACACAGCAGAACCTGGCCAAGTATTGTACATTATTTAGTAGACTGACACTCATGGCATAGACATGGTAGAATATTAGCCTAGTTTGGTTATTTTTTTTATAGATCACCTGACATAAATTCTTCATTAACTGAAGATGCATTTTTGCAGTAAGCTTAAATATTAATAAACAAAGCAAACAAATGTATGGTAAGGGATTCTCTGGGGGGGAAGTGTTGACTTCTAATGCCTTTTTGAGTAAAATCATTTCAACTGACCACCTTAATATTTATAACTCTTCATTGCAGTATTGCATGACATATACCCAGTCAATAATAATTTCAACTTTTTTCCATATTAAACAGTCTCACTCTTACTCCATATTAAATACACTTTTTCTTCACAGATCTAAAAAATCATTAGACAGACACGGCCAAATGGAGGAATGCGCAACTAAATTGGTCTTCTGTGCTTGTGCAAGACATGCCAGGCCAAAGGATAGTATTTTCTTGTAAATAAAAGCCCCCCCCCCCCCCAAGGCTTGTCTGTTCACTATTTGCATCATCCCAAACATCCCCTCAGTTTTTCTCTACTCCTATGGTCCAGGTTATAGTCAGACAAGGAAGGAAATGGAGACAATGGGATTCATTTCTCTGTAATCAGTTTTGCCAATTCAAGTAAACAGAGATTAAAAGAAAGCATTGTGTCTTGTGCTTTATCAGCTGTTAGACTGCAGTAGACGTGGTTTATGGCACGGGTAAACACAAGGAGTCTCTAGTGTAGACGGCTATTAGCCCATATGGATTGCCTGACCACTTCCACTTGTTTGTTTTGTTTTTATTTTAAATCCATCCTGCCTTGTTTATCTTAACAGCTCAAACTTTTTTTTTCTCAGGAGATGGCCTTTGCAGATGACAAGCAGAGACATACAATACAAAACATTGGCTAGCATCCACTCTATGCCCACTCTTTCTTTTTTACACAAAGCTTCCCCCAACTGCAAGAGGTAGCTGGTTTCAGTGACCTTAATTTTTAGTTGAATGGCAGTTGATTGCTTCGCCTCTTATGTTCTTTCCATCAAACACAAGGTTTTTTGTATCATCTTGAGGTTAAGAAAAAATCCTAGAAAAAATGTTAAATTCAGACCTTCAGGACTGGTGAACTGATAGTTTTCTCTCTTTGGAAAGATGTGCCTTTTAGTAAGTGATCAGCTAAGGTATTGTTACGTTCCATCGTGCTGGACACACCATACACTTGTTCAAAAGGTGAGAAGAGGCTTGCTAAGCAACATTTGAAAAGGCAGCTTAAGTGGAGTGGAAGATTCCTACACTCTCCTGGGCCTGAGGATCTTGTGTGTTTTAAATATGGACCACCTTCTGGCATTTCAGTCTGTCTGGAGGGCAAATACAAATATTGTCATTATGACTCGACCCTTAACCATAACACGGCGCTGTGCTGGAGGCAAGGTGATACTTAGACTGTACCTCAAACATTGCAGTGATTGGCAGATTTGTTTCCCCTTTGAAGACAGGCAGAGGGTGAGAAATGTAGGAAAATATGGCAATCTGGAATCTTTTAGTACTGTGGTAGTTTTGAGCGAATCTTGAAAATTACCCTGGGAGATTTTGAGAGAGATACTGATCAATTAGCTATCAACAGAGCATTGTTAGTCATTGAGTGTTGATTCAATTTTCACCTAGTTTCATCAGTGTGCAAACATGGTAACTTCATTTAATCATTGAGTTCTGAAAGAAAGCAATTGTGTGCATGGGAGGTTGGTGTGATAAGTGCTAAATCTGTCAGAAGAACTTAAATTGCACAAAAGGTTTGAAAATGGATTTTTTTTTTAACAAGTATTGCTATTACTGTGATGGGAAGGGAATGAATGACTTAAGGGATATTAACTTTTTAGAGCTTAGCTGTAAAGGTAATGGAAACTCATTTATTGGAGAAAATTCCCTTTTATCACTTTACTAGCTGTATGATAGTAAAGTAAATGAAGTTAATGAAATGGAGGTAAGTTTCCAGGCTGCAAACAATAATTAAAGATCGCTTTTCAGCTATGGTGAAAGGGAGTTGGACGGAGATTCTTGCAAATGAATACAGCTCAGACTTGTCATTACTGTGTCATGTTTTCAACACATTCAATCATACAACACATTGTGACATTGGACTGGTCCTGTATTTAGATGTGTGTGTCTGTGTCATGTTTACATTATGTTCTGTTCCCAGGAGGTAATAAAAATATTTGTTTCTACAAGAGAACTTAACTTTATAAAAATTTGTGAATGTAAATCAAAAAACCAAAAGAGCTGAAAGTCTTGCATTTAGTTTAGCTACTTGTGGTTAAGATTAGGGCTGGTCAAGGTTTATGGCTGTCATAGTTAGGATTATGGTTAGGCCTATAGACATGAATGAAACGTTACTGCAAGGTGAGAAATACAAACGGGTGTGGACATGTTTGTTATCTTATTGTGGGGACACAGTGCCCCTTGGAGGGATGAAAACCTGTCCACAAACAAAGGAAAACTCAATTTTATGATAATCTGTCAATGCAATCAAAAAACTAAGTTTTGTTGGCTTACTTATGGTCAGTGTTACAGCTGTGTAAGGGTTAGGGTTCACACAGTTAGGACTGGGGTTGCACAAATAGAAATTAATGGAACATTCCCACAATGTTATAAAGACACAATTGTATGTATGTGTATCTGGTTGGTGGGGCTGTGGGTGAAATAGTGTTTTTGAATGCTATAAGCACTTGTCTTTTCATAATACTGCTTGATCAACAGAGCATCCAGAGAGACCTCCACAGTCAGTTGAGGGATTCAACAAAAAGGCTGTGGCTGGATTCTGGTCAGAGAGTGATATCAGAAAGACAGGGTGCCCAGTTTAGTTCAAATGAAAAGTGGCTTGCAGGTAGTGTTTGGTGGCAAGTGTGACTGCGTGATGGTTAATATACTGTAGATTATAAAGTGAGACATTGATGGCCTACAGGGAAGACCACTTGAAACAGCAATGATGCCATCATATATAGGATTTGTTGTGGATAATATGTGTTGATTGTTGTCATTTTTTTAGGAGTTGGAAGGGAGAAATTTAAAAGCTGAGAAGGAATTTGTTTGTGAGCTAATTACAGAAAGGTAGAATAACTTGGCCAATATGTGAACAGAGAACAGAAATACGAATTTGTATCAGTAGCAATACAAAATGATGCATAGGTAGGTCAAGTCAGACAGGATATTTGCGGTTACATAGCAGCCCTAGACAGCAAAAAGAATATTAAGAAGGATAACGAAATAAGACATAAAGTCCTAAAAAATGCAAGTACACTTGCAGTATGCGGAATGAAAGGAGACATTCTGCATTTATTCTGTGTAATGGCTTACTTGCTCAGTCATGTTTTTTGATATGATTCCTCACTTGATGGCTTATCTCCTTGCCTCAAAACCTCTGTAATATCCCCCTCTGATCCCTTGCTATGAACAAAGAAGCTCATGTCCAGCTTCCAATACCCTCTGTGAATGTGTCTGTGTGTGCAAGTCTTTCACTATATGCTTTGTCTGAGGAAAAGTAAAGGTATCTTAATGGAGCCCCTTATAAGGCTGACCAAAATGTATGAGTGATCAGCCAGGTTAAGGGCCCATTCACAGAGTCCATTGAAGCATAGGGAGTTCTTTCATGGTTGAAGATTAGTCATTCGGCCACTGCAGAGTACTGGCTAACACACATTGTATGGCTCTTTAAAAGAGCTTTCTACAGACTGAAAATCTTAAGTGTGCAGAAGATGGCCAGACTGTATCAGTATTCTGTAAAAGCTAATATCTCTTCAGTTCCTCAAAAAAGGGCATGTTTTCAAGTATTTGGTACTCGAGGTGTGGTTGAAAACTTTTTACAGGAAGGGATGACGATAAGCTTGAAGTAATAGAATGGACAAAAGTCTGGTCATGTTAGTCTCCCTGACCATACATTCAGATCAATGATGAACTATGCTTTCCCCACAAGCATACAAGTACAATACAAATACAAAATTACAGATCCCTGTGTTGTAATTTTTTTCAGCAAATAGACACTTGATTCTGGGTGGCACAGTGATACCCCCAAAGAGCAAGAACAAACAAATACCATTGCAAACTTTTGCTCGTGGTTATTTCACATCATTTAATGAACCTCTTTGTGAGCCTACTACTGAGGTGATGATGATTCTTTTCTGGCCAGGCTTTTGTTAGCATCTGCCTGTCTGATGGCAGGGTCCACTCTAGCACATTTTGTTAATTATGTTGTGCTGTAATTAGCACCAAGTGCTAGATGCAGAATACAACAATGTCTCCGTCTGGACCAGGTCTAAGCTCAAGGTGGCTAGGGGAATATGCAAAGAAGGGTGAGAAAGTTGACACTCAAACAGCAATCCCCCACTGCCAAATTGGCAGCTTGTTAATTCCTGTTTATTTTTCTTTAGTCAACCAAATGCATTATGTATTCACAAACTCTCCTGGCCCCTCCCTTGAGGATCAGCAAAATGAATCAAAAAACAAAATGAAGATTCCCACAGTCAGTCACATAATTCACACATCTAATACTGGATGTTCTTTCCCCTTGTACTTTCATTAATTTTTAACCTTCCTATTCAAACAGCCTCTGAAGGATGGTCAAAACTTCACCTTGTTAAAATAGGAGAAAATAGAGGCCAAGACGATAGTTAGCATCTGCTGTCCATTGTTCTCACTGTGTCTTTACCTACAACAGAAGCTTGATTTTCTATCTTAATCTTGGGAGAGGCTTAATGTTAACAGGTCAATGCATGGCTTAGGAACAAACCAAGCTAAGAAGGAAGTTTGCTTTCAGTATTTTCCTCTTCACTTGATTTTAATTTTCCCCCTCTTCTCCCACATCTAATTTGTATGGCTGACTGTTCTAAGCTGCTTTCAGCCAGCCCATTAGTGGATGGGGCAGGGAGTCTATTTTAATTAAGATTTAAAAGAAACGTGCCCCCTAAAAATAAGACTGAGTGGTTTAACCAGAAGACTATGGGATAGAGGGATAGAAGAGCTGGAATGGGATAAAATACAAGCAAAAACAAATGCATAACTTCAGTGGGAGGAAAAAGTACTAAAATTGAAAACTAAGAATCAACTCAGACAGCATGTTGGTGAGTGTGACAATTTTTATTTTTTTTGGTAATATATAGTCCTACACCTTTTATTGCTTAATCTGACCTGTGATTCATACCTTATCTTATGAAGGAAGCACCAGCTGCTGGAAATCCAAAGGTTCATCTTTGTTCTCTCTCTGTTCATGTTTATATTGGTGTAAAACTGTCAGTGTGTAAAAAATTGTCAGTTTGCATATCTTAAAACGTCTTCTAATCACCCCAGAACTTGCAGTTACCATACAGTACACTTTGTTTGCTAATCAGTATCTCTTAACGCTAATACATTAACTACTTAAGTCAGCTGGTGGTGAAATCTAACACATTCATGGTAATGCTAAGGAGGACAGGAGACTCAGCTTTGGTTCCCAAACCTCTCTGTGTCCTTCTAGTCACCGAACCAGATGCTAGTACCATTTTATAGAACATTTTATATGAAATTCTTGTTAGGCGTTGAAGCATGCAATGCTGAAACCCTATTGTTTTTGCGATCGTTTGTTACTATTATTCAAATTCTGCCTTAAAACTGAATGTCCAGCCGAAACCAAAGTTATACAAGGATAAAATTTGGTAGTAAAGTGTAGTTACTTACTCAGTTCCTAAAATTCATTCCATTCCAACTATACGGGGTGCAGCATTTAAGGAAAATAAGTTTTGTACATTTTGGTGTATAGCTCATGAACCAATCAAATTATTTTTGATTATTATACACTATCAATGCTCAAATGACACCATTGAGGTTCGAATGCTTAGATTTTTAGCTAATTTGCATAATTTGTAAAATCAGTTTTTGACTACTGATTCTTAGGTATTTAGTTGATCTAGACGTGGTTTTGCTGGAATCTGAAGACTATACTGGTCAATAATTTTGAAAAAGGTCTTGACCTTTCTGTATGGAGCGCTACAGTTAAAGCATATATGTTTAGACACATTATGGTAAATATGTCATGTTTGATGTATACAATTAAAACTTAGTTTTTGGTTCCTTGGCTTATGCCTTATCAAAATGCAATTCACACTTTTTAGCTCCACCTTTTAGATTTTTCCTAATTTTGCATAATTTACTTAACCTACTATTGTATGGTAATACTACTATTTTCGGTCCTTCTGGACAAATGTGGTATTTCTGGAATCAGGAAACTGTGCAGATCAATAATTGCCCAAAAAATCTTCACTTTTCCATCTGGCCTGGCTGCATGGCATGCCCATTCTGTACCTGTTTCACCCTGTTTCAATTAAACGGGTTTATCTCATGAATGCTTTATCCAAAATTCACCAGATTTGACACAAGATCAGATTTCTACCCTATCCTAGTCCTCTGAAGGGCACCTCATTACACCTTTAGGGGGAACAACAGCTAAAGCATATGTTTAGGTACCTCGTATATTATTGTAAATATTTCATGACTTGTGATATATACAATCAAAATTCTTTTGGGTTTTGATTCCTTGGGTCATGCCTTATCAAAATGGAATTTGCACAACTCCTTTTTGACTCTCCTTCTGTGATGAGTTCCTGTTTGTGTCCTGTAGCATGCCATGTGTTTTGCTTGTCTCCAGTTTGTCCAGACAGCCATAGTACTACTCATCAGTACCATCTACCCATTGTAGTTTTCATAAGTTTACATTTCCATCCATGTCTTTGTTCTTCCCTCCATCCTTCCATTTTCCCCTTTATACAAAAGTGCTTGAACCCCCTTGTCACTGTTTGTGGTTATATTTACTTTTTGTCATTGTTTACCAATTTATTTTAAATGTTATAATGGAAATTTTTTATATTTAATGTATTCACTTAATGCCCAATTAAATGACCTTGAACATTTTCTTTCCCTGCCTAAGACTTTCACACAGTACTGTACATTTGACTGCAGCTGAGATCAATCATTGTTTTAGATAATGTGTTTGCCAAGGATCTAAAAAAAAAAAAAAAAAATTCCAAAACTAATAACACCACTGAAAAACTTTGTTGTAGTTTTTCAAATGTGCAATAACAGGCAAGATTCATAAGTTGGTAACGAGACAGTTTGATATTGGCTATTCTTGTCATAACTAGTAACAAATATGAACACACACAGACAAATGCATACACTGTGATAAAGTCACTGGTTAGACCCTTCCACAATTCGCATTGCTAAATGAAGTGTTTAAGTTGATCAGACCACAAGCCTAGCAAGGAGCTAAGAGCTTGGGTCATGGGACCAACCTATGGCAGTCTTTCAGGGCTATGACCTGGCTTACAGGCACCATATGTTCCCTGATTTAATAAGGCAGCAGACCAGCAGGACAATGTCCCTATTCAGACCCAAAGATGTATGAGGAAATCTGTGATTCCATGCCGTCAGTGGGACAAAACACAGCACCAGTAAACTTTGTGAACTTCTGGCTCAGGCTCCAAAAGTATGTGCTATACAACATACTCAGGATGTACCAAGTTAGTGCTGAGTCGCAGCATTGACTGCTGCTGAACTGCCAGCTATTTTCTGTCCAGGAGATTTCCAATTTCGGTTTCTATTATTTAAGGTCTTACAGATGGAAGAAGAAAAGCTGCCAAGAAATGTATACATAAATGGCTAAAGCGTCTTCATTCAAGATAAAGCTATTCATATGCAGTACCCTGTAGAGAAATGCCACAATTTAATGGGCTCTCAATAAAACTCGCTATCCAGAAAATACATTCTGCATGTTGTCATCCTGCTGTGTGGTCAGGTAACATTCCAGAGCAAAAACTAACCAAAATGCGTGAAACAGTAATGTAATGAAGTACACACCTGTACTATTGGATTTAAAGATCAAATATAATGAAGTGCACACCTGTAATATTGGACTTTCAGATCACATAAATACTCTTTTTACTGCAAGAGATTAATATTAAAAAAAAAAAAGTCAAACCTGACTGGGAATGTGATCAAAGTCAGTCACAGACCATATTTCATACATCAGATGCAATGTCTCATCAAACATGGTCACACTGTATCAGTCTTGGTGGCACACTGTGAATGATTGATGGTTGCCCCAGTTTAAATGGCACAACATAGCTCTCTGCATCCAGCAGATCCAGACCATAAGTCCATTGTAGAACAGGTTATGATCTGGGTATACTGCTGAATACACCACGTAATGTGTGCTTCCAGAGCCTTCATCACTACAAAAAAATCCTGGTTGACTTGGGACTTTCTTGATTTAAGAAGCACGCATGACTGAATAGGCATTGATCGAGGTGCTAATGTTTTATAGCTTACCTTTCCAGGGAAACAAAGGATTGAACAAGCACCTTTGCATTTTTTTCAGCATGTCTTTTATTTCAAATTTAGGAAATTCGACTATCTCTTCCTGTTTGTCCATTCTTATTCAGTGCTTGTTTAATTATTAATTTATTAATTGGATCCCTCATTAATCATTTATTCTTTAATCAGCCAGATTTTTCTTAAGTAGTGCAATCCAAAAAAAGCCCTGACTTTACATTTCACTATGTTCTTTTGCTAATCAATGTTAAAGGGATGAATTTGAGAAAATGAGTTTCTTCTTCACTTCACCAAGGAGGATGTATTGTATTGAGGTTGGCAGGTAACATTTCGCCATTTTGTTCTGGAAGCTCTTACTCTTCAAAATTACTGATGACTATTTCAAGTTTGAGCTAATCTGAAGAACAGAGTAAAATTTTCAGTTACTTAAACCTTTCCATTTTTTGCTTGGACATTGATTAATAAATGGTGCTTTGCACACCTCCCAGAGAAGCAGACAGTCCTTGATTATTGAAGAGCCTGCCATTGTTTCTTTTTTGGTCCATTTCCCTTCTACGAAGCTGGAAGGCATTTTGTTCAATCACCAGGAGTCTTATGTCATAAAGAGTTGAGTGGCATGTCTTAAATGTGATGAGATCAAAAAAGTATTAATAGAGAAGGATTAAAAGAGAACTTTTATTTTTGATTTATTCGTTTTAGTCAGTTGAAAACAACACCTTTACACCAGTATTCCTTGATATAACTAAAATGTAAAATGAAAAAATGTGCTTCAGTGGAATTAATGGCAATTCTGCATTAAGCTTTAAGCTTTAAAAAGCATACACACATTAAGCAGGAGTAATGAAATGCATTCCCCACATTTCTTTATTTTCACAAAAAATAGCTTCAACTTGATGCAGTAATTGTCTCTTTTGTGTTTATAGATACAAGCAGCTATAAAGAACAATAGCATTGAAAGTCCATTCTGTGGTAATGAGATGCATACATTTACAAGATTACTATACTCATTAAAAGCTAATAATAAAGAAAAATATATTAATTATGAAAGGCACTGCTTCCTATCAAGCAAAGCCGCTGGTGCCTCTACTGGGCTCAATTAAGAAGTGTAGGTTGCAAATCCCCTAGACTAAATTAATTGATGCCCCAGGGTATTGCGCCCAGAATCCCAGTGGCACAATCTAAGTGGAGAAGTCCTTTGTTTTCATTTTCATTTCCTCCGAGAGTGGAGGGTGCACACTAACATTGTGCCTTCCATTTTTATAAATTAATTTATATTTTATTTAATAGTTCTGTGTACTTGCAGGCTTGGAGTGGGTAGGAATCTAGTCGCGTCTTTATTTGTTTTATGGCATCTACAAACAATTAGCCTTCAGATATGGAATATTAATACTGTTTTATCCAAAATGTTAGCTGTTGTGTATACAGTACACCCACGTTTTTGCTATCATTCTGAGCTAATGATTTAAAAGTACAGTAAATCACAGTAAAAACCCTGGCAGGCTCAAGGCAGATTGAGAGAGAGGAAGTATGAGACCGACCAAGGGGGGTTAGATGGTACAGAGAGAAGTGGCAGAGCCACTAAGCCATCATCTTGTAAGGAAAATATCAGGGGGCTAGCAGCAGTGAAATGACAAGGTTTGCTCAATCAACATCTTGTCAAGCCAGCTGGCTGGTATGCGCAAACAACTCCCTCTACCCTCCTTTATTATGGGCCCCCTTTTTTGATAGCTGATTCCCATCCATCTGCTCACTGGAGCTCTCTGATACCAAGAGCCACGGGAGAGTGGGAGTTCTAGAGCAGTGCTTGGCAGAGTTCTAATGCTCCCTGAAACACAAGAACACTGTGACAGAACCAGCGACTGCAGTGCTGTGGCTGGCCTGTGCAAGGTTCATATACAGAAATGCAACATTTTATTTTTCTGCCTTCATCTGATCCATACTTCTATTACTTTAACCATTGCAGGTGTATCAGTTGCTGAAAAAAATAAATGTGTGTTGGGCGCTGATGTGATCAGCTTGCTGGGACTGAATCAGAATGAAAATTAACCACTTCAAAAGCCGGGGTGACAACATACATCACCTGACTACTGTTCTCCCTCCATTTCCATCACACATCTCTCCCTTCAGAATTGTAAGGTGACAGCATCTCTTTTTGAATGCTCAGCTTTTTTTTGCCACCACCCACCCATACTTTATTATGCGTTACCTCCTTTCCTTCGCTAGCCTGGTTTGTGTTTCCACAAGCTGACACAAACCATTTTGATTTTCACGGGGAGGATGGAGAGCAGTGGGGAGCTGATGACTATGGACAACAGGAAGCCTGGAGATGAGAGACACAACATCCATGGCGAAGGCAAATCAACAATTAGTAACACCTTATATCACTGTGAAAAGAGCTGCAAGGCATTGGTTTCAAGAATCATGACTTAATGCATGCCAGGAGTGGTGGGGAATGGTAGCAGTATGTTTGATTGTGTTTAGGGGGTGATATTTAGAGAGTAGGGGAGGAAAGCAGCAAGGTTGGGGGTTGTAGAGACTAGGGTGAAATGCACTTCTTAAATTTTTCTTCAGCTGGGGTAAGTCTCAGGAACTTTAGGTGTAACTGGTCAGTATATAATTGTGACTCATTGGTAGGCAAGGGACTTGGGTGGTTTTTATTAAGAATGGGGATAACAGAGTGGGCCAACAAGACCAAATCTCTTTGGTACCAAGGAGAATGCAGAGGAATGCAGCAAAAATAGCTGTCTATATAGTAAGCAAGCCTAGTTAAAAACAGGTAAAACTCACCTATGAAACACCAGACATCTTCACTTCAGCAGCAAAGACACAGGGGGTCTTGGTCTCATTGTATTATTCTGGTACATCATCAGTCTTTAGACAGTTTGATAGAATTGACTTGCTGTGCTCTCATTTTCTAAACACACTCTAAGCTTCTGTAGGAAATGCTGTAATGTGATTAGACAGTGGCTCTGCATATCGAAAGCTAAGATTGACACAGGGGACCTTAGAATTCAACCAGCTTTCACTCAGCTCACTCATATGTACTCCCATATGCACATATCCATAATGAAAAGAAAACAAAAGAACTGATGAAAAAGAAGGACAATAAATCCTCACAATGCAACCAGTTGATAGCAGTTTACCCGCCTTATCTTAACTTGGCACAATGGATAGCACTAGAAGATTGGGACTGTTTGTTTGTTTGTTTTGAGGTCTTTGGTTGAACCGGCTTCCCAGTTTGCACGTGTTTTTCAGACTAATAATCACAGGAAAAATCCAAGCCTGTATGTAGTTGGTTGCAAAATGCAAGACGGGAAAAGAAATGTCACCAGATACTGCTTTCTATTTTTGATGCACTGAATTATTACCGTAAAGGGTAAACTGCTCAGTCAACTTAAGACTACTTAAGTACTCAGAGATCTTGGCAGACTGCAAAACCCTAGTGTGAAAAGATAAAATGTGGGTGCCCCGATACTCCTAAAATAGGAAGTGCCTTAAAGAAGCAGATAAAAGGTCTAAAGTCTCTGTGGGTAGACATATAGAGGACATCTACAGGCTTTTTGGAACCAAACTGAGGGAATGCCAACTCCAGTAAAAATTGTGTGTAGAAAGCCAGGTCCCAGAACTAGATGGTAGTACATATCTGCCAGTCTAACAGTTACCACTCTTCACCTCTAGTTCAAGAGTGTTTGGAAACCATTACCAAAGTTTGAGTTTGTATACCATAAGCTGCTTACCCATCATTTTAGTGCCTCCGGTATTTGGAGTGGAGTTACTGAGACAGTAGTACCTTTATGGAATCTGAGTGAAGTGGGCGATGGTGTATTCTCTGTATCAGTATTTGAGGTCTCAGTAGTTTACTTTTTAGCATAGTGGGTGACGTGCAGTTGTGATCTGTTATCATAGTTCCATTAACTTTGCTGTCTTTTACTGTTATCACAGACTGCATTATTGGAAATTCTCTGCATTTCCTAGCACTGCTAACACAGCTGTATCAATTTAGCAAAAACAACTGGTGGACTGAGTTTTTTTGCATAAATTGCTTAGAAGACACAATTTACCTCTCAGTGCTTGACTTCAACTGCATGACCTGCTGGTAAAGTGACTGCGTCAGAGGAAAAATGTATTTTCCTTCTATCCCTGACAGGTTGTCTGTCCCATTTACACATGGGCCACCAGTCCTTCCCTTCTTTCTGTTGCACTCCCACTGGCCTTTGCATCCAGTGTAGTGAAATGATATTCCATTTTTATTCTAATCCAGATTAAAGCGTACTAGGTCAAGTGTGTTTTCACCTTGTCACCAAGAAAGGAAAAGTACAGTACAGTGATGCCGTTTTGAAGTACACTGAACAAAGAAAAAAAATATTTCCAGTAGGAGCCTCGGAAGGGAGAACTTGTACATATGGGCACTTTCTGTATTTGCTCTGTCTTTCAAAGATGGGATGCACTCTAGTGTCTGTAAAAATAGTAGGAATGGCACAACTGAGTCCCTTCAGCTTGATGTCTTGCACTGGCTGCCTTGATCTCCTTTTCTGCATTAGAAATGTATTTATGTATTTAAGCAGCTAATGCATCCTTAAAGAATTGCCTATTTAAGAAGGAGGTATTAAAAGAATTTTAAATGAATCATTAGCTAGTTGAGATATTTCTTGCTGAAGATTTTTAGCCAGAAGTATTATGAATTACTGACGTTGTGAACTAATTCTTAAATCTACAGCACATGGTCCTGCTTAGTTGTGCATGCATCTGTTTTCCCTAGTGCAGGTGTGTATCCGTTGTGCATTAGAGAGTAGAAATAGAGAGTAAAAATACATGCACATTGATACGCGTGAAATTCCCTCTGATCAACCAGAAATGCAATGAATTATTACCTGAGACAAGATAGAGATACTGGAGCAGAATACTTAATTGTAACTATTGTGTAAGTTGTACTTTTTATAAAAATAAAACTCAATAGTACTACACCAAGGCATACAAAAAATCTGAATGCCTGACATATATAATACAGATGACACCCACCAAATACTGTAGAAGCAAGACTTGCCATGTAGGCTAATGTATGGATAACTTCAGTATTTTCTGAATGATTAATACCTCAAATAAGATTTTTGTTCTTTTGTTTCATAAAACACAAAACATGCATCTTAAGTGGGATACAAAAAATCTTAAATAGTCAGAGAGTTTAGGGCAAGAGCATGAATCTGAAGCATGTATGTGAACAATCCTGGGGGCTGTGGGGGTAGGCAAGGAAATGGTTTAATAGAGCCTGGAGCTGAACTGGTTTGCAATGTGGGCATTTCAGATTTGTGACTGAGACCATTTAGTGGCTAGTTAAATTCAGAAAAATGGGAGGGGGAGGAGGGTAGAGTTTTTGGGGGAGTGTAGGTTATAGAGGGTTTCAGCAGTAAACCCCAGATGAAGTGGATAATTGAGTGGCGAACAAACACTGCCAAATGAGCTTGAAAGCCCTTTTTCAATGGAGCACCTTTGAAAGAAAAAACAGAGAGAGACAGGGGTGGGGGTGGCGGTGAATAAGAGAGAAAATCCTGCTTCCCCTCTGGGGAAAAGGCTGCTATTGAAAAGCTATTAAACTCACATTTAGCTGGATTGATTGGAAATAAATAGGCCTATTAAAAGTGAGGGACAAGGGGACAATGGTGTGTCTCTAACCGCCGTATGCTGCTCTCCTTTCACCAGCTTTTTTCCTGGGGAGACCTCTTACTCTGTTTAAGTTCTCCTTTCTGAAAAAAGTGTTTTTTTTTTGGGGGGGGGGGGGGGACTGGGGGGGTGCACCCTTTTGGTTAAATCCGGGGAATCTAAATCCGGGGAAAGTTATCGCGAATAAATCCCCAAATTGGGACACGGCCACTCCACCCTGGCAGGTGTTTGATT
>JAACJT020000110.1:17160204-17178211 GCA_009936485.2 Gymnarchus niloticus | reverse complement strand
CCTAGACAAAGGATCATAACCGTATAGCTAACCCTTTCCTACTCACTAAACACCATCAGTAGAGAGGCGTTCAGCTTACGACCGTCTCCTAGACAAAGGACGCACACGTCTGCTTGATCCTGTCATCTCATGATCCGGCCTCTAGTGACTACCAGCTTTGATCTGAACACAGAATCTCATGCTTTCGTGTTGCCATCTCCCTGCCACGCATGCCCTGTGGGTTTGGTAATATTCACCAGCACCTGTCTTTACCTCTAAGGAAAGGCACAATACAGCAAGGCAATGTATGAAATTTCTGCTACATTAATAAAAAAAAAAATAATAATAAAAAAAATTGATCAAGCTGAAGTCAAAACCACAGTATTGTAGCAAGTTACCATGTGATGAACATAGAATGGAAAAATCAACAAAGGCAGTGTATTAAAATGGACATTATTAGTGCCAAAACATCATCATTAATTAAAACTGAGTCAATGCTTCTCAAAGCTGCACCTTTAATAAGTAAAAAGCACTGAGTTTACTGCATACTTGCAATCCAGCAACTAGAAACCTTTAATTATGCGCCATTAAACTGGCCTGATTCAGCTGGCAACAGTTCTTTGCATAAAACGTTTCATATTTTATACACGTACAAATTTTCATGTTTCTCTGCTGTGGTTACAAATGTAACCTGACAGAGAAGCTGCTAGCATTGGCTTTAACCACTGTAATGAACTTTGGCAAATGGGTTAGAGGAGCGGGATAGCCAGATGGGTTAGAGGAGCGGGATAGCCAGATGGGTTAGAGGAGAGAGAATCAAATGAATTACAGGAGAGAGAATCAAATGGATTACAGGAGAGAGAATCAAATGGATTACAGGAGAGAGAGTCTAATGGATTACAGGAGAGAGTGTCTAATGGATTACAGGAGAGAGTGTCTAATGGATTACAGGAGATTTATGCAGGGGGAAATTCTTGCTGAAACTAGTAGATCTTACAAACATTTTTGTCAGCATTTTATATCAGTAGACCTGTCAGTATGATACTTTATTAATAATGCACTTACATAAAAACACGTACACACACATAAAAACAAACCCCCATCCCAATTCATGTGTATAGATGGCACACATGCATATATAATATTCAAACAATGTTTTAATACGAGGGGGAAAAAAGTCTGATTTGGAGACCTGGTCATTTTTCACTTAAAGATGGCAGCCATTACAAATGAGACCACAAAATGTCTTTTATTTCCCTGCTAGCGGACGATTACCGTACAACTGCGCTAAACGCATCGCATTAAAAAGCGCCGAGTTCAGCACTGAGGCGGCAAGGCCGTCGTCATGGCAGCGGCCGTCAGCCTCGCGTCCCGCCGTACCCCGGGGACATCATTACGGAGCCGTAAGAGCCACATCTGCATGAATTATTCAGCAGCCTGGAATGCGGGAGCGGCACTACAAAAGAACCTACAAGCCTACGGCGGAAAAACGAGCGCCACAGAACGGCAAACGGGCACGCCCCGTCGGAGGGTTCCGGGGACGGCGAGTGTCACTGTCCCTGTGCAAGGAATATTTATTCACTAATATCACGTAACATCATGATACCCCATAGGAGGACACATCTGCAATATTACTGGATATTTTGAGCGTACGTGTGTATTTTAACTGGCGCACCAGTTAATACACCGTGACTTACAACAGGCCAGTGTCACGTCATTCATTCATTCATCCATTCATTCATCCATTCATCCATCCCTGTGAGACTCATGGAGCCTCCTCTAGAAAGGACAGAGCACCAGGTAGTAGATACTGAATGGGATGTCCTTCCATTACCGGCCACGTATGCTTTTAGACGACGGGTAATTCGGTGACCTGGTGACCCCATGTGTGGAAGGAAGCCAAAGGATGCTGAAGGAGACCCATGCAAGCTTTCACTGTGGCCATTTCTACACCGAAATATTCCACGAGACATACCAACGTGCATCACTATGCTGAAAAGCACTTAGCCTTTGAGCTGACAAACACACTTTCGAACAGATCAATGTTTAATGTGGAGCATACAAGTTGCAATTTTTAAGGAGAACAAATAAATTCATTGTTCAGCAACAGTGAATTGTACATTTTAAATATTTTAAAATATTTATTACATTTTAGTCAGAGAGATGAAAAGCTTTAACCATTTCTTTCTATCAACCTTTAAAATATTAATTCAGGGTTCATTAACAGATTTCCATGCACACTGTATTTTTAATATTAAATAAAGTTTGTCAAAAATCAAGATTTTATTCAAAGATAAAAGATTATCTGGTTATTATCTGAGCTAGGTGAATTAAATCCACACAAGAGAATTAGCCCTCTCTTTCTGGTACATTTTCTCTCTGATCAGGAGATCTGTTCTGGTCCAGTGTCTGTGCACAATTTGAAAACTTCAATGTTACTCTCTTTATCTCAATATCAAACGGTGAAGGCGTCTGCGATTATGTGATGCTAACACCATTTAGTTAAAAAAGCTGGTCTGCTCAGCCAATTGCAAAACAAATTATCTGCGGGAATCTCACAGGCCACCTAGTCCTGGCAGAGGTCAACAGTACAGGACAGTATGTTAAACTCGAGATGTGTAGTTTCATTGCAAAAGGACTTTTAAGAAACATATTGACAAGTCAATATGGAGATGCTCGCCGAATATTTGGTGGAAACATTTCGTGTAACCAACTTCTCACATAAGGCCCTTCAGATAATTTGTTTATAATCAAAATCATGTACACAGTGGTAATAATGTGAAATCCATTAAAAGCTTGCTGAAGAGTATAGCTAATGTGGAGTAAATATTTTTAAAACATTAAATGCCACCTGTGAGGCAGGGGAAAATTAAAACTGCAATCCACACGACTGCAGTGTTTATGTAGACACACTTCCCCAGGTGTACGTTTACTCAGGTGGCTCCGCGGTTTACTCTGCGTACCGGTCCGGCGAGTTCAGCGCCTAGAGCAGCTCGGATGTGAAGATCGCCGAAACCCCAGGCCCCCGGCGGCCTCTCAGGTTCCACAAACATGTCGGTGTGACCTCACAGGGCGTGATGCACACCAACGTGGATCACGGCCAGTCAGGAACACGTGTTCAAACTGCAGGCGTGTTCTGTGCTACTGATCTTCATATGGGGACATTAAATAGTGATGACGGTGTGAAGCTAGTTCATCGGGCAGATTTCTCAGTCTCTATCTCTGCGTTATACTTTCATTTCTTGGCTGAGATTTGATAAGCTTCGATTCTCACCAAACACAGTAAAAAATTAAAGCCAGCCACACGTTTGTCTTTGTTTCAATGTTGTTGAGTTCCTTGTTTCTTGACCTGTCCAGTCCCCCCTCCCTGTGCTTCTGAGGTTGGTGCCTTTGGCCAGAAGAGGGCGCTGCTGACGGCTACGCAGCTGCAAAAACGCAGCCTGACAGAGTGTGGCGGTCACAGCTGAATCCAAAAAATAAATAAACAAATAAATAAATAAATAAATAAATAGATAGATAGATAGATAGATAAATAAGGCCCGGCATGAAAACACACTGTGACAGAGCGGCTCTCGACATCCGGCCATCTTTTGGCTGCCTTCACAGTGAAGAAACATTTCCACCAAGACGATCTGCAGAGCAGCCCCGAGGACCATTAGGGTGGATAAAATCACATTAGGTGCAACAGATGGGCGAGTCCTACTGCGGGTTGTGGTAGGAACCCAGCCGCCAGGTTCTGCTCTATACAGCCGCTCCGCCAGCCAAATTTACAGCTCAATTCAGAGGCTGAGAAACATTTTCCATTTCCCCAAAAGCAGAGTTCATGTGGGGAAAATAAAACACTGGATATCTAAATACTGACCGGGAACATTTAGAAAAGTGTAGCCCCACCCCCTTCAAAAGTCACATTGTCAAGGGACTATGAAAGAGAGCGTTGTAGCGTCTCGGTGCAAAGAATCAATTCCCAAAAACGGTGTCACTGCCGCAGAGATTTTACTTCCACATCCTCCTGGGCACGCCGCAGATAGCGAGCATCCTTAACGTTCTGAGTTCTCCCACAGCCATCACTGTTGACGAGATGTCTCCCGCTAGGCGAAATTTGACGGAGTCCAAATTAATTCAGCGTTTGACATTTTTCTGAGGACCATGAGAATCTCTTCCTCTGCCAGCACCACAGAGGCTGAGAAATTCAAATTCTGCACGCATAATTTTTTTGGCAAGCATGAACACTCATTGGGTTTCTTCTGACATAACGCCATCCATCCATCCATCCATCCATCCATCCATCCATCCATCCTCTTAACCCCGCCTCACATAAACATCATAATAAATAACCACACAGAATATACATCCCCTCTAGTCACATTCTTTCAAGTGGAGTTTAAACATCCTTTCAACCTCAATTTTCTGTCAAACTTCACACCGACTAAAATCCCACCCAGGATGGACCCCAGCCTACAATACGCTGCAGGTCCCCAGGTGACCCGGTCAAGGATAAGCTGTTTGAAGATCAACGGAGGAAGATTACACCGCTCGGGATGTTAGGTCAATTTCAGTTTGATAGTGGTTTATTCTCTGAAAGCACCGTTCGGGGATATTTTTAAAGATTAATATTTACCGAATCCTTCCAGGAACGCATTTCTTCTTAAGTGACACAGACTGCTGCCAAAATAAAGCGATTTCATCGCAAGTTGACAAGACTGTCTGAGACTACGCAGCACAAAACAGGCTCGTACCTTCTCTGTTCCTGGCCACAAACACTCCCATTGGCAGCAATCTCACTGCAGATGCCATTACATAAACTACGGTAAGATTCGATGTCAGTCCCACAAGCAACAGCCGTAGGAGCACCTAATGTCAAAGTGCTGAGAAAGCTAAATTAACCTTATTGCGCTTTCATAAAACTTACCTTGCAACTCCTCCAATCACAATGCACCATCTACTTCAATCTGGAAGACACATAAGTTCTAGATTATATTTCTACAAAATCTCGATACACAAGGGGGGACGATGGCTCAGTTTTTAGCACTGTCATCCCGCACCCCCAGGGCTGGGTTTCCTCAGGGTACCCCGGTTTCCTCACACAGTCCAAAGACATGTCCGCTGCCTGGGGTAGGGTCCAGGGCCCGTGAGCGTGTACAGAATAACTGGTCTGGAAGATGGACAGATATACATTCACACAAATATACATACTCAAGACAACATATATATATTCCACCAGCAGCTTCCAGGGCCTCCAAAGCCTTCCTGAGATGACCACCTTTGGTTCTGAGCGGGCAGCCTCAGCTGGGGATGCTTTACATAACGAGGCACATATTTTCATGCAGGAACCCTGAGTCACTGCCCTTATTTTTAACACTATTGCCTGCTCCAGCACCGAGAGTTTCCACAAGGCGCGATCCTGCTAAGTGTTTTGCCCTGAAAATGACAGGCGATCCACGGACACCTACGGCTCGAAGCCGTGAAGGTGAGAACTATCCAGCCAGGCACCGAACAGAGCGTGGCACACGGCTCCACGACAAAGTGGCCACGGTCGTGCCTTCCGTTCCAGCAGCGGAACCCCATCTCCGGGGTCGCAAGTGGTCTTCACCTCAAACTGGTTAACGGGAAACTCGTTAACCTGACAATGAAGCGGCAGCGCTCCCTGCAGAGGACAGAGACAAACGCTCTTTCAGTGCCTTCAAAGAGGGAGCAAGAACATTCAGCTGGAAATAAAGCTCGCATTCAGCATGGGCTGCCCGTCGCTGGAGAGGAGGAAATGGCCGAGCTCGGCCCACCGAAAAACAGCAGAGCTCACTGGATCGGACGCAACACTCACACTGAGGCGACTTGAAATTTTCAGCACCTCACGAACGGCTTCCCCACAGAGCATCGGCACAGAGACTTTAACAAAAAACAACAACTTGACATGCCTTGTTTTCCTGGAGACACTGTGTGCTTTTTTTAATGGCCCAAAACAAAAATTGACATTACACAGCTAGAAGTGTACTTGGGGTAAAAAAAAAAACAAAAAAAAAAAACACAGAGCTGGCAACTTACAGGACCACCACACACATTTTATGCATCTGAAACATACCGCTGTCTGGCTGTTTGTTTGATACAGGATATGAGACAAACAGAAAAAATGGTATTAAAAGCTTTCATCTCCTACACCTTGCAGCATAATGCAGTATCACAGTTTATACGTGCTTAATTGTTTCTGATTCTTTAAAAGTCAATCAAAAACAAATTCACATCCATGAAGAGCATGATTGAATTGTTTTTGTTTTTTCGCCAGGGCGGCCTGGTGTCACTGCGTAGGTCTTCCTGTCAACGTTGTCACCCAAGTTGTATCACCCTGCAGCAGAACGATGCAAATTAATTAAAAAAAAAAAGATTGCATCAGCAGTTTCCTCGCATTGTGGCATTGTGTCAAGACAAAAGGACAGATGGTGAAGCCGGCACTCGGAGGCTGGTGTCAGTGATCCTTTCCTTACAGCCTCGGAGCGATAACCAGGGGAGTCGCCTCGACCGCGGACCCGCCCATCCGTACACAATAACTCATCTCATTATACCCGTGGAACTGGGCGGTCGGGCGTAAACCCCCAGGACTCCGCTGTTGACAGGACGGCTCCCAGTGCCATGGCGACACAAACCGCAGAACACCCGAGGGCACGCTGGTGTGTCTGCAAGCTCCATAGGGCGGACTCGGCGGGGAGACGCAAGCCTGCACCTTGCAGTGCGCCTCTGAAGCGATGTCGCTTCAATCAAGCCAGCTTGGGGTCCCCTGGGCACACGGGACGCACGGGAAAATTACGCGTAATGGTAATTACGCTCTCGGTAACGTGGGACAGCTGCAGAACAACTCGGAGGGCGCGGCGTCCCGAACGTGGAATGGGAAATAAAACCTCGAGCGTCTTTCGGAAGATTTCGCCGGCGCTGGGAGAGCGCGGCCCCGTCCTGCTGTCGGCACGGCAGGGACTTTAAAGAGGCTGCACCATGACACAAACTGCTAAACGGACCACCAGCCATGAGAGCTACGCAAAGACGGCCATTCTTCTTAAAACAAATGACAGGACAAAAAGAACAGAACAGAAATTCCACCCACTAGGAACACAGAAAACAGATCAGAGCCCTAAAACGACAGCTCATTCAGACTTAAGTTACAGTTAAAGTGAATCTCTAGAAAGTCTACATAACACGCCATTTACTTGACCAAATGTATGATTTTCATAATGCGTTAAGAGCAACATAAAATACAGTTTTATCTCGCATGGAGAAAGTTACTGGCTACACGCGAAGGATCGGGGCCTAAATACAATACCACCTTTAACCCAAACAAACTTTCCTTTCGCTTCAGGCTCGTGCAGCCGTCATCGTGTCGGCCTACATCAGTTCAACTGGAGGAAAAATGCTGATGCAAGACGTGAAAATAAATGACAGACAAGCTAAAAAGCACAACAGACTTATCTCGATCACTGAAACGAAAATCGACAGTTATCGCATTAATAAATCATACAGACGCGACACGGTGGTTATGCTCGGAAAAAGCTGAGACGTCAGGGAACGCCACCAGAATTACATCTGCGAGATTATATTTAATATTTACTAGCAGAAACTGACCGGAACGTAGCACATCAGTGTAAGCAAGTTAGCGTTTATTGCAATGAGGTGGTTTTAAACAGGTTGTCTTCCAATGAAAAGCAACATGGTGACATTGCATGAATATGAAGAAAACTTGGCTTTTGGGGGGGGGGGGGGGGGGGGGGTGGGGGTTGTGATGGCTGAATAGTCCCCGCTTAATTTTTCTTTAGTCCCTATTCTGAGCTTTAACTACAAAGAAACAGAGGGGAAAACAAGGAAGAGCATTCATTTTCCATGAAAAGATGTTACCACCCCTTTCAGTTCCAGCCCACTTCATTTTATGCAATCCTTTATTCCTATTTCCTTGAACAGATTTGTCACCTGTATATTACATGTTGTTAAGCTGTGGTCAAGTTGTGGGACTTGCCCTGTGTTATGGGTCTGTGTAGCTTTCTTGAAGAACAACAGCAGAGTGCTGCCAAAAGCTTCAGTTGTTTTTTAGGAGATTAATGGATGGGTCCCCTGGTGTGACAAATGGTGTTTTGATTGTTTAACATCCATTTTGTAAAATCAGCAAATGCAGAAGACATTATTTCAGGAGTGTGAGTACACCATATGTTTGCAAGAATGATAAATTTAAAGTTGTAGCTGTTAGTTTGTGCAATGTTTTCCTAAATATACCGCATACTTAAAAATGCTGTGCTTCAGATGAACCTAGTCATCTGCTTGCAATTGGGACAGCTGCCTTTGTCATGACATCTAATACCTATTTCAAAGACGTAAAGGGCTGACTATGGAAAACCAGTGAAAACAGCCAAGTATATCATAAGCTGGATAAGAGGTTATTCTGTGTGTCTGTTTGTATCTTGAAGATTCCTAAACACAATAATTTGATGTCCCACAGAACCCATGCACTCAGATGTGACATCCTCTTGATATTACAGTACTTTCTTCATCTGAATCTTTGTTTGAACACATTCGGTGATGTCTGTCATCAGGTCTGGGTCTCATGCCTTTTATCAAATGAAATATCACATAATTGAACAATAGGATGTTTTATTGCAAATGCAGTGACAATGTTCTGTTAATCTCCGAGACCGGAGATGTCACTAATGCATTTTAAAATAAATAATTAACAACTAAGGACCTGGGGGGTGCTTTAATATTAATGAGGAGATTTTAGTATCCTGTCCTCTGTTGTCTCCTGGTATTTTCCTCTTTTTCATCAGTTTACATTGTAATTACTACACACTCCTGTTAAATGCCTTAGGGCAGCTGTGTTGTGAAGAGCGCTATAAAAATAAATTGAATTTAATAAGCCCTTCTTGAACGTTTTTGCACCAATCTAAGGAGGATCATTGTTGAACACCCCTTGTATATTTTTTTCCTTATTTTTGACCATAGCTAGTATTTGCTAACTGCCCACCAATTTGAAACAGATGACATCCAGATGGCAAACACCACAACTGTAAGTTGACTACGCAGTGAAGAAAACCTACAGCTTTTTTCAGTGAAGCTATTTAATTTGTATTGATATCAGTCAGGCATTTTACAGTTGGGCTAAACTCCAGTTTTAATGATTACTGGAAAATGTTTGGCAACAATCACGCTGAGAACATCCAATAGTGAGTCATTGTATGGGATGCAGTCCAAAATTTTTGTAAATGAAATGAACGTAATCATTGCATAAGTATGTTTCTGCAATGCTAAAGATGTTATCCTAGTTCACCTCTACAACATTGACAGCGCATAATAAGTAGTGATCACCTGTGAAAATGTTTCATTTGAGGCTAGCCTCACCTCCAGGGTTGGGGGTTTGTTTTATGTCCCTGGATCTGCTTGTAGAGTTTGTGTATTCTCTCTCTACTTCCATGAGTTTCTTCAGAGTACTTTTGTTTCCTCCCACAGTCCAAAGACATGCAGCAAGGCAAACTAGCATCTCTTAATTACCTATAGTATATAATTGTGTATATGAGTGCGTGTGCGAATGTGCTTTTTGATGGATTGTCATCTCATCCATGGTGTACCCCAGCCTTGTACTCTGTGTTGCCTGGGAAAGGCTCCAGTCCTCCTGAAACCTTGACCAGAACTTGCATTTAGAAGATGGGTGAATGTTTCTGCCAAGGAAATGTTTTTACAGTATCTCTGTCACCACACATTGGTCCTTTGTGACAAATGCAGTGTATTGTGAGTCTCATTGGAGTAGGTTTTTATCTTGGTGTGTTTTATATAATTTGCATCAGAAAAATGTTTTATGGGTGGCATATTCTACCAGATGAAAAGGGAAAGGTAATGCAGATATGCATAGATGTGCATGCAAGTAGGCTGGCTATGTGTATGAGCATTATTGCGTTATTGAACGATGGTATGCTTGACATACTGATTCTTTCATGGCACAAGAGCAGGTGGGTTTTATACTGTAAAACTATGCAACCATGAGCAGGATGACATTTGACAACACATCTTGGCCATATTTTTTGATACGCATTATTATATGTCTCCTTTTATTAGAATAAACTTTATAAGTAATGACTCCTTAATCCTGTACTGAGTTAGATGAATGGATATATGGTTGGACATTAAGAAATATATGGGTGAATGGGTATTTGTCCATTCTTTCTTTTTACTGTGCAATATATATTTTTAAAGTTTTAAATGTGTGACTATCAGATTAACGAACAATCAGGTCGAACAAGAAACAAAAAGGCCTAATTTCAAAGAACTGGCCTGTACGATGTACAGATTGCCCATAGATAAGTAGGAAACTGTTGGAGCAACAGCATTTTCTGCAACCTCCATTGTTCTTTGTCTGTTCACCTCTTGCCCTAACAGCAGCTGAAGCAGCATACTTCTCACAGCAACCTCAGGACCAGGTTGTGGTGTCTGGCCAGTCAGTGACTCTGCCCTGTGTCATTGTGGGTTATCGTGGCATGGTCCAGTGGACCAAAGATGGACTGGCTTTGGGAGGAGAGAGGGACCTTCCAGGTGAGGCTCATGTTCACAGGTGACATGCTTATTAGCAGGTGTTATGAATCCTGCTATACAGAAGCACAACATTGTTCATTTCTGGCACCTTTCATGAAGAGATTTGTGTTCTTTTGATTTGTTTCTGACGATGCTCCTTCTATGGCTTTACGCAGGCTGGACACGGTACTCATTGATGGGTGATGCACTATCTGGAGAGCACAGCTTGCAGATTGATTTAACAGAACTTGCTGATGATGCGGTGTATGAGTGTCAGGCCACACAGGCAGCACTGCGCTCACATCGAGCCAAGCTCACAGTGTTGGGTACGTTTCATTGTCTAAACCTGCTTCCCATGGCAGGATACAACCTATGTGCTTTTCTTAAAAAAAAAAAAAATAAATAAAATATGTAATATACTGTGTGTGTGTGTGTGTATAAAATATAAAAAAAGCAGGTCTTGTTGCGTTCATGGTGTAATATTTTAATTTAAAAGTCAGCAATTATAAATATATATAATAAAAAAATTAATGGTTGACAGAGGCAGAAAAAGTCTTTAGAACCAAAAATCATGACTGTGACAGTCCAAAATAATGTGATTGCCATAGTCATAAATGTCTTACTGAGATGCTGAAATGTCAAACTTTGCACAGTTAGCACATTTTACAGTCAGCCATCCAGACTGCCAACTGTAAGCATCTTGCATTAACACAATGTGAGTGATCTGTGAACCCATCAAGTGCGCCACTAGGGGTCACTGGAGAGAGGGAGGATTGGCCTAATGCTGCTGGCACCTAGTGGTCGCCCAAGGTATAGCCACAATGGAATTTGTATCGTATTGTATTGTATATGTATTGGTGACAAAGAACAAAGATGATCTGAAAGAGCTGTTTAAAAGAGCCATAACTCTGCTATGGATTGAGCTGAAAGAGAAGGTGGTAAGGAAAAGTAAAAGTAAAATAATGTTCAGGATCATTTCTTGTATAATAATGAACACGTTATCATTAAGAAATTCGTGTATTTCTCTCAGACAGGTCTACAACACAATCTCAGTATAGTTCATGTATATGCACGAGCTAATAGCAGAGCAAGGGAAGGGCTGAGAACAAAGGCCCTGCAGACATTAAGGCCTTGGCCCCATTTTGACAAGGAATAAATCACCTTGAACACAGAGGACCAAAGCAATGTGTAGCAAAATCAATGGACTGGATGAGACCCGAGCAATCCAATGCAACCATTCAGCAGTGGGTACACAGTCAAGGCAATCTGCATGGAAATTAAAATCGCCAGCCGCATACAGTCAAAGCAGCACAGTGGAAAGCTGTGTGGCTTCACTTTTTGGCTAGAGAGATGGATGGCTTCACTGAGAATATCTTCTCACTACCTGCCCAATTTGCAAACACGCAATATAAATAAGTTTGCTCCTAAACATGTAATGTGAATCAATGTAAACAGACTAATAGTATTCTAGTATAAAGCTGTATAATGAACACAATTTAAAGTAAATAGGTTACTCATCAATTTCTAAATCTGTTTCAACTTTAAATCCTGTTCTGTATTCTGTAGGAGGACAGGACCTTACGTGGTGGTAGATTTAATGCATTTGTTATTTCGTTGTATCACAAAACGTATAACAAAAGTAGAGCATAACAGTGACTTAATTATATGCGCTACATTGGTAAAGTGGCTCTTCTTTGCATGGTTCACAGTGCCTCCATCTGATCCAGTGGTGGAGGGGGGCCCAGTTGTGAAACTGAAAGCTCATACACCTCACAACCTTACGTGTAGAGCTTCGGGGGCCAAACCAGCTGCCGAGATCACCTGGTACAAAGATGGAGAGATTCAAGAATCTGCCATATACTCCAAGGTAAGTGGAAGACTAGAGTTCTTGTTTAATAGGACTTGGTCAATCCTTGGCAGCAGAGCTTCAAATAGTAAGAATGGGGTTATAATATAGAACCTCTCAAAAAGAATAGCAGTTCTATTCATTCTCCTTTCTCTTTTAGCCCCACCATCCCCCACAGAGTTCTCTAATGCACCAAAATCTCAGCATAACTGGAGCATGGCAAAGCTCAGACAGGCATGAGCGTTGATACAGTAGAATTGCTGTGGAGGATGGGAGCAGAGAAATCACCCACAACAATGCAGAAGCACAATGAGAATGTGGTGAAGCATGAAACATCCGTAGCTCCAGAAAGTGCCACATTTGTCATGCTTCCTGACCACACTAAATGATACTAAATGACACGTTTAAAGGGTGAAAGCCAGGAGTGGATGGGGGAGAGGGAGAGTATAAGCCTCTGTGTGAGGTAGTATCGTAACTCGTTTTACAAATGCTTTATTTATCTGACTGTGGAAGTAAATGGACCAAGCCAGCTGGGTAAGGAATGTGCTCCAGTTTGCTCATCACATTATGAGGCAAAATATCCCCCTGTTGTCACCTCCAACATCATTTTGAGATGCTTACTGCCATTATCGAGTATAGTCTGAGTTTTGCTTCCACGTGCAATATCCTCCAACGTACACATTTTCTCACTTTACAATATTGATTTTTGCTGGCAACAAATTGACATCTGTGCTCTAAAAAAACCTCTGAGAACAAACAAGCACAGTTTACCCCTGGCTGCTAATACACTGAGCAATAAGAGACTAATAAATCATTGTAGCATTATCTCAAATAATATTATTTAAATAAATTAACGAATTGTGTAAGCTGACAAATACATAGTGTTGTAGCGTACTTAATCTAGGAAGAATTTGTGTGGCTGTAACAACAGGATGAAATAATGGAATCATGTCTAAATTGACCATTTTTGTTTACCATAATACCAGACACTCATGGAAGATGGCAAACGGGAGATGGCTGTGAGCATGCTTCCACTGACTCCTGAAGACAAGGATTCAGGAAGCATCTACACTTGCAGGGTCCTTAACCCTGCCGCTCCAGCTGGCCGCCAGACTTCTGTTACTATCTATGTTCAGCGTGAGTACATGCAATGCTGCCAGTCCTCTAGAGCCCTGGGGCTTTAGGGTACTGTGGGTGAGTTGGATTTGTGTTTCAGGCTGAGTAACTGATGTTTGAACTTGCAGCAGTTGCAGATATGTAATTAGAATTTACAATAATTGCAGATGTGTAATTTGAATGTGCAGCATTTGCAGATATGTGTAGTGTGAACTTATAGCAGTTGCATATGTGTAGTATGAACTTTGATTCAAATTTGAGAAGAATCATTGGGACGAGAATTTTGTTTAATGAAAGAATAACATTGCAGATCCTCCTTCAGTGACTCTGTCAGCCCAGCCACAAACTGTCATGGAGGGAGCAAAGGTGCTCTTTATTTGCAAGGCCTCTGCTAACCCAGAAATCACAGGTTACAGGTAATTTGGAATAATTCCATTCCTCCATTGTTGTACTGCTTTTCCAGTATTTATTCTCAGACATGTCATTCAGCAATAAATTACAGTAATCATGCTGGACAAAGACCTTGTGAATTGCAGTTGGATTTAATGATGCTTTTAACGATGCTATAAACTGTCTTACCCTAATCAGATGGTCAAAGGGTGGGATCCCCATATCTGATGCCAATGGAGACAGGCTGGAGGTGACAGTGGACTATTCATACTTCACAGACCCAGTATCATGTGAGGTGTCCAATGCTGTTGGGAGCACCAATGTTAGTACGCTCGTTGATGTCCAGTGTAAGTCAACAGTGCACTGTGTACACCATGGCCAAGCTGATCTGACTATTTAACAGAAGAATTATGATTCCGCTTAGCTTTTAATTCTTCAGTTTTAAAGTGCAATATATGGATGACTGATTTTGCAAATTTGACACCCCTAGTTGGTCCCAGACTACTATCAGAACCCAAGCCCATTGTTGTAGACATTGGTATGGATGCAGCTTTCACTTGCACCTGGACCAGCAATCCCCCTCTGACCCTGGCCTGGACCAAGGAAGGTTCCAGTGTGGTAAGAGCAGCTTTGTCCTTTTTTTTTGTCCTGTATTTTATGGCATTGGAAAACAATTAGGATGATTTCTCATTTTTCTCAAAACTGGACAGCGCAGTATTTCTGATTGTTGTTTAAGTCAGCGTATGGTTCAATCGCAGCATCAGCTGAAATGAGTGTGAGGTATCAGTGAATAATTTTATAGTGTAATTTATTCTGTATTTGCAAAATCTTTTTGGTTCTCAAAATGTCACATGTCCCCAAGGATTCTATGAATTAGGCTAGAAATCACTGAAACAATGAGTAATAGTTGATGTTATAGTCTACGTTACTAATTTGACCACCAGTTCCTGGTTTGGTAAATGCCCATGTGACATTTTATCAGATATACTTGGTAGCTTTAGAGCTGCATTTCAAAGCCTGAGCAAAATGTAGAAGTAATTGTGTTACATAGCGAGCAATGTATTCTACAGCATCTCTTGGAAACTTGGCTGTTCTAATTCACAGGGCGCATGTTTCATTATCCAGGCAATATGGATTAATTGGGTAATTCAATAATTGGGAGTTAAAGGGATTAATCACATCTTGAAGAAGTTTTGGGATCAATGAGCTCACAAGTGACCAATGTACTGGGTCCAAAGGTTAAATAGATTCTCATCCAGAATCCTTTGTTCTGTCCCTGGCTTTTGTGTTACAATTATTTGAAGAACACAGCTATGCTGACATGGCAATACAATTTAATTGCATGATTAACTTGTTTACACTAACCAAGTTAATTTAGATTTTTTTTGTGTAGTAGTGTCAGTTTCCAATTGGTGTGGATGAGACTGCTAGGATTGGTGTGCTAAATCAGCTCAGTATTGATTCTCTTTGACCTCAGGTTCTAAGCAATGGCAACACTCTGCAGCTGAAGGCCGTCACCCAGGAAGATGCAGGTATCTACACCTGCAAAGCTATAGTACCCAGGATTGGGGTAGCTGAGAGAGATGTGACTCTGACTGTTAATGGTAAGTGATCATAGTGTGGTCTTTTGACTATGTATGCATTTCTGTCCAAGTGTTGGTCATTTTTATTAGCATGTGTTTGTTCTTAGGTTGTTGCTATTTATATTAATGAATTTGTTCAGCCTGGTGCTGGCCAGAGGAGGATGGGCTTCCCTTGAGTCTGGTTCCTCCCAAGGTTTCTTCCTTCTGAGGGAGTTTTTCCTTGCCACTGTTGCCAATAGCTTACTCTCTGGGTTCCTTGGCCTGGGACTATGTAAACTGCTCCGTGACAGTGCTCCTTTTGAAAGGCGTTATATAAATAAAATAGAATTGAATTGAATGTGTTTATTTATCACTTAAGAGCACTGCCTTGTAACCATCTCATTTGCACCATTTCTTGCCATAATTCTCCACTTTACGTCCTCATTGTGTTTGCTTTCTGCATTTAACATCACAATGTATGTGCTTATCTTCACTTTGTTTTATCCACATTGTTTGTTTGTCCCTGTTTTTTGCTGACTTTTTTTTTTTTTTTAGTACCTCTTGCTCTTCTGTCACTTGATTCATGATGCTCTTCTCTCATTCTCTCTATCTCCTCAGGCCCTCCCATCATCACTGCAGATGCCACACAGCATGCCGTCAAGAACTCCAAGGGCAAGCTGGAGTGCCTGGTGGGCAATAGTCCCCCTCCTGAAAAGATTGTAAGTGGACCTCCAGGGTAGTTTTACTATGTACATGCATACTACATTTGAATATCCCCTGCTCCATCAGCAGCAGTTATATAAATCTCTACCTCCAGGTTTGAAGGCTATGACATCATTGTTCAGATTTTGAAATGTTAAGAGACATGCTTTAGCTAACATTGCATGCATTGTCCCCACTGGGTGTTTCAAAGTGCTTTTCAGTTAGGCCTTTTACTGAAAGACCTCATTCTGGGTGCTATTTGACCTCTGAATTGAAAACTACTAGGACGTTATTAAGATCTGAGTAGTGATAATGGTGCACTGTCATTAAAAGCACAGCATTTCATGGAAATAATTATTTTTTTATTCCCATCACTAATTGATGACAAAATGCTTGAATCTAAATACTTATCGTTCATTAGGAAGATTGTGGAATGAGTCATTTTATCTGTAGTTTAATTCATAAAATTTTTATACTCATAAGTAAGGCTAAGACTTAAGATTTACAGATGAACTGTAGCTGCCGGTTGTGATTTGGACTCCAGTTTTTTTTTATTCCTCCAACCTTTCAGGTGTGGACCTTTGGAGATGTGAGTCTAGCTGCTGGCTCTTCAGGCCGATTCACTGTCCAGACAGTAACCACTGACAGAGGAGTCCTGTCTTCCCTTATCCTCTCTGAGACACTTGCACAAGACTTCCAGCTACGTTACAATTGCACTGCCTGGAACCACTTTGGCATGGGCACTGCATTGGTCACGCTCAAGGAGCAAGGTACAGGCTCTTGTAATTAAGCAATATAATCATATCAGCATAGCCATCCACTTGAAATAACAATTTAACTGCTTTGAAAACTTCAACTGGTTTTAGATGTATCTGTAATCTTAAACATTTTTAGTATATATAATTAGTAAAGTAGCTTTGATGGCGATTCAGTGACTACCTCTGTTGCTTCATACCTCCAGGGTTGGATGTTTGAATATCACCTCTTCTATGTGTGTGTGTTTATGTGTCCTTGTGGCGTTTTGTATGGGTTTCCTCTAATGTTTTGAAAGCATGCAAGTACGTAATTGGCATCTATAAATCGCCCATAGTATACAAAAACTTATTATTCAGGTTTTTGCCAAGATACCCCCTAACTTTTTTCCTCTCACCAAATCCATTATTGTGATCAAATTCCACCTTGCCATTGCAATGGGAAGATGCTGTTTACCTGCAGTAGCCATAGTGAATTCTCACCATTTTCAGCAAATAGGACGTCATTCAAATCAGTGCGTAAAAAAGCCCCAAAATATTTAGCATTTGTGCTTGGTTACTGTTTGAATAACTAAATCATTGGTCAAAATAAAATGGTTACAGCTTTTCTTTATAATTTTCTGCCCTAATCTGTAATTATGAGGTTATCATGCCAATGAGCTGAGTTTTCAGCTGTTATTTCATGTCCACATTAGTGTTAATAATGGTAAAAAAACTGAGGTGTCTTAGGGTGTAGCTTGATTTTGATTTTTATGGCATTTACGCATGGGCCACCCTACAGTGCATCCGTCATTGGGCCCTGTGATAGACTAGCAACCCATTTTGGGTATACCCCAGTCTAGTGCCCTGTACTGTCTGGGGCTCCAGGCCCCCATAACCCTGACCTGGAAAAGCAGTTAGAAGATGGATAGTAGTTTTGATGTAATGGTATTGTTACATGTGTGTATACACTGCTCAAAAAAATTAAAGGAATGCTTTTTAATCGGAGTATAGCATCAAGTCAGTTAAACTTCTGGGATATTGATCTGGTCAGTTAAGTAGCAGAGGGGGTTGTTACAGTTTCAGCTGCTTTGGTGTTAATAAAATTAACAACAGGTGCACTAGAGGGGCAACAATGAGACAACCCCTAAAAC
>JAACJT020000110.1:17141613-17160104 GCA_009936485.2 Gymnarchus niloticus | reverse complement strand
CAGTCCATATCAGTATAGACATCCAGCATGATTTTTCTTCCCATTGAGATCTGATGTGTTTTCAAAGCGTTCCTTTACTTTTTTGAGCAGTATATATATTGATAGCAGAAATAATCATTTAGGATATTAAAGTGTTTCAAACAACACGCGATTCTCTTTCAGTCTTGTAATTTTTTTTCCCAGAATTCCTAAATAAGAATAACAGAACATCATCCATTGTTTTTGCAGACAACGGAATTAGCGCTGTCACTTAGCAGTTTACGCCATCATACTGGTGTTGTTTTGAGAGAGTATCATTTCTGCATCTATGCATCTCTAATTAAGTTGCTGCCTCTTGCCTCATTGAATGTCGCTGCCCTTTCACATAGGAAATGATTGACAATATCAATTACTAGAACACAGGAGTAGGTTTATTACAGTTTTTAGTCATGTTTGCAAATGCAGCAAATACTACTGGGTTAAAGAACTGCTATGACTGTGGAGAGTGCAGTCACTCAGGCTCATGCTATTCAGACTCAAGCTACAAACATCTTGACTTCCTTCCTACACAGAGGCTCTCCCTATGCTCATCATCATGGGAGTGGCAGTTGGAGGTGGCTGTATCCTCCTTATCTGTGTCATAACAGTGGTCACCCTCTGCTGTAGGAACTCACTGAAAGGTAAGTTGAACATTTTAACTAATAAGCATTTAAAGGATGAAGATGCAGTGTTTGAATGGATTGCTCTGGGGAGTCTGTGTCACGTAGAATGTCTCTTAATCTTCTTGTCTTATTCCATACTAATTTATGCCTGCTTCCAAAAACCATTCACCTATTTTCTAGCTAAAAAGGGAACAAGGCTCTCCAAAAGTGACATCAGAGTACAAATTGTGCACAGTGATCACAATGCCACACGGAGCAATGACGATGAGGAAGATGTGAAGGAACCCATGGTACAATTTCTTATTCTGCTATTATGTCTGCTAATAATAATTTTTTTTTTTTCTGTTTCAAACAATATAAGCTAACATGTTTGATATTGTTTACGGACCAATGCTGTTAAATTATCGTGAACATAGATCAAAAATTGAGTTCTGTTGCAGTTTTAAGTATAGTTGTTGATTTTGGACAACGTATTCAGGCTCCAAACAGCAGCGAATCCCCAGGTACATCTCGTACAGAACACAGTGACCTCTTAGAAGAGGAAGAGGATGAGCGATCTGAAATCAAGGTAAGACAAAAATTTGTAATTTTAAAATGACACTCTTTATTTTGTGTTCAAACATGCTTCTGACAATGTAAATCTGTTCTAATCTGTTTTCCCTGTTTAGGATCCCACCAATGGATATTATAATGTTCGAGCCCATGAAGATCGTCATGTACGCAGCGGTTTTTCAGAATATGTGTCCCAACCACGGTCTGTCTATACTCCTTCCCAGCTGGCCTCACCTAACCCACTGTATAGCCAGCACACCACCCAGCCACGAATGTATGATTTTTCTCATCGCTATGCTACCACTGCATGTGCTCGCTCTACGTATGAACAGCAGGAGCAGGGAGCGTACCCTCCTGAGCCCATTTATGGGGGCTCTGCCTACCTGCCTGCGACTTATGGCCGTGCCTTTACAAGCTATGTCAAACCTTCAACCTATGAGAAGGTTGATGCCTATGATCACTCAGATCAAGCCAGCAAAGTCTCTAGCTCCTCTTGCTTCTCCTATGCCTCCTCCCAGGTGTCTTCACAGCAGTCTGACTGTGGACGTCCCTCACAACAACGCATGCAGACACATGTTTGAGAGGGGAAACTGCATGGGATGATAAGGAATTTATATAGGTGTTTTCAAAAGGCTACATGAATGCTGGTTTTCTTTCCTGTGGAATACATCTTAGTGTACCATCACATGACTATTTGTTTTTGGGAATATCGCTTTTAATTTGTTGTGTTATTGTTCAGTAGGATCTGTGTTTTCTTGTTGAAATGGAGCTTTTGGTGATGCATTTCAATGTCAGATTTATATAATTTCCCTTAAATTCTGCTCCATTTTATTTATTATTTGTAATGAATCAAAAAAGCGAAGCTGCGTCAGTTTCACTGATGTCATCTAGTTGTCTAAAGGGATTTATACCGTGTGTCCGAAGGTGTTAATCTTCTCTTGCCAAATGCCCCATAGCAGTGGGGTGGAGAATAGGATTCACAAACTTGCATCTGACAAACTTTAAAAAAAAAAAAAAAAATCATTTTTGTCTGTCAGCAAGCGGAGGAACATTTGTGTCTCTATCGATTATAACATACTGAGCCAAACTATCAGAATCAAGTCAAGCTGTGAAACAGATATAAAAGTACAGCCAAGCAACATTTACTTATATTTTCTGGCTGAAGAAATCAGTTTTCCTAAGAATATATTTTTATGCTTTTATGTTGATTTCAGCCAACAGTTATGGCCCAACAGATCAGAGCAGATAACTGGAAAGAAGATTTTAAATAATGGAGAATAGCTGTTAGGGCTAGGTTACAACTTTAGGACAAAGACTAGTCTATTTTAATCATTTTTCCTTCAATGGGGGAGGAATGACTAAATGCACATCCAAAGATGGTGGAATATGTATGTGGAAATACTGTAGCTGTCTCATTCTATAATTTCTCTGTGATTACTGTGATCATTCCAGGCTCAATCTTAAAATCTCAGAATCACCATTCACTAATGTATCTGATCTTTGGTTAATGGCAGTAATCATATACAAAGAAGAGTTTGAGACTTTGTTGCAATTTCACAATTTTTTTAATCAAGAAGTTTAATTATCAATGGAAAGCAGTCATTTGAGTATGTTGTAGCTTGAAAATGTTTACAAATTTTATGCTACCCAAAACTACTTAATTGTACAAAAAACATTGTCTATCTGTTGCATGTAGATAATGTGTTCAAGTGAAATACTTTAACATTTTTCATTTCTATTGCCAATGTGAAAGATTACACATTGTAACTGATCTTGTTGGAACTTAGTTCCAGTTAACTGCAACACTGTACTGCCATTTTTCTCAGAACTGTTCACAATCCACTGGGTTGGGAAATGAAGCAAAGAGTGAAAAATATTGCTTGCCTTTATTTTTATATTTTATATAAGCCTTAATGTACAGCGTGTAAGCTGCTTTATTGTAAATTGTATCTTTATATCTACATGATGTATATCCTTAATTGATTTTAACCTGTCCTCCATTTGTCTTTTACTCTGTCCATCAACAAAAGCAGAAATGCTTTTTTGAACATGACTAATGCCCATTCTTTTATTTAATTTTTAATAATGTATTATGTTAAAAAGAGCAATTGCTTGTAACTTTGTACACATTTATATTTAAATAAAACCATTTCAGATAAGCCTCCTGGTTATGCATCTAATGCATTTAAATGTACAGCAAAATGCTTAAAAGCAGTGAAAAACAAAGTAGCACATGTAGCTGAACTGATGAACACTCAGTAGAATTGTCTGTTGTGTTGCACAAATTCCCCAGGTAGAAATACTCATTATAATGAAGACAAATGAGATATGAACACTCTTGTTTGTAAATGAAGCTCAGGAACAGTCACCAGGCAACTCCCAAGTGACAAGGCAATCAGTCTGACAAAGAATTGCATTATGTGACATTATTATTTGCCATGTCCTTTTCTTCTCTTACTTCTTAACTAAGAAAAACTCTTTGGAAATTCCAGTGATTGTCAGGAGTGGATAAAGCACAAAAACTGCCAAAAGTAAAATGACAAAACATTAGTTTTACTTTTCTGCAATATATAAAACAAAATGGGAGTAAAACATACAATTCAAAATCAAATTTTTATTGGAATCATCGAGTAGTTCATTGTTTATAAAAAACGTTTATATATGAACAAAATCACAAATAACAGCACCATGTACATAATCAGATATGTACTTAAATATATATACAACAAAAAGCAATATTTACATCTTACTTTCCCCACGTTCTCAATATCTGTTATTCATATGCATATTTCTCAGCTGTTTTGTGAGTTGATAACACTTGATTTCTTGGTCAGTAATGTGTTCCTATGAAATAAGTGTTGCTCTTATGATTCAAACTAGACCATTCCCCTGGCTACATGTTATAATGTTATCTAAAGGATGATAAAACAATGAAATTGACCAGGTTAAAAAGGATCACCTTGGGCTATTCATCACTGTATATGGTTATACCAAAATTCACCCGTTTTCAACTATTTCATCACATGAAGCCCCTAACACGTAGAAAAATTAAAAAAAAAAAACTACAGACTAATGTTTATTGGACTGGAAATTTAGAGTAACACAAACAAAATTGGCTTACAGAGATGTTTTTTTTATGGAATACTGTTCACCAAGTTCTGCATGGGAACACATCACACCATCTTCATTTCTGTGCAAATATTACCAGCAGGAAAGATGCCCCAAAACAAATTCCATCAAAACGTTATGGACCTACAGTCCACAGGCAGACACCAAGTGCCAAATTTATCACAAATTCATGTGGCAAGCTCATACTTTGGGCATTTTGTGAATAATTTACTTTGACACAACTAGGCATTTTGCAGAAAAAAATGCATTAAATATTCAAAACGATAGAAGCATCAATTATCAGTATTTTTGGAAGTGCCAGTACATCAAGCACTAATCTTTTTCAAACTTTATCAATATATTTTCCACTACTGAGACTGAGTTACATGGTAGAACTGCATAAAAATTTCCATAGTCCATACATAAATACGTCACATTCCACCTCAGAGCAGCGCTAACCACCAAAACATGAATTCTCAACTATATTCAAATTTGACAAAAAAAAATTCTTTCATACCCATTCTTTTAATGCAAATGATCACCTAACCTTTCATAATTCACAAAATATGCAAATGACCTAGTCTTTGGCCAAAGATCATCTGTTAACAAACTTGCTCAGGGTGGTTAATATTTGAAAGCCACTTTATGGATAGAACTTACAGTACTGTGTAGAAGTCTTAGACTATTAAAGAAAAATACCTTTATAATTTTATATGTATCCAAAAATGTCAGGTTAACCTTTTCAAAACACTTCCTCAGGTCCCCCAAGGATTTGCATTTCGCATACAAAATACTGTACCCATGTTTTTGTTGAACTTAACACCTAGTGTAACTTGTTTGGTTTATCAATACTTTATTAATTAGTTAAACTGTTAAGAAACTTACTAAAGCTAATGGTGAAATTAGACTAAAAGAATGGCTTTGGGGGGCTCATAGAAAAAAGCATGGATCCAAAGCTGTGCTGTAGTCATCTAAAAAAACTTTATGGAGAGCAAAGAAACGTTTAAATTATTTTACTGTTCGGATATCGTTTAATGTTACATTGTGTTTTTTTTCTGAGCAAATGTAGACTTTCTGCTCAGAAAAAAACATTTTAAATAAAATTTTGAATGATGGTCTAAGACTTTTGCACAATACTGTATTTTTTAAAGGCACAACATAAATTAACCATTGGACATCAAATTAAAGCAATATTGATTAAAGGGAAAATTCTCTTTACAACCCAGTGCCTTGAATCTCACTTTAACTATTGCTTGAGTGACAAGAATCTCCGTATTTTAAACTCATTTATTTAAAACTACCCAGAAATTCTTGATTTCCTGCTGAAAATCCCCATGTTATACTCCAGTGTTCTCCTTTATCCAGTCCCGCAGCTTGGTGACACGTGTGTAGACACCAGGCTTGTTTCGGCGGGCACAGCCCTCACCCCAGCTCACAATGCCCACCTGGAACCACTTCCCACTCTCTTCTCTGCATACCAGGGGCCCTCCCGAGTCTCCCTATAGAGAGAAGGGCAGAAGAATAGGTGGTGTGAATGTGACGCAACAGGATGAAGGAGGCATGCAGGGCAGATTGCATTTAGCAGAACAAAACTGAAGTGCTGAAGGAATTGTGGTGGAAAAGTCTTTCTAGCAATAGTACGTAAACAGCAGAGACTTTAAACACATAATCAGCATTAAAGGATCAAAGTGTCCCTCACCTGACAGGCATCCACACCTCCTGCCAGAAATCCACTGCAGAGCATCCTGGATGTGACCTGACCCTCTGTCACTGTATCACATACCGTGTCATTGATGATTTTCACCTCTGCTTTCTGCAAGATTCTGGCAACACTACCTAGTGGTCATGAGAAGAAAAAACTGAACATTTTTAATGAATATTAAACAATTACAAATCATGCTTCCCATCCATCCACACATCCATCCATTCGTCCATTGCCTAACTGCTTATCTTGGTCAAGATCATTAGTGGATGTGGAGCCTATGATCATTAATGGTTGTGGAGCCTATGCCAGGCAGCATAGGGAAATATGTTGCCTGATATGGTATGCACTGGTACAGACTCTATGGAATACCTGCCCACTGCTAGGCACAAACACACACAGTGATTTTGAGACACTGACTATTTAATCTGAGGGAGAAAATCAGAGCATGTGTAGGAAGCCTCTAGTAAACATGAAGTGAACATATGACATGAATAGTATTTAAATACTTTGAGGCACAACCCTAACCCCAACCCAGTAGAGAATCAAAGAGACTGCAGGTTATGTTATACAGCAAACCAAATCTGAAACTGAAAATTTAGTGAAACCTCAGCATTATATTCTAGCATTCACTGATTGCTCAAAGTGAACAAACCATTTGTTATATCCACATTTTTTTATAACTGTTCAGTATACTGCATTTTGTTTCACCGTGAGTTGGTAATAAGTATTGTTACTTATGAAATTAGGAGGTCTGTAATTAAGTATTCTGTGTGTGAGATGCCATTGAGAAGTTTTAGAGGACATGTTTTACAGAAGGAAAAAACTGAAATAGAACATTAACCTCAGAACTGAGATGGCTAATGAAACTGCCTTAAATGAAGATTTGGAAAAGCTTTTTGAAGTAGCCCATGTGAATTCTCTGACAATAATTACTAAAAAGACAGGGCTTTTATAGAGGATCACACATAGGCAATAAACATTTCACAGCATTTTCAATTCTGCTAATAAAATGATACTGCAGAAAATTTGAGTGATAAATCTGTTAATTTTATAGATGTTGAGCAACCTGTAAATGTACAGTACATCAAAAAAAAAAATAAAAAGAAAGAACTATTGTCATGACAGGTAACAAGATGGGAAGGCAGAAACTCAGCAGACACCCTAATGCAAGTACACTATATTGAAATTTAAATGGGTACATTTTAGCACCAGGGGGATACCCACCTCCCTCACGCAGTGTTCCCCAGCCTGTGACCCAGCAGGACATTCCTGCTGGGAAAACATGGGTGCTGGCAGGCAGGCAGATGGGGTAGATAGTATTGGTGAAAGATAGTGGTTCACTCAGTTCCAACAGAGCAATGTCATAATCATTTGTCATTTGGTTATAATCCGGGTGGGTGATTATCTGCTTGATGTTGTGCATCTGTACATTTTCCTCAGTGTGCTGGTCACGCATTCCGCTGTATGTTCGCCAGTTGTCAGGGATGAGATTTCTGAACATATGTTTAAAAATGTTAAGAAATTTAAGACAATGCAGGCTGAATCTGAAAAATTCACTTCTAAAAGAAGTCTGCGGCTCTACTAAGATTATATTGTCAGACCAATATAGAGATTTATACATTTTGTGTTTATACATTTTGATTTTACAAATGTATTTGATGCACTATGATCCCTGAAAACTTGAAAAGCAATAGAAGGTTGAAGATTGAAAAAATACAAGTTCACTGCTACCACCTAGTGTCTGAAGCATAAAAACACAATTGAAAAATGATTTAAGGGTTTCAGTGCACAGATTCAAGTACCAAAGTAAACATTTACATGGACATTTGAAGAATATTACTGGTTTAACATTATAATGGTATTGTGAGAAGTAGTTGTAGGACGAGTAGTAATTCCCATCCATCTTCTACTTGCCTATCGTGCTCAGAAAGCATGCAGAGCACAAGGCTGGGGCACACCCTGGATGGGATGCCAGAGTAATAATAATGATAAATAATAATAATTCAAACAAATTATATCAGGTAGTTTAGGGTGAGGATGAGTGGCAGGTTGGCTCAGTGGTAGCACTGTTGCCTTAAATCTGCAGGATTGGGGGTTTCCCCTGCTGCTCTGTGTGTGTTTAGTTTACATGTTCTCTCGATGATGCACGGATTTTTTTATATACAAATGTGTGGTTAGGCTAAATGTTATCTCTAAATTGCCCATTACATGTGTATGTGTTTCTGTATGCCCTGCGATGGACTACCATTTTGTCCAGGGTGTACCCCTGACTTGTGCATTTTGCTTCTAGTGACAGGCTCCAGGCACCCCATGTGCCTGAGAAGGGGAAAAGGGTGGAAGATGGATGGAAGGAAAAACTCTAAAGTGGTAGCACAGTTCCTCAGTGGGTATTTAAACTGAAGGGTATGCATACATTTGGTTTCAACAGAAACCTCGCCAAAGTACCACTAAATTTAATGCATTTCAATCCTTAGTGTGGCTAGCTGTGTCACCACTAAATTTGCTTATTAAGAGTAGAGCCAATATGGAAAAACTGAATAGCATACGTAACACGAAGCCTAAATAGGATCACAGTCCTTGTTTTTGCCAGTCTAAGTACTAGTCCATAAGAGACAGAATGGGGACATACTCAGGGGAGGTGGTGTCAAAGCAGTGAGCAGCTGACAGCAGCCAGGTTGCGGACAAGATGGAGGCACCACAGACATGGCCATTGGTCAGGAAGTGGAGGCTGACCTGCCAGGGCCACTCCCCAATGTCAGCATTCTGGCCACCCACAATACGGTTGTGCTTGTAGGGTCTGGTGCCACAGGCTAAGAGGAGAACAGATGAGAATGGGGAGTGTGAGATAATGAGTCAGAGCAAGAAAGAAGCTGCATTACTATTTTATTATGCACCTTTCAAAGGACATAGACCTTCAGTGATATACAAAAAAACAATAGCAGGGAGATATCAGACCTTCAGCCAAATTAGAGTGAATTTTAAAATAGAATTAGTATAGATCAATGAAAGCTTGAAGTTTTTTTTTTCCCCAGATGACCTAGTGTGTAGCTTTATAAATTTACTTTGAAAAATGAATTAAAAAGTAGCAGCCGTATTAGCAAGTACATCTGGTTAGGTGACATGTGGTTAGGTGAAATGGTATTTCTATACATTGTCTATAGTCAGTGATTTGATGTGTATTTTTACCCTGCAATGGACTGTCATCCAATCCAGCATGTTCACCTGCCTTGAACTTTATGCTTCCTGGGACAGGCTCCAGCCTTCCACTGAAAACCTATGCTGATGCTGGAAGATGGATGGCTAGCTAAACTCATCAGGTTTTAGGGGAATGCAGCAGGGAATTATATCAGCCAATTAATGTACTGGGGATGATGAGTTGACTGCAAAGTCCACGATTCAAAAGTTCCACCTATCTCAAGGGCTAATAAGCACACATTTAAGAGGTTGGTATGGTTGCAAACATTGGCAAGTTTAGATAAAGGGCTGCACAGCAGGAAATAGAAATATTTCCACTCAATTCTTTACCACAGTTCTCTTCGTCAGTTCCATCATTACAATCCTTGGTGAGGTCACACTCTGCATTGATTTTGTTTACACACTCGCCACTCTTGCACTTGAAGGTATAGTCAGTGCAAATGACAGTTCCTGTGTGAAGACCATGTTGCATTATAAAGCTACAGTAGATAACGGGTACAGTAGATTATACAGGCTACAGTGCCCTCCACAATTACTGGCACTCCTTGTAGAGATTAGTAAAAAGGGTTAGAAAAAATCCACCCTTTGGTGAAGTAGCTTCATCTTGCACTTAAAAAAATTAGAAAAATCCAACCTTTAACTGAAAGAAATTTATTCAGAGAAAAACAAATCCGTCATCAAGAAATAATTATTTCAGCAAAAACATTATTTTGTTGATAATAATTATCATCAACAAAAACACATGCACCACAATTATTGGCACCCCTGCATTTAATGCTTTGTACAACCTCCCTTTGCCAATAAAACAGCACTGAGTCTTCTCCTATAACGTTTCATAACACTGGAAAATACAGAGGAGGGCATGTGAGTCCATTCCTCTTTAGAGATTCCCTCAAGATCATCCAGGGTCCTAGGCCCTGTCTTGTGCAGTCTCCTTTTCAGCTCACGCCACAGGTTTTCAATGGGGTTCAAGTTAGGGGACTGAGGTGGCCATGGCAGAAGCTTGATTCTTTGGTCAGTTAACCATTTTTGTGTTGATTTGGACATATGCTTCGGCTCATTGTTCTGCTGGAAGATCAAATGATGACCCAGTTTGACTTTCCAGGCAGAGACGGCCAGATTTTTATTTAAAATGTCCTGCTATTTCACGGAGTGCAGGATGCCATGCACCCAGTCAAGGTTTCCAGGGCCTTTGGAGGAAAAAGAGGCTCATAACATAACAGAACCTCCACCATACTTTACAGCTAGAATAAAGTACTTTTCACTACAGCCATTCTTTTTTTACGCCAAACCCAGCTTGAGTGTTTATTGCCAGAAAGGTCCATTTTTGCTTCATCAGACCATTGAACACGGTTCCAGTCAAAGTTCTAGGCGAGTTTTGCAAACTCCAGGTGCTTGCATTTGTGATTAACTGACATTTGCATCTGGTGGTGGTTTTGGAGACTTGGTAACCTCACAATTTTTCTTTTTCTTATAATTCACCAAAAGTGATCCTTGGGGATTTTTTTGCCTCTTACCATCCTCTTCACTGTACGTGGGGGCAAAATAAATTTTGGTTCTCTTCCAGGCAAGCTTGTAACAGCTCCAGTTGATGTCCACTTTTTTATTACTGCCATAACAGTAGAAATGGGCATGTTCAGGCAAGCAGCTATTCATTTTATAAGCATTCCCTGACTTGTGAAAGTCAACACACTTCTCCCCCATTTGGTTTATGTGTTCTCTTATCTTTCCCATGTTGATGGATGACTAAGGGAATTTGGCCTCTGTGTCACCTCATATTTGTATCCCAGTTAATCAGGAAGTCATGGATTACAGCCTACACCCTCCAATCAATTAAAAAATGTACAATTTAAATGGGAAACATGCTTCCACTACATTGTATTCACAATCATTTCCAGGGGTGCCAAAAATTGAGGCGCATGTGTTTTTGTTAGAAATAATTATTTCCTGATGAGGGATTTGGTTTTTTTAAATAAATTTATTTTAGTTAAAGGTTGGATTTTTCTCATTTTTTCAGTACAAGATGAAGCTACTTCACCAAAGGGTGGATTTTTTTTAAACCCTTTTTACTAATTTTTACAAGGGGTGTCAGTAATTGTGGAGGGCACTGTATGCTGGATTGTATAAAAGCATTAAACATGTGCAAATAGTCTGCACAACCATATGTAAACACAGTGACAGAAGAAGGGCTTGTGGCGAGTGTGCCTCACTCACGGAGAGATTCTGTAACACAGGTCAACTCGTCACTCCCATCCAGACAGTCATTTTTTCCATCACACAACGAGGTTTTCAAAATGCACGTCCCGTCAGAGCACTTCCATTCACTCTCTTCACAGTCTGAATTGGATAAGGGGTTTGGAAAAAAAAATGAGCCAACATTCAGCCAATTATTAAATTTTTTGCAACATATTTTGGAGAGTAATGGATGGCCCCCTCCAAATCATGTGTCAAGTTACAGGGTAATGTAAAAAGGAATAGGCTACGTTTAAAACTGCTGGGAAAGAAAGTAAAACAGAGTATGGACTTCAACCCTGTATCATCAATATGCTACCACACAGAACTGTATAGTACAGTTTTCATAATCTATCTGAAGCTGGACCACCCACCCAAAAAAGTACTCACCACAGTCTTGCTCATCACTGCCGTCACCACAGTCATTGACACTGTCACACACCCAGTAAATGGGTTTGCATCTGCCATTGGCACACACAAATTGTCCCTGATCACATTCTGAAAGACAATTCTCAATGAGTATTTTACTTGTGTTAATACTGGGGATTCCTGGTGCTGTTTGAATAAGGGAGTAGGAACTCACTGCATTGTATTTCATCACTCCGGTCTCCACAATCATTCCAGCCATCACAGTGCAGATGCTTTGCAACACATATTCCACTGGCACATGCAAACTGATCTGGACAGGCTGTAGGGATAAAGAAATTAGTGGCTTCACTCAAAAGATTAAATCTACCTATGTATATCTGGCATACATTTTGTGTATTTGTCTCATAATTGATTGTTATCAAGGCCTTATTTCTAAGAAAAATATCAAGGACATCCTGCACTTCAAATGATGGCTGTATGTTTGAGAACATCTTGTTTGACAATCAAAACAGAAATTAGGCCTCCAAACCATTGAGGATTTTTGCCATTTTAACACTTTTCTAGATCAATTAATAACAGGTTAAATTATGCAAAATTTTAACCATAATATATGGTTTTGGTCAATACTTGGAGTGTAGAGCATCTAAAATTGATAGAGTAAATTCTCATTGTCATACAATTTCCTTAATTTTCTGAGCAAAATTGCATTACACATGGGTGAAAAAATGATCATGCTCTGTTCATCTCCTGATGGATTCAGAGGCACTGATCATTTGCCACTTATTAAACATCAGCACCACCCTGTTTATTACTGATTGAGGTCTGCATAAACATATAGTAATTTCTGCTTATTAATCTTCAATTTGTCATTAATTATTGGTGCTTTAAAGCATTTTTAAGCATTCTAATATATACTGAAATAGTCACTGGGAGTTGCATAAATCCGTTGAGTACCAGCTGTAATCTACATCCCTAGAAACATCATTCAGAAATTAAATAATTATTTATTTAAACAGTTGTTGTAAATTTATATCCGACACAGTAAACACTCACAGCTGACTTACGGTTCACTGGGTCGTAGGCGTTGTATACAGCCATAAAACCTTTGTCTGTGTATGACTCATCTGAATGGAACTTGACTTCAAGTGTGTTGTTGCGGCTTGAAAGGGCCAGCATAGATTTCTCTCCACAATATCTGTAAGAAAAAAGGGAAAATACACCCTATAGCTGTTCTACAATGGTCAACAGACTCAGCTACTCTGAAAAGACTGGACTACAAGAAGAAGAAGAGAACCATTTGTCCATTTCCAATAATCCCCATTATTCAGCATTAGGTTTTGGTCAGCCTAGTATCTATTTCAGGAAGCACAGAGTATATGGCATGAAACACCAAGTAATACTAGTTCATCGCCAGACAGGCACACAAATGCTAACGATGATTTAGAGACAACAATTTGCTCGATTATTTATTTTCATAACTGCAATACCTATGGAAAATGAGAGCAAAAAATGTGAGGAACTTGCAAAGCTCCCTTCACCTTAAGTAGATCCAAGAATCACACTCATAATCCTGGAAGCTGGAAGCTACAGTGCTACAAAACACATCACCATGCCAACTCCTATCATATTGTCTATGATATGACAATACAAAATTACAATTGAAGAAAGTCAGTTTTTCTAAAAAATGACATGGCACACTTACTAGTATTAATACTTTCAAACCACAATAGTGAGATATTAGTGGACAGTAATTAAGTCAGTGCAGAATAACAGTCTTACTTGGTGCCCAGCACCTCTACGTAGTCCTTGTGGCAGACCTTAACATCCACTCTTGGTTCCTTCATTCGAAACAAAGTGAATCTCAGCTGGATTTTCATGTTTGCAGGTACCTGAAAGACAAAACAACCACCAGAACAAAACAGCCTAGCATTAGAAAAGTTATAAGGATGGATATAGGTTGCTATTTCTGTCATATTGATCACCTTTAAAAAATTTAACACATTTAGACCATCTTGAGTAAATAACCATATTTTCTATTAATAATTTTGACAGAAAAATGTGACCTTTTTTGATTATTTTGAATAAATGTAGTATTACAAGCAAATACAAACTGTGCTAATCTTAATGAAAAGCTTGCCTTCTACAACTAATAATTAAAAAGCAAAAAGCTATTTTATTTTAGGCTTTCAAGAAATAGATATGTCTAACTCCAGAAACAAAATAGAAAGCAATATATACAAATGTCTAAGGAGGTTTACATTTCTCAGGAAACGGTCACAATCACAGGTATTGATGGGTACAAAATGCTGACAGGAAGCTTAAATAAACATGGATTTTGAGTTGTCAGCATTACCTCAATAGTCCATTTGCAGTCCACAGAATTGGGGTAGAAGCTGGGGTAATGCGGGGAATTGAAACTCCCAGACATGTTGGTCATTCGCCCTCCACAACTGTTACCTTAAAAAGAATAACAAACAGACCAATCTGAACATATTTACCTGACAAATCACAAAACCCTCACTGCAAACAGAACACCTAACCTAAGGTACAGAAAGTCTGGAGTCGAGAAACTGTAAGCCCTCCACTTTGACCAAGTTGGCTAGGTCTATGGCTCTATGTGAGCTCCCTACTGAAATATTGAGTGGGGTTGCACAGGATATGACATGTTAGTACCTGTGGTTAAGGGGACAGCAATGTACTTGGCACTAAAGCCAGGTTTCTCCTTTCCACTGTCTGATATCAAGTTAACTGACATTATGTTGCCTGATGATACCACTTCAAGGGGGTTGCTGGGAGGCCTTTGACCACACTTCCTGTAGGATAAAACAGAAGTAGCGAGAACAATACTCCTAGAAAAGATTGCATTGTATTTCAGAGTAACCCGTTTTAAAATATTCAATTCAATTAAAGCCAAAAGCCAATAAAAGCCAGAAATAATACTAAATAAAAATATAATAGTCTTTTCCAAACACAGTTAAACCTGAGCTTGAAAAACATATCAGCTGATACATATAAAGAAATACTGAGTAGTTCAAAGACCAAACACCTTCAGCTGAAAGAATAAGAATTCTGCAAACATCTACCCAGTCTCAACCACTGCTTACACACACAAATCACAGATTTGTAGACATTGTCTCTAACTACATTTTTAGGCAGCATAATACATTTTCTATATAAAGGACAGTGCTAGATATGAATATGTCACATCTAGACTGGTGTACAAAAATGAAGACCACATGAACACAACAAATCATGCTAACACCTTACAGAGAGATCTGATCGACACCATTACAGGTGTGATATCATGACACCCACTGAACCAGCTTATTCTCCCCACAAATAATATCTCAAATTATAACACATTGTAAAATATAGCTATACATTGGCTAAGTGCCTTCCAAATGTTTTAAAATTTTACTGCAAATACAAATGATCCAGCCATATCTTTGTCTAGTTACAATATATACTGCACAGTGCCATGCTTAAACAGAATATTTTTAAGTGAACATTATTTGTCTGCACACACTGGAAACAAGGGCTAAAACCAAAATATGTTGCTTACATAAGTTCAGACCCTTTGCTAAGGTATCTCCTAATACACAAATGAAATGAACTGTCCTAATTAGGAACCCTCTTCACCTTGTCATTAGTCACCATCCCCCAATACCCTTGCAGTGTTTTCTACAAGCTTGTTCTGCAGAGAGTGAGCATGCACTTAATACCTAACAAATACATTAATTACTTTTCATTAGTAAAAACTGACAGTAGCGACAGTTTGGGTTTTCAAAGGCCGAAAAAAAACACCTTTATACTTTATTGCATCTGAAGTCACTAGCAATCCTATAACTTTTTTGCAAGAAAATCATCAGAAAAGATAGAAGACTAAAGGTGCATCAGACAACTCCATGAAAAGCTCTGCCTAATATTGGCTTGTATGAGATGCTAGTGAGAAAACCACTCCTACTCAGAAAAACCCATGTTAAACCCTTTTTGGAGTTTGCCAAAGTGAGCCAGTTATAACGTGAAAGAAGGTGTTATGGTCCAGCATGACTAAGCTTTTTATTTAGAATAAAATGTGCTTTATTTTGGGCAAAGGTAACACAGGCCATGTCCTGAAAAATATCAACATTCCCACAGTGAAGTATGATGGTGACAGCATCATGCTGTAGAGATACTTGTCACACTCCAGAACTGGCAATCTTGTAGGAACCGAAGAAATGATGGACGGCCCAGAGCACAATGATATACTGCAAATTAACTTGGGTTAGTCTGTTAAAAAAATAAATAAATAAATAACTGACGTTTCGTAGGAAATTTATCTTTCAGCTGGACAATGATCTCAAGAGTTAGTTGTACTGTCAGACTCAACATTAATTGTATTGAGAATCTTTGAAAATCAGTGAAATCTGTGTATCACGGTACTGGTAGACATGTAGCACCCAATCACACCTGGAAAGGCAGAAACTGGTACTTTGAGCAGCTCAACCCTTTTAAGACCCAAAGGTCAGGGAGGCTCATATATAACCAGAAAGGCCAGAGAACACCAGACAGGCAAAACATGGCATGGATGAGGCAGAGCAGAGCGCAGGCGCACAGTAACAAGGGGGACACAGGCACACAGGAACAAGGGAACCTAGAACAGGGGAAGGCTTGTCCATTTGTAGGCATTGAGTACCCATTGATAGGGGTGACTCTGGGCTCCATAGACTGGATCACTCTTGGCTACCCACATATAGTAATACCAGCCACTGAGACAGGCAGGCATACAGCGGCAGGGCCTAAGCGTCCAAGGGAACTAGAAGCTGGCTCAGAACGCTTCATGAGGCAGTATGATCAAGCAGGACCCACCAGGCACCCCTCCACAAGTGTTAAGAGGAGTTGGAGAACAGCACTCCTACTCATTATGCAAAGCTAGCAGATATGTGCGTACCGCTGCAGACCCAAAATTGTCACTACAGCAAATTGATGGTTACTAAAATATTTAGGTGTAGTGATCAGCATATTTTAGGTTTTTGCCTGTTTCCAATATATGCAGACAAATATTTTTAACACTGAATGTTTTGCTTGAGCGTGACATTGCAATGCAAATAAATGGACAGAGTTGTGTATTTAATTTGTAATCCAGCAATGTTTGAAAACATTTGAAGGGTGTTAATACTTAGGCAAAGCAACCCAGCCGCTGGGGAATGCATTGTGTGTTATGCGTTATGCGTTTCTCGGTGCCAGTCCCAAGCCCGTATAAATGGGGAGGGTTACGTCAGGAAGGGCATCCGGTGTAAAATTTTTGCCAAATCAATATGTAGACAACAAAACAGATTTCCATACCGGATCGGTCGAGGCCCGGGTTAACAACGACCGCCACTAGCGTTCTCAGCCAACAGGGTGCTGTGGAAAGTGGGCTTCTGTTGGCTGAAGAAGAAGGAGCCAAAGAGGAAGGAGAGGAGGAAGGTGTGTCTGGAGGCAGGAAGAGAGGAGGAAGGTTAGGAGAGTGGAAGTGACGGTAGGAACTTTGAATGTTGGTGGTATGACTGGTAAAGAGAGAGAGCTAGCTGATATGATGGAGAGAAGGAAGGTTGATATATTGTGCGTGCAAGAAACCAAATGGAAGGGGAGTAAGGCCAGGTGTATCGGAGGCGGGTTTAAATTGTTCTACCATGGTGTTGATGGGAGGAGAAATGGGATAGGGGTTATTCTGAAGGACCAGTATGCCAAGAGTGGTTTGGAGGTGAAAAGAGTGTCAGAGTGATGAGTAAAAAGCTGTAAATTGAAGGTGTGATGGTGAATGTTGTTAGTGCATATGTCCCACAAGTTGGGTGTGAGATGGATGAGAAAGAAAAATTCTGGAGTGAGTTGGATGAAGTGGTGGAGAGTGTATCCAAGGGAGAGAGATTGGTGATTGGACCGGATCTCAATGGACATGTTGGTGAAGGGAACAAAGGGGATGAGGATGTGATGGGTAGGTATGGTGGCAAGGAGAGGAATGCAGAAGGTCATATGGTAGTGGATTTTGCAAAAAGGATGGACATGGCTGTGGTGAATATGTATTTTAAGAAGAGGGAGGAACACAGGGTGACGTACAAGAATGGAGGACAATGCACACAGGTGGATTATATCCTATGTAGGAGGGTCAGTCTGAATGAGATTGAAGACTGTAAAGTGGTGGCAGTGGAAAGCGTAGTTAGGCAGCATAGGATGGTGGTCTGTAGGATGACTTTGGAGATCAAGAAGAGGAGAAGAGTGACAGCAGAGCCAAGGATCAAATGGTGGAAGTTGAAAAAGGAAGACTGTAAGGTGGAGTTCAGGGAGGAGTTAAGACAGGCACTGGGTGGCAGTGACTTACCAGATAGTTGGGCAACGACTGCAGAAGTGGTAAGGGAGACAGCAAGAAATGTGCTTGGTGTGACATCTGGTCAGAGGAAGGAGGACAAGGAAACCTGGTGGTGGAATGAAGAAGTACAGGAGAATATACAGAGGAAGAGGTTGGTGAAGAAGTGGGATAGTCAGAGAGATGAAGAAAGTAGACAGAAGTACAAGGAGATGAAGCGTAAGGCGGAGAGAGAGGTGGCGAAGGCTAAAGATAAGGTGTATGGCAAGTTGTACGAGAGGCTGGACACTAAGGAGGGAGAAAAGGCCCTGTACCGATTGACTAGGCAGAGGGACCGAGCTGGGAAAGATGTGCAGCAGGTTAG
>JAACJT020000110.1:17130070-17141513 GCA_009936485.2 Gymnarchus niloticus | reverse complement strand
GGATGGAGGGATGAATGAAAGAATAGAAGGGTGATGGATGAGTTTCATCAGTATGAAAGTAGTCAAGTGCTATACTTCTGCTGTAGAATACATTTCCAAATTTTGTGAATCTTGGATTCTACAGTTGGAACGAAGTTTCTAGCACCAGCAATCACACAATAAGAAATATGCGAGAGAACATATTGTGATTGCTGTAATGCAGTAATTATACGGTCAGCACAAGGGTGCTAAATGTACTGTATGTCAGTAAGAAATTATAGGAAATAATTAGATACATATTTATTATTGTGGTAAGAGATATGCTTGAATGGCTTGTTTATTTAAGAATTTTGTACTGTATTTGAAGAACATCTTCAGACATTCTTTGAAATTCTACAATCTGCAAGATCTTTCTGTGATATACCGAGTATTTAGTGGGTTGCTAAGGATTGATAAATGGACAAATAATTCCTTAAGTATGTCTTATACTAATTTTATATTTGTGTGCATGAATATGAAATATCTGGCCCATAAGCATAAAATTAACAAATAAATTGACACTTGTGAAAGCTTACAATATTTTTTTGCTTTCAAAACAGCCTGAATTGTGACAGTTTATGCAATCTTGTGCTGTACTATAAACAACAGAAATCTGAAAGTGAACTTTCTCCAATACAATTTTTATTTACCACATATACTGTTAATGCCAAAGGTGTTGGAAACATAAAGATACATTTTGATAGTTTTGGTTAAGATGAATAATGGGAATCGCAAGAATTATGAAATGTCTCAAGTAGTGAAGTTTTCTTTAAATGCTTTTGTCGGATGTAACTCCACCATAAGCAGAGTGGAACACACGCTGCTATTTATAGGATGTTTAGACTAGGGAATTGCGTGTATGGTAAAATTCATGGTATAAAACATAAATGCAAAATAAAACCTGTGTTAAACATCTGAGATATGTTAAAACACAGATATCTTGGCCTTGTATAATTAACTTAAGGATCCAGAAATGATCTGGTTTCTCTAATTTTTTTTTGTGCATTTTTGAGATACCATGTCCATATGCCACTGTCAGAATGCATATTAATGTTAAGATTTGATAGAATAAATGAACTGGACAACAGGACACTGGACAATTTGGGCTACATTGTGACGTTACCTATTGAAGGTTCACTAAGTACACTTAAAATTGTATTTAAAATCATTTGAATTGTGTGACATACCACTTCATTTTATAGTGCACAAGGTCCAGAATGTCCAAGGTAATGTGTCTAGCAAATGTATGAATTCGCCACACAGAATATGAGAACATGCTGAAGAAACTTACTTGATAAACTTGCCCCTTCTTGACCTTTTTTCATAAATTAGTAAAGTAAGGGTACAGTGTCCTCCTTAAGGTTTGTTTCAAGTAAGGTGCCCACAATGTCTATTTTTATGACACTGATGCCATATTCACATAAGCAGTAAATCTTGATTTCCCAAAAAACCCTGGGGAAAATTAAAGGGTTGATGGACCCATGGACATGGTCATGGCACACAGTTTTCTATAGGTCGCTTATGACTCAACTCAACATTGGAGAAATTGTCTCTGGGTACAAGCTCTTACTAGCTATCAAAGAAAAAATTTTTTAATTTCATATGCAGCAGATTTTGAACTGAGTATAATCTTTAAGCTTGTTTCAGTGGTAAAGTGAATATGCTGAAGCCTATAGTTGTTGTAGCCATCCACATTCAAGGTTAACGGCGAAGGCATTATTTGTTGGAAAGTTAAAATGATGGCACATTGTGGCAATATGATTTTTGAGGATTTGCCTGCAACTTCCACATACTTGTCTTCCCTTCTCTTTTCATCATCTCACATTGAATTTTTTATTCTCCATGATTTCCTGCTTCATTGTCTATGTCCTCAGGTATCCGAAACGTGCTACAGGGCATAATATTTGTAATGTTTATGTCCCTTTAATGGAGGGTAATTTGTGTTTAAAGAAACAAATGCATACTTCAATTTTAAACTGCATTCTGAAATGTAACTTGAATTTTAGAACATCCAGTCCATCAGCTGTTTGTGTTACATCGTCTTTGTACCTATATTGTACATTTTATTTTATACGTTGCTACAAATACTTAATGTCAGTCCTTGATCTGTTTCTACAAGATTGAGCAATGGGAAATTTAGGGGAGTATTTGAAGCGCTGTAGTGACCCGCTGCAGCCAGCGATCAAAATGTAGTAATATATGGACTATGTGGTATATTGGCTCAAGGAAAGTCACTGTGTGGTTTGTAGTCCTAGGGACTTGGACAACATCTAAACTAATTAAAGGCTTGGAAGGTAAAGATCGTTACTGTTCTCTAGTATTGTTTATTTAGAAAAGAAAACGCAATATCTGCATACAGATGACTTTGCACAGGCTAATGTACTTGGAAATCTAAACAGCACTTAAGTTGACGGCCTCAGAGATAAAACTGTCTAATGAATAATAAGTAGAAGATATTGTCATAGCATGAATTTTGCAATTATTAGCACGTCTGTAGATTATGCTAAAATAACTGACCAGTACATTAAGCCCACCATGTACTCAAATGAGACTCAACGAGGAAAATGTATCATGACTCAATTAGAAGGATAGAGTGAGAGGAGAGTGGCACACTTGAAATTCTGCAGGGAGTAGGTTGCTATGGTAACAAAGAACGTAGCTGGGCTCCAGTGGGAGGTGTTTCCACAGCAACCAGCCTGAGTGGCCATATGATGCTGCTAAGAGAGAAAGGAAAAATGGGAGTGAAGGGAGGAGTTGAAACACTAACACATATACATATGTGCATGTTTTATGCACAATTGTGTGTGGTTGGAGGGCACAGAAAAGTATTTGTAGATATATGGTACTAATTGGGTAATCATGAAAGGTATCACTGATGACTGCCTCGGATCCCCAAGATTCAGCACTGTAATTGGAGAAATTCATTCTGTTCTGTCCCTCACTTTACACTGATATTCATTGTCATGAGCACAAATGTCATGTAAACGTTTCTCTTCCTTACAAAGTGAAGAAATCAATTTTCTGGGCACACAATACATTAGTTTTTTAATTAGTCTTTAAATGCCACAATGCAGGGAATTTCTGAGTCTAATTATCCAAATACCGCGATGCATGAAATTTCCGATTCTGATTCTAATTCTCTAAATACCACAATGCAGGAAATTTCTGATTCTAATTATCTAAATGCCACAATGCATGAAATTTCCGATTCTGATTCTGATTCTCTAAATACCACAATGCAGGAAATTTCTGATTCTAATTCTCTAAATGCCACAATGCAGGAAATTTCTGATTCTAATTCTCTAAATGTCACAATGCAGGAAATTTCTGATTCTGATTCTCTAAATACCACAATGCAGGAAATTTCTGATTCTAATTATCTAAATGCCACAATGCATGAAATTTCCGATTCTGATTCTGATTCTCTAAATACCACAGTGCCGGAAATGTAAGGACCAGGGAACAGCAATGAGTTCTTTGTCCCAGGCTTAGTTTTAGACTGCTGTTATCTGCTGCAGCTGCACATCCATCACGTCTCAGCACCAAGGAGAATGCCTCTCCGCCCCACTTACTGCAAATCCTTCTCCTCCCCCACGCTTACAAAGCTGAATTTGCATACCTGACTCAACTGTCACATGGCTGCCTAGTTGGGGGCAGCCAGGAAGCAGAAGGAACACAATGCAGACAGAATAATTTATTATTATTATTATTATTATTTATTGTATGTTTTGTAAAGTCACTCTTAAAGCAGTACATTTTCGAAGATAATGTGCATTATTACATGAAAAGAGTGGCCTTTACCTCTGCCCTCATTTTGATTTTGCAGTTTTTACTCGGCAAAATGGCCTTCCTCATCAAGGTCTGGAATTGTCAATGATGTGTGGTTTAGAATGTCTGTGCTTATGGCACAGTTTGCTTAGTGGACAAGGATTAGGGTATGCTGCGGTACAGTGCTGCATAGAAAATCTGCAGCCATCACCATAGCCCAGGAGACCTGGCAAATGGGGGAAGAGAATGCTGGCATACAAAGGAGCTGAATCAAACAGCACCTGTTCAGGCTGCCTGAGATGAGGCACATTTTGGAAAATCACAAAGTCTTGGTCTCCGGATAGTGATGGAAGTGATTTCAAAAAACATTAAGTACATAAACAGCACAATGGGGAGACAAAGCAACCTGGAAAACAGGTTAATGACTAATGGAAGCTAAAATGCTTTGTGTCTAGTTTGAAATCAGTTCTAATAATCTGCTTAAAACCATTGTATTCTTAAGTTTTATCAAAAAAATTCATACATTAATTTATATTTCAATATGTGAGTTAATCATAGGTTGATTTAAATTCTCAATTTAATATCTGTGTGCCACATGAATAACGGTTGAAAAAAGCTACATATCCCAAATCCAATTTTATACAATTCCTTAATTTCCGGTAATCTGCAAAAAGAAGCGTCATATTTCAAGGGAAGAAGAACAATTTCACAGTCATTACAGGTTGCATTTATCGGATCAGCTCTATTTTAGTTTAATATGGCTAAGTACCTATTTGCAATGTTCCTATTGACTTGGGTGCTCATCGTTTTTGCTTTGTGTCATTTTGTCAATGAACAGTGTGAAATAAACATTAACCGAAGGCTTTATTTTTTTAAGGCCTTGGGGGTAATATTGTCGCAACTGAGCTGTTGATCAGCTTAGCTCTGTGTATAGTAAGAAAGCAATTATAGAACCTCCAGCATTGTGAGTTTGTTCTTACATTTCTGTCTTTACATTGCAGGTTATTTATTTAGAGGGTGTTTTGTTGCTTGCTTCTTTATGCACACTTTCTGTATTCAACCAAGGTACAACAAAATATCCTCCTTCTATGCAAATTGCATGCCCTGTGAGAGGTCATTGCCATTAGATATTGTCAGTCTCTGCATGTTCAGTGCCAAGCTACTACCAGTGTACAATGTAGTGTGCTTGGAAGGGATATGCACTCATACTACTGCTAGTGTAGTTATTGGTGGCAATGGGGAAGAAAAAAAAAAAAAAATTCTCTAGAACTCTACTAATTTTTGCCTCATTGCTGCAGGAGAGAACCTTGATCTGGTTCACATGAGTTCATGAACCTAGGTGTATTACTGCTACATTAGTGATGATATCACAAGTGTATATAATGATAGCAAGTTGAAAACAGAGAAGACTTCCTCTGCTTCCATGCCTCAGGATCCCATTTGGCACATGACTCACACGGTCGTCTGTCAGAACGTGGTGGCTGAGGAGAGTGAGAGGGAGCCAGACCACAGGTCCATCTCTGTCACTTTGGAACCATTTTCAATTGAACTATCACTGCACATGGCCATTGGAACATTCCCATCTATTACAACCCCCCTGAATTGGAATGAAAGCACATTCATTTACCCTATGACAAATCATAGCTAATTTAATTGAGAAAAGATGGTTATTATTGCTATCATTATTACTACCTTTTTCATTGATCTGTTTAGGGTGGAAAAAATGTCATAAAATATGTTTTTTTGTAAAGAAAAAAGGACTCACTTAAAATGGCCATTTAAGGGAACAATATGCTACTTTTAGATCAACCTTTGGATGTGTATTCAGTTTTAATAATGCAATGTTATGTAATGTAATGTTAAATATACTCGTAGCATTAAGGAAAGAATGTAACTCTGTGATTTCAGGGGCTGATAAATAATGTTGTGCTTGTTGAAGAATAAGGTTAATTGCAAAGTAATAATTTTACTGGAAAAAATCTCACATATACCCAGTACTGACCTCCTGAGGTTATCTGTGAGTGTGCATGCAGTATGAGTCATACGGAGATATCCATCTGATCAAAGGTTGGAGTTCTTGGGAAGAAGGACCTCTGGATCCATGGATGATTCTTCATGTGGGCAGGTCCTTATAGCAGGACTTTTTAAGGGAGATACCTCAGCTCTGTGACTATCTGACATTAGGGGGCTACCTTCTTTTTGTCACAACCAGATTGTTCTACAAAGGTTATGTTTATAAGAATCAAAATTTATTCACTTGACATATATCATTAAGCACTGGATTTTTTTTTGTGAAATACAGATTTTCATGCTATAACAGTAAATGATAATCGTGTTCTTCAACTGCTATGCAACATTAGATATTTGTGGCATCTCAAGCTGAAAACTAAAGTGCTTTTATTGACCACAGACCTCAAACTTTAAATGTGGCTGAAGTCTAAGCTGTGCCATATGATCAAGCACCTTCTGGGATCTTTGAGTAATGCAAAGCTGTCAACAGACAAAAATTTACTTCTCCACAACCATTTCCCTACATGTTTTCAAAAATGCCGGTGTTAAACTGCTCATTTGTACTGCACTTAAAAATGAGCTGTGATTCATTTTTCAGTGTTGCCTTTGCATGAATTGACCTTTTTCACCAATGCCTTTTTTTCTGAATGATCTGTATGGTATCAAAATCATTATAGTGATGTATTTTGGTCTAAACAGCTGGGTTTTATAGAAGTAATTATGATAAAATGCATTGATTATCAGCACACCCCAGGCAACCAATTTTAGTATTTTTGCTATGGATCAAGTCAGGAGCCATAATACTTAAAATTTTTCTGGTAACTTGTTTCCAGCATTAATTCATTATTGTTATTTTTTGTTCAAAAATAACACAGATCTTTTTAAGAACCAGCATTTACTAACCTTTTACAAATTTATTTTAAGGGCAAGATGTCTAGGTAGAGTTGCACAGTAAACGATCATACAGGACAGAGATGATTACACAGGACAGGTATCCATGGATACTTACACGGGACGGGGATTGAGGGATAATTATAATTACACAGAACGGGAATGCAGGGATGATTACACAAAACAGGGACTCAGTTATTATACAGGACAGGAATGTAGAAATGATTACATACAATATGGGTACAAGGATGATTACACTGAACAGAAATACAGGGATGATTACCTAAGACAGTGGTGCAGGAATGATTACACCATGCAGGAATGCAGGGATGATTACACAGGACGGGAATGCAGGGGTGATTTCCCTGGATAGTGGTGCAGAAATGATTACACCTGGCAGGAATACAGGAATGATTACACAGGATAGGGACCCAGGGATTGCACAGGACCGGAATGCAATTTATATCAGTACGTAAAGCTAGGGAAGGCTGCAGTCAGTAGAAAGGTGTAGGTTAGGGGTTAGGCAGCCTTCCAGCTTGCAGGCCATCTGTGCTGCTGAGTACCACACACAGAAACAACCAGGCTGACCATGTAGCCCATCACAGTTATTAATAAGCAGGTGGAGAAGCCCAGATTTCTACTGCCTTTTGGATTTGGAACTGACTGATCTGAGAGGTTTCAGGAATATGAAGTAGTGGTTGTTACATTTAGTGTACAGGTATATATCCATCTGTGGTTGCCTTTGTTGTGCATAGACCAGTTGCAGCAATTAGTCCATTAAAATAAATTTGCTTTGAGATTTTACAGTGTAATAGTAAAATAAGTGACTCTAACTATGTACTAGATTTGAATTTGTAAAAGTTGGATGGATTAACAAATGAATGTTAAATGAGGGGGGGAATTAATTCTGTTTGAATTTGCTGCATCACACTCAAACAGCAACAACAGACCTGACTAACTACAGAAGAGCCCCTCCCATCTGTTCTAATCTCAAGCTTTCCCATGCTGGGAGGTTAACATCATTGCATTTCATGAAGTCATCCTGCAAAGAAGAACAGGTGATGAATTTTTAATCTGGCAGCACTGCATCATGTGGAAGAAAAATGCACTTCCCAGACACTGACTCGAGTGTAACTGCCAGAGCTCTTTTGTCATGAACCATTTCCAGACCTTGCATAAAAAAAGCCATCATTGAGGAAAAAAATTGCATGACTTTGCTATTGGTCAATGAACTTGCCATGCACTGCAGTGCGGAAGTAAGGTGAAGTAGGAACACAACGAAGCAGACACTGACTTAGTAAGTAGTTAGGGGACAGAGGTAGAAAAACAGGATTGGGCTGATGGAGCCTGGTTGGGCGTACAGAGGGAAGTGGAAACCAATTAATGGATCTAGGCTTGTGTCAGCAGCCAACTATTAATGTTGAGCTTGGCATTGCAGTGTGTAGTTGTCAAGGCTCTTCTTGTCAGCTAGTTTTGCTCCTTTAGCACTGAAGTCTAAGGCTGATCAATGCTGGTCTGTGCTGGGGGTGGGTATGTGTATTTGGAATCCAGCGTTGTCAAGCCATTGTTTTCAATGACTTAGTTTAATTGTCTTGTTTAGTTAACCTTGGGGGAAAACAGTACTTGCATATCTGCAAATACTTGCAGATTTTTATGATTGTTGACAGATGTTTATTATCATTCATAAAGTTTTATGATCCCTGTTATAGCAATATAAGCTGTGAAGTCTTCTTTTCTCATTGTTGTAGTTCTTCACAGACTGTTTTAGTACTCTTTACATTTATTCTTGTAGTTTTTGAATGGCACAATGAGAAGAGTATATTAACTAAAGTACTGTTTAGTGAATTTTATTCAAAATATACATTAAAACAGTTCTATACTTCTGCATCATGGATACTTTATGGAGTTCACTCATGTATCATTTTTGTTGTTGCTCTTAATTACCACATGCTCAGCCTGATAAACAGCAAGCTGCATTTTATAAATGTATATATTTAGAAACAAATTACATTATTAAACTATATACTTTAAATACTGTTTCTGTTTGTTGTATTTTCTTAACTCCCAGAACGTTGATTTGTTGCCAGGGTTGAGTAAAGGATTTACAGGGTGATTGATCTGTCATCTAAACAGAATTTCATTCCCTGAGATTTTACGCAATGTATGGTGTAACCTGGCACAACCATCCATCTTTTAACCACTGGTAGCATATGGTGCAAAACAGGGGTACACCCTGGATGCAAGAAACCTGTGTCACCCAGGTGGAACATGTAAACTCCATACACAGGTGGGATTAAATTCCCCAACCCTGAGGGTGCCAGGGAACAGTGTGACCCACTGAGGCACAGTGACTGGAAAAATTATCTACAATAATAAAGCCAGCCATCTGAATTTAATGAATGCTTTCCTTTTAGGTGTAGGTTTCAAGCATCAATTCAAAGCCTGTCAAGCATCATCTTAACAGCTGACTGTATATATTGTAATAGAATCCATTTTTCAACTGCTGGAGATGGTCTGCCTCTCTAAGATATCATACTGTATATTCTCAAACTTTCTGTCATTTAAATGTCCCAGTGTTTTCCTTTGTCATTTATTGGTTTTTCTTGTTTTTTATTTCTGTTGTTTTCTTGCCTGATATTTACGAATCTCTGCCATGAATCTGAATTTAAGGCAAAGATTGAAATGCTAACCACAGCATAATAACAGCAGATAGAGGATGACATTTCAGTTTTAATGCCATGTCATTTCTTTTACTGTGGTGCTTGAAAGTGAACCCTGAGGAATTTTCAATATTTCTGCATAAATATGACTTCAAACACCATCAGATTTTCACACAATTCCTAAAAGTATGTGACGAGAACACAATTGAACAAATGAGACAAAAATATCATACTTGGTCATTTATTCACTGAAGAAAATGATCCAAAGTCACAAATCTGTGAGTGGCAAAAATATGTGAACCTTTGTTTTTAGTATTGTATATATTTTATCTCATTTGTTTAATTGTGTTCTCTTCACCTACTTGTAGGACTTGTGTGAAAATCTGATGATATTTCAAGTCATATTTATGCAGGAACATGGAAAATTCTGAAGGGTTCACTAACTTTCAAGCACCACTGTAAATTTTTTGTCTGACATCCAGGTAGAGTAAAAAAATATAAGAATTTGAACATGAGTATGCAGATTATTAATTCAAGCAAGGCAGTTGTATAGCTTTTACCATTCATCCATCCATACATTCATCCATCATCCATCTTTCAACTGCTTATCCATTACAAGATGGTTTGACCAAAAACAGAAAGAATAGCCAAGCAAGAGCTATTCTTGTGAAGATTTTCATGACTTTTGAACAGTTGTACTCTGATAGTGTTTGAATTTATTTTTTTAGCACCTTTCACAACACAATTGCCCCAAGGCACTTAACAGGAGTATATGATAATTACTTAAGAAAAAAGGAAAAGGCCAGAAGATAATGGAGGAGAGGAACCAAAAACTTCTCAGCAATGAGGAAAAAAAAAGCCCAGAAGGTCCAAGGTCAACTGGCTGCCCCCCATGGGCATGCTACCATTATACAGTGCAGGGAAAGATATATGAACAGTATATCCAATATATGCTATGGTGGCAGGGGTGTGCTGGAAAAGATGTCTGACACCTCTCGCTCGTGTCAGTGTCCTCATATCACAATGGTGCTGACAGTGGGGTCAGTGCAGAGAAGAGGCAATTGTTCTCAAAACTGGTTGAGAACAGGCACGTCATTGGCTATCAGTAGACTCATGTAGCTTAAGACACAAAAGAGGGACCATGAAGGGTAATCTTTGTTCTTGACTGCTATCTTGGACGGCTGAAATTTTAATCTAATCTTGCCTTATATCTGAGCCAGGGATTTATATCACCACTTATTGCTGCCTGTCTAACTTTTAGGTTCAGGCCCAGGGCTTGAGAGATACTGATATGGATTGTGTTATTGATCGGAGGAGCACGGTGATACAGTTGCAAGCACATACCATTGATTTTTGACATGGGGGAGGTGGGAGTACTAGGGTGTTTCAGCTCTGGGGCAGAGAGGGCTGGCAGGTTATCTTCTCAAATGTCCGGAAGTCTTTCTTGTGGTATTGACCTTCCCAAGTCAAAGAGGCAGGTTTGTTCAGTCTTGACCCATATCAGTTTGACAGCCCAGACCAGCAGCTCTCGAGAGAGCAAGGTTTATACCAGCCCACAGTACAGCACCGTGAAGGTTATGCATTCAGAATATATAGGAATATATGTAATAAAATATGTGCTTTAGTTGTATTGTGGCTTTTGTCTTTTTAAGGCAAAATGCAATTTAGTATTCCTACCTATTTCTTAACATTGAGACTGGATTCTGGAGCAGAAAAGCAATCACCAACCAGGCTTTGATTGTATACAGTAACAAGGTCATTGCCTTAGGTTTTGCATGAATTCTTGGCACAAAACAAATTGTAAAGTCTCTGTACTTTGTAAGGCCTTCTGTTAAATTCAGCAGATTATTTAATTGTTCAATACTATTCCGCCAATCACCAGTACCAGCCAATGAGCATCTATGTTAATACTGTATTTGTACACATTCAATTCGATTCAATTTTATTTATATAGCGCTTTTAACACGGAGCGCAGTCGCAAAGCGCTTTACATAGTCCCGGGCCCACAGTCCCCAGAGGGTAAGCCAAAGGCGACAGTGGCAAGGAAAAACTCCCTCAAGAGGAAGAAACCTTGGGAGGAGCCAGACTCAAAGGGG
>JAACJT020000110.1:17112718-17127991 GCA_009936485.2 Gymnarchus niloticus | reverse complement strand
GGACAGCTGAAGTGGAGGGAGGGCACTTAGGCCAGCAGACGATATGAAGATCTCTTGAATCCGAGACTCCAAGGGAAACACCCCATAAGAGGGGGGCACAGGGGAGAGAGAATATGCATGAGAACCAGAACTTGTATCTTATATATTGCATTCCTCATATATTTAACTATGATTTTAAATGCTTTAAATTCAGACACCTGAGGAAAGTTCTTTGATCAGCCATGACTCATGCTGCATAGCATCTGAATTCTAAATGGCTACTTGTGTGTTGTCCATCTTTCGGTCTGAACTGTCTAATTCTCCTGCACTGCCGATACAGTACTTTTGTATAGTGAATGGAAGATATTTTGTGTGTTTTCCTTTGCGTGTATTTCTGATTATTGCAGCATTGCTTTGTAGTGCTGTACCTGCTCAATATACAAAGGCAAACACTGAGGCAGCTTTTCATTCTCGGATACAGAGCAGAGTAAAAGCAATTTCACAAAGCCAGATTAGGCTTGAATCAATGGCTTTTTTCTGAATATGATTACTAAGGTCAGTCACCCTTGTTTGACACTACAGAAATGCATGATATGATTATGAACTGTACTTAGTGTGAAGAGAAGCATCAGGAGTGATACATAGTATGTTAATGAGTCATCATTCTCTACTGGCCTAATGTGCATAATCTATCCCCTTCTTTGCTTCCCCTACCTCCCTTTGCACGGTTTTACTGTACTGAAGTGGTCCAGAATTCAAGGAGTTTATTTTAATAAGTGCCATGCACCACCCTGCAGTATTTGTTCCATGCCGGCATCCCCGTTGTGCTCCTGACAACAAAATGAGGAGATCCACGGATTAGTACCAGTGTGTGAGCAGTTGGATTTGTAGAGGTGAGAGGCTGCTGAACCTCTCCTTTTAGTGTTCCTCTATCCTAAGTCATTCACTCAAAATGACATTCATTAATGTCAATGGGTCATTTAGCATGAGAAGCTTATTTCAGCACTCATGTCATTGGAGCACAGCTGTACTGAATACTGTTTTATTTGAAAATATTTTCAAATGAACAGGTTATATACAGGAAGGGTACAACTGGCAAGTGCATTCATTTTCAAATGCTCTTTCTGAGTCTGCCCAGGCTTTGCATTACATGGCTAGCCAGTATCATTACTAATTTGTCTGTCTGCATTGCACTGGTAACATCTACTTCCTCTTTCTCTTTTCTTTTCCCTCTACCTCATTCCAGGCTCTCTCCATGGCTGAGGTAAATGGACCAGGCCCCCAAGCAGCTGAACCACAGATTGCAATGTCCTGCGGGCACCAGATATTGCACATGAACCTGGAAAGTAGCCAGTGGGAGCCTGACCCCCAAGGCAGGCAGGGTTGCTTCACTGAGCCCAGCCAGATCCTGTCCTACTGCCAGGAGGTACAGTTTCACACCTGTCCTTCTACTTCTCAATAAGATGGTCATACATGCTTAGCAGCAAGACTTTACATCGGGGTGGCATCTTCTTGGACACACACACTGTACACACAATTCTCTATTCATCTCAAATTGGGATTGTGCAAATATCCTTCACACACAATTTGTTCTGTTACACTTTGCTTCTGACAAATCAGTTCTTAGATGCACAAATATTTCATATCTTCCTTTTTAGTTATAGTAGAGCAAATCAGACAGATTATGTATTGTCCAAATTAAACAAAAAACGACACCTATGTAAGAAGAGTTATACTTTAAATGAAGTCATTTGATATAATAAATATGGCAGATCCTGCCGCTAATCAAAAAGCTTGAATACAAGTTAAATGTCTTCACTGCATTTTTGTAATCATAGTATTTGCTCCCTTCTACATAACACACATACTTCATAGGACACCCTCAGTGCAAAGAACAGATATATTTTTTATAAAATGCTTAATGTGGGTTTTCCTTTTTCCTTTTCAAACAGGACTCATGTTGATTTTTTTATAACTGTATAAAAGGGTTATTGGGCAGAAAAAGAAATATAAATATTTTTTTGAAAATTCAGCCCACATCCATATCTTTCCCATTCCCTGCCTGACTTTGATACCTCCCTTGTCAGCCACATTTCTCCTTCTTTATCATCAAGTTTGCTCCCATCTATCAATCAAAATATACTGTAAAAATCCTGGGGTGAAGTGACTTACCTAAAAACTAAAGAATAAAAGCCTTCATGTTAAGTAAGGCAAACGTCGCCATCTTGTGGTCAAAGAAGTTAGTGTGTATGACAGCAGTAATTAGATACTGTTGAAAAAGGATTTAATACTCAGTTCATTTTCTTATGGATATTTCACTAAAACACTAATTTCTCTAAAGATTTGTGACCTTGACATTCATTTTTTAATTAACATTGAAATTTGCAGAATCTTTTTACCCTATTTCATTATTCCATGTAAAGATCACGTATGCCAAATTGTCATTTTTGGTAGCAGTATCATTCAAAGCAAACCCTAACCAGGTCTTCGAATGTGGGAAGGCAGTTGAAGAATGGGGAGACGACTGCACTTTATACTAGTTTTCTGTTAATAAATGGCATCCTCTTGTAATTTGGTAGCATCAAATTGTTTTAGTCTGTTGCATGAACTGCCATCCCTTTTCATTCTGCCCTTTCTTTGCCATTGTATCCCTCTTTTTTCTTTTCTCCCTGCTTTTCCCCACATTTCTTCATTGTTGCTTTCCAAATGTTTGTGCCCTCCCTTCTTGTTCCTCCCTCCACTCCTAATTACCTTCCCGGTGTATCCAGATGTATCCAGCTTTGCAGATCTCACGTGTGGAAAAGTCCTTAAGCCCTGTCACTATTCCTGCCTGGTGTAAGAAGGGATGGGGACACTGTCAGACCCGTCCCTTCATTGTCATGCCTTATCGATGTCTAGGTAAGAACCTGCCATTCGCATCTAAGAAGTCTCTATTTCTCTATTATTGTTGTAGTTTTTACTATTGTTGGGAGTGGCATTTCTCCTCTTTTGAGTATGTTTTTACTACTCCAGTTAGTGCAACTCTTTCCGAAAGATGAACTGAAAACTGAAAAAGATTAAAAATATATAATTAAAGCCATCAATTTTTAATCTTTTGGTCAACATGAGGGTTGTTGATGTGTCAGGTGCTTTGTTTTAGTTGCTTTCAGCTTGAACTAGAGGCACTGAAAATTTTACAGCATAACACACCGATATTATGCTGTTAATTCCCTGGTTGAAAGAGCTTGGTTATAGTACTAATTTTTCATTTGAACTTGAAGAGATATATTAATTACATCTTGACCTAAAAAATCTGTGATGGAAAAAATCTCATGTTCAGTGAAACTTCGGTGTAAATTTCGTAAAATCTGTTTATAATCTGCCTGACTACTTTGTTAATGTGTATTTATGTGCAGGGGAAAGAACTGTCTTTCTTTCATTTTATAGTGTTACAAATAATGTTAAAGCACTAAGATTGTTGCATTGCTTGTATATGCCAATAAAATATCTGAATTATGAAACTGCTACACAAACACAATGATTAAATTTGTTAAGGTTAACTGTTATACACTTACCCACTTCATGTAGCTTTCCTTCTTTCTTTTCCCATTTCTCTCCTTGTTGCAGTGAGGGAGTTTGTGAGTGAGGCCTTGCTTGTGTCAGACCGCTGCCGCTTCTTGCGCCAGGAGCAGATGGAGAACTGTGAAAGCCATGTGTACTGGCATGGCATCGCCAAGGAGGTGAGGTCAGCCTGTCAACACAGCCAATTGCTTAAAACAACTGCATCCCACCTGGACAAGGCTGAGAATAATCAGCATGATGGTACAAGCCCATTAAATATACTGTGAAAGGGCAACTGTATCTCCCAGTTCACTGCTCCTGTCACCCTGCTCACTGTCTCTGTTGCTTAATGAAAGAAAAATGACTAAATATACACATTTATCATGGTAACTAGCTTCATGCCCTGTCCTTCCATAGATAAGCTCTAAACATTTCGCAGCCATACAGTGGATTAACAATGATGGAAAATGGATGTAAGAATTTTTTTTCACAATAGCTGTTGCTTTTGTTTAGGCCTGCACAGCCAACAGGTTGGAGCTACATAGCTATGGGATGCTTGTGCCCTGCGGTGACCGGTTTCGTGGCGTGGAGTATGTTTGCTGTCCAGGGCGGGGGGGCCCCAGTGGGAAAGGAGAAACTGCAGGAGAATTGTCCCAACTCCCCTACCAAACTCAGGCCACCACTCGAATTAGCACCGGGTTAGTCTCTCTGCAGCCCTATTTACCAGATATTATCTTAACACACCCCCCAGTAAGACTTTGATCAAGATATACTGTAGTTGAAGAGAATAATGAGAGTGACAATAATGATTGTTGGTCTTTATATTTATTAGGGCCAAAGTGAATTCCCCCACCCCTAGCCCTTCTGCTGAAGCTGAAGTATATGATGAGGAAATTAAGGAAGAGGATGAGGAGGAGCAGGGGGAAGAGGAAGGAGGAGTGAAAGATACAGAGGAGTATGAGTACTCCATTGACTCTGGTACCTACCAGGCCTCAGACTACATGGATTCCTTCTATTATGAAAAGAGTGGCCAGACCAATCACGACTCTACCACGACTGCCCCACAAACCAGAGGAGACAGTTGTGAGTACTATTCACATTGAGGTTACCATTTTACTATTCATTTACTTAGCTGGCAGACGTCATTAGGAAAACACTTGTTTTCCTAATGAAAGTTTACATTGAAGCGAATGTGAGTACTCATTTAAGTACAAAATGCACTAAAAATAGCTGAAGGACTAGGTTAAATTTGCACTGGTGTTTTTATTTCGTAAAAAGATTTTCAGAGTGACTTGGGTAGGGGAGGTTAAAAACCAGCGAGATATTCTGCATCCCATTAATCATATCAAATTCACAATCTTTCACCACCATTTTCTTGAAGCTAATTGCCTATTTGTCAATTTTCATTCTTTTTCCTGCAGTGTATCACCTCCAGTCCTACCTCAGGACTTGGTAGTTTGCAAAAAAAGTCTGATATAAGAAGAAAGCCATTTGTCACCTTTGAGTAGCAGGAACTTGTCCCATAGTCTTCCTCAGGTTAAGTTAGGTACAGTGGCAAAATCTTTACTACTTACCATCTTTATGTACCAAACTTTATTTCAGTTCCAACACCCCGACCGACTGATGGGGTAGATGTGTATTTTGAGATGCCAAGTGAAGATAGTGAGCATGCCAATTTTGTGCGTGCCAAACTAGACCTAGAAGAAAGAAGAATGAAAAGCATCAATGAGGTGAGAAACAGAATGACTCACAAAAAAAAGAAGGTAGCAAAGTATTGGAACCAATAAGTAAATGAAGGCAGGAGAAAGGGTTTGTTAATGCCAACAATTTAATTAAAGCAGGGTTGTTCAACCATTCTTAAACCAAGAACCCCTAAATGAAAATATACCAGAGGTAGGGACTCCACTACCAGTAGTGCATGACCACATAAATGACTATAAACTATGGATTAGGGGCAGGACATTAATAATTCTATTGCCCCCTGGAATATATTTGGCTCCAACCCAATTACCATTGCCTTAACTAGATGAAGATGCTGGCATTTAGTGAATTTCTCATCATCTGGAGCCTGTACTTAATAGTTAAGGCCCTACATTAATGACAGTTACATTTCCAACTAGTGCCAGTCTTTGTATGGCATTGTATCTTTTTCATTTATTTATTGCATGCTCAAAGCCCTATGTGGCTTCACAGGCATCTGCAGATATGTAAAAGAACAATTTGAGGTTTCACATTTTTTCTACCTTAGATTATGAAGGAGTGGGCTGAGGCTGACAACCAGTCCAGGAACTTGCCTAAGTCCGACCGCCAGGCCCTCAATGAGGTAGGAAAAAAAGAGAAGAGGAGCAGATGGCTATTCAAAATGAGAATTTAAAGTTTTTACAGTTTTGTGACATTCTTTCATTTTACTCCTGTACAGCACTTTCAGTCTGTTCTTCAGACCCTTGAGGAACAGGTGGCTGGAGAGAGACAGAGGTTGGTGGAGACACACCTCGCCAGGGTGGTGGCCACACTGAACAACAACCGTCGACTGGCCCTGGAGAGTTACCTGACTGCAGTGCAGAGCACACCACCCCAGGTGAGATCGGGCAAAACAATATAATGGAGGGTATGAAAGACAGGAACTGGATGGCTAGAAAAAAAAAACAATGAAAAACCAATCTGGTCTAACTGTTACTCTGTTCATACTATCTTTCGTGGTCATTCAGAAATATATACATATATATATATATATAAATAACTATTCTGCATGGATTCCTTTGTCCCCCAATCCCCTCCCTTTCTAACCACCAGAAAGAGCGTGTGCTGCAGGCTTTAAAGCGTTACATGGCTGCTGAACAGAAGGACCGTAGACACACACTGAGACACTACAGGCACATTGAGGCAGTGGACCCCCAGAAGGCAGAGCAGATGAAGTTCCAGGTAATAGTTTTTGAGAATTGGAAAGTGGGTCTTTACTGTTAGATATGGAGAATATGTGAGAATGAGGCATGTAACTGAGGATTCTCAGACTGAGATGCAAAGGGAGAATAAATACAATAAAGAGTTATAAGTAGCACCTGTAAATCAGTTTTTGAATTAAACCTTTTTGCCTGTTTTTCAGTTTGCTTCTACTGAATTTTTAAAGCGTTGACTCTGCAGGACCTGTTGCTTTCTGCAGGTCTATACCCACCTTCATGTGATTGAGGAGAGGATGAACCAGAGCCTGGCTTTACTTTATAAGGTCCCTGTACTGGCAGAGGAACTGCATGATGAGATTCGTGAGTTCATCCCATTTCGTTTCCTTTTTCATCTCTCAGAAATTTTCCTTGTGAATGAACCAAGTAAAAGTTACTCTCTCCACAGAGGAGCTGGTGAGATCAGAGAAGGGTGATATAAGTGAACTGATGACTACCTCCTTCTCTGAGACACGTACCACAGAGGAGTTACTGCCAGCTGAGAGTGAGGAAGAGAAGGATGATGAAGAGGAAGAGGAACGAGCATTTCAGAACCGACCTTATCCACCCCGTATTGGTTGGCTGTTCATTTTTTCTGAAAATACTCACACTAATTTTAGTGTTTGTTCACTGGCCAAAGTGAATACTCCTATACCGGCTAACAGAAAATAATATTGAATGATTAATTGATTACAAATTACTGTTATTTATTTATTGAATGTAGTTATCACATACAGTACATTAAATGTCTTGTGACATGAAATAAGCAATATTACTGACCAGAATATACTATATGGCCAAAAGTACAGTGCCGTGAAAAAGTATCTGCCCCCGTCCTGAGTTCCTCTATTTTTATTAATAACACTTAATTGTGTCTGATCTCCAAACAAATTTTTTATAAGACAAAAGACAACCTGAGTAAACACAATAAACAGTTGTCAAGTGATCTTGTGATTTATTGAAGAACAAAAACTCCCCGAAACCTACAGATAAAGAAATTAAATATGAAAAAATGAAATGTGAAGAAATGAGGGGTGGCTCAAGACTTTTGCACAGTACTGTAAATCACCCGTGTGAAGAAGTAATTGCCCCCAAAGCTTAATACTTGGTTGGGTCAACTTTAGCAGCAACAACTGCAATCAAATGCTTCCGATAACACGAGATCAGTCTTTTACATCACTGTGGAGAAATTTTGGCCCACTTTTCTCTACAAAATAGTTTTAATTCAGTCACATTGGAGGGTTTTCGACTATGAACTGCCCTTTACAAGTCCTGCCACAACATCTCAATGGGGTTTAGGTCAGGACCTTGACTAGGCCACTCCAAAAATTATAATTTTATTTTTTTTCAGCCATTCAGAAGTGACTTGCCCTTGTGCTTCGGATCGTTGTCCTGCTGCATAAACCAATTGCACCTGAGCATCAGATCACAAACTGATGACCAAACATTCTCCTTTAGTACTTTTTGGTAGAGAGCTGAGTTCATCCTTCCCTCAAATATGGCAATTTGTCCAAGCCCTGAAGCAGCAAAGCATCCCCACACCTTCACACTACCGCCACAATCACAAGATCACTGGACAACTGTGTATCGTGTTTACTCAGGTTGTCTTTTGTCTTATACTAAATTTGTTTGGAGATCAGAAACAATTAAGTGTTATTAATAAAAACAGAGGAACTCAGGACGGGGGCAGATACTTTTTCACGGCACTGTCGTTTTGGCCATATAGTATATTCTGGTCAGTAATATTACTTATTTCGTGTCACAAGACAGGTAATAAAAAATCAAAGCTGTCCAACTAGGATACTACATATAGTTAATTAAATATGTGAGTTCATCTTATTTAGTCAGTTTTACAAATACTTATTTGTTCAGTGATGGTTTTACAGCAATAGGCAAAATGATTGCCTGGTTCTTATTTTTCCTTGTAAAATTAACCATTATTTTGTTTATTTTTCCTCTCTCTGATTCTGTGGCCTGTAAAAGATTCACAGCCCGTCAGTAAGAAAGGTGAGTAGAAAAGTGGGCTTACATGGAGAAGATCACAGGGAGAACAATCTTGACTGTGTAATTTCTTAGTAATGATATTTTGAAAGAAAGTAATTTCATCTGAGTTTATTACTCCTGTCTTATCCTCTGAAACAGTTGCTGAAATGGATGAATATGACTACACCACTGCAGACAAAGTTCCAAATTATGAGTATGAAGAAAAGGTGAAGAGATTACTCTTTTTTACCTCATCAGAAAACATTGGTCTTATTATATGCAGAGTGAATTTAATCTTGTTCTACTTATCACTACATTAATAGTGTAGAGAATGTCAATGTTACCTAAGATTTGTGTATTTTGATATCTTGCTAGGTAAATTCTTCTGTAGAACTCAAGCAAGTAGTATACAAGTCCACCGGTATCCAAAGAGATGAGCTGGTAAATATTTTGGTGAAATTTTGTCAGAAGTTCTTGCATGTGGATTTGAGGAATTTTTGGAATGTAACATAGATTCTGCAACAACCCAAACCAATAACAACGTTCCATACCTGTTTTCTGTGGTGCTTTAAACCATCCATACCCAATTCTTAGTTTTTACCATTACTTATTTTTTTCATTTTTTCTCTTTATCACTTAGCAACCAGATGCCCTGGAGACATTTAACCGTGGTGCTATGGTGGGGCTACTTGTGGTTGCTGTGGCAATTGCCATGGTAATGGTGATCAGTCTTCTGCTCGTGCGCAGGAAGCCCTATGGTACAATCAGTCATGGCATAGTGGAGGTAGGAGGCTGAGTCCCAGTCTCACTTCTGTTACTCATACGTACATGCACACATGTAGAAGAGCTAAGGTACGATTGATGGTTGATCATTTCTTGCACAGAAATCCTATTTCATTTTTATTACCAAATTAATTTAGTTTGATTTCTCCACCACTGGTATTCAGATATTGCAACTGTGAAATATAACAAAAATAAATCCAAATGAAGTCCACAAACACCATAGTCAGTTTAGATGGAATTTCATGTTGTATTGACCAGAAATGATTTTTTATTTTTTTTTTATTTTCCTCTTTTACTCTGACTTGTCCTTGCTGTGTGTTCCTCACTTTTAAAAACTCTTCTTGTGGATGTTTGTTCCTCTCTTTTACTCTCCCTTCTCCTGGTGGATGAATGTTCCTCATTGGTTTCCTACAGCAAGTTGACCCAATGCTGTCTCCTGAAGAGCGCCAGCTCAGCAAGATGCAGAATCATGGCTATGAAAATCCCACGTACAAATTCTTTGAGCAAATGAACTGAAAGGATGGATGGGGCCACCAGGTTACTCCTACAGCGCTGCATTCTCTGTCTTTGTTTCTCTCATGAGGGGCATCAAATGCACTTGTCATTTTCTGTAATGTTCCTTTAAGATTGATAACAACAACAAACATGACAAACAAGTAAGATCTGTAACCTCACAAAACCTTCAGCCATTTTTGACAGTATATATTATCAAAAATATATCTTTTACTGACTGGCCACCCTCTTGTTTTTTTGTTGTCGTTTTTAAAAGCAGCCAATTGAGTCGATGGTGTAGCATGTTCTTAATTTGTAATCTAAGCATTTTATCTACTGTGGCAAACTCCACTTGTGAAAACAGGGAATTATGGAACTAAAGATTCTGTGAAGGAGCCTCAACAAAACTCTCTGTCTGAAAGATTTGGAGTAAATTAAAAAATAATTATGTTGTACAGTACATTTCATTGAGTAGTATATTTTGTGAATATAGTTTTCATTATAATATAGCCGAAAAGTTTTTTTTCAGATAAATACTGTAATAGGAATGCAACAAAAGCTGACATACCATACACTCAAGATTACATCCTAACCTTTACTTACAAATCATTAATTGTCTTTTAATAACAATGTATCTATTGTGACCCCCAATGCCAGTGTTGAAGATTGTTCTGAGATCCTAGGTCTAATAAGATAGAACTGATAAAATGTAAATAATAAATTAGAATACCAGCCTTTTTAATAAATGTGGTATAAATACATCATTATGATGAATTCGACAGCCATTTTCATTCCTTCCTAATACTTCGATTAGAACATTGAGTCAATTCTTAATGGCACATAAAATTATAAAAGCCATTATAAAACTATGTTTTCTGGTATTGTGTGTTCTGTTAAAATGAAAATTTATTTTTTTAATGGTTTTGGGGGTCCCTGTAATTTCCCTTTATACCTGAAAACTATGAAAATCTTATACATTTAAAATCCGGTTCCGTCTGCCAGCTACAAATGTATCTTGTGTTTAATGTGTTTCCAAACTGAATCAAAGGTACCTGCTTGAGAGTTCTTTTGCCACTACCTAAAAATGTTGAATATAATCAAATGTCCTTAATTCAAAAAAGCATGCAGAATTAATGTATGGCGCTACCGTATTTGTGTTGTTCCTGTTTTTGCGTTTTATATATGAATAAGTGTATTCAAAAATATAAATGCAGAGGTAATGGAAAAATGTAACCTATAATTGTTATTAATTTGCATCAGTGCAATGTGTGGGGAATATACATACATACCTATATATATATGTATATATATATGTATATATATGTATATACACCCATGTGCTGCTCAGAGCGAGAAAGAATTTTTAAAACATGGCTGATAGAAAACGGACTGTTGTAAAAACCAGCACAGCACAGATGACGGTGTAGTAACTTCTGACTGAATGTATTTTAAGTAGGCATTTCATGTTCTTGTCCTTCAAATGTGCACCACTGTACAGTAGTTCTTTTTGTAGGAAAAATGCACATATTTACAAACAGTCATTACACTAGGCTTTATGTTATTCTAAATCAGTATAATTTTTTTTCTTAATACAAATAAATTATTTATGTTTGCATATAATGTGGTGCAACTCTGAAGTAAATGCAATTTAAACAATCGTTTTATTTAAAATGACAGGTGGCATTTCTAATACAGTTAGTCGTAACAGTGGTCAAAGTCTGAGGTCACAGTAGAACATGTAGCCTTAAACAGGTAACACTTCATTGAAACAGGCATAAAAGGAAAAGCATTCATGTGGTATTTTTTAGATATTAGCTATTAACCATCTCTTAATTCTGGCACTGCTATAGCTCAATAAGTCTAAATACATTTTCATGTTACGTAGTTCAAAATAATCCACTTGAAATCTTAGCAGCGGTAATGTGGAATGTTCTTGTTTTCTACTGATACTGCCTTTTTTATTTGCACATCCCTCAAAATGATTTCGGTCTTGTGATGACGAGGGTTAACTTGAGTCTGCTGTAATTAGCATTCGTTTTGACATTCTGCCTTTGTAAGAATGAATGGTCTAGGTGAAACGCCTTTCAGAGGATTTTAGACATTTCTTCTTTCCAGATTATTAAGCTACTTTGTGAATATAGCTAAACTTAGGTGGAATGCATCTCTGCATCTATACTGACCAGAACAGAATTTACCTTTTAACTGCTTTTTTCAGTTTCTACAGCATTCAAGGCAATGCTAGGCTTTACAGCCATAATAAATGCATTCTATACTTATACTATAATCTGCTAAAATATGCAAGTTAAACATTCATATGTGAATAAGATTCCACAGGTTCATTTGATTCTTTCTTCTCTATTATGAAATAATTTGTTTTAAAAGGTTTTAAAGGTGAACTGCACTTGCTTGACCACACATGAATGGAATCTGGAAAAAAAATCTAGAAAAGCATATAATGGTTCATTTGTACAGACTTATTATTACAGGAAAAAATAACCAACATTCTTAATAGAGACCTAGACCAGTTCATTCTTCATGACTATTAGGAAAATGGAAATATTAAATGAGGAGATTTTTCAGGTGTGTCCACAGGTGGGGGTTTGAACTTAGTCAATTTCCTACCAGCATTTTATTGAACTAGAATGACATAGTTCTTTTTATTTGCCAAATTTGATTATATTTTAGTTAAATTATGTATGATTCTCCATTGAAAATGAAAATAATGTGATGCATTGTATTTGTATTTCATTTATTATGGCCTTTTTCATTGAATGATTATGCATATTTCCTTCTCAATTTATCATAGAGAATATTTTGGATTGAGGGTCATGCTTTTCACTGTTTGGAGTTTTAAACAGCTTGAATAAACTAATAATATCAATCCTTAATCGGCTATTATTATCCAATCCAAAACTACATTTCAGATATTACAAGACATTATACAGATAACTTACTAATGTGTTTTCTGGAATATGAAATTTACACCCAAATTATATTGTTTACACGTCTTTATGAGCTGACATTCCAAAATCAGTTATCAGATTTCTGGTAGTGGATTTGGTATTGTGAAGTAGAAAATTATACCATTGAGTAAGCTGATCTTCAGCTCCATCCTAAACTTGACTTGAAGATGTCTGATTATTTTGAATATTTTGTTCTGGACAATTAATATGTATTGTAGGCTATCTGGTTTAAACAAGTCAAAATAGTAATAAAATGACAAATGACCCACAAAGCACTGGGAGCTGTATTCTTGTTTCCCTTTTGTAATTTTTCAAAATGTCTTCCATAGCTTTTATCGGTTTATTTGTACTGTGTGATATAAAATTATTCTCTGCCTCTGCCTACAGCTGTGTCAAAAGTCTCTAAATGGGTTTCATATAAAGCTGCTAACAGGCATCCAGTATAGTCTGTTGGAGAAGAAATGCGCACAAAATGTTTTCCTTCTTTTTGTAATGGACTGGCATCCCATCTAGGAAGTACTGCTTCAAGCCCTGTCTTAGGTGAGGCTCAAGGCTCATCATGATCTTGTATTGGGTACGCAGTTATGGTTGAATGAATTACTTTAAAGTTGGGATGTGACGAATAACGTCCAATAATGACTTGAACAGACTAAAAATGAAATATTTTGTCTTTATACTGTTTGTGATGGATTACAAGTCAAATTGAATTTAGAAATCACTCTTTTCTCTTTTTATTAGCTCTTTCCATACCATCCCAACTTTTTACAAGTTGGGGTTGTGCTTAGAATTGATATGCAAAACCCAGTACGAAATATAGTTACAGATGCATAATTAAATGTCTAATATTTGCTGAAAAAGGGCTTGGCATAGTGGGTCAATGTTTCATACTGTTGCCTCAGACCTCCTGGTTTGGGGTTGAATCTCATCTTCACTCCGCGTGTGTGAAGTTTGCAAGTTCTTCCCAGGTTTCCTCTGGGCATTCTGGTTTTTTCCTCATTCAAGGAATATTGAATTACACTAACTGATGTCTCTAAATTGCCCATAGAATATCACTGAGCATGAGCATGTGCTCTGCTAAGGAGTGGCACCCTGTGTAGTGTATATCCAAGCCTTGTTTCCTATGATGCCTGCGATAAGCCTCATGCCTTCATACAACCCTGACCAGGATAAGCTGAAAAAAGATGAATATTTGGTGACGAAATGAAAATTAAACAGTGCAGTTGCAGAATTTGAACAGAATACACATTGCCCATGAAAAATGATAATTGGTGCTGTGGTTTAAGTTAATCTGGTAGAATTTGATTGATAGTGGATTGTATTTCATAATGAAAAATTAGTATGAAAATGTTACTGTTTATTTAATGTAACTATTTAGGAGATTTAACAAACTTCTTTTTCACAGTGATTCACAGGTCATGTGGATTGGAGGAAGAAGCAGGATAATATTATGGTCACCCTTGGGGAGATTTGCAAAAGTACACTGAGCAACACACAAAACAAACAATTAACGATCTCACTTAAACAAGTCCACATGCAAAGCCATGAGATCCAGGCAATCATTTCAACCCTCTCTCTTTTGTACTACACAGATTGAATTTGCTTTATAATTTCCATTAATTCAGGTACAAGTGACTAGAGAGGCTTCTTCTTCCCTCCCCCTAAAATGTCTATGCCATTTCCATCTCTTTTTAGAGTTCTTTTACTACTTGAAACAGGTATTTCTATACAGTAATACTCTTTATGGACCGTATTCTCCCATCAGGCACTTAAGTCTGTTTAACGCGTAAGTACGTGTGTGCCACTGAGTTAAGTGTGTTCTCCCGTCCGCGTAAATACCACATATACTAGATATACTAGAATCCCTAGTTGGTATTACACGGCAGGCTCTGTCCTGGCTACGGCCTTATCTCACTGACCGCTACCAGTTTGTTAATGTCAACAATGAATCCTCTGATCATACTAGAGTTAGATATGGTGTTCCAAAAGGATCTGTGTTGGGCCCACTGCTGTTCACCCTGTACATGCTGCCACCTGGTGACATAATTAGAAAAAATGGTATTGATGTCAACTCCAATGCTGATGACACACAGCTATACATATCAGTTGAACTTGGTGAATTGCCTTATCTGTCTAAGATTGAGAATTGTCTATTAAATATTAGGAGTTGGATGGCCAGAAATTTCTTGCTCCTAAATCAAGATAAAACAGAAGTTATGCTGCTTGGTCTTAGAGTGCTTCGAGAGCAGATTGATGTTAAATTTAATGGGTGTTCACTTAAACAAAGCACATTGGTTAGAAATCTTGGTGTCTTAGTTGACCCAGACCTGTCATTAAATGCTCACACCAGCAATATCACTAAAACAGCTTTTTTCCATCTAAGGAATTTCCAAGGTTTGGAAAATGCTGTCCTTCAATGATGCTGAGAAGCTAATTCATGATTTTATCAGCTCTAGATTGGATAATTGCAATGCTCTGTTTTCTGGATGTAACTCAGGGTTGTTACATAGACTCCAGCTAGTACAAAATGCTGCAGCAAGAGTGCTAACTGGAACTCGGAAGTTTGAACATATTAGTCCTGTATTGTCATCTTTACATTG
>JAACJT020000110.1:17075586-17093206 GCA_009936485.2 Gymnarchus niloticus | reverse complement strand
GGAGGACAGGGCGGCCTGGTGTGCTGTGGTCCATGGAGTCGCAAAGAGTCGGACACGACTGCGTGACTAAACAACAAAACAACAATAAAATTCCCCAGGGCCTCTACCCAGTGAGGTATACCTCGAGCAACTCCCTTGGGAGCTGTCCAGGTGGAATCCTTATAAGATGACCACCACACTTCAGCTGGCTCCAGATCTCTGAAATCCTCACCCTGTCATGACACATGAAGAGTGATATTAGGATTAACAATGCCTCTATATATTTTATTGGAAGTGTAATGTTTATCGCCTTGTCAAATACAGGTGATAGACTAAAAACTTGACCTCTACATAAGAGTGTTACAAAATACAGGACATTTCCCAAGCTTGAATCAGACCTTTCATCAATCAAGCAATTATCCTAATTATTTAAAAACTGGTTTATTTCACCATGAATACCACCAATCATTAGAGGTTCCTAAAAATTCAATTCAATTTTATTTATATAGCACCTTTAACAAGAAGCACTGTCACAGAGCGCTTTACATAGTCCCAGGCACAGGGTCCCCAGAGAGTAAGCCAAAGGTGACAGTGGCAAGGAAAAACTCCCTCAGAAGGAAGAAACCTTGGGAAGAACCAGACCCAAGGGAGAAGCCCATCCTCCTCTGGCCAGCACCAGGCAGGACAAATTTATTAATACAAATCAGAACAATAGATACAAATAAGAACAAATCTTGTAACAGTCAGGAGGACAACAAGGTATTGGAGGTTGCGGTCCAGTAATCAGAGCAGGTTTGGTGGCTCAGAAGGCAGCAAGCTGGTCAGACAGGACAGCTGAAGTGGAGGGAGGACACTGTAGGCCAGCAAACGATATGAGGATCTCTTGAATCTGAGCCTCCAAGGGAAGCACCCCATAAGAGGGGGCCACAGGGGAAAGAGAATATGTGTGAGCAGAGCAGCAATTTAAGGTGGCAGAATTCTGGGCAATAAAAAATTAAACAAAATAGCAAGGGCCCTGGCATGATTATTTATGGCAGCATAACTATGAGGGAGAAACCAATGGGGGCAACAGGCATGAGGAATCCTTGTACGCCAGCACGCCAACAACACACAGTACATGTGAAGCAGGAGTGACAGCACTGACAGAACAGTTCATCCAAAGTCAATGGCAGAGCAGGTTTGGTGGCTCAGAAGGCAGCAAGCCGGTCAGACTGGACAGCTGAAGTGGAGGGAGGGCGCTGTAGGCCAGCAGACGATATGAGGATCTCTTCGGTCCGAACCTCTGCAGGAAGCACTCCAAAAAGGGGCGCACGGGGGAAAGAGAATGAGTGTGAACAGAGCAACAATTTAAGGCGGCAGAATAATGGGAAATCAAATAGCAAGAGCTATCGCTAAGTGTTGAAAACAAATGAATGCTGAGCAAAATGAGAACAAATGAAAATAAATGAGTACTGGTAAGCACAGTGGTTTTTATAAAAGAAAGTAAAGCAGAATACTGATTATCTGAACATCAATTAATAATCAATCAATTAGTTCATCATTTGAGTCCTTGAGATTGTATACTTCAACTGTTGTCAAAAGTAATTCAATTTAGGAAGTCAAGCCATCCGTCCACCTTCCAACTACTATTCCAGTACAGGATTGCAAGTATCATAGGGCACAAGGCAGGGGAACACCCTGGACCTGCAAGTGTATCACGGGGCATACAAACATACAGAGGAATACACACAATGGGCAATTTTGTGATGCCGATGCACCTAATTACAAAAGGAATGCCTAACGTTCCCAAAGGAAACCTGCACACCATAGGCATAACATGCAAATCCACACATGCACACAGAGGAGGGGCAAGGATGGCAAACCCTGTGTGGGTGTGAAACAATAGTGCTACCCTTTAAGCCATCATGCAAGAGACAGCAGTATGAGTTAAACTAACTGAGAGACAGCCACAGAACCTTTGCAGATTGTAATGGTACAACAAAATGAAACTGAAACTAAGAAGCCAGTTTGCAGCTTGTGTGAGCCTAACAGGTCTGACAGCAGTACAATGTTTAGAGGCTAAAGATGTAAAAACCATAGAAACCAAAGCATTACACACTTTCAGCAAAAAAGACAATTAAGGTAACCTTGCCTTTCAACACTTATTAAAGAACAACAGCATATTGACCGTGCAACCTATGATGTATGTACTCCCCACTTTTTCCTCTGAGACAAAATCTATGGAAATATTGTAACATTTGAAGTAAATTAAGAATAATGAGACCCCTGACCCTGTATCAGATATGTTAGATGTTTGGATTTATATATTGTGAGCTTGTTATCGTGTGATTTTTTGTTGATAATAATGATTTTATGAGTACATTCAAAGTTAAAGACAAAAGGCCATACAATAAGATCAGTTGTATGCATTCTTTGTAAGAATAAAGTATCTTTGAATTTCTAACATTAACTTCAACTGTTGTCACGTCTGCCACCAATCAGCACGCAATTAGATCCCACTCTGCATGACAGCAATACAGGAGACACCTGCAGCACGTCTCTTTCCTTAGTCTAAGTAAAATACCAAGGACCTCACTAAACTAGGACCTTTGTATGGTATTAAGCTTCCACCTAACTGAAGCATATGAAATTGTTCTTCAAGTGATTTTAAAATTCCCCAGACCCTATTTGTGGTTTGTCATTAGAATTTTTGGATATGTATTTCTCTGGAATATTGTTGGCCTGAGGGTGGCATGGTGGCTGAGTAGTTAGCACATCTCCCTCACAGCGAGAAGGTTCTGGGTTTGACCTCTGCTGCCAACAGGGGCCTTTCTGTGTGGAGTTTGCATGTTCTCCTCTTGCCTGTGTGGGTTTCCTGTAGGTACTCTGGCTTCCTTTCACCTTCCAAAGACATGCAGGACAGGTCAATTGGCTACTCTAAATTGCCCATAGGTGTGAGTGTGGATGGGTGTTCATCTCTGTGTTGGCCCTGTGGTGGATTGGCAACCGGCCCGGGGTGTACCCTGCCTTTTGCCCTTATGGATAAGTGGTTTAGAAGATGGATGGATGTTGTTGGCCTATGCCTTTACTATTTTTCTTTGATCATGCTTCAAACCACTTGTTCTGGATTTCAGTTCATTAAACCACCATTATCCACAGGGATTTCCAGTCTTGATCATTACAAGTGGTGAAAACAAAATGAAAAAATAAGCTAAAACTTAAAGCAATGTGACTGTGCCACATTTTGTACTTAATAGTTACAGTCTAACGATTGGTAATCTGAGTGGGTGGGAAGACCATCACTCTAAACAGGTGCCACTCAATACCTCCCAGTGAGGCAAGGAAACTTTGGGTAATTTGGCTTAATGGTACATGGCTGGGTTCAATATTCAGGTGACATGGAACAAGGGTAAGCTGCACATGATTAACTTGTGGTCAGAGTTGGGCTTGGCTGGCTGGCTTGGTCTGGGCCTGACACTAATAAAATTAACACCAGTTACTCTCTTTTGTCATACTTAAACACCCAGTGTGCTGACTTTCAGGATTCTCTGGAAAAAGCCAGTTAATCCCAATATAAAAACATAAGAAAAACCGGAGCGAAGTCAGTTTTAGGAGCAATTGTTAAACGTAAGGAGGTTAAATAGAAGACAGTGAGGGGATTTCTTCCTAATTTTTTTTCCCAAGTTAACATCAGAACCCAAAGAAATGGGGGGGTTTACCTCTGATTGTCAAATAAGGAAACCATTACTACTGCACAAACAGAACAAACTGACTTCAAAGAGATGACAAAAACTGTAAAAAAGTGTTTCCACCACGATTGACAAAGAAACAGAGGAACAGCTTTTAAAATCAACCTGTTAAGCCTTTACCAGCCCAAATACTCATCATGTCATTTTATTTTAGACAATGCCAGTCATCAGGCAGATATCTATCAGTAAAATTATATTATAATGCATTCAAGACTGTAGTACTTGCTTCAGGACTTGAAGTTAAATGGGTCTAAGTTAAAATGTATGCGAATCACTTTGGATAAAAGCATCAGCTAAGCAACTACATATATCTGGTGTTGTTATATTACTCTTTTCCAATGAACCATTGTCCTGTCCACATTATATCACTCTCATACACATACTGATTATGTCTTATTTATATTTCACTTAAGAAGATGTCCTTATTACAACATTTTCTTATAACCATCATGTATTTAGTTATTGAATTTTGTATGCAAAGTTAAGCTGTCTCATGTTTCTCATGATATTTATAGACACATTAAAAGTGAAAGTAAATTTTATGAGCAAATGTTTATTGTCAAATATAAATGGCAAAGTAATATCCATGACTCACTTCTAATTAATGCTATTCTTCTTAATTTTTTACATGCATAACAGATAATGGAAGTTTAGAAACATCTGCAAATCACTTTCAGAGCCAGGAAAGTCACCAACCAATCAAAATCTATTAAAAATCTGTAGGCGGGCAAGAGTGGAGGTGGTGACCATGTCCGTCACCTCCTTCACAACCGGTGTCATTTCAAGCAAAGCCACAATGAGTGTCTTTTCAAAGCTCAGGATGGAGATGGGGCCTGTGAGTCACTACTGAACTGGTGAGTTAAAGTACTAAATAAGCCTACTACTTTAGATTGACTGCATGTCTTTTTCATTTCTTCTCACTTGAGCTCTGCCGTCTGTATTGTCATATGGGTTTGATTTTACTATGGTTTTCAATGTAATCTGTATATGTTCACTCGCTTGATTTTCAAAAAAGTTAATTTGTCCATTTCAGTCAAGAAAGGATGGCTTACTGTATTAAAAACACCTCCTTTAATATGATCCATAAACAAAATATTACATTTTAATCTTGATGCTATTGACTAACTGTACTGCTGAATTTCTGTATCTCTAACTGCAGAAATATACGTACAGCAATGATCACATCAAGTAACATTACAATTTTGCTTTTTTTTATTTTTTTTTGCTTAAGCATCTGAATGTGGGGAAATTGTTTATAAAACGATTCATCAACCTGGCAGTTGTCAGTTTACCCCTGATACTGTGAAATTTAGTTCAATATGGACATAATGCTTGCTGGTACCTATTATATGTGTCATGGCTTATAGCAGTGATGCATTACATCATATAGACTTACCTGTGTAGACATCTATATATTACTATTGTTGCTATTTTCTTTGAACATGGACAACATCTGTTTAAATAATGATAGCTCTTGATTTTTTCTCTGTACTCTATCAATGCAAAAGGGTTTTGCTATCAATGCGAAAAATAATAGATGCAGTTGCAGTCACGTAGCCTAAGCATAGAAATGGACAATGTTATTTATTATTCCATTTCTATAGATGTTTTATCCAAATATTTTCTGGGAACACTGTACAACATATCTGTAAAGTGGATTTCAGTATGGGCCTAAAATATTCCAGTTGTGTGCAAAGATTAAAAAAAAAAAAAAAAAAAAAGATTTCTTAAAACGTTGGTGAGATATAAGAAAAAGAGCAAGGTTGTGACCATCTTTTAAGGCCCTAAAACCTCTCATATATCCAGTATTTTCACTTTTCTAAACACACATTGCTCAAACTCATATAAATGAAGCTAAGCTTTCGTCAAAAAATAAACTATTACTATTTAAACAACACAATGGCTGGACAAAATAGCTTAGAATATCTATTTTATTCCAACTTGACTAAATTGGTTAAATTTTGGCCGTAAGCCATTTCAATTCAGGTGAAGTACCCACTATATCCCTCAGCAGCTTAGAAAACAAATGGATGGATTGTACATAGACGCAAACAATTAAGATATTTCTACCCCTATTTCATGGTGTCTTTAATCACATGATATCTTTACCACATGAAAAATGCAAAGATTTCGTTTATGTAAAAATAGTATACAACCAGACTATATGCACTTTATGTGCAGAGTAAAATAAGTTTATGAACACTTGAATTTGTCAACATCAAAGGCTTTTCTCAAGTTGTAGATCTTAAGATAAGATCAATTTAGTCAAGCAAGAGCAGATGAACTGGGTACTTTTTTTTTTTAGGTATGTCCGAAATACAGATCAGGGACTGCAATTTAAAAATATCACCAAATCATTTTAAATATATTTTTGCAAGTTGATTTTTTAGGTGTAAAACTGGGTTATCATCTGTAAATTACAGAATTTAAGAGGTTAAAATATTATATACAGCAAATCATTGTTTACTGTATTTCACATCAAGTACATATGTAATGTTCTATTTCATAAGAATAATATTTATGCTAGATTAGTTTTTCTCTGGATTATACAAGTCAAGAATATTTGCACTGAGGCAAAATATAGCAAGGACTATAATGACCAATACTGAAAACAGCTAATGAAATACAATTGTGTATGAGTACTCATTATGCTACTATTGACGCAATATTAATATTTTAACAAAAATATTTAATTGAGTTGTTATTCACAGCACATATTGAAATGTTTGTTTTTGATAATCCCTTATCCACGGCAGGGTAAGGATGAATCTGAAGCCTATCAAAAGAAACACATGACACAAGGCAGCTGCTAAAGGGTACTAGACTAGAATAGGGAAAAGGGACTAGAATAGGCCTGTGAATGAAACAGACGTCAGGAACTGACCCACTACTATACACACTGCACCACATACATTGTCAAGTCATTTTAATTGTCACATCACTTAGCATGAATGTATTGGTGAGTGAAAATCTTGTATGCAAAGTTCCCTAGCAATGTGCAAATATACACAGATACATACCATATTATATATAAATTACAACATACACACTATACATGCTACGTAAGATAATCTAACATTTGGCACGATCAATAGACCATGCAGTGCACAATAATAACAAAAGTGCCCATAATTCGGCAATGTTGCAATGAACAAAAGTACAAACAGTAAAATTCATTCCCTCAACAATTCCCTTCAAACGCAAACAATATTCAAGTATAATATGCTATGTATTTGTGCGTGTGTGTCTACACAAAGGCATAGGAGAGAATTCAGCATTGGGGAGAACACAACTCTGTATCAATCCAGTTTCTGTGTTTTATTGAGGGGAGACAAAATAATTTACTGAAATATTGGGGTAGACGTGTTGGTCCCCCCCATCTTCCCTAGTCCCAAGCTCCTAGCTATATGACCACTGTGTTGACGTTATACACCGGCTTTACCCAAGTTCCAGAATATACATATTAACATTACCACAACTGCATTGAATTTATTTAAAAGTTAGGTTGTGCACTAAATAAGTCATATGCCTGTTATTGTTTGGTACAACATTTTTTACATTAAAAATAGATTATCTCTTTTCCTCATCTTGCTCAGTGACTGCCATGTTCAGTTGTGTGTCTATATAAAAATGCCTTTCTTGTTCGTCAATATCACATAAAATGTCAAATCCCATGATTGACTATGAAAAACAGTAGACACATTGCTTGTCATGCTACGCTTTCTTTCAAAATTGCTGAATGTTAAACGCATCTGTAAAGTAAGTTAAGTTGTATCTAACAAATTATTTATTATTAACAATTATTTAATTGCAAATGACTGTTTATGGCAGGGATAAATGAACCCTAATGAAAGCATAACAAAATATTGGGGGGGGCATCCCCCAGTTTCTACACCCCTGTATGTACACATATTTGAAATATGAGTAAATGAAAAAAATATCAATAGCAATGTGACTTTCATAAGTTCAAAGTAATAAACATAGTTTAATGTGGGATCTCTCTTTCAACATGAAAATTAATCTGGATATTGTATTTTAAAGAATAATTGCAATTTTAAGTTACTTGTAAAATAGTTTGAAAATTGTTTGTGTATTCAAGTAACTATCATTTCCTGCTTTGCGCAGAACTAACTGCCTCCACCTGCAACTTACACAAAATAAAATTTCTTTCCAAAATTGTTAAAGCGCAATGGTTATTTTGCCTGACATGATGTAAAGATTGTTTGCACACGTCCCAAAATAGGTCTTGTTGTCATACATTGAAAAGATGAATGTACATTTATATGGCTTCAGTTGAATTGTGTTTGCATGTGTATACATATATAAAGAGGTAAATTAAATAGCAAAAGTCAGTTTAAATAAGAGGTAATAAATAGTAACAAATATTTATGTAACTACAACTGTACTTCTGATTCGCTCTATATTCACAACCCCTTTTCTGTTTCTAGATGTAAAAGAACAAATTAACACCATAATGTTTAGTGTAAAAACGTCAGCTGGAAGTCAGGCTTGTGTGGTAATTTCACATGAGAACACTGAGAGATGACCTAGGTCTCTGGTTGACTGGTCTTAAAGTATGTGAAGACTTCTCTAAGTGTTTCATTTTATTTGATAGAACAGTTCCTTGTCCATGTTTTCATTTATACTCAATATAAATGTCAACAAAAATTAGTTTAATTAGAAATGTAATATGAAACGTTATGATGTGAACAATGTTTATATTAGCAATTTCATTGCAGATCCGAGGCCCATATCCGACTCAACACATCAAAATAATTTCATATATTACCCTGCAGTGCATGAACTATGTAGGCTTAAATAGGAATGAATATGCTTTTATCATGGTCACAAATTGTTACTGACAACGCATCATGAGTCTGAGAGCGAAACCGGCTGACATCTTCAGCCTTACGTGTAACGCGACATGTGCTAGTGTGTCCGAGGCTGTGAGCCTCAGTTCCAGTAATCACAGTTATAAATGCTGTCATATCAGTTCCTCTACTTCCAGCACATCGACCGTTGTTGGTAGACTGAGGAGGAGTGGACGTGCATCACCAGTGTTTTTTTTTTTGCATTCTTCTTTGCACTGTGCAGCAGGGTAAAAAAGAAAATTGGGTTTCATATCAGATTTCTGATTTTACTCTCTTAGTGTTTTCAAATGCATTCAGCATCTTCAACTATGAAGAAGATGAGACAAATGCTCGCCTACTCTTTCCCTTACGTCAATTTGTAAAAACACTGTTAAAAAAAAAGCATTGTTTTATACTTTGTTCTGACTTAGTTGCACTATGAAATCTAGATTCAGTCTATAGGAATGATAGTTTTGATTATCATTAGGACACTACTTAGTCTTTAAACCATTTGTACATAATGGTTCTTAAAAAGTGAAATGACACATCAGCCAGGTGTATAGAAAAACTGTAATGAAAGCTCTATTATCGATTTCTTCTTGTTAAAAAGGATTATATCCTGCTTTGACATTTCAATGATTGAAAACTTCAATTATTTAGAGCCTCTGATAAAATACATATTGAAATTAAAGACTGTTCTTTCACATAAACGGTTAACTTAAGTTAATATAACGCAGTTCAGTTTAATTACGATGCATGCCAATCAATAAAGTATGAGACCTTAGTCGTGACTAAGTCAATGTGAACATCGTATTTAAAGAAATGCTGTATCAAACCTATTATTGTTGTTATTTGTTGATCAAAAAGGCAGAAAGCCTTGTTGCAAGGCATACAAGTACTCCTGACATTAGTCATGGTTTCATATTTTAAGGAGGTTTGTGGCTTTGGTGTGTGTACTTGTAACTTGAATTACAAATTTGATGCTAAACTTTTTTCCACACTCTTGAGTTTACAACCAACCACAACACTTCAGGTGGCGCCACAGTAAGATGTTGGGGATTTTTATCCAATTTTATCAGCTCCCAGGAAATCATTTTAAGGGCTTGAAAATTACATTAATTAAAATTAGCGAATGATGCCGGTACAGTACTTGCCACTGTTGCCTAACACTGTCGTGGGTTGGCGTTCGAGCACAGGCTTTGTGTGTGTGGAGCTTGTATGTTTTCCCCGTGCTTTGTGCAATTCCTCTGAAAACTCCAGTTTCCTCCTGCATCCCAAAGACGTGGTGTAGGCTGATCAGTGTGGCTAAACTGCCCATAGTGTGTGATTGGCTTAGTCTCTGGGGACCTTGGGCCTGGGATTATGTAAAGCGCTTTGTGACAATGCTTTTTGTTAAAGGCACAATATAAATAAAATTTAATTGAATTATCGTGTGTGTGTGTGTGTGTGTGTGTGTGTGATTGTGCCCTGTGATCGATTGGTACCCCATTCAGGGTGTCCCTAACCTTTTGCCCTAAGGCTGCCTGGGATAGGCTCTAGTACCCCGTGACCCTGAATAGGATTAAGCAATGTAATAAATGGATGGATGGATGGATCTATGTAAACAGGCAGAGTGAAATACTAATTGGAATACAACAAAAGGTAATCCTTTAGTGTTCTGCCTAAAATATCTATCACATTTATGTCTATAACTGAATCCCTTTGTGGTACCATAATGCCAACCTTTCCAAATATGGTTTTTCTCTAAGTACGGCTAATATAACTTTTCACAGTTTGGTCTTTTTTGCTCTCGTGTCTTATATGTAAACGCAGTGCAAAGACAACCATGCAGAGCAAAAATGGAAAACCCAAGCTGCCAAATTAACAGCTAATAAATGTTTTTTAATCTTCTAAATTGCTTTACTTTCATTTGCCTTTTTGTTAAAAAAAAAGTGCAAATATTAATCACAATAAAGGTCCATGGTCCAACGGTACCATGAGGATTGTTGCAGCAATTTTCATAGCTAGGGTAATTCATTCAATATTACAGTATTCCAGTGTTAAACTGGAAATTAGTTGACTCAAAAATGCTATTTCCAATGTACTAAATGATTGTAAAAGAGTTTAACATGTTTCAGCTCCACAGTTACAATGAAGATAAAAAAAAAAAAAAAACTATTTCCAATTTCTGTGAAGTCATCAGATTAGTTAAAGGTGACTTCTATCGCATATAGCAAACACCAAATGAAAAAGTACGTCTTGAATAAAAATTTTATTTGAGAAACATGAAAACTCAATGGCATTTTGTGTTAATTTAAATTGGCAAAAGGAAAATAATCACATCTAACCATCCATACATGTATCCATCTGTCCATCTCTAACTGCTTACGCTGATCAGCGTCGTAAGGATATAATGAAGTCAACTATAAATGCAACAGTTTTGGTTTTGTTACACTTCATTCAGGAATTTGAGTTAAACACCCAGGATTTCTTGAAGGCTCTTAAAAAGCATGTCTTTCAAATTCTTCTACTGCATCAGTCATTATGAAAACACAGCTTGAACAGCATAATAATTACAGAGGTGTTCCTTATTACGGGGACAAAAAGAGAACAATGCGTAGTGTTTGTTGAGCAGCACAATGTCCCAGATGCCTCAGCTTTTGCAGTACAGTGCCATTGGCATGCTCAGTCCACTGAAGCTGTCATGAATGTCCATTCCTCTGTGACCAGCCACACAGACAGCTGATGAAACAATATTTTGTACAATCAAAGAAATTTCTGCATAAGCAGTCATAAAGCATCTTAGGAAAGGTCATCTGCATATTCAACGTCCTAATCGGGGAATTAATCTTAATGCAGTTTGTCATCATAACCAATGTGAGTGAGCTACATTCCATCTCCATTGGCTTTTGGTGCACTGGAGAACAGTCTTCTTCACAAATAAATTCTGATTTCAACTGTACTGGGAAGATGGCATGTCTAGCGTCATGTGGGTGAGCGCTTTCCTGACATCAATGAGTAGACTGGAACACGATGGTGGTGGTGTTTTGGTTTGGGCAGGCATATCCTAGGAACAACAAACCCAAGTACATTTCATCAGTGGGAACTTGAATGCAGAGATACAATGATGAGATTCTGAAACCCATTGTTGTACCATTCATCCACCACCTTAACCTTACCTTTCAGTTTGAAAATGCACAGCCCCTTGATGAAAGGATCTGTAGACATTCCCAGAATGTCCCAGTTCTTTCGTGGTAGAAGATGATGTGTTATACTGCAACAGAAAAATGGTGGTCACACCGGATACTAATATGGGAATTCTTTTCCATGAACCCACCTTATTTTGGGGGGTATCTGTAACCAAGATAGCTTAATGAATCCATTTCCATCGATGAATAGCCATTTATTCATTTTTCATCAATAAAATCTTTGAAATGGTTGCATTTATATTTTGGTTCAGCACAAATGCATAAAATACATGTCCATGGTAAACACTACTGTAATTAAATTATTCTGAAACTAGAAAAGCAGGAAAAGTATTTTAAATAATTTCCAAATTAATTATCTACAATGCTATGAAGGAAAAAAAAAAAAAAACACTGCGATGCCTTTTTATAAAATTATTAACCGTCTCTTTGATGGTTTCAATCTGTCTGTGTGTCTGTGTACCATGTTCATATTACATTGTGAGGACAAAATGTCCCCAGGAGGTAATAAAAACTTGACACTTTTACCTTGTGGGCACATTTGTCGTGTCCCAACAAACACTGAACATGTGAATATCGTAAGGAGTTTCCTTATTGTGCAGATTTACATAAACACATAATAAAATTAACTTGCCCCAATAGTTCTGTTTCTTTGCACTGTGCCAGTCACTAGGACAAACAAACCTATTTAGATTTTCAAATGATAAAGCGGCTTACTTTTTCTTTACAATATGCCCAGAGAGTGAAAGCCTCTAACAAGGTTCTGATGAGGCAGGTTTTTGTAAGTCCTTGTGTCTTCCCATGCGTATGCCATTGATGTTGTTAGCATTGATAATGTGTTTTGCTTTTAAAAAATATTTGAGCGTTGCTTTGCTTTGATGGTAAGCAAATTCATCCTGGCAGCTGAAGCAAATAACTTTCGGACACCTGTGAAGGATTTATAATAAAACTTGCCATTTAAAAGACCAGTTGTTGCTTTCTAAATCTTTCAGTCATATAATGTGTCATATGAGGAAATGGGCTTTACTCAACCAAGAACTACAGATGGCGAAAAGCATCAAACCAGAAGGATGTGTTAACGGCATTAAAAAAATGAACCGCATTAATGCACTATTAATGCATTAACTTTGACAGCCCTGGTGAGAGGCTCAAAATATAACAAATTACAATATTCTGGATTTTTAATGACCTTCTTATTTTTATTTTTTTTATCTCTGGCAGGTTGAATGGAGATCTCCTACTCAGCATTCAAAGCAAGGCCTTGTGTTTTTGTTACTATTGTCTATCTGCTTTCCAACAATTACCGAGGTTCACAATGAAGATCCAGCTCCACAACCAACAGTACTCCTATTTCCTTTGCCAAGCCAATAAGATGCGACTGTCCGGTGCACTCTGCGACACGGTAATTGTGGTGGAAAACCAGACCTTCCAAGCCCACAGCGTTATACTGGCCTGTGCCAGTAAGTGGTTAGAGAGTCATCTTACCAGTGAAGGTGAAGGTCAGCAACACCACTGCACTCTCGACAGACTCTCCTCCCACACCTTCAAACAGATTCTTGACTATGTCTACATGGAGACCCTTGAGATCGCTGCTGAAGATCTAGATGGATTATTGAAAGCATCCCAGCTCCTTGAAATGCATCATCTTGGGGAACAGTGCCATGCTCAACTTCAAACTCTAAAATCAACGCGTGGTGAAAAGCAGCTCTTGGCATCAATGGAAGTGGCAGAGATGGTTGGGGAGGGATCCACAGACGTGCTTCAGAGAAGACCACCACAATCTGTTGTATCTGTTGTTACAGGCCAAACTCCAGCTCCTTCTCACCACTGCAAAAAGCCCAAGTCAGATGATGTTTTACCTGTTACAGTGTCTCCAAGGATAAGCGTGATAGCAAGCACTACCACAAGACTGCCCAATCCCTCCCCCTCCAGGTCACCTAGAATTGGATGGCATCCAGTCACTGCCTCTCCACACATGACTCTGACCAGCACTGACTTCATGGCCTTTCGCTCCCTCCACCCTCCAGAACATTTAGTGGCATGTCCATTTCCAATGCCAGCCCCCATGTACCCACTGTTTTCCTCTCCTGCCCTGCCTCAGGGCCACAGTTCCATCATGGGCTATGCAGGTATCATTCATCCTTTTCATCACACAGTCCTCCCAGGATCACATGATCAGCTGGCAATGACAGTGAAGACTAATTTGCCATGTAAAACTGGTTCAGTTGATAGAGCACTCATTAGCAGCAAGCCTGAGGATGATGAGAGGTAAGACAACCCCAACTCAAATTTTTTTTTTTTCACATTGTGAAAGAATGTGTCCTACTTAATGGGGTAATTCTACAAAAGTAAATGATTCAAATTCCCATGAAGGGAATTCAGAATCTCTGTAATTAACATCATTTTTAAGTATACTGTATGTGTTAAACAATCAACCAGCTAATGCAGCATTAACATCTTCTTCTTAGAGTAAAACTACATTCCAGCCAAATCTTTGCAGCCTAGTTGTAATAGTTAACTAAAGCTAAAACCGTAAAACAAGTGATGACATTTTAACTTTGACCCAGTGACTTATTTTACTCTTACCTAATAGTTTTTAACTTGTCACAAAGATGTTGTGTACCTTAACAAGAACATGAAATGTTCTAAACATGTAGTGTATTTGTTCCAGAGAAAGATCACTGGAAGGAGATTAGTTAAAGATAGAGTACAGTATCTATTAACAATCAGGCTTGCTAGGGGATTTTCCCCCATTTCTCCCTGTGTTGCAAACAGGTACATAAAAGACACGTACGTCCACCCACTGATCAGCAACAAGCTGTTTCACTCTCGTTCTTAGACAATGTCTACAGATTCCCCACTACCTCATAAAATATGTCAGATTCACGTTATCATATTTTCCTACTCTACCTTTATCTGCATCAAGTCTACAAGACTCCCTCGCCAGTAAATTTTTCAGTTTTATAACATAGGAAAGATCTGTTGAAGGTGCGAGGGAAAAATTAATCAGGTTCCGATAGTAAGCACACAACCTCAGAATCATTTGTATATGCCCCCTTCATCTAAAGGTGTAAGAATCAGGCTTACAAAAAATGTTTTCTCAGACATTATCTCCTCCAGGCCTCCTGTAGATCTTTATCTGTATCCCCCATGAACAATGTCAGTTTTGAGCCCTGCTCATTTCCTGTTACCTAAATGAGATTTCAGATGCCTGTTTCTCATGTTTTCTGTTTACAGTGGAGACAAAGCAGAACAGCACAGAAATACTGCATGTCTTTCTCAACGTACTTTGACAAAAACAAAATGCAAATTACATGCTATAGTTAATTAACTCAAACTGACAATCAGCAATTTTGGCAGTAAAACGTAATTAGACTTTAAAATTTTTTTCTCATAGTAAATGACTACTGGCCAGCATGTTAATTACCAGCAGGGTTACACATGTCCTAGATTAAGCTACTTGCTTATGCTCCTGGCTTGTAATATAACTGTACATTGCATGTTCTAGCAATTTATAGAGAACTGATATTTTTGCTTGATCCCCTACATCCTGGATCACTAACTTAATGCACTGTAAATAATAGCATAACTTACACATAGGCTTACTCATTTTTCTTTTGGTAACAGCAAAAACTGAAATCAGATTATATATTTTTTCAAAACAAGTTACAAGATTATTACAATGTCATTTAAAACAAAGTTTGATAGGTTTTTTTCCCTCTAAACCACACTGACATATTGTCAAGAATAACTTGAATTAATCCATGAAACACCAGTATGTATTAGCATTTGACACCTAAAGCTCTAAACAAGATGTTATTAATATATTGTGGTGAAAGCGGTTAGGGTTAGGACAGGATGTTTAGAGTAGAGATGTTAACATGCTCAGATACCTGTTTTCACACCATCCATATGGCTGTTACATACCCTTTTTTTTTTTTTAACCAGGAAACATATATGTTCAAAGATAACCCACAATGTGACAGCACATTTTAGAAAAAGCATTACACACAAAATGCAGCACTTCTGATGAATATGCCAATGCTGTGTTTGTACTTCTTTCATTGCTGTAATGCACTTTCATTTGCTATCAAAGATCATTTTGTGTTATGCTTTGAGTAACTTACTACAGCATGACATTATGCACAGTCAAAATGACATTCAAGTGACACAGTAACCTTAACTGAAACCTCAAATAGACACCTGCTGCATGTTCTGTTTCTTTTTCCCTCTTCTCATCAGAATTAGAAAAACGTGGTGGGAGGTGGTTCAAGCAGTCAATCCTTTTATGCCTTTCTTTCCTCTCCAGGAAGCTTCCAGAAAGTATGGACAAGATATTCCACTGTCAGCAACCCAGCGAGTTCCCAGATAGCCGTCATCTGCAGACATATGCCAGCACTCCCCTCGGTAAATTATATGACACTGTTGTCAGTTAAGCCGTGGATCTTCCTCCTTTAACAACTACAATAATCTACATTATTTGGGAAGCAAAATTATATATATAACCGCATGACTATAATTATTGTATATACTGCATGGTTGTTCCCCTTCTTTAAAGATGATTTACAGCATCGAAGAGTATAGAAGTGATTACAATATGGTTGCCATTTAAAAGACCAGGTGTCGTTTTCTCCATCTTTCAGTTATAAAACGCATCGTATGAGCAAATGGACATCAGTGAACCAAGAACTACAGATTCTATGTACATACTGACACACATTTTGTAAGCATGTATTGGTAACTTTTCAATAGTTTGCTCATTCACTGTACACTGTCAAATTGTAATAGCTAAGAAACCAAATTTAAAATTGGTTTGTGATGTAGAAGTAGAAATAATGTTATTGCAAAACATTTTTCTCAATAACAAAACTCTGTACCCCTCATTTGTTAAAAAAAAAATGAGAAATTTGAAAGCAATCAGACAAGTAAGTGATCGAGAACTCAGGCTTATACTCATCAGTGTGGTTACCAGGCGGAATGAACAGCATGTTCTGCAACAACCCAGTGGTTTTGGTGATATGCCAGAGAAAAAACAGAAGCTTTTTTTTTTTTTTTAAGAGAACAGAAGCTACAATTTCACTTTAAATTCAACTTGCACTTTACAGTGTCTGCTTGTTGCATGTTACAGTGAGACGGTCGGTGACATGTACAGTATCTGACAGGCTGATTCTTATCTGCATCGACCTGAGCACAAAGAGAAGCAAGTCACACGCCATACACTCCAACTATCTCACATTATGCCACACAGAAGACATTATTTACAGACAGAATAGAAAGGCATAAAAATGACAAAGTGCAAGAATATTGTGCGGGGGAAGGGAAACGGGGTATTCCCACACTAGGTTTTTTTTAATGGTTGCTTTTCTTATTAGGGTATTTTCCTTTTATGCAATATAAGCACACTGTAATTGTTTTAAATTGGATTGAGATTAGCAAGAATGAGCATTAATATGGAAAGGAAGTTTCAATCAAAAGGTAAAACATTGCTTTGGAACAGGTATTTTTTCATTTAATGGTGTGTGTGTGTGTGTGTGTGTGTGTGTGTCTCATTCTGGTTGCACTTCACCTCACTGCTCAGTGTTCTTTGCACTATGAGCTGGCCTCCATTGTGCTTGGACAAGCGCATGATAGAGCTGTTGAGTCAACTGCAGTCCAAAGAATTTACGAGTGGAAAAAAAAAAAAATCACACCTTCAGCATTGTAGAAGCATTGATGGCCAGTATATCCGTTCCAAAATGCAAAAAGGTGTGTGCACTCACATAAGGTAATGGGGGTATTTCCAAACAGTGCTTACATATAGGAAATTGCTAGCCATCCAGCTTCTTATATCTGACAGACGATGTTCAATCTTTGACAATTGTGATAATTCACTAGGCTT
>JAACJT020000110.1:17000387-17064864 GCA_009936485.2 Gymnarchus niloticus | reverse complement strand
GCAACATTACAAAGTGGTAAATGCTTTACTGTCCCAACTTTTTTTGGAATGTGTTGCAGGCCTGAAATGCAGGAGTGTATGTATATTAACAAATTACATGAAGTTGACCAGACAAAACATGAAATATCTTGGGTTCATACTATCTGCAGTGAAATAAAAGTCAAAGTAAATTAAAGAATCACTGTGTTTTTTATTTGTGTTTTCCATACCGTCCCAACTTTTTCTGATTTGGGGTTGTATGATTTCATGAAAAACAAGGAAATGTCTAAGTGACCCCAAACTTTTGAACGGTAGTGTACAGCATGTCTATCTAGACAGTTTCAGTATGATATAAATGCTAAGAAACTTGTCTACAGTGCTTGCCATTAAAGACATTATAAAATCATTCACAATACAGTGGTGATGCCAAGTCAGTAAAGATAACCTTGGATTCTCAAAGTTGCCTTGGCGCTCCTCCTTTAGATTATCCAGGTCCAATATACCTTTCACAGTGGGAGTTTTTATGCGGACACCTCCAGACCTGATGAGAATAAAAAAAAAAAAAAAAATACATTGTCAGAAAATACCTGGCATTCAAAATTCTCAAATTCACAAACCCCATAAATTTTTCTTCTCCACCCACCTTGCCATAGTACTGTTAGTCTTCCGTAGCTCTTCCATCATAGCTGGAAACTCTATCTCAGTTACATCAGCCTTGGACTTCTTGGCTGTGATTCGATCCGAAAGGGATGATACCCTTTTAATGCGAACTTGAGAACGGGGACGAGAGCTTGTGCTGACCGGTGTGGCTGCAGGTTCAGGTTCAATGAGGAGGTCAGGGGGCAGCACAACAGGGTTTGGGACTGGCACTCTCCTCAAAGTATGAGAAGGGCTCAGAATGCTGGGTTCAGTAGAGTTATAGGAGCTGGCCATGGCTTTATTAATTATGGTTTGGGAATTGAGTGAGGTTTTTCCTTGAACAGTCAGATTAGGGTTGGAGATAGAGCCCATATTCAACTTATTTCTCCTGGGATTATGAATGGCTCTCTTGCTCTTAGACTTTTTCATTCTTGGGGTGCTACTCTCAGCAGGTACTTTTAATTTCTTCCCCAGCAAGGCCTCCGGAGCTGCTACCATTCCATTACTGCTGTGGGCTACTGAGTGGATGGAAGTAGCAGGACGGAGTATAGAAAGTGATGTCATAGGGGCCACAATCTTGGGAGTTTGAGTTTGAATGATGGGCCCAGAAACACTTGACATGTTTCCTGCAGCAGCCAGAGTGGCAGATAGGGCATTGCTTTGAAGGAGGCTGGCAATTTGATTTACACAAGCATAAGAAGGGGAATTAGGATTTGGTAGCTGAAACGTGTTGTTCTCTGGATTTTTCACAAATATTTGTCCAAGGCGATTGACAAGTAAGATATGTGGAGTAGAGTCAACATGGGGGCCACCCACCTCACGGACTGTAAGTATTGCATGGCCAGGCAAAGCTTGATTTACTACTTGTTGCTGGGACTCCACTGCTGATCTGGAGGTGGAAAAGTTAATAGAGATAGTGCGCCCAGCAAAAACTTCTTTCTGTAATGGTGTGGAACTACAACCATTTATTAAAGGGTTAGGTGTAGGGATTGGGGTGTGGTGAGATGTGGTACGCATTTGCTGGCACAAGGAAGCATCTTTCATTTGAAAAGACAGACCTTCAGTTTTGATGATGGTGTGAGAGGAAGATACAGCTGTACCACCGGTCGGATACATGGGTACAGGCAATGAATTATATGACCCAAGCGGCAGCCCAGAGTTTGGTGTCAAAGATACAACGGTTTCATTCTGAGTAGGGAAACCAGAGGAAACGTATGTTACTGCAAGAGGAACAGGATGACAGGGTTCTGTGGGTGTTAACAAAGAGGTCCGAAAACTCTCCACTGATGGCAGAACTGTTGCTATCCTGGCAGACTGCAAAGGATCAACTGTGGCACGTATGTGGGCATGGGGTACAGGTTTGAAAGTGGGCAATGGGAGCTGCAATGAAGGGGGGTGCTGCAAATGACCTGGAGAAGCCTGAGAGCTATCAGGACCTGTCCTTTGAAGGACAAATGTTGAGTGAAGAGGGGTCACCATCATACTGAGGCTGCCATTATCAGAGGCTTCCAAAGGACCTTTTTTATCTGTGCTCTTAGATACAGGGTTCAAGTCAACTGCAGTACCATCCTCAGCTGAAACAAAATGTCCACTGCTGGGATCCAAGAAAACTCCTTTGCGATCTTCATTTGATTCTGTGTTCATTAGAACATTCTCTCGGATAGTTACCAAATCATTCAAGCAAGAATTAGTTGAAGTAAGTTCGTGACACTCTTGGATAACAGAAAGTTCTGAAGGCATATCTGAATGAGATTCTCCTTGTGCCATTAAACCCTTTGAAAGTTCTGCACTAATCATATCGCCATTTTTTTTGGCAGGTGTGATATTAATTGACTGCTGAAGACCATAGGCCAAATCCAAATTAGAACATTTTCTTACTTCATTTGTTTCCATAAAAACTTTGTGAGGTCCAAGTGAATCTGCTGCTGTGTAATGTGCCAAGCTATGATCTGCAATGCCACCCTCCCATTTACTGCAATTTGCTGCTTTGGGAGATCCATAGCATGTGTACCCAAATGGAACTTCGGAGGATGAAGAGTTATGGGCTTTGGTTGATGCCTCAGGCTGTTTGTTGAAAGGAGGTGTATCACAACCAGTGTATGCAGACGGTACAGACAGGTTACATAATCCACTGGTTTGCATGTCCTCCTGAGGCACTGACTTTAAAAAATGGTTGGGATTTTGAATTTGTGTCTGGGTAGAGTTCTTTAAATTCGGAATACCATCACTGGTGACCATACTAGCATCACTTTCTGACCCATCATCCACACCATCTAGCTGGGAAATGGTACCCGAGGAAGAAGGTGCTAGACCTTGCGGTACCTTCTTGTGGACTGTATGGGTTACCACTGTACGGGAGAAATTGTAGTAATTCTCCATGTCATCATCAGAGGACACGTTACCCCAGTCCTCCCCGTGGGGTAAGCTGGATTCAGCAGAAGTTCTGACACATGGAGTTCTTTTAGCTGTCTCTACCTCATCTCGGAATTCGTCTGTGTTCTCCTCTCCATCCCCGCACACTACAATCTGGGCTCCACAGTTCATTGCAACACCTTCATTAAGCAAAGTCTCTTCAAATTCTAGGTCTGCGGCTATGCCCACTTCAGAGTCAGCATCATAAGGACTGTAAGAGAAACTCTGTTCAGAAATGAGAGAAGGGACCATTCCTGGAAAAGTGGCCTTATTTGCTGAAACCATGTCCTTTGGGTCTGATGACATCATAAAATCATTCAGCTGCTCTACAGAGTCTGTATGATTTAAGTCACAAGACAACATTGGTCTTGGGGAAGGGTGAATAGTTTCCGATGAAGACAAATTGACAGGTATATTTAAAACAGGGGAGCTGACCCCATCTGGCCATGGAGTCTGAGGGAAAAGTCCTGAGGTAGAGTGGGGCACTACCATCCTGGTTCCATGGGCTAAGGGAGTGCCTCGACCTCCAAGACGGGCTAATGGACAGGTCAGCAGGTTTTCATTAGCACCAACAGGGAAATCTGGAGAGGTTGCTGGAGAAGTCTTGGGGTATAAGGATCCACCTTCATGAAGGGGGATTGCTCCTGAATAAGTACCCAAGGGTGGGGATGAGATGCGATTGCGGGTACCAGTGGCATGTGAGTTAGGGCTCTGGCGCCGTGGCCGACAGGCTTCATCCAAGTCACTAATTGTAAGGATATGGTGAGACTTTGACAAAGCAACCCCTAAAAAGGGAAAAAAACAGATCTTTAATTATATTAATCTGTGCCAAACAAATATATATTCGCTGAACGAGTATCTTGACACCCTAAACATTTGACTATTTCAATTATTTTCTAATTATTCTTAACATCAATTACTCCTTAGGAATTGCATCTGCTTTTTCGCAAGCTGAAATAATTTCTGCCAGTATGTCAAGGTTACCAGGAGAGGGGAGTGGTCGAGACATTCCCCCAGCAGGTTTCCTGGTTTGAGGATAACCAGGGATTTTGGGTCTTGCTTCTGGTTCTGGTTTTGATAGGAAGGATGGGAAGTAAGGTTCTTCAGTAGAAGGATGTGGAGACTTATGCACTTCAGGGAATTTAGTTTCTGTGGAAATATTATTAAAAGGATGTTTCCTTATAAAAACACATGGCAGCATAGCACAATCCAGACTGTCATTGTTCAACGGTGTGCTACACAGCTTTTCTTGTTCAGATACTTGTTTCAAGTTGCAAGCCGAACAAAAACTCTTCCTAAGATGATGTGGAGTGTAATTATTCATTAAAGAAATACATGAATTTTAAAAGCCCCCCAAAACAGGTTAAACAATATCTGCAAGTTAACTTTCAAAACAGATTGCCATAGTTAACAGAAAAATATCATGAAACAAGAATTAACACTATTTGAGGAACAGGCAAGGTTCTAATAGCTGCATCCTAAAAAAAAAAAGTACAGTTCTAGGCATATGTCTATTGGAGAGGCAAGTCTGATGCTGGTAATGTTCCAACAAAGGTATAATACTGATGAAATATTACAGAAATATTTAAATGCAGAAATACCGGAGTATCTAGCCAATGAAACTTCCCCTGACCTGTAGCAGCCACCTACGTCATAATGCTACTTGCTGGTATTTATCCTAAATTGCTTTCCAGTCTTAATTATCTTATGTGCCTCTTGCCATCATTACATTACATTTCTTAATAGCATCTAAAAATGCAATTCCTCGCTCACATTAAATCTTACCTTAATTCATCCCATTTCTAACCACTTATCCTAGTCAGAGTCATGGAACCTACCAATGGCAACATAGGGCACAAAGGCTGGGATACACTCAGGATGGAATGCCAGTCCATCGCAAAGCACATACATATGTGCACTCATAATTACACACCACGGGTAATTTATAAATTCTACGTAGCCTAATTCCATGTCTTTGGAATGCAGAAGGAAACTGAAGTACCCAGAGGAAACCGATGAGACCTGGGGAGAAGACGCAAACTACTCATTCACAGAGTGTAGACAGGATTCCTATTTGTAACTCTGGAGTTGTGAAGCAACAGTGCTGCCAACTGAGCAACCGTAGCCCCAAATCATACCTTAATAGCGTACATAATTACAATAACACCGCATTTTAAGTATAAACTGAAGTCCCTTCAGTTTTGCCACAAGTGCACATCCTGCCCCGTGTTAACTTTAGCCTTGTGTGATATGGCACCTGGGATATGGCTCCATGCCCCCCGTGACCCTACTTGGGATAACCAGTTAGAAAACAGATTGATGGACATAATCTCCACTAGACCTGTGTTTTATTTAAAATAATACTCACAGCATCAGTTAAGTAATTCAGTCAATATTTTGAGATGAAAGGATGTACATACAGAAAGTTCAGAACCATGACTGAACATACAGGCTTATATATTAAGCAGTTACAGAGTGTATGAGGACATGTAAATAGCTTACCTGATTCGGGACAAGGGCTGTGGGCAATTGTGACGTTTTCTCCCTGGTCTGGTGTCTCCTCCACAGGCTTCTCCTGGACAGGAGGTCTAACCTCTTTCACTCGAAATGTGTACTTGCATCTACGACGTGGGTCCACTGTGCTCCAGAACCACCGTGAGGACCTTACAGAAAGAATGAGAAGAAATGAAGGAGAAGGTCAGTGTGGTAGAGGTCCCATTTCCCAAAGAATATCAAATGTTTCTCAATACTGCAAAATAAAGGCAGTCAACAGTTTCTCAAAAGAAAAACAAATACTTTAAATCAATTTACACTTTAGAAAATGACAGCCAACTTACTGATAACCCACAGGAAAGAGCTTTCCTTCACTTGCTGAAAGTTCAGTTAGCACACCTAGCTTTTCAATTTGCAAAGAGCCTGAAATAGACCATAAAAACACTAAGAAAAGAAGGGTACAAGAATTTTGCTTGAAATTATCTTCTTGGGGGCGAGTTAATTAGGGGGCAACTCACCTATCAATATATTGATCGATTCTGGCTCTAAACCAGTCAGAAATTTCCTGCGAAGGCTGATCCCTTCAAAATCCACATAAACCCTTCGAAGAACTTCAAAACCTTGTCCAGTAACTATCTTCAATGAGAGACAGAGTAATTACTTTTTAACCATTCTTGTGGTGCTAAAAGCTGGTTGTTACATATACATTACATCTGCCACCATTGCTCTTTACCTTTCCACTGATGAGATCCCGGTGCTTGAAGCAGAATACCTTCTTATCATCCTGAAAGACGCAGTTTCGTGTACGTGCACACATGAAGTGGTAGTTACTTTGACAAGAGGTCAGGCAGCAGCCTACAGTTGCCCCAGTCAGGTTGCACCGCTCACAGCGCTGAGGGGATAAGATAAAAACTTCAAAGTAGTAACAGGACAAGCTGTAGAAAATCTAGGAGAAAGGTGACATGGAGGCAGTGGTACAGGTAAGACAAGAAAAAAATACCCTAGGGTTAATACCCAAGATAGTGTGGTGTTCCTGGTTGTCCCCATCAGACTGTGTGCTTATATTGTTCTCTTACATTTCATAAGCCCCTTTTGTACACATTAAACTGGGTTTAATTAAATAACAGCAAAACATTATCAAACATCAGAGACCAGGTCAATGGTTTTATTCACTGACTGAACGTGGCTCACACCATTGCTTACTCGTTGTCATTAACAGACCACCTGGGCCGTATAGCAGTCTTATTCAAGAGTTTTCTGACTTCCTGTCTGATCTAGTTGTTACTACTGACAAAGCTGTTATTGCTGGGGACTTTAATATCCACGTGGAAAATGACTCTGACCCTTACAGTATGGCATTTGCCTCTCTGCTTGAATCTGCTGGTGTTGTGCAGAATGTAATAGGGCCTACTCACTCAGGTAAGCACACTCTAGACTTGATTCTCAGCCACGGTATCCCTGTGGAGTATGTATCTATCCTCCTTCTAAATCCTGCAGTCTCAGATCACTCTCTACTAACATTTGAAGTACAACTGGGATCTGCTACTCTGCTTGTCTCCAAAGTGAGTGTTAGTTGCCGTATTACTCCTTCAACTGCAGCTGCCATCATTAACAGGCTTCCCCCGGTGTTCTCCCAGATTGGTAAGCCCACAAATGAATCTGTGCTTGAACAGGTATCGATAAATATTGATCACTCACTTCGCAGCAGTCTTGACTTGATTGCTCCTCTTAGGAAGAAAATGCTTAAAGATAAGAAATATGCTCCTTGGTATGCCGACTATATCCGTGAACTTAAAAACACTTCAAGAAAATTGGAGCGTAAATGGCACTCTTCAAACTTGGAGTTTTCAAAATAACAGAGAGAGATAGTGTTTTAAAGTACAAACAAGCCCTGATCACAGCTAGAACCGTATATCTCTCCTGGCTGATAGAGAATAACAAAAGTAATGCTAGGTTCCCATTTGATTCCGTGTCTAAACTAACTAGGAATCAATCTGAGATATACCCACAGATTCCAACCTCTCTCAAAAGCAATGACTTTTTTGCATTCTTCAATTCTAAAATAACTAACATCAGGAAGATAACCCAAAGTAGGACCACTGCTACAGATTGCTGCCAGAATCTGCTGGGTCCTGCTGTTGTGGACAGAAGTAATGCAGTAACGTTGGATTCTTTTACCTCTATAGGAGAATCTGAACTTTTGAACCTAATACCTTCCTCTAAAACAGCTGGCTTCATGCTGGATCCTATTCCTACAAGGCTTGTAAAAGAGATTGCTCCATCTATCAGTAGTAACTTACTAAACTTGATTAACTCATCAGTAAGTCTTCAATATGTACCAAAATCACTAAAAGTAGCTGTTGTCAAATCTGCTCTTAAGAAACCTAACCTTGATCCTAGTGACTGAGCAAATTATAGGCCTATCTCAAACCTTCCCTTCTCTAAAATCTTGGAGAAAACAGTAGCAAAACAATTGTACTCATTCCTACAGAGAAATGGCATAAATGAAGTATTTCAATCTGGGTTTAGACAATATCACAGTACTGAAACTGCATTAGTGAAAGTAACTAATAACCTGCTCATGGCTTCAGATCGTGGTTGTCTTTTTTTTGCTGGTGCTCTTAGATCTCAGTGCAGCATTTAATACTACTGACCATTACATTCTCTTAGACTGACTCTAGTTGGTATTACAGGACAGGCTCCGTCCTGGCTATGGTCGTATCTCACTGAACGCCACCAGTTTGTTCATGTGAATAATGAATCCTCCACCCTGTATATGCTGTCACTTGATGACATTAGAACATATGGTATTGATTTCCACTCCTGTGCTGATGAGACAGAATTATACATATCAGTTGAACCAGGTGAATAGCCTCATTTCTCAAAGATTGAAGATTGTCTATTAGATATTAGGAGCTGGATGGCCAGAAATTTCTTGCTCCCAAGTCAAGCTAAAACAGAAGTAATGCTGCTTGGTCCTAGAGTGCTTTGAGAACAGACTGATGTAAAATTGAATGGATGCTCACTTAAACCAAGCATAATGGTTAGAAATCTTGGTGTCTTAGTTGACCCAGACCTATCCTTCAATGCTCGCATTAGTAATATCACTAAAACAGCTTTTTTCATCTGAGGAATATAGCCAAGGATTGGAAAATGTTGTCCTTCAATGATGCTGAGAAGCTAACTCGTGCTTTTATCAGCTCCAGATTGGATTATTGTACTTCTCTGTTTTCTGGATGCAACTCAGGGTTGTTACACAGACTCCAGCTAGTGCAAAATGCTGCAGCAATAGTGCTATCTGGAACTCAGAAATTCGACCATATTAGTCCTGTATTGTCATCTTTACATTGGTTTTCTATTAAGGCTCGCACTGACTTTAAATACTTTACATACCTATAAGGCCTTGCATGGTTAGGCTCCAGAATACTTGTCTGATTTTTTGGTTCCTTATTCCCCCCCATTTGCTTTGCTCTCAGGGGGAAGGTTATTTGTTCCAAGAGTGAAAAAAGCAACGTTGGGCTGTGGAGCTCCACAGCCATGGAATGGTCTTCCTCCAGCAGTGCGGGAATCCGGCTCACTCTCTATCTTTAATTCTAGGCTTAAAACACACCTCTTTAGTCTATCTTACAGAGACCTTAGGCAGCTACTCACTCCCCAACTATAGGCTAAGGTGTAGAGCTGGGTGGGGATCAGTGCTATTGACTTTGGATGAACTGTTCTGTCAGTGCTGTCACTCCTGCATCGCATGTTCTGTGTGTTGTTGGAGTGCTGGCGTTCAAGGATTCCTCATGCCTGTGTCCCCATTGCTCTCCCCCTCATAATTATGCTATCATACATAGTCATGCTGGGCTTCTTGCTATTTTGTTTGCTATTTGATTTCCCATTATTCTGCCACCTTAGATCACTGCTCTGCTCACACGCATTCTCTTTCCCCCGTGCCCCCCTTTTTTGGGGTGCTTCCCTCAGCGGTTCGGATTCAAGAGATCCTCGTATCGTCTGCTGGCCTACCACGCTCTCCCTCAACTTCTGCTGTCCACACTGACCGGCTTGCTGCCTTCTGAGCCGCTGAACCTGCTCTGATCACTGGACTGCAACCTCCAATACCCTCTTGTCCTCCTGACTGTTACAACATTGTTCTTATTTGTATTAATTTGTCCTGCCCAGTGCTGGCCAGAGAAGGATAGGCTTCCCTTTTGAGTCTGGTTCCTCCTAAGGTTTCTTCCTTCTGAGGGAGTTTTTCCTCGCCACTGTCACCACTGGCTTACTCTCTGGGGACTCTGGACCCGGGTGATGTAAAGTGCTTTGTGACAGTGCTTCTTGTTAAAGGCACTATATAAATACAATGAATTGAAAATTGAATTGAATTGAAACTACATGTCACAAACCAGAACCATGGGGGCACAAACACAAGTGCTTCCCTGAGGGTTGGAGTAAGAAACACCAAGGGAAACAAGCAAGTGTCCTTAACAGATTGAGGTACAGAGCCCATTACCTTTCACTGCCCAGGACTCTACTCGCCAATGTCCAGTCACCAGAGAACAAGCTTGACAATCTTAGAGCAAATGTCTGTTTCCAAAAGGACATCAAGGACTGTAATGTCCTCTGCCTCACTAAAACATGGCAGACCCAAAGGACAACTCACAGCAGTTTACATACCACCTCAAGTGGACACAGATATGGTTCCATCTAAACTCCACAAAGCGTTTAATGACTACCAAGCATCTAGATGCTGCCCTCATCATGTCAGGCAATTTCAACAAAGCTAATCTTTGAAAAGTTATGCAGTACTTTTATCAACACGTTATTTGTCCAACTAAAAGACACAATGGATCACCGTCACTATCACTGTCACTAGGAAGGCATACTCCACTACTTGGCTCTTGGCATGAACTACTGTTCATGCAATAAATAAAAAAAATCATGGATCTTGAAATGAGAACAACTTATTATATTATTATTATAGTAATCACACAGTGAGCAAAACCGGACAAGGCCAAACAATCTTACCATGAGGCGACCCCTAGCAACAGCACTGTGCACGTGCATTAGGGAGCCATTGTCCTCCTCAAATACCTCTGCAGACCACATGGAGCAATTTACATGTGCCCACTCATTCTGTCCCAGGTAGAGCAGCCTGCCTGCATCCTATGGGGAAGGAAGATAAACAAATGTACAAGCTCTTAAGACAGAAGAGTTCTGGGCAACCCATTTGCAAAGAATACTATTTTCCCAAATCAAGGTGGCTATCTCAAATTATTATTATTATTCAGCTTTGCACAGTAATCATCTGAAAAATTGCACTGTACTCAAATTTTCATCCATTTCCTATAACTACTTCATAAGTATAAAGTCATAGTGAGCCTGGAAGTTATCCCTGAAACCACTAGCCATGAAAGAAAGTACAGCGCAGGTTACTCACTCACAAAGGCAATATTTTTTTTTACACACTTATGTAGGTAATATGGACAATTTCAAAACACCATCCAACTTAATTTCGACTCCGAAAGAAACCCATAAAAACATGGGGAGAACATTACCACACACACAGGTATGGTGTTCTTTCTCCTACATGTGTACGTGTCCATGCAAAGACAGACAGCTAAACATGCTAAGAGCACTGCTAGGGGGTAATGATGACATAGGAATTTTAGTGGATTTGTATTATTCAGTTTTCATTAGTGCCCATTTGGGAAAAGACAAAACCTTCCGTAAATTTGACATGAATGACCAGAAAATAAGGGTAGTGGAGGTTCAGCAGTTTTTTAAAAAAAAATTAGAAAAAAAAAACAAAAACACAGAATGTATTGTGTTAACTTTCCAAATCATGCTAACTAGTGAGGACTAAAAAAATATACAATCAAAACTTAGCAATTGCTCAAAATAGCCACAAGATATCAGTAAAAACCCAGAACATTTGTGAAACATAACGTGGTTAGAATCAAGGTGTCAGACCACATTGCTACCAAATGAGCAAAAACTAACACTGTGTTCATCTACATCTAGCCCGTATATTGTACGTTCTGCACATTTAACGATAAAGTGGTAATAAGTAACACGAAAGTATACTCAGGCATCAGTTTTGAAGGCTTCTGGTGAAATACTCACGCTGGATTTAGCGTCACCATATTTCTGGCAAAGGGAACACTGGCGTTCATCGTCCTTGGACCAGCCAGTGTCCAGATCAGCTTTAGAGGGACGGCCTTTCTTTCCTGCATTTTACAATTTAAATAGCACCGCTTCAGCATATGCATTTTATTTATCATTTCAGGTTTTTATGCTTACAAAATTAATATTCAAGAAAATACCAGAGGAAGAAAATTATAAATACTGCTAACTGACTCACAGCTATTTGGTGATCAAACCATTGTCAACATTTTCCAGTTACCTTTGAGTCTTAATTTATGGTCCCTTATGTTTCTGGGACAGCTGATGGCTGTTTTGCTGGTTAACGGAGTGGAGAATGGGGTTCTCTCTTCAGTTTGAACATCAAGGTCTCCGTCATCCACATTCTGGGCACAAACTGTCACCATGGTCCTTTGCTCCTCCCTTTCTCGCCACTGTGCATATACATGCTCAGTAGATGGAGGCAGCACCGCACTGGACAGCATTCCACTGGCAGGTCAATGAGAAATGAGATACCAAGACACACATAAGCCAATAACTTTCCCCAAATCAGGCCACACGACATGCACACCGTGGGACCCATCAAACATCACTAACGGTAATTTTATATGGATTGCTGTGATAGTGTCTCAGTAATACACTGATGTGGCTTCTGCCTCTTGTGATCTGGTGAGCTTTGCTAAAACAGACCTCAGCTATTTTTTAAAGACAAGGCAAAAACATTGAATAAAACTGACCAGTTGATAATCAGTTGGTTCCTAACAGACAATTCTAATAGCTGCAAAATAAAAATGCAGTAAAAAACAGGGTAAGTATGTTTCAGCTATAAATGCATGTTAGCAAAACAAAGGGGTACCTAACGAAAGCATATTCATTACCATACCACTACTCATTACCATTTTGACCTGACATTTCAACTAATAATCACATTGTTCAAGTCAACCGTTTAAAAACTGCTTTGTGCTAACTATTTCGTGCAAAAACTGACCTATTATAATTTCACTACCTTAGAAGACATTTCTCCAAATGAATTTAATGTCTACATGGTGTACATACTCTTACAAAAAATATACTGTCAACAGGACAAACTAACCAATTTGCGAAAATCGACAGATTGTGTTTTCATCATAATTAAAAGGTAAAAAGTTGCCTTTTTCCCCACTTAGAATAAACCGTGTTAAAAAGGCAATTAAAAAGGTCAGCATGATCCATTTGGTATTTTTTTTTTATCAGTTTAAGATCAGATCAGTAATACTGCTCAAAGTATGTGAAAATAAATACCCCACATATATTTTTAATATTAAATAAAGGGCTGATGTTTTAGTGAGCAACTTGCAAACTGAATATAAATCAAGGCTGCAGATGTATGGAAAGATGAATCTTCTTTCTGTAGACATTTCAGAATCAGAATTATGAACCCCAATCATTTCTTTCTGCAGTCTGAGGTTTTTGTGCTGGCTACATATTATGTCATCTTTTAATTAATACTATTCTGTTATGAAAGTAATGTTTGTATTTAAGATCGATTGCAATGCAGTACAAGTCGTAATCATCATATACTTGTGAAAGCAAGCATATTGTGAAACAAGCACGTCAACCATAATGGCCAACTATTGAAGTAAATAAAGATTAATTAGATTTAATAAAACTAAATATTAGGCACTGCTTGCCTCTATTTCAAGAAGAATCAATTCTTTCACATGCAGATCAGAGGGGAATAGTAGTAGCGAAAACTGCACAGAGAACTATAGGATTCAAACACTGATACATATTTAAAAAGGATACATACGCTGGAATTTTTTTGGAACGTGGATTCCATACTTTTGGATCTTGACCATTAAACCAACTGAAAACTTCTTCCAGCAACTGCAGGTACAGAAAATAGGTTCTGACATGCGTTGTAATGCATCAGCTTGACCAATAAGACAATCCAATTTGCAGAAAATCAAAATTAACTTTGGTGTGAATTAGAATTAGGTATGAAAATTATTACGTTTCATAGTAAACCTATAACTACCAGCACAGGTTAGCATTACCAGATTGATAAAGACATTGTGTGTGGTGATGTTCAGATTGGTAAAGACATTTGAAGACAAAGACATTCCTTTGTTTTGGAACAACATGGAACTTGGAGCATAACAAAGAAAACTGAAGGATGCAACTGAATCTTGCATTGCTAGTAAACAGGAGTTTAATGGATACACTCCAATATAAAGGCATACCTTTAAATAGTATGATCGGGCTAACGCACTAGGTCTCTGGTCTTCTGGTAGGGTTTCAGCCTCTTCTGCCAGCTTCTTCTGAATTACCAGGACCACATCCACATGGAATGATTTCTGATGGGGAAAAATGAAGTAGGTACTTTAAGACCTATATTTAATCAAGAATTTTTACAGCTAAGTTGTGTGCATGAAATGTTTAAAAAAAAGAACTTAACAGGAAATGGTTCTTTAATGGTAACTGAACAGATATAGATACCAGACTAGAGTAGAGCCCATTGTCAAATTTTCTGCCTATGGCACGAAGATCACAGGCTGGCTGTCCCTCTCTCCAACATACTGGGTCAGTTAATGCTTCACACTATAGGACAAGGAGATTTAACACACCAGCAAGGAAAAACACAGTGCTCAGCAATATTCCTGCTACACAACAGATTCAAGAGACCCATCTCGAAGAAAAGATTTTACTTTATTACAAAGTCAATGAAAGTCATGTAGGTCACAATGTGCACTGGTTAATCTTTGGGATATCAAGTCATCGCTTAAAAATATACTTTCCTACAGAAAGTATAACTAAGTCATTGAAATTTGAATATTTTTTAAAAAAGACATTGTAGATAATGTGGTGAGGATATAAAATATTATAGCAGCAGAAAATACTCATTTGAAGCAACAACTAAAGGGTCTGTGCTAAAATGCCTGCAGTAGTATAAAAGCGAAAGCACATCTGTCTTACCTCACTGCAGCTGACCAGGTGCTGAGTAAGGGTGGAGGTAAGAAGACAGGCCAGCACCTTCTCCACACCAGCTTTCAGCTCTATGTGCAGAAGCTCCCTCCAAGTGCTGGGCTGAGTGTGGCTACAGAGTCGGCATGAATATACTACACTCTCCGGGAGACTAGACAGGACCTCATACAAGTCATCTAAACAGAAACATATTAGCATTTGAGAGTGGTGAAAATTTGGGAAAGATGGATGGACAAGACAATAAATGCCACTTAGTAGGGTGTATAGCTACTCTATGGCTAGGACAGGAAACATATATTATGGAATGAATTCCAGTATCTCTACAGGAATGTTATATTCTTCACAACAGCATGTCAACTGTAGACACATTTTAAACGCACCAAGACAAAGTAAACTGTGCATAGAATGTCAGTATATACAGTGAATGTCCAAGATAGGACATAAAACCCCTAGTGGGCAGAGTTGTACAGTATAGTGACTATGAGAGCCAGAGCAGATGGTAATTTTAGATGTTACTTAAGTTATCCATTGAGCCGATGGTTTTCAAGGCGAGGCGGGAAATATCCTGCATACTGGGCTGAATTAGTTACCCAATGAAACCAAAAGAAACCATTATGGTGATACAGAGAAGTATGTGACCAGGGGAGAAAGGGACTTTATAAAAGAAAAAATTCTTCTGAAAGAGTCGCATTAATAAAACGAACACTTGCAGTTCTGTAAATTGCAATGGCAAGAGAGAGCTGTTTTGCTTACCGGACAGTTCCTCACATTTCGCATGGACCCAATGATTACATGTTGCACACTGCATCATTTGACTGTCATAATCATTGTCTTCATAGCACTTATTGCAGATAGGGCAGTAGTTACCTAAAGGAAATACTCATGAAATAAAATTTTCTGGGAAGTTTACAAACATATTTCCTAAACAGTGAAACTCAAGGAAAAATATAGCTACAGGATACAATGGAGATGGGAAAGATGTATTCACACCACTGTTTTTCTTCTCCATTTCAAAATTGAAACCCTTCTGTGTCAAGTTTCTAATACCTTTCAGAATTGCAAATTAAAAAAAACTGCATATTCTAAAATGTAAAGGTCACAGTGCACTAGTGCCAGTTTATGCCTGTTGTTTTCCCATAATGATTACCAGATGACTGCCACAGAAAAACTTAAAAGTTTCTGGTCCTGGAAACACTGATTCCTACTCTGAAGCAAAAATATTTGCAGCAATACACATCTGAGAAAATTTCTTAAAGCTGTGTGTGTGTGTAAAAAATTAACAAAAAAGATCTTAAAAAACTGCATTAAACTCACAAATGCTTGGTAGCTTCCAAGTCTAAGATGACAGCAAACATTACAGAAATTAGGCACCACAGCAGAGAAACCATGATTTTGTGTAAGAGGTAAATGCTAGTAAACTGCAACTTTAAACAGATCCAAAAAGTTTGGGTAATCTTTGTGAAGAACTTTCAGCCAAATGTTTTAACGAATAAAAATATATAAAAAATGGCTACTTATGCCTGCAATACAAAAAAAGAACTTGCGACACAAAAATAACTTGCAGTTGTAATATAGACCAAAAAATAAAATACGGGATAAATAAATAACATCGATGGGTATTAATAACATACACCCAAAAATACATGAAATTTACAAATTCAGTTATTTGGACAGGTACACTAACAATGGAAAACAAAGTTATAGAGCCCTTTTCCCAACTGTTATGACTTTGTGTTTACCCTGGTCATAGAGTTTGGTGCAGTCAGGACAAAGACCCCTTTCGTGGTTCCACTCTGTGTCCCAGCTTTTTCCAGGAGTCACACCACAGCTCTTACATCTGATGCATGTCATGCACACCTGCAATTGAAAGGAATGGACAAAATTAACTAAATATGAACATACAAAAACAAGACTGATAATGCACATACAAAATCAAAATGGAAGAGCTGAATGCTCACCCAAGATTTTTTGCAAGACTTCTTGTTAGGCTTAGGATAGTTAGGTCCCAAACAGGATGGATGATAGCAATTCTGGCATCGCTCACATTCCAAAAGAGGCTTTAAAAAAAAAAAAAAAGCCATCTCAAGTTAAGGACCACATACAAACCATCTAACACCATCTTGCTAGACAACACCGGTACACACAATCACTCTACCTTAGAATGTTTGTTCTTACGACCACAAACACGACAGAATTTGCAGCGACGACAGCACCAGTTTTCCTTGTTTTCCTCTACGGGGCGCTCCCAGGGCTCCAAGCAGAAGGGATGGAAAGGCTCACAGCAAACCTGACAATACACCATCTGGAGGACAGATATTCTACCCTTAATCCCCTGTGTTAACAACATCCTTTTCAAATAAACATTTACTGTTTCGTTGCTGGTTTACTAGGTATTAAGATTTCTTTCCGCTTGAACTCATTCTTCATAAACATTAGATGTAGCTACAGCAGTATTTGAAGTTTTCTTTCAACAATGTTAATTGTTACCTCATGCTGCCCTTTGCTGGCACAGAGCAGGCAGACATGCTGTGGGATGACTGGGACAGAGGTAAGGATACTGAGACCTCCCAACATCCACACATTTGAAAGGCTACAGTCCTCCTATAGTCAGAAAAACAAGTGGGGGGGGGGGGGGGCCGACTGGTAATGGATAACAATTCAGCACCTGAAATATAACAAACATGGACAAAACCAAAAACATACAATTTTCTCATTTGATCTGAACATGAAGGTACTCTGAATGTTGAGTAATTTTTTCAAATTGTTTCTGCAAACCTTCCTTAATGAGCAAAATTACACCGTGGCATATATCTACATTAAACCAGTTTGACAGCATTAAGCTATTTTACTGTAAAATTGGAAAATTCATTTGGGACTTAATTTGCAAAGCTTGAAAAGGTTTAAAAGGATGCTAGACATTAGTGATCGATTCATTAATCAGTATGAATGATATCTGATGGCAAGTTAAGCATTGTTCCTTCTATCCTTTTTGTGAGTAAAGGAGAGATGAAACCGACAGCAGTGACTTTGTGTAGCAAAGTAGTCAAAGTAACCCACTTTGGCAAACAAATTATAAAATCTTCCCAAGCACACCATTTGTTTATAAATGACAAAGTATTCAGGCATCTTTTCAAAGCCTGAAGCAGTACATGAGAAACTATTAAAGTCTGACTTTAAGGCTCTATTCACACCTGGTATTAACATGCATCCTGGGTGATCCGATCACATGTGGACAGCGTTAATTACAGGTGTGAACACACCCAAGATGCGCTGAGGACCCACTGAGATCCAATAGCTCAGACCACATCCAGAGGTGGTCTGGGCTGCATATGGCCACATTCTTATAGCAGTGTGTAAGCGAATGTGTCCTGGGCCCTATTGAAGGACCTCCTACTCAACTGATGTCCTCGTGTGAACGGAAGTACGTATGTAATTTCTAAAAGCACAGATATACTACGAGTCTAAACCTACTATACATTTGTTGTAGCATATTGTTTTTGTTTATACTGTTGTTGTGTATCATTCATGTCATAAGCAATTTAAAAATAAAGTACGAGTGCCTCAAACATCTTAGGTGGTTTGGTTACCCTGGAATGCGCCAATAGCTTTTGATTTCTTCATCTCCTTCTTTTAACGCTTGGCAAACTCGGTACAGGAAGTCATTGCAGACTCCTGCCGGTAAATATCAACAATGCATTTGACCTCTGCATATGGACGCAATTTATGTGCTTAAGTGCGGGAAAGTGATATCCGATTACAAGCAGTCGGTCGAGACACATGCAGAGACGCATGTTAATGCCAGCTGTAAATGGATGTACTTAGCGCTGTCCACTTGTGATTGTATCACCCAGAATGCATGTTAATACCAGGTGTGAACGGGGCCTCAACTCAAAACTGACTCATCTGGTCCAGACAGCTATGAAACTAATTGGTCAGAAAGAGTTTCATAACCTTTAGTCTATTTTTGACCAGTGCGTTTTGAAACAGGTAGACAGAATCCTCTGCGACCCCCCCATGTTCTGTACTCACAGTATGAGCTGTTATCATCGGGCAGACGATACAGGGTTTATTGTTGCAAATTAAATAGATTGAAAAATTATTTTGTTCCTGTATCAATTAGAATTCCTATACGTTTAAAGTAAAATAAGCTGTGGTAAAATCTCATTTTAATTGCTTTTACTTGACTTTTTTTTTTTTAGTGGTTGTATCTAGATTTGTCTACATTTGTTCACATTCCTTGTGCTTTTGGGTTATTAAAATGTCTATGCTGTTGATGTTGCATGTTTTAATGTTATTGGGTCAAGCGTTATGGAGTTCAAGCCAAATTTCCCCACAGGGACATTAAAGTATGTATGTATGTATGTATGTATCTATCTGTATTACACAACACAACACAGACATAGGCTCGATTTCCAAGACATCACCATTATTTTCAGTGTGCTTTCCAGATGTTATGGCTACTCTTGCAGAAAAACCTCCTCTAAAAACAGGTCTTTAAACGAACCGCAATTACACACTATAATAACCTACTGTGCCACCACTTAGGACCCACATTACAGCACAGACAACTACACAGAGATCACACTAAATTCAATGTTTAATGTGGCTTCTCATCCCAATATGGATGCATTTTATGCTCACTCTGATCTTGCAAACTGAGCTTCTCTCATGCAGGCCTGCGTAGCATCTCATGACACAGTCTTCTCTGTCTCCAAGGGAGATGTGAGAACAACGTTTAATAGATTAACGTTCACAAAACAACCTGGAGCTTCCAGATGCATTCTGACAACATGTAGTAACCAAATTACCAATGTCCTTATGGATATTTTCAATCTCTAAGGGGGGGAACTGCTTCCACCTGCTGTAAAAACACTGCAATCACAGTGTGACTGCTGCCTGGAAGCACCCACCCCCATTGCCATGACATGTTTTGAAAGGCACAATGTAAAAAGCAAGGTTCCAGACAGTTTAGATACTCTACAGTTTGTATACTACCACAACGTGTCTAGAGTTGTACTGGTGTTCCATTCCATCCTAGTGCACTTTGATAACAAAAACGCCTGTGTTGGGCTACTGTTTATACTCTAGTTCATAGAGTTAAACTATGATCTTCTCAAGGCCTGTTATCAAGTTACTGAACATGGGACTCGCTGCAACTGGATTCTGTACTTTCTCACTCACAGATCTCGATCCATGAGGGTTAGAAACAAAACGTCCTGCACCCTGATCTTCAATATGACACCCCCATAGAACATTGTGCTGAGCCCCCTGTTGTACTATTGTGTAGCTGGGCAGAACTACAACTCCAAGTTTACTAATGGTACCACTATTGTGGGCCTGCTTAACAATGACACTAAGACAGCCTCAGTGTCCGGTTAGGCTCTTGGCAGATTGTACTGGTACCAACAACCCCTCCCTCAACATTATCAAGACCAAAAAGCTGGTCATTGATTACTGGATGCAAAAGGCTGGGAACCTGTAAAGAGGGTCAGCAGTTTCAAGTTCCTGGCAGTCACAATTATACACAAACTTACACAATTTGTGATGAACGTGATAACGCATTGTGGGTGGGGTGACAGAGCCGCGTGCTGGGGATCTTACGTTACTTTATAATTCTAACACCGGTGTCCGACCATTGCCCTCTGTCCTGCCCATGCCTGAACCCCCATAGATGGATCCGCTCGGCAAGACTAGAACCAGGTAGAGTGCTCGCGCCTGTGTAAACACGTGGAGGTTTTGACAAACCAAGAAGGGCTCAGTACAAAACACAAATACTTCTTCATACAACTAAGGAAAATCAAGCTGTCACTTGCAGCCCTTAATTTGTACAAATGAACGAAAGAATCCATGCCCTATGGATCTGTTACTTTTGAGTATGGCAACTGCTCAGCTCATAGCTGCAAAGCACTGCAAAAGGTGGTGAAGACTCCTAAATCAGGGAGTAGTCTAGATCCGCATCCCACATCCATGACACATAAAAGTATAGAAAACACTGATTCGGTGCTGGCTTGAGGAGGATGGGCTTCCCCTTTGAGTCTGGTTCCTCCCAAGGTTTCTTCCTTCTGAGGGAGTTTTTCCTTGCCACTGTCGCCTTTGGCTTACTCTCTGGGGACTCTGGGCCCGGGACTATGTAAAGCACTTTGTGACAGTGCTTCTTGTTAAAGGTGCTATGTAAATAAAATTGAATTGAACTGATTCAAATGTTGAAGGTGACCAATAGTACTTGAGGTGTTCTTACACTATGTTCGGTAAGGTGTTGGGATCACATGTATTGAATAAGAGACTGTTTCAAAGTTATTCGCCTAAGCACTCTGTCAATTTTCAACTCAAATGTAATAGTTTAGCAATGCAAGTTTAATATTTATAATTTCATGTCAATTTTGTTACAAGTATATATAAAACTAATTTTCTGAATAGTCAAAGCGGTCAACTAAATGTGAAATACTGATTGTCCATTTTTATTTTTCCATTTTCTTCTGAAATTACAAATACGGGATTCCATTTTTCCAACAATGTCTGGCTGATCCAGAATACATTAAAAAAAAATCTGAAACTACTTCAACAAGAAAGCCTGCTATAATAAATATCGAAAAATAAAATGTGAGGGGAAAACACAAGTATCATTTACAAGCCTGCTGTGTATAAGTTTTAGTAATAAACACAAAAATAGAATTCATAAAGATGCATCATTAGCGATCCAGAACTACAATTCGGAGAATGCTTTAATTTCACCAGAAACCTAAGCTTCTGAACATCTTTTGCTGTTTTGATTAGTTTTCATTGCTTTTCTGTATCAGGACTAAACTTTTTAAATAGACCCATCAGTTAGGAGTTGGGACTCATTCCCATTTTTGCCATTGCTCATCTAAATCACACTTAGTATTTAAACATCCATATATATTAGTATTTAAGGGATTTAGTAATCGTGCATTACAATTATATATTAAAGTGAGAATTTCAAACCCATTCAAAGTAAAACAAAATAATCTCACTTGTTTACTTTGAAAACTAATTTTCATTATACACAACTTGTTTTCAGCCAGGTAAGTTCTAAACCCCAATTATCCCCAAAATTGGAATGCTGAAAAAGAACAGATGACAATTAAACTGCATGCCTTCTTCCTCTGACTGAAAGTACTCTACCAGTCAAAAGTTTTTGCACACACTAAGATTTTCTATATTAATGTTACATAACTTTTGTCTAGAATTTTTTGTGAAAATTAACTCCCAACTGCAAACCTACTCAATGCATTTCTGTCTGATTGCATTCCTATCCACAGAAAAAAAAAAAGTGACAAATCCGAATACAGGAAACCTAAAACAAAAGTGCCTTTAGAGAATAACCCTGCTCTTGCTCTACTTCCAGTATAGGACCTTAAGTGTTTTCTTAGAAAATCAGTGCAGTTACTCAGAAATTTAAAAACTGCACCATAGAGCCTCGGATACTGCTTAACTATGGAGACCCACAGGAAGCTGATGCAAGTAATAAATTATGTTCAAGGAGCAAACATTTCTACGTTAACGGGTAATGGAAATAACCATGCAATAGTTCTTCAGTTGTCGCTTCACAGAATTTGAATAGAATTTAAAACATTTAATTTGTGCCCCATGTTATGACTAGAAGCTGGTTTTTGTATTGTTTTATTTATGCAACTCAAAAATGTAGGCTACACTCGACATTTTCCAACCTTTGGTAGATGTTATTGTATCATGCTAATGAATGCTGTTGAATCATATCATCCTGGTAATTCAGCACATTTCTGTGAAAAAATTAATGCACTTGTAGCTTTTGTTCAAAACAATCCACGAATAAGACACCTTATAAAAGGTGCCATTTTCAAAGGGAATGTGTGTGATTAAAATAGCAAGACAAAATTGGTTCTTCAATGAGTTTTGCGAGATTAAACCGCAAACTGCAAGGCCATGTTTTTGAGGAAAAAACAGTTTTTGTTCATACATTACCTGCACTGGTACATAACACACGAGAAGTTGAAAAAATGTAAACAAATAGCTTAAGATCTCTCCTGATGAAATATTTATATGGTAGGAACCCGGGCGGATACAGAATAATTAAACACAATATTTCATTAAAACTTTTTTTAATCAAATTAAAAACGCGAATTGCGTTTTGGGTGTCTTTTTGCCACAGACAGTTTACAGTCAGTTTAGGTCGATGTCAGGTCATGAATTGTTCAAGGTAATCAGTTTTGATTAAAATTAATTTTAATTAAATACTTTGATTAAAGCCATTACCTTCTGTGATTACACTTGCAAAATATACTCAAACCATTTTTAATCATGAATCGATTAAAGTTACAACAGCTCATGGTCTTTGAATATTTACTGGCATAAACAATTTACATGGCATCATTGTAGTGATAGAGAGATCTGAAATTGAAAACCAGTATGAAGACAGTGTGATGCGAAAAAAAAGTAGGCAATGTGAAATCTGTGCAAGCGGAAAGGTGGAATTGCCCTGCCAAAATCGTGAGATCTCACTGGCATTTACATCTCACGGTCCTAATGTAGCAGCTAACGCTAAAAACCGCAGTGGCTAAACCGTGAGACTTGACATGCATGCATTTGCCAGTGTGGTTGTTTGTTGAACTCAGATTCCATAGGATAGTCTGAGCTTGTTGCCAGCTCTTTTGGATTAAAAATCAATGCCAGAACTGTCCCTCAAACCAATAATTCTAATTTCTGATCTTCTAACAAGTACAAAATGCCTCCTAGAAAGAGCTATACCACTGCCTTTAAACTAAAAGCCATCAAAATACGCAAAGGAGAATGACAACCAAGCAACCGTTTGCTTAAAATAGCTTTGATGAATCTCTGGTCCGTAACCAACTATTTCCAATTCTTCAGTGTTTTTTTTTTTTTTTTTCTCCTGATCATCTCTTAGTTTGCAAGTTCCTTGCAAATTCAGAAAAAAAAAAATAAACACATTACCCAAACCTTTGTATAACCTGCTAGGCCAGCTCTGAGAGAAAAGGAATAGCAGGTTATACTCCAGTTTTTACAGTATTTACCTCTGTGTCTGCATAAATTACATTTCTGTTTGAACTGCACGCAAAACCGGCAGCAATTTAACTATAGATTTGTCCCATCCCTGAAATTTGATCAATTTCTGGGTTTAGCTTGTCACTGTAACTTGTTAAAAAAGCTCTTCAAAACTGATATATATTTACTTCCCTTACGAAAAGCACCCCATTAAAACAAAACATGCAGGTGATATTTGATCTAATTATAGCTGAAATGAACCAAAAAGCTGTTAAATGGCTCTGTCCACACGGCACTTCAATTTCCAGTGTCAAGCCCCACTTGTTGCAAACTCACACTCAAGTGCTTCGTTTTGACATTGCATCTAAACAAATATTAGTGAACCCATTTTGGAATGCAGACAGGTTACAGGAAAAACACAGTACAGTGAACTCTTTCCACATTTTTAACAGTGCTGAAGTCATTGTTAGATCCAAATCAGTAATGTTTCAGCTGAAAGTTCATTGTTAAATTTTTGAGAAACCTAAGTGAATAAAGGGGAATGCTAGACATTTTAGGTTTATAGGGTCCTGCTAGGAAATGCTAGACTACCTATAAATTAGGCCTACTTGCATCCAATTTGCCACACTATTCTCCAAATATTAATATTGGGATCAGTCTGATGAAAATCTCAGATCAGTTAAATATTAGATAAGGCATTCAAAGTTTGGTTCCCAACTCTGTCTTAATTTGCATATTCAATGCAAATGACAATTGCCCCTTTTCCACCAACATGATTCCCCTGTGCCGATTCCTGAACCGGTTCGCTTGCTTTTCAAACCACGGTAGAAGCAGACTCCACGCTTAACAAAAGGTTTGGGAACCAGCACCAAAAACTAGCTGGTCTGGAACCAAGAAACTGAGACAAAGTGTTGAGGGGTAGGACAAACAGCACAAACACTTGTAGTTTAGCAAACACTCCTAAAGTTTTAAACACTGCTAGATGTTTTAAATTTTAAAGTTTGTCAGAAACAATCTCTTTGAACTGGGAAAAGATGCTAAATTGTCTTTAAATTATGATGGATTGGTACCATTTCATCTTAAATTTCACCAGACTGTCTTTTTGTTTACACCATTAAGCAATTTGTATGCCACTTGTAACATAGCCATTTAAGAAATGTTAAAACTGTGAAATACTCTAATCCCTTAAAGGAATAATGACAAAACGAAATGTCAGTTTGGCAATGTGAAGCAAGGCTTCCCCCTGTATCATTTAACATAACTATTTTTTCCAATAACCAATACAGTATTTTTGGGCAGAATATCAGACTGGCACATCTCTGTATGAAAATATACTGTCAAAGCTAACAGTAAAGCTTGGAAATGGAGGATGTGATCTGCTATGTTTCTTTTGTGCTGCTGCAGGAGCAAACGTAATTGCTACTCCATCACGTCAAATTTAACTCCGAAGGTGGTGGAAACACAGGCTGGTTCTCTGTAGGTTAAGTTCAAGCATCAGCCGGGCACCAGCACCATTTCGGTTGAAGAGAGGCCAAGACGCAGAAACATGCCAATAATACAAGCTGAAAACTCCCAATAAGCAAATGCGTCCTGAAATAGCACAAGCTTACTTAATGTCAGAAGACTCGAAATTGATCAGTCAGCTAATGCAAAAACACAGAAATTCTGAGCACATAAATAGGTCCCGTTTCATTATCAGTTCTAGGCTGTCAGAAGTTGCTGTTCAATAGCAGCACAAAAATTCTACCTATCAACAGACGATGCTCAGTGTTTGTAGGGATCCAAAGCTTTACAAACAATTATTCAGGAGTTTAAATTTGTTACAATATATTTTCTAAAGATGTGTCCTTTGAAGACTAATTTTAGCTGTACTGTATGTCAGCCTCCCACTACTACTAACTTACGCTTATCCTTTGGAAGCTACACATTTTAACTACGACAAGCTAGCTCACCAAGAAGCAAAAACACATTCAAGCACCCCACTTCAAGCCGTTTTTGGACAAAATTATTTCTAACATCCATGACGGGAAAAAAAAAAAAAAGGAATTATTAAAAAAAAAAAAAGACTAAGAATTTCAATGGCATAGTCCTTAAAAATAAGCATGTTTTAAGAGACTCTGAACACACTATTTCCCGGCATGTACAAGTAATGAAGACATCCTTGCACAATTGCATTCGGCAGCAACATCACATCAATCTATAAATGTAGCTTATGAAGTACACAGACAAGGGCACAATTTGCAATTAAAAAAAATATACAGGCCTAATCCATGCATGCGATGAAATGTCTGTTAGAAAGCTGCAAAGAGTGAAGAAAGACCAAATACGTCAATTTGCTTCAAGTTCTGGGCTCCTTCAGCTGAACGCTTACCTTGAAGTCTACACGGATCTTGTGAGAAGGCTGGGAAGGCTCCTTTTCCCTCTGGGCAAACCCATTAACCAGCGCAGCAAGGACACTGGGAGGTGTCTGCTCCAGGGGACTCTGTGAACAAGGAAGAATTGGCAGATCACAGTGGGCATTGTCCAACATGCCCGCCACGGCTTTGACCACCTCACCACTGCCCTCTGCCTGCTCATGGCAGGCATCAAGTGGAACCAGCAAACCATCCAGGTTTCGGTTCAGGTAAGCTGACTCTGTCAGTAGAAATGAGGACTTTAATAGGGGGGCTTCCTGCTCAGACCCTGTGTTGTCCTGCTTGAACCATAAGGATGACTGCACTATTCGCAGGAGCAACTTCTTTGCCTACAGGTTTTTCCTTTCTGCCTTATCATCCTCAGGGTCACCCTCTTGCCCCCAGCCTTCATCCTTCTGCTGTGCCTGTGAGGGGTAGGACTGCTAAAGCCAAGCAGAGAGCAGGAGGGTTATACTACAACCACAGCAAGCAGCAATACACTACATGCAAAGGGAAGTGAAAGTGATTCCCACCACCAGTAATCACCAAGTGTGCAGTGACAGATATGGGTAAAAGGAGAGAGATGTGAAAATCCTGTAGGTGTAGCATCCACCTAACGAACCTATAAATGTTTCTATATCAAGGGTTAAGTAGTTTTATTTCATCTTATATGTCAGCAGAGCAAAACCTATGAATAAAAATAGAAGCTGTCCTGAATGACGACATATAATGAATAGAGCTGCAGAATCAGACTGTGCCCATAATCAATAATCGAACTGAATTCGATTCACAATCAGAAAATAATCTAAGTTCATTTTCACAACACACACCGATGAGCCAAAACATCATGACCATGACCCTAGAACAACTGGCTCTTCCCAGCAGTCGCATGGCATACCTTTAAAGGTACAAAATGAGAAAGCAAAAGAACAGGTATATAGCAACCAGAAACAGCTGTGCTGAATGCTCCAGGCTACTTGTCCATACTTGAAAACCAGGTTCACACCTTGATTATGACTGTCTACCCCGAAGACAGCAAGAAAACTCCCCTGATCATGATGCTAGGAGTCTGCATGAATGCTTTGAGGAGCATGACAGTGACTTCAGTTTACTATCCTGGCCACCATTTCCACAAATGTCAATCCCATTCAACATCTGAGGGACTACCAAACACTGAACCTGTTAAGGAACCACTGAGGAATATTGAAGCTCTATGGGAAGCTCTGGTGTCAGCATAGCACAGCATCCCTTTCAAAACATTTAGTGGCCTCACTGAATCAATGCCTCACTACATAGCTGCAGTAATGGTGGAATGAGGAAGCTTTCCTTCAACTTTTGTAAGCAGTAGCCATTGTCGTCATCCTCAAATCCATTTATGGTCACACTCCAAGCAACATGGTAAGTGGAATTATCCAACCAATGTCATTGGGGTACAGAGTCATCATGAAGGGGAGGTTTGCTAGGATGGACAAGTAGCTTAGAGTATTCAGCACATCTATGTCTGTTCATGTGCCTGTCCATTTATAATCCCCCTTTCTAATTTGTACCTTTATAGGTGCCCAACCTAGCATCCAGAAAAGGCCAACTGTTCTACTATGAGGTGGTCATAATGTTTTGGCTCATTAGTGTAAACAGTTGCAAATTAAAACTAGACAACTCAGTTGAATAAACATTCATTTGAAATTTAATTATTGTTTTACTTAAACATTTTACAATAAACCTGGTACATCAACTTCATTTCAGAGGTACTGAGGCACAACCTTCTCAGTTAAAACATAGAAATAAAATAACAATACAGGCTAGAGTTTAAAAATCCCAAAAAAAAACAGTATCTTAAGAATTATGGGATTTCTATGAACCCAAAGAAAAGATGCAAAGCTGATGCCCTATAAGACAACTAACACCTTTTGATGTTCTGAATTTAGTACTTTTGCTCTAACCCATTTGTAAGACCTCAGTTACACTGAGCTCTAAAAAAATTCATAACATTGGTAAGAAGTAGGTGTTTTTCTCGTATTCTGAAGTTTCGGGTATAAGGTAGGTTTATTCAGTCAAGGTTAAGTGAAAATGTTCAATTCTTAACCCATTCTCTACCGAGGGTACTGGATAAATCTCTCCGTCATAGTTATGCTGCCATATGTATAGTCCTGCCAGCACTCTTGCCATTTCATTAGAATCACTCAGCAATTTTAAACTGCTGCTCTGCTCATTCAATTTTTGCTCTCCTCCCCCCCCCCCCCCCCCCTTTTTTTTTTCTTGGGGTATTCCTTTCAAAGGTCCAGATTCAAGAGATCCCCTTATTTGTCTGCTGGTTTACCATGTCCTCCCCCCCATCAACTATCAGTCCTGATATGCATGCCGTCATCTGAGCCACCAAACTTGCTCTTCAACGCATTCATTTGACTGCTTCCATCTAAACACTCTTGTCCATCTCATTGTTCCAACTAACTGTTGTTCTCCATATTGTATTAATAAACCTGTCCTGCCCATTCCCGGCCAGAGAATGGCCTTTCTCCTTCAATCTGGGTCCTCCCAAGGTTTCGTTCTTGAGTTGTCCTTCACCACTGTCATCCTTGCCTTACTCTCTGGGGACCTTGGGCCCGAGACTATGTAAAGTGCTTTGCGACAAGGCACCGTGTTAAGAACTATATGAATAAAATTGTGTTGAATTGAACATATCTGGCGTACAAAATAAATCATAATACCAAGGGCTTCAGACATCCATCAATTAATGCGCTGTGGTACATAGAAGAAAAGTTTTATACACTTAAAGATGATGTGGAGAAACTAAATAGAGAACTATGATGATGTTGTTTATGATGTTTGAGGCTGACCAGTTTGATTGAAAACAAATGAGTTTACTGCTAGATGCTAGCGAGTTATGTGCTGTTATTCAATTATTTTATACATACAATTTGTGTGTCCAAATATATATTCCAAAAGATTAAAAAATTAAAAACAATTCAATACAGCACTTAAGCTGAAAGCTATATATGTTACGTTTATGTCTAAAAGACTTTTTTATACTGACTTTGGTTATTTCAGTTAGTCCTTTTACATTTTTAATACATGCTTAAACTTTGCCAGACAGATAAACCTGTCATATAAGATTACCTCCCTTTCTTAAAAACTTGAAATTTTTAGCAAAAACTCACCTTATAGGGTGCTACATACAGTACCAGAAAACTAGCATTGACTTGACAAGAATCTCTGATATCGAAAGTCGCTAACATGACACTGTTAGTGATTATTCAATTCTACGATTATCGTGACACCAGTAATCAACAGAAAAGAACTAAAATAAATGTACAAATACCCTTGACAAGAAGCTCCTCAACCCTTAGATACATATGAACATTGTAAAGTGTCTTTAACAGTGCCTTGGCAGCATTGTGACAATGGTTACCTTTTCTGCTTTGCGCCGTCCTGGTGGGCATCGGTGCTGGCCCGTTCGGCGGTTTCTTGTCCCATCCTCAGAGATATCACCTGGAAACCAATCCAGGGATCCAAAATCTTTAGGAAAGCAAATACACAAATATTAGAATACGTCATCATTCATTAGTTAAAGGAGCAGTAGAACCCAATGCTATGTAGACATCCCCACCATGTCCAAGAACATTATTTCATTGTTTTTTGCCACCTAGTATGATTTCCAGCCTCCTGGTTTATACCATGATTACGAGGCCCAGTAGACCTTCTTCGAGGGGAGGCAGAGTTAGTGTTCCCCATCATATCCAGGTCTGAGTCGTAGTCCAGAAGGTCGCAGTAGGAACGCGGTTTCACACAGCGTCGCGGCTGTTTCCGCACTGATGTGCTTTGGCCATCCGAATGGGCTACCGGTGATAATCTGCCACCCTCCCCAGCATCCCCTTCTTCATTGCTGGAATGGCACAAGCTGACTGACAAGCGTCTCCGCTTCCCATAACCTGAGAAATGGTTAAATTCCATGTAATAAATGAATATATGAATTAAAGGAGAGAAACCCTCCAAAAATTAAAATGTTTAAACCAGTTTAAATGTTAAGGATAATGGCGACCCCCTGTGGGTATAGGGTGCAAACGCAGGCAAGTCATACCCTTATAAAGTTTCCCTCCCAGACGCAGTGCCTTTTTTTCCTCAATCCAATCACACCTTTTATACCTTCAAGAAAAAGATTCAATAAAATGGCTGAAATACAGGACTACATCAGACTAATCCAAAAAGCGATCATTTGAAAACACTTACACACAGCACTGACGCTTAGTGTTAGGCCCACCAAATTTCGGCTTGTCCAAACAGTTCATGCACTCGCCACAATCTTCCTCGTGAAGACATCCCTTGCACTTCCCACATCTACGTGATCTCAGTCCAAAGCCCCCAAAGTCACCCTTGAGTCGGCCACTAACACCCCCAAATGACTTCCTCCCCTTGAAGGTCTTCTGGTCTTGTGGAGTTGGACTCTCAGGTTCAGAAGGTGATACACCTGAGAAACATCAAGGCAAGCAATTTTACACAACCACCATCTAAGAAAGACAACCTGATATGCCTGCTTAAGTGAGGCATTAAGTCTTAAGGGGGAGAAGTTTAACTTCCAAAGTTTTTGCCTCTAAAACCAGGCTGTCAAAAGAACACTTCTAAACTGTTATTAAGGCTACCAAAAAATCAGAGGTGTATACTGTTACATATCACTCCATTTAATTAGGGGTTCAAGCACAAAGTACTGAAACCCTATTGTAATCATGCTGGGTTCAAGTGTGAAGTGTTGAAACCCTACTGTTTTTATGCTGATTCTTCCCATTTATTATTTGTCTGCCTTAAAACACAATGCCCAGCTAAGCCTGTAAGGCCCAGCAACTCCCGAAGGGAGTCCCCATTGCCCCTGTAGAGGGCACTACAGTGCAGCATTTTACGTTTCTGATCTTGACCCGTAAGACCTGCAGTCAAAATTCTTTTCCCCCCCATGATGATGATGATGATGATGATTCCATGTCTTATTCCCCACCAAAAAGTGAACCATTGTGTTTAGCTCTGCCTACTTATATTTTTTGCAAATTTGCATAATTTGACAAACCAGCTGTTCCGCGCTCATTCAAGGTGTTTTTTAAATTAACTTGGACAATACATTGGACAAATGTGGTATTGATGAAATCAGGAGACTTGGCTGGTCAAAAGCTATCCCAATTTTCACCAAATTAAGCGCACACATTCACAACGTTATTGTGGGGGTATGCACCAATGCTGGCGTCAATTCGTCACTAGAGGGTGCTACAACAAGTGGAAAATTCTCTAACTGCTTGCCCAATTTTAGGGCTGCAAGTTGATATGTACCAAATTCCACTGAGCCTATGCCTTCAATACTGTAATATGTAATTGATTAATCAGCCAATCACAACACAGCAATTGTAAATGAACTGCAAAGACACACCCTTAAGTCCAAGATAGCCGAAAATGGACTCGTTGCCCCCAAAGGGGGCTCCACAGCTCGATTTGTGTTTCCATAGCAACACGATTGTGACATCATGTTCTACTAAGTTCTGAACCAAAAATGCTTAAAATCTTTGCTAATTTGCATAATTCCATGGCCAGCCAATCAGAATTTAGCAGTCACAGCCCATGTTTTTGGTGTTTGCAAAATTTGCCCAATTTGCCTTGCAAACTAGTTCAAGAATTTTCACCCAATCTGGACACAAGTGGTATCGTTTTAATCAGGAGAGTCAGCTGGTCAAAAATTATCCCAAAAACTCCATGTATGGCATTTAGTGTGGCTACAGGGTACACTCAGAGCTAACCCCCCCCGTCTATGGCAGTACTGCATGCTTCAGCCCATTCCAGCACTGCTTACATCAACCTCCTATTCAACACTACTTGCGCTGGATGCATAGCTTGTCGAAAGATATCCCAAAAATCCTGTATGACAATTTGCATGTCCACAGGCCACACCCCAAGCGTCTATGGCCTCGATTGCCTATGGATGCTTCACTGCTTATACCAGCACTACTGCAGGCCAGGTTCCAAGTGCCTATGGCCCCCTAACTGCCTATGCCAGCACTGTATACTACAACCAATGCTACCCATTGCAGCACTACCTGTCCAAAGGCCACTCGCCAAGAGCCTATGCTCCCAAATGCCTGCACTACCTACTACTACACGCAAAGTCAACAGTGACAGCATGGACTAACCATGCATTGTTGGAATGGGTATCATGGGTTGAAGGAGGCAGTGATGGTATAGGCAATTGGGAAAGCATATGCACATGGGGTGTGGTGAAGTAGGCAGTGCTGGATGGGTAGAATGGGTTGAAGTAGGCAGTGCTGGAATAGGCAGTTGTTCGACAGTCAAAGCAGCTTTTGCTTTAGTCAACGGTGCATGGTGTCCCTGTTGGCATGTGTGCCTGAACCTGCTCATAACCGCTTGCGGTTATATTTAGATAGGTGTAACAAAGCATAGAACTATCCTTCCAATTCTCTATTCATTCCAACATTCATCCATCCAGTTATCCATCTATCACCCCTTCCATACTGTTCATCCATTTATCATTTATCTATACATCCTCCTATCATCCAGCACCATATGTTCCCATTGTGCCATAAAACCACTCCATACCCAGATGTTTGGATGGATGGATGGAATGTATCTGCTTACACTAACAACACAGTCAGGTTGAACTTTGTCATGTTCCTCTTTGAGCTGCATATCTGTGCTTACACTGGCTCATTCTCCGATGTGTTCTGCTCTCAACCTTATGTCAACACATACAGTCCATGCAGTATTTCTGCAGTATTTTCCTATATGTACTTTGTCCTAGAACTTCCTTTTTAAATCTACTTCTGAAATGAATTCTTGTGTGTATAACGTAACAGGCCGTACATTCTACTTTTCTCCAGTTTGTCCACTCTGCCATAAAACGACTCATCAGTACAATGCATCCTTCCTTCCTTTAGTCATTCAGTTACAACATCCATACCTCCTTGCTGCCATTGTGCCATAAATAAAACCACTCAATACATTCCATCCTTTCATATCATATATATATATATAAAAACCTGCTTGTACTAATCAGACAGTTTTACCGTGACATTCCTCTATGTGTTGTATGTGCTCAGATTGGCTTATTTTGAGATGTGTTCTTCTGTCAGCCATATTTCAACATATACAATCTGTGTATCTTTCTGTAATATTTTAATACATGTACTTTGTGCTAGCATGTTTTTTTAGTCTACTTCTGCAATGAGTTACTGTGCGTGTTCTGCAACATCGTACATTCTACTTGTCTGTCCAGACTGCCATAAGACGACTCATCAGTACCACCCATCCATTCCAGTTTTTATCATTTTTCCCATAAATCTTTGTCCTTCCCTCCATCCTTCCATTTATTTGTCTGATATTAGCAATATATCACCACATAGTCAATTTCTTGCTAAGATGTAATGCTACATGTCCTTTGAAGTAGCGCTTCTGTTTTGAGTGACTTTGAGATGTGCTCCTGTGTGTACCATAGAATTGTGGGTTGTAGTTTAACATTTACACCGATCAGCCGTAACATTATGACCACCCCCTAAAAGAAAAACTGGCTCTTCCCCGCAGCCAGATGGTGCACCTATGCGCCAAATGAGAATGGGAATATAAAAGGACAGGTACATACTGACCAGAAGCAAGTCTACTGATCACTCCAGGTCTATCCAGGCAAACCAGGTCCACCCCTTCATAATGAGAGTCTACCACGATGGTACAAGTTGGTTCCAGAAGGATAAATCCCTTTGCCATGTTGCTATGGGTGTGTGTGAATGGTTTGAAGAGCATGAGCGTGACTTCAGCTTACAAAAGCTGACAAAGACCTCCTTTTGCCATTAATACTCCAGCTATGTGGCAAGGCTTTGATTCAATAAAGCCTCTGAACGTTTTCACAGGAATGCTGTACCACGCTGACACCAGAACTTCCCACAGAGCATCATGAGTTATTGGTGGTTAGAAACACTGAACCTGTCCATCAAAAAACGCTCAACAGGACTGACAACTGGTGAACACAGTAGCCAGGATGTCAGGCTAAAGTCACTGTCATGCTCCTCAAACCATTTACACACAGTCCTAGTAACACGGCAAAGGGATTTCAGCTTAGACCTGGTTAGCTGGTGTCAGGTCCTTTTATATCCCCTTTCTCATTTGTACCTTTCTAGGTGTACCAGCTGGCTGTGGGGGAAGAGCCAGTTTTTCTACTAGGGGGTGGTCATAATGTTATGGCTGATTGGTATAAGTTTATATTACCAAAATTGTTGTGATCAATAGTTATTTACCATCAGCCTCTGAAGAACTACTCCAGATGACGTACAATACTACTGAGTTTTCCCACTATACATACCCATGAAAAACTCAAAGTGTGTGTGTCAAACCTCTGAAGGTTAAGTTTTAAACATTTTTATGAAGAAATGTCATTTGTGTGTCTTTGGGCACAGTAACACATTGAGGATTTCGTTCTTCGATACAAACTAAGAACATGACAAATACAGGACAATGTAAATAAAAATTAACACATTTACTTCCTAGAATTAAACAAATCCAGGGCTTTGTTTTCTTCTAACATTTGGTACTAGGAGTATGTCACTGGTGTAGGATTGATGGCTTTACCTTGTGTTGTTGAGGAGGAGGAGGGGATGGTCTGTCTCTCATGGAGGGGCAGGGCACTCAGTCTTGGGACATCATCTGGTACCATGGCACGAGGCTGTCCCAGAACTACAGCAGCATCTCTGCACACATGCTTGATCCGAGGACCTCCAACACACTGATTAGCATTGAAAAATAGGGATGAGAGCCATTGTCACAAGCAACATAGACACCTTTGGAACCAACAACACAATACAGTAGAAGCACAGAATCAAAATCAGGAAATCGGGCTGTACTTTGAGGTACTGATATGGTAAGAGAAATTTCTTAGATGCTATTAGCTCACATAATGGCATTAAAGTACACCTTTAGTATTTTTGCTGTACAAGTTGTGCTTAATGGGAATTATGGTAAGGGAGTTACACAAAAAAAAAGAGCTGATCTTGAAAAAACAAAAAACCACATATAGTACATACATTGAAATGAAGAACCTCACATATCTAGGAATTTCTAACAAGTCCAACAGGTGTATTTTGATAAATGCAGTGGTCAATTGCATGCCATGTGCATTGAGGGTACTGGCAAACAGGTTAAAATTTTTGAAACAATTGCATTTTGTATTTATAGAAAATGTTAACTTGTTTGTAATCAACACAAAATTTGAAATTTCCTCAAATGGGTATTTAAAATACACTGTACTGATCCTGACTGTGAATTAGCCTTGTTTATCTTTGTGATTTCAGCTGGATGATGAATTCACAATTGGTAATTGGTAACAGCAATAATTTGTAGTATTGCCACCATTCATTGTTATGTTATGTTAGGCAGATGCAGAAAGTCACTCCATTTAAATTTTCAAGTTCCTTGTTTAGCTTGAAAACAAATATCTGCAGTGGTCTTCTTGGAACCCAGGTTACTTCCCTGTACTATAGAAATTGTTAAGCTAGTTACTATAGCAATTAGCAAAGTGAATATTTGGCTCACACATGGCAGGATTTTCTGGTAACATTTAACAGAAGTACACAAAAAACAGCAAAATTACCCATTATTGTTTCAAAGTTTAAAAAAAAAAAAAAACACTATGCGATAGCAGAAGCTTTGGTAATGATAATATTCTTGCCCAAGGCTAGGAATTGTGTAAATAAATGTCAGTAAGAGCTACTGTTTTGCCACTAATTTGCCTTTACCTGAGGAAGACCATGTTGAGGTGCATTATCAAGGTGCTCCACTAGTTTCCTTCTCCTCCGTTTCACACCCGCCACACTTGCATCTCGAGAACCCACATTCAGAGACCCAGAAAGAAGCTGTGCAAAACAACCAGGAAAAGCAGCTACTTTTTATTACAACTTTCTCTTCCTACTTTGTGATGTTTTTCTACTAGTACTACCAGAAATTCCAAAATGTATAGGTTTTAATTTTATGGAAGGTGTTAGACATTGTAAAATCAAAATGGTCGTTGTACCATGGAATGCTGTTACCTGGGAGGACTTCAGTTGTTTTTGCTGGTCAATCTTAATAAGTTGGACCTTCGCCTTCTTTAAAAGATTAAACATTCTCTTATTGGCACCCGTGAGACGAATTCTGTGAGAAGTACCCTTCTCTTCCACAACCACTTGGTCACTTTCAAGTTCTGCTTTGGAGTGATGAATATTATCTGCCATATCCAACAGGTCATTCAATTCTCCTGAAAAGGTTAGGAACAAACATAAAAGCTGATTCAAGAACTACTAAGACAACAACATTGATTACCTAAACTACCTAGGACCAAGGCGAGACTGTCCAAAATGCAACATCTCTAAATAATATTTGATTCTGAATCCCTGCAATAAGAAATTTAAGTTGATTTTTGTTATATTGTAAGTATCTTTGAACAATAAAAGTCAGAAATAAAAGCATCAACCAGCAGGAGTAATATTTCAGTATAACAACCAGTGCACTTATACCAGATAGTCTACTGTACACTCCTGGGCCAAACCCGAAATTGCAAAATATTACGCTTTTTACAGACTTGACTTAATAAATCATTGGTCAGCTAATTCCTGACTCGCTGCTGCAGTGAACACTGAGGGAAAAAGTAATAAACTGTTTGAAGCCATTAACATGACACTACTTTTTGTAAACCGCTGTCCACAAGTTTATCAACAAGACTTAGCTTTTCCCTTTGATTTCCTGAAATGCTTATCCCATACTAAGTTACTTTATCTGTTTAACTAATTTCCTGATCAATTTTTTTGCTGTTGAGACCATTAAAAGCTTGATATTTTGCAGTTTTTGGTTTGGCCCATTTTTTTGGCTCAGGAGTATACAATACATTGTGTAGCCATGCCAAAATTCAGAAATAACCATTTTCCTATAAAACCAATACCTTATCAAAACAATGATCTTGAAGCTTAAAGAAGTCTAAAGGTTACCTTTTGGTACAGCCATTTGCCCAGTGGGACCTGTAGTTCTCTCAGTTTTGCTTCTTTCTTCTACTAGTTCTCTAGTCACCTCACTTTTGCTTTTCTTTTCTGCCACATTCTGTTCAATGTGAGACTTCAAAACTTCAGCACTAAGTGTGCGGACACATACTGACACTTTACGTATAACACCCGGTGAATTAAGATCCTCTATCTTCAACTTGCCTTTCTCCAAGTCTGAGAGAGATGGATCTGGGGAACCTTTGGCTGCTTTATCTTGTTCACAATTCTCTGCCTCAGAAGAGGACCCTAAAGCAGGTTTAACAAGATCACTATTATTATTATTATTCTTTTTTCTTTTTTTTGCAGTGGTTGTATTCAACTTTTTCGATTTCTTGTACTCTTCAAAGCCAGGAGACTTATTCTTAAGCTTTTGGCGTTTTTTCAAAGTACAGCTGGCATTAACTGAATGGAAATCAGAAAAAATCTTCTCTCCCTTGCCATCTTGCTCGTTATGTTTACAGAGAGTGTAAGCATCTCCCCCAGAAGGGCCAAGTACTCCCCACTTGAAACTAGGCTCCCGCAGGAGGGATTTCCGCTTTCCAGACAAGCTATCAGATATTAGGCTTTCAGTTCTTTGGGTCAAGCTCTGCTCAGGCTCATGAGCTACTGACAAATCAACAGCTACATAATTTCCTTTTGAGAGGTCATCATCCTGGACTGCTGGTCCAGGAATTGAGTGGTCATCTACAGCTCTCTCTCTCTTTTTAAATGAGCGATGTTGCAAATTAATGTGATGACTTTTTTTTGGAGAAGTCCTGCGTGGCAAAACAGACATGCCAGCATCATCCATGAACCTCTTTGGCGTTTTGATGACTCGTGAAGAACGTGCACTGACCACAGGCATGATAAAGTGTCGGATATTCTTAAGAAACTTTGATTTGCCTTGTTCGATATTACTGGAAACCAAGTGTGGCTCTGCATGAAGCCCAGCCTTCTCTTCCTGAATGAGCAGCTTCCGAGTCAAGCCCAATTCCACTTGCTTATTTAAAACAGTCGGTCTAGTTCTTGGTCGCTTCACCCCATGAAATTGAAGGGATGAGGTAGGAACTTGTTTCCTTCGGTATTTTGTCTTTAGAACACCAACCAGTTTGGACCTAGGGGATGATGTGGCAAAAGAAGAACAATGCCTATCCAACACAACCTCTTCTTTAGACAACTTGGGAAGTCCACCCCTTTTCAATCTTGGTCCAATTAATGATCTACGCCGCTTCTTCCCACGTTTTAACAGTTTTCTGATATAGTGTGATGGTGGCTGTTCAGACATTGGAGGTTCTAATACTAGGACTTCATCTGTTGCCTTCTGGTCCAACTCTTTTCTTTCTAGCTGCAAGTCATGCACAGTCAGATCAGAACTTGATTCATTGCCATTTTTAGGCTCAAGCTCCTTTTGACTTGAGGATGAACATTTTGCACATTGAAGTCCGATTTCACTTGATACAGGTCTCGGTTCAATAGCTGCTAATTTAAAATCATCTACCTGGACCTCAATCTGGGCATCAGGTAAGACTGACTGGATTTCAGCACTGTTTTGCTTGATCTTACGTTTATGAGTAGTCCATGGTTTGTGGCCACGCTTCTTGCGCAATGAGGTGGTGTGTGATTTAGTGTCCCTCTTAAGAGCAGGAGTGGCTATTACATCCGGTGTGAGGGGTTCTTGTGGAATTGCACTGATATTACCTGGAAGATCAGGGTTGATTCGCCTGATAAAAATAGATGGCTGCATGCTGCTTTGCTTGCTTGGAGAGGAAACCAATTTCAGCTGAAGTGGTGGAACTGCTTTCTCTGACATCAAAATATCATCCATTTGTGTTTCCTCCTCCGGATGTGCTTGCACTACCTCAAATTGTTCAACTTCAAGCAATGCATTAGATTTTTCTTTGTTTAAAGCGTTTACTTGTTCATCTTCAGACTTAATTACAGGGGTAGTTTCAGTATTCTCATCATGGTCATCCTTCCCGTTTTGACTCTCAATCATCCAAGAGTCAGCAGAAGAAGCTTGAATCTCTGCTGCTGCTACTTTCGCCACATCTTTCTTTCCAAAATCTACAGACTCTTCTGTCTTCGTATCGTGACTCTTGCCTTTAACAACAGTTAGAGTCCAAACAAATTTACTTTGTTTCTTTCGAGAAGAGCCTTTACTACCCCTGCGACCATAACGAGACCCGCTTGAATCAACCAGCATTGCATCAGGATTCCTCACCCTTGTCAATTTCAGGCCAGGAACCCGCATATCCTCACCTTGTCTTTCAAACAATAAGCTTTCATCAGATTCTACAGATGGTGTTTCCAACTCAGTAGCCAACGAAAGTTTAATATCAGAAGCTTGGAATACTTCCCTTTGCTCTTCGCTTCCAAGTCGGTTGTTGCCATCTTTGTTGACTGGCTTATCTCCTGTGTTTGAAATCTCTGAGAGTGCTTTGAACATGCTGTCTTCCTGATTGTTTCTCTTTGATTCAACAATAAGACCTCCATTATCTCCTAATAATGAAGTATCCCTTTTATGCTGTATTGTACACATCTCACTTCTTACTGTTGAGACTGCAGCATTTCCCCTACTTCTTTTTCGACTGATTGTGGATTCAGAATTCCTGTTTTCCAATACTAAATCAAGTTTCAGCTGAGACTTTGTTTCCTCCATCTTCTGGTTACTGACCTCCATTTTGGTTCCAGGGTCAGCATGACTTGATTCCAATTTTTTACCTGATGGTCGACGCCCCTGATTTGCAACTGCAAGACATTCGTCTGGGTCTTCTGCCCCACAGCTTTCCCTCCTTCCCTTTAACTTAACATGTGCACTTGAAAGCTGAGTTTGTTGTATTTTCCTAGTTTTTGACAAGAACTTGAACCCAGCTACTTTGATCTTTTTTACAGCTTTTTTACGAACTACCAGTTCTTTTTTAACTGCCTTTTTCGTCACCAGCTTGATTGTTATCTTAGGTTTTGTGGCATGTTGAGACTTCAATCCATTCTCAATTATTTTAGAAGGACTGTTGAATGCTGAACCCTTGCAGCCATTCCTCCGTGTCTTAGTATTTTCAGTTCTGAGTCTGCGTGCCGAAGCAGCATTGGAGACTTTAGAAGCTGTTACAGCCAGTACTGGAGGGGGCCTGTCTTGTATTTGCTTTGACAATTGAATTTGGACAGGTTTGCCTGAAGGAAAGACAGACGGAGTGATGGAGAGAAAAAAAGTGAATTTCAAAGCAAGATTTAATTAAATACTGTCCCAGAAACTTTTTCAACCTCACTTTGGTTGTACATTTTAGCAGATTTCAACTCACAGATAAAAAGGCATATTCTTTTTGTAGCTAAACCATCACCACAAAAATTACTAATGCATTGTTTTGCCAAAAATTAGTCTTAAAGCAAAATCAAACTACTGCAGGAAAGCAGCTAAAATTTAATCATGTCATAAAATTTGAACATTTTCTGAATATTATTAAGAATTTATTTTCATAAAGACTCCATGGTGGCATGGTAATTAGCAACGTAAGGGTTGAGTTAAATCATGCCCTAACTTTGATTGCAGTTTAATCCTGAGTATTTCAAGGTTTCTTCCTAAGATCCAAGTCATAGTGTGCATGTGCCCAAAAAGGGTGTCCTGTGCTTCCTGGAATGGGCTTAAGGCTACAACACTTAGATGAGCGGTTATAAAAGATGAAAACACAGTCCATGGGAAACTAAGGCCTAATATCTTGAACCCCACTGACAGTCTGACATAATCATTAATTAATAATCGTTAATAAAAATCTGGGTAAGCACAACTTGGGCACACTAATTGGTTTAATTACAGGTAGCTTGAAAACAACTTAGAAATGACATTTAAATTTCCTGGTATCGGTGTATTGAGCAGCAATAATGGAGAAAATCAGCAGAAACTGTAAAACAAAATAGAGACAGGAAACCCCAAGATAACCTGCACATACAGAGCTGAGTGATCAAGTACACCAACAAGTCCAGGAAAACGTGATACACTGTTTTTAGATTGTGTTGTTCAAGGATAAATATACTATACAGCCTGCCTGTATGGTGTACCAAATATGGCAAGCAAATGCTAGTATATTGGATGCACACAAAAACCTTTTGATAAACTGTCTTTTGATGTCTGTGTTGGTTAGGCTAAAAGATGAACCAAAAGGTGGTTTAAAGAAGAGGGTTTTACAGTTTAATCTAAGCCTATATCATGGGTAAAGCACTAACCTGCAAAAATTTTCATTTATTTTGGAAACACCATGTAACTAGAGAACTACGGATTATTAATACTGAACAAAATTGTTGCATAATTGACTGATCAGTGATAAAAGGTGACATCTATGATGGCAAATATGGATCAGTGAACCTATTAACGTGCAAAAAACTATTTAAAATAAAACAATGGCTGTCTATAATCATGCATTTCCTATCAAAACTGAAAGCATGAACCTATATATGAACCCATAGGCCTATATTTTCATGACTGAAAATCATTTAACTCAAACTTAGATGTAATAACCAGACAAAATAGCACACCAAAACTACAATGTTTTTACGGAAACCTAAATTATTTCTGGATTTCAAACTCCGCTAATTAAGCAACGAAGATAATTATTACAAAGCCTATAACTGGAAAGAATACTTACTTTTGGAGGAACGTTGTCCGGAGCGAAGAGGGATACGGCAGCCTCCTCTCTTTACTTCAAACCCAAGGAAATCATCTCCCTTAAAAACAGATATCCACCACCTTAGAAGTCCGTATTTATTATACCATGCATAGTCTTATTCAACATCAAGTCAGTTGATTCACATCTAACCCTCAAAACAGTGCACTGAAAATAAAAGAAAACCTCAGACTAATGAAAACTGGTAACAGAAAAGAAAAAATTAAAAGCTGTCAAGTATGCAATGCCCCTCCATTAATAGCCACCTTACCGTGGTGGGGGGGTTTGGGTTCCCCAATGATCCTAGGAGCTATGTTTTCGGAAGCAATAGCCCCTGGTAGGTTCTCCCAAGGCAGTCAATGGCCAGACTAAGAGCGATTCAATTAACTCTTATGAGACACAAAATCAAGAACTCAGACACCTTGCCTAGAACAGGGATACCGAGGCCCTGCTTTGCAGCCAGGCCTGAGGAGGCTCATCAGCGAGCACTTGGTGGTCAGGCCTTTACCCATGGGGCCCAGTCCAAATGAGCCACAAGGGACCGCCCTCCTGTGGACACACCACCCACATGAGGAGCCATAAGTATCTGGTGCAATGAGGACTGGGTGCCAGTTGAAAGCAAAGGCAGTCCGATTCGCAGCTACCAAAACTGGCTTAAGGGACATGGAACGTTATCGCTTGGGAAAAGAGCCCAAGCTTGTGTAGGAGTTAGAGAGATACAGTCTACATATAGCTGGGCCAGCCTCAACACACAGTATGGGTTCTGGAACCAAATTCCTGGAGATGTGTTGGATTCTATTCCACTCTAGAGTTGCCCTGGGTGAGAGATGTCTGGGTTTACTTTTAGCCCCCCAGCTTAGTGCTTGTACATTGGGAGTTTACACTGGTGAACAAGAGGGTCACCTCCCTCCAACTTCAAGTTGGGGGATGGGTTGATTGTTGTCGATGCTTATGCACTGAACATCAGTTCAGAGTATCCAGCCTTCTTGGAGACCTTGGGTAGGGTGCTAGATGGCACTCCCTCTAGGGCCTCCATTATTTTACTGAAGGACATTAACGCTCAGGTAGGTAATGACAATGAAACCACTCATATCATCAGATCTGCGGCTGCCTATGTCTATGCCTATGTCTTAAGGCACTCACGTGAAGAGAGGAGTTGAACTGTGGTGAGTTGTATCAGATGGTAGGGGAAGATGCTGGACAGGTCTAGCGCACTTAAACATATAGTGAGGGTGTGATGGAAGTGTTTGGCAGAACCCCCTGTCTGGGAGATCTTCAACTCACACCTCCAGCAGACCTACTGCATTCCAAGGGAGACTGAGTCCATCCTCCATGTTTCTACTGCTGAGGCGGCTACACAGAGATGTGGTCATAAAGCCATTGGTGCCTGGTGGACACCAGTGGTTAAGGGGGCCATCAAGCTGAACAACTCAAAGGAGGGAAGCAGCACTTCATACTGTTTATAGAAGGGATGGCATGCTGTTTCATTTGAGGATATAGTTAGGTGGTGGAAGGAATACTTCAAGGAGCTCCTGAATCCTGCTGACACACCTTCCTTGGAGCAGAGGGTATGTTCCAAGTTTATGGGGATCACACTCCTTAGCCTCCCTGGGAAGTTCTATGCCAGGGTACTGGACAGTCCATCCATTGGTCGAATCACAGATACAGGAGGAACAATGCGATTTTTGTCCTGATCAAAGAACACAGGACCAGCTCTTTTCCCTCACAAGGATACTGGATGGTTCCTGGGAGTTTGCTGAACCAGCAAACATTTGCTTAGTGGACTTGGAAAAGGTATATGACCATGTCCCTTGTGGTGTCCTGTAGGGGGTGCTTCGGGAGTATGGCACCCACTGCTACTAGCCATTCGGTCCCTGTATAACTGGAGTGAGAGCTCGGATCATATTGCTGGCAGCAAGTCAGACTTGTTCCCGTTGGTTGCTGGACTGCCAAGGCTGCCCTCTGTCACCAGTTCTGTTCATAACCTTTATGAACAGAATTTCTAGGTGCAACCAAGGGGTGGTAGCTATATGATGAGGCCCCACTGGCTTCATCGGACCGAGACTTCCAGCTTGCACTGGGGTTGTCTGCAGCAGAGGATGAAGCAGCCAGGATGAGGATCCAAGTCTGTGGCCATGATTCTCAGCCAGAAAAGGGTGGATTGCCCTCTCCAGGATAAGTTGCTGCCTCAAGTGGAGGAGTTTAAGTATCTCAAGGTCTTGATCACAAGTGAGGGGAAAACAAGAGTGGGAGATTGACAGGCAGATCAGGGTAGCAACTGAAATTATACAGATGCTGCATCAGTCTATCATAGTGAAGCAAGAACTAAGTATGATGTTCTGTTAATTTGCGGTAGGGAGACCTCTACTGGACAAACTCCTTGTGGTAATGTTTATTGCGTAACTCAGTAGTTAGTTTCAATCAGAATGAAGGAATTGGACAGACGTGTTCTTTTCTGTTCCGTGTTGTTTGCCTGAGAAGACGTGTGCCTGTGAGTATTTTATGTTTTGTTTCTTTATGACTGTGCAGAAGGAATATCTCTGACATGAACTTGTTGATGGACGAGGTTTGTTCTGTATCTTGGGGAATTTGTATATGCTAAGTGTTAGCATCTTTGTAATGTTTTCTGCATAAATTAGCTTTAAGCTAATGTATCGTGACATGTATTTTATATGTTTTAGTTTACAGTATATCCCAAGTAAAGTTTCAGAGACGAACTTAGGCTTTGGACTTCTCTTGGGAACTGTTAGGTATCTGCCGAGCTGTAGTAATAGGCTATATCCCGCTATACACACCAGTGGGGGCAGAATAGTAAAAGGGGTCTCTTCCAATGGCCAAGAATCGTCCATGCTGTAAATAGAAAATGACACAAAGCATCATGACACAGTGTAAAGAAGAAATGGATTCTGAAGAACTAGAGGCAAAGTCACTAATATCCAGCTGCTCACGAACTAGCAAACTCTCCGTAGCTAGCTCCCTCGCTCTGAAAGCACGGCCTAAAGGAGAAGCCACACGTGCCGAGCTGGTGTTTGCAAGACGAGAGGCAGAGCTGTTAAAACAAATGCATGAACTATAAATGGAAAAGGCAGCAACAGCCGCAAATGCAGAAGCTGAAATACTAGAAGCAGCTGCTGGAGAATTCAAACAGATAAGTCCACTTCAGCAAATTAAAACCAACATGTTGCCTCAGACCCCAGCAGAATTTGATGGTGAAAGTGTTACAGTGCAAACTCCTGTTCGACATCCAGGTCATCAGTCTTATCAGAGTGCAAAAACAGCCAGCACGTTAAATTCGGTCGCAGCTTCATCACTCGATGTAAAGCCACCTATGACTCCACATTCACCAGTGCGCCAATCTACACGTATCACGGACAGCGGTGAAGAGATATGGGAATCAGGGTGATACACCATTGGGTGAAATCAGTGACCATGAGTTTGCAGAGTTGGCTCCACACCACTCGTCCAGAGGAGAAGCCACCTGGAGTTTAAATCAGGCCAGTAGCCCTGTAAGTGTGCAAAGAAGACCGTACAGCTAGAGAACACCCCCACGACACAAAACACAACAGTGATGATTAGAAGCTTCCCCAACCATATGAAGTACGTTCATTCCCTTTGTGCAACAATAGCCCATCCAATACAGCGGTTGCAACAGACCTAGGGAAGTACCTGATGCAACGCGAGTTGGTGAGCTTGGGTTTGCTCAAGTTCGATGGTTCAAACTGGAGAACTAATGGGCCTGGAAGGCATCTTTCCTCAGCTCTAGTGATGGGTTAAACCTCTCTGCTAGAGAAGAGCTTGACCTGTTGTGCAAATGGCTTGGATCATCATCATCGAAGCAAGCTAAAAGAATCAGGTCAGTACACATTCATCATGCATCTACAGGCCTCAGGATGTTGTGGCAGAGACTGGAAGAAGTTTATGGATCACCAGATGACTGAGGACGCCCTTCTCAAAAGAGTTGAAGATTTCCCCAAAATCTCAGCCAAAGATAGTCACAAGCTGAGAGATCTTGGAGACACTCTCATGGAGCTTGAATCAGCTAAAACAGAGGGGTACTTACCTGGTCTCTCATATCTGAACACCTCCTGCGGAATTAGCCCAATAGTACAGAAACTCCCGCACAATCTTCAAGAAAAGTGGATTACAGTAGGATCACGTTACAAAAAACAACATAAGGTACCATATCCTCCATTTGCAGTCTTCATCAACTTCGTCTGTGAAGAAGCAAAAACACATAACGACCCCAGCTTTGCCAGCATAACAGGAGCATGGTGTGCCTCCAAGACAGAAAAGGGTATTTTCCAGTCATCCAGTCATCATGCGAGAACGTCAGTTGCAGTGAGAAAGACCGAAATCTCAACAGATAGTGGTAACAGTGGCAGCACCATAGCAACCAGAACAGATGATAATCCCGACAAGCAGTTCCCTCTACACAACAAGCCTCATCCACTGAGAAAGTGCCACAGCTTCAGAAACAAAACTCTGAATGAAAGAAAAGCACATCTGTTTCAGGTGCTGTACCTCACATTCACATGATGCTAAAGACTGTGACAAGCCTGTGCAGTGCAAGGAGTGCAACAGTGATAGACACCTGTCGGCGCTACATCTAGGGCCTGCACCATGGGAAGCCGATGTTCAAGAGAGTACTACAGATCATGGTGGGGAGCAACAGCAAGTGGAGACCGTTCCATCTGTGATGTCCAAATGCACAGAAATCTGTGGGAGTGTGGACACTTCAAAATCATGCTCCAAAATCTGTCTTGTGTTGGTGTATCCTGTAGGGCAAAGAGATCAAGCTCTGAAGACCTACGAGTACGCTGTTCTTGACGACCACAGTAACAAATCACTGTGCAGAACAGAATTCTTAGAGCATTTTGGGATCAAAGGAACAGAAACGAGATACACTCTGAAGACATGCTAAGGAGTAGTTCAGATGGAGGGGCAGCATGCCAGCAACTTCATCGTGGAATCAATAGATAGCAAAACCCTCATTCCCTTGTCTACTCTGATCAAATGTGACATGCTGCCAGACGACAAGTCTGAAATACCATCACCAGCGGTGGCCAGACATCACCCCCATCTCAAGCACCTAGCAGATCAAATCCCAGCCTTAGACCCAGATGCGTCTATTCTGCTTCTCCTTGGGAGAGACTTAATTCGGGTACACAAGGTAAGAGAACAATGTAATGGGCCTCACAACGCACCATTTACCCAGTGACTCGACCTTGGATGGGTGATAATCGGAGATGTGTGTCTGGGAAAAACACACAAAACAACCAGTGTGAGCATCTTCAGAACCAGTGTGCTGATGAGCGGGCGCCACTCCATCCTCAATCCATGCACCAGCAGCTTAGGTGTGAAAGAGAAGATTGACAGCCCTGTGTCACCTCACACCTCTCCAAGTGTCTCTCATGCAGCCAGTCTTAGCTACAAGGAAGACAGCTTGGGCAGAAATGTGTTTCAAAGAACACGGCATAACGACAAGCTTAGCATGTCCATCGAAGATGAGCTGTTCCTTGACCTCATGGACAAAAAGGTCTACATGGATGAAGCAAATTGCTGGGTAGCACCCCTGCCTTTCAAGCCAAATAGGCCGCGTCTACCCAACAACAAACAAGCCATCAACCGTCTTACATCCCTGCGCCACATGCTGAAGAAAAGACATGAGAACATTTCTTTAAATTCATGCAAGCGATGTTCGACTCAGACCAAGCAGAGCCTGCTCCAGCGTTGACAAGAATGCTGGTACTTGCCAATATTCGGTGTCTACCACCCACAAAAGAAAGACCAGATATGCGTAGTATTTGATTCCAGTGCGAAGCACGAAGGCGTCTCCCTCAACGATGTTCTTAAGGGGCCAGACACGAATAATACTTTGCTGGGGGTCCTCATGCACTTCTGCGAAGAGCCTGTGGTGGTGACTGCGGATGTTCAGCAGATATTCTACTGCTTTATTGTCCAGGAAAATCATCGTGATTTTCTCAGATTTTTGTGGTTTGAAGATAATGACCCAAGCAAGCAGATCACTGAGTACCATATGAAAGCGCATGTTTTTGGAAACTCTCCTTCCCCTGCGGTAGCCATCTATGGCCTCAGAAGAAAAGCCCTGAATGGAGAAAAAGAACATGGTGCGGAAGCCAAGAAATTCATCATGAGAAACTTCTATGTGGATGATGGAATTGCTTCATTTCCCACCGACAATGAAGCCATCTTTGTCTTGAAAAGAACAAAGGAAATGTTGGCAGAGTCAAGCATCAAACTACACAAAATAGCCTCTAATAGCTGTGCGGTGAGGGACACCTTTCCACCTGAAGAATGGGCTAAAAATCTAATGGATCCAGAGCTAACTGTAGACCCCCTGCCACTGCAGCAGGGTCTAGGACTCACCTGGAACTTGACAGTGACTCATTTACCTTCCACGTATCCAGAGAGAAGAAGCCATTTACCAGAAGGGGAATCTTGTCCACAGTTCAGGCCTTTATGATCCCCTGGGATATGTAGCACCCATAACAATCCAAGGAAGGGCTTTAGTTACAGAGCTGTCTGCCGAACAAGCTGAATGGGACGCTCCTCTACCCGCACCAAAGGAAGAATAGTGGAGACGGTGGATGGATTCACTCTGTGAGCTTGAACATCTTCAGATTGAAAGACCCTATGTGCCTGTTCTATGCGCTCCAGAAAATAGAGAACTCTGTCTTCACCAACGCTTCCACCATCAGCGGTGGCCTACCTCAAAGTAACAGACAAAGGAGGACACACTCACATCGGGTTTGTCATGGGCAAGTCAAAGCTGACTCCACATCCTCCACACACCGTTCCACGGTTGGAACTTTGTGCTGCTGTCTTGGCTGTTGAAATGGCAGACTTAAATCAGAGAAGAACTGGACAGACATCCACAGTCACATTCTATACTGATAGCCGGATCGTATTGGGTTATATCCACAACACAAGCAGAAGGTTCTACATATATGTAGCCAACAGAATTGCCTGCATCAGGAAGTCCACAAGCCCTGAACAGTGGTGCTTTGTCAGTACAGAACACAACCCTGCAGACCACGGGACCCGTTTTGTGTCAGCAGCCATGTTGAAAGACACCAACTGGTTTAAGGGCCCGGCTTTCTTGTCCAGAGACACCTGCTCGCAGCTAGAGACATTTGAGCTTATAGACCCTGATGCAGACGTAGACATACACCCACAGGTCACAGCTTTCATAAGCTAAGTCTCTAAATGTAAACTCGGGTCACATCGATTTGAACACTTCTCCAGTTGGAAGACACTCAGTCGAGCCATGGCCAAGCTCATACACAAGGTCAGGTCCCGCACCAAAACCTCAAACAGCAAGTTTGATGAACTGACAAGCAAGATTAGTAATCATAAGAAACACTCAGCATGATGCATTTGCTCAAGAGATGGAGCTCCATTCGAGAGGTGATGTCATCCTAAAATCAAGTCCTCTGAGGAAACTGAATTGCATTGTTGATGCAGATGGTCTGCTAAGAGTTGGAGGGCACATTCCTTTGGCTGACGTACCCTGGGAAGAAAAACATCCAATCATCATCCCCAGGAAGCATCACGTAGCTACCTTACTAGTGAGGCATTATCATGAACAGCACACTCATCAGGGTCGACATCTTACAAAGGGTGCTGTTCGCTCTGCTGGACTTTGGCTGATTGGAGGCAAGAAGCTAGTATCAAGCATCATACATAAATGTGTGACTTGTAACAAGCCAAGAGGAGAGTACGACCTTAAAGATCTCTACAGCAAACAGTGGAAGCAGGTCCAGGCTCTAGCTGATGCATTCTGGAAGCGCTGGCGTCAAGAATATCTGGCGTCTCTCTAGCCCAGACGGAAATGGCAAGTGGACAAGCCAAATTTGAAGGAAGGAGATGTTGTGCTTCTCAAAGATGCACAAGAGAAATGAATGGCCTGTCGGAGTAGTGGTGAACACCATTCCCAGCAGAGACTCTAAAGTTTGCAAGGTGGACGTGAAGGTGGTCAGACAGGGTTCTCAGAAGATGTCCTCTAAGCCTGTCTCAGAAGTTGCTTTACTTGTAAAAGGGGAATAGTGTCATAATGCATTATGACAGGCGGGGAGTGTGATGTTCTGTTAATTTGCGGTAGGCAGACCCCTACTGGACAAACTCCTTGTGGTAATGTTTATTGTGTAACTCAGTAGTTAGTTTCAATCAGAATGAAGGAATTGGACAGACGTGTTCTTTCCTGTTCCGTGTTGTTTGGCTGAGAAGACGTTTGCCTGTGAGTATTTTATGTTTTGTTTCTTTATGACCGTGCGGAAAGAATATCTCTGACATAAACTTGTTGATGGACAAGGTTTGTTCCGTATCTTGGGGAATTTGTATATGCTAAGTGTTAGCATCTTTGTAATGTTTTCTGCATAAATTAGCTTTAAGCTAATGTGTCGTGACATGTATTTTGTATGTTTGTTTAGTTTACAGTATATCCCAAGTAAAGTTTCACAGACGAACTTCGGCTTTGGACTCCTCTTGGGAACTATTAGCCATCTGCCGAGCTGTAGTAATAGGCTATATCACGCCATACACGCCAGCGGGGACAGAATACTAAGTCAAACGCAAAGCTTTCAATTTACTGCTCAATCCGCGTTCCTACCCTCACCTTTGGCCACAAGCTTTGGGTAATGACCAAAATAACAAGATCCTAAATACAAGCAGTGAAAATGAGCTTCCTCCACAGGGGGTTTGGTCTCAACCTTAGAGACAGGGTGAGGAGCTCAGACATTCAGAATAGGCTCAAAGTACAACTGCTGTTCCTCTGCATCAAAAGGAGAGAGCTGAGGTGGGGTTTAGGCATCTGGCAAGGATGCCTCCAGGACGCTTCCCAAGGGAGGCATTTTGGGCATGTCCAGCTGGGAGGAGACCCCAGTGCAGACCCAGGACACACTGTGGAGATTATGTCTCTCGGCTAACCTGGGAATGCCTTATTATCCCCTGGAAGAGCTGGAGGAAATAGCCAGGGAGAGGGTGGTCTGGGCAACTCTCCACTTAGAGTGCTACCCCCACAACCCAAACCTAGCTAAAGCAGTGGATGGTGTAGGAATGAATGAAAAAAATATGCACTGTTAATTAGGCTTTTATTTGCTAATGCCTCTTTAAAAATATCAATTACCAGTACCCAGTATTTGCAAAGGATCACAGTTTCAAACTATGGACATGTCTAGTGTGGAAAATCAGCTATAGCCTATATCACAGCAAAATAAATCACTGGCTTTTCAACAGTCCATATCACTCGCAATCATAGTAAAGCCACACTTTTGCTATCTCCAATCCCACATCACTTATTTGTATAAAAGTGCTTGTAAAGCACTGTACTCATCTAGAAATATACCTCATTAAAGCAATATTATAAAATGTAGGCATACAAGTCACACATTTCAACCACACATTACACTGAAATCAATTTGTGAAATCAAACAAAATCACTACACTCAGCCAGTTCTACAAAAACTTAATCTACGAAATATTAACAAAAAGGCAAACCCACCCCCCCAAAAAATATATTTCACATGTGCTGGTTCATGTGCCGAGGATATGCTGTCACATGTATTAGCAATGTGTAAGCAATACGTTTACAATTGTTACATTTAGTTTACTAAAATATTTTATTTACAAATACTAGGTTATGAACTTAAAACTATTCAGTTCAGGCCAAGCTAAAGATATGTCATAACATGTCATTCTGAGATTAACCTTTTTGTTGCAAACACAGGTAATGAAAATTTAAATTCATGACATGTGAATGGAGTTAAACATGTATTTCTTTAAACTTGTATTTAATAGCATATTTAAAAAAAAAAAAAAAATTCTACATACCAACCAGGGCGAACATGAAATTCCATCAGACCTTCAAATTACAGAGCACTAACACCGTATAGGCCTAGAGCTGAATTGCAAAACATTCCACATTAGTAGTAAAAAGATGTGTTATGAACCGTAATAACACAAAAACATATTTCCCAAATGTTGGTTTACTGTTGTACATGAGTTGGACATGGAACAATAGCGCTTTCATGTAAACGCTTCGCACCAAGCATTACATTATCAAACTACTAGCACTGACCAAGTCCAAATGCAGAAACTGGAAGCACAGCATCTTGATTTAACATATTCCAGTTACTCTAAGTTAAAAGAAAAGAAAATATACACGTCTCATGTGATTTCATTAACTGCTCTACAACCACTGATCTCTAACAACTCGTTACTTAAATCACTTTACTGGGGTTTCCAGAGCACACCTGAACGTCAGTATGAACTGTCCACAGAAAGCAAACTACTCCGCCCGGATCGTTTGACTCAAGTGTTAAAGCGCCCATTTTGATGCACCTAGCTACAATTTCTGCTCCAATGCAGCCAACTCTGGATAACCCCCTCCCCCCGTCTGCACAATTAGCATTAGCGAGCTATTACCTAAACCAGCATAATTTCGCCTTTATTGTCTATATGATTAATAATAAATTAATTGCGAAAGAAATGGTACTGAATATCATGTAACGGTTAGAAGATAAACTGGAATCTTGCTGTCGATTTCAAGAAGATGACAAAATACCTCCTAGCTAATAAATGTTAGCTTATTTTGTAGGAAACCATCCAGCTGTCTGTATAGCGGGTCTCTTTCAGTCCTCCAAATGGGTAAGTGTATACAAGTAATTTAATCGTGCAATTATAAAAATGTTCTACGATATTAGCTACTTCGCCATGAAAAAGCTCACCTCTTCACTGCCGCTCGAGCTGTAACCGGCCTCTCCTAGGCGCCTGTGTTTCGCCTCTATCCCAAGCAAGCGTAAATGGGAAGGGTCATCATTCGGTGCAAGTCCAATGCTGGTAGGCCTGGGGCCTCCACTGCCTGTCTCTCCAGTATCAATCCTTAAGCGACCGAGCTGCGAACGCTTCTCAGAACGCAAACGGCTACGAGATGACCATGGCCGACCTGGAAAACGGCCCCGAGCCGTGGCCATACCACTTGGGCCTCCAACAGCAGACGCGGTTGCTAATCCGCATCCCGCCGCCGCCGCCATCATTAGCTTCGACAACAACACCGATAGAGTTCGTGAGAGACCGGAGGGGAAGGCGCGAGACAGGGAGCGGAACACAGAAGCTCCATGGGAAAGTGAGTTCTCACTTGGAGCTGCTTTATTTTTAGCCCATCAGAAATATTAAGAAAAACCGTGACCAAATAACCAAAACGAGAAGCATCCTGTTCAGTGTAAATCCTTACGATTATCCAAAAAGCTAGAGAAAAACACAGCTCGACGAGTCGCTTTACATAAATTCGGCTACGTTTCTTTCGAAAGTACTTCAGATTAAAACTACAAAACCTAGTTTACACTGCGATCCCATAATGCATTTCGCTAAGTTGCCTTATTTTCAGTAGAGATAAAGGGTACAGCTACTCGTTTTTGTAAACTGTATTTGAACGTGTACTACTGCTTTTGTATAATAGTAAGTACAATTGGCTGTAAGTTAAATTATTATTATTATTATTATTATTATTATTATTATTATTATTAAAACTACTTAAACTACTTAAACTAAGCTATTTTACAAAATGTCCCGTGATATTTGGTTGTGATTTTGATGATCGAACTGGATAGCCACGTTAAAGAAAGCTGTTTTGAAACGGTTCTTTTATAAACATCTCTAGTTTGGGATGTTACTTTCTCCTGCTGTCCCTCAGACCTTTTCATCGTTTAATAGAACAAGTATAAGCTGTTACTCGAAGAATATTTGCGTATGAGGCCGTGTTATGAATACAACCCTATGTATATTTTATAGGGAATAACAAAAAATAAAACATTAAACCAAATGTATTAAAGTACATTGAACGCATTTTTTGCGTCTATGTAAATCAGATGTTTACCATTTTAAGAAATGTTTAACAATTACAATAATGACTTTTTGTATATTTATGAAATTCGGGATTGATGATATGCTGCTGATAGGTACGGCATTATAATATACATTGTTATTAAATAAGTATGATAATACACTCTTATATCTTGTAATTTAACAATCTTATATTAGCTGCACTGGTTGAGAAGGCAAAACGGTAATGTTACTGGCACTTAAATGTATTGGAAATTACGCAATTATATGTACATTACGTAGTATTTTGACTTCATTTTTCTGCCAGAACTATGCTATCTATATTTCTCTGTAATCAGTTCAAATTTGTTCTGACTCAAAAGGCGAGTAAAATTATTTGCTCGACGTTATGATGACAAGATGGTTAATGATAAGATTCGAATCAGATCAGTGTCTTTAAAACGTAAATGACTATTCGCTACCTGGTGAGAAACTTCAATACCCAAAATACATATGGAAAAAGGCGGATATACAGTACAACCGGATATAAGATTGTTTTTCGGAAGTGCCTAGGGTGTATTTAACTCGTAAGCGGAATTAATGTCTTTGTGATTTTGTTTCGTAATAATCCGCAAATAAACGATCCGAATTTGTAAAGTACAGTTAAAGGTATATGATTACTCGAGACAACTCTGCTGTTGTAAGTAAAGCGATGAATTAGCTAGATCGATCGCATCTTCACATAAGTAATTTTGTAACTAGTATTAACCAGCGGCAAGGCAGATCAAAGGACTTAATTGCGTTAAAGATGTAAATTTGCTGGAACGGCTATTAGCATCTCTGTAAAATGCTGTGTCTGGAAGGAAAACTTTCACGTTTGAATTGAGGACAGATTGCTCTCTATACGTTTCTACAAAAATAATTGTACAAACGTCAGAATAGAATTATCAGTTTTACATTTGCAACATTTTTCTAGGTCTATAGGTATTATCATGAATCTGGAACGGGTTTCCAATGAGGAGAAACTCAACCTGTGCAGGAAGTACTACTTGGGTAAGAGTGTTTATAGTCTAATAAGTATAGGCCCATCTAATTAATTGGTCTTAATTTCAGTTTTTCAGTTAATATACGAAGAAAAATAGTGGTTAGTGAATTAAAAGCTCAATGTAGAAACATTACTTTTATTATCAGAGGATTTTTGATGAACTGTATTCAATAATTAGATTGTGGCATTAATGACCTTAACATATATTTTGTTTTTCAGGTGGATTTGCATTTCTTCCATTCTTGTGGCTGGTGAATGTTGTGTGGTTTTTCAGAGAAGCTTTTGTAAAGCCAGCATACACTGAACAGCCACAGATCAAAACATGTGAGTGTATGCAAACTTGTAATTTAATTTTTATTTTAAATTTTATCTAATGCCATGTATTTTGCTAATGTAGGTTTTTTTCACGTTTCACAGATGTTAAACGATCTGCCTTGGGCTTGTTACTCTGGGTGGCTGTACTTACAACTTGGATAACCATATTCCAACACTTCAGAGCACAGTGGGGCGAAGTAGCAGACTATCTATCCTTCACTATTCCACTAGGCATTCCCTAAAACTGAGAGCAGTCAGGAGACTGCTTTCTCCATTTTTGTTCAACACAGATACCATAACTTGAAGTGTTTGAGATTTGATGTTAACTAGAGAAGCCGCCTATAGTTTTTTTTTTGCCAGATTAAACCTCTTTTCAAAATCCTTGGTTTTAGTGACACAAGAACATGGATTTGCAGCTGAAAATGCAATGCTGATCTGGAATTCTTCAAAACAATAAGCTGATGATACTCTTTCAAGCAATTGCAAGTTATGTTTATTTCTGTACCATACTTCTCCTATTTTGTTTATATTATATCCATACTAAACACAAAGGTAATTAAACTTGTGTTGAGCTTGTGTATATATTTGTTAAATGTCTGAGCAGTGAAACAAGAAATAAAGAATTAAAGATCTGAATACATTTCTAAAATTGCAGTAGTGAAGTCTATGAAATGAAATTATTGTTCTGTTTTGCCATTTTAATGATTTAATGAAAAATTAAATGTATGTTGGACACATTTTGGAGTAAGTTCAACTGTGGTGGAATAACTTACCCATATTATGGAACCTGTGTGTCCCAGCCCTCTTAACTGACAATCTGTCAAATATCAGTCAAACAAATGTAAAATGCTAATAAACTTAAACCCCTTTGTAGTCGTACAGCAACTAATTAATTACACTTTATGGAGAAATAACAATGCCCCCTTTTCTGTACGGAGGCTGGTCTGGTTTATGTTACTGTGGTCACCCACAAAAATATCTAATGTAAGTGGGTATTAATACACAAATTGCATTTAAAATACATATTTAACTAAATATAATAATGAACAACATGTCTGCTATGGAGTACACATATGTAACAGTTATAAAAAGTAGTGCAAAATGTTATGTTAACATTCACTGGAAAGATCTTTGGGGTTTACTATTAAGCAGGTTTACCAGCTTAGCCAGATTATTTGAGGCATACTTCCAAATTTTGCATACCAGGAATCATAGCTTACTTTAAAACTGGATACATTGCCATAGCAGTTTACGATGAAGACCAAACCTGCTCCAAACAGGTTAAACTATAGGCTATTGGACTGAAACTGCCTTATGTCCTGCCCTTTCACCAAAAATGAACTGGCCTTTGACATATTTGGTAATTTACATGGAAAATGCTGATAGTACTGGCACAAGATCTTGTTGACCTTGGTGTACATATACTAATCGGCTCTCTTCACAGGTTGAGGGTATTTAGAAATGGTCAGCTTCCTGAACCACTGTAGCGTTCCAGCCACTTGTGTTGAAAAGTGATTAATTTCTTAAGGCCTATTTGTTAAAAAGAGTAGGAAATATATAAGTACAAAGTGTACACTAGTTCAATAAACCACTGCTTTAACAGCTGGAATTTTAAGGTAGATTCAATATTTTTGTACCATTATCAATTCTAAATTTGTTATGTCTAGAATGGTATTCCTTTTAGCTGTATTGTTTTAAATGGTAAGGTAAAGAAATAACTATTGTGTTTTCACTTGTCAGAATATTTAGAATTCCAAAATAAAATCATAATTTGCGATGGTCATTTAGGATTACAGATGTCTTCTATTAAGAAAATGGGTTTAAAAATCGATAATGCTATTGCTATTAATGTATCAGTTGTGGTAGTGATAGGTAGGGATGAAGTGATCTGCTTTTGGGAACTGATATAAATTTGGCTTGAGTTTGGATGTGAAATATTCGTCAGACATTCACAGTTGTTAAAATTCAATAGCTTTTCAACCATATGACTGACACTACTAAAACCAAAGGTAAAATGTATAAGTGGCAGATTTTTTGTATAATGTACCGTATATTTTATGTAATTTTTAAAAGATTTTAAAATTGAATAACGTTTCATCCAAAATCCACAGGTTGTGCATCATTCGGACCCTCTAATTAAACACATTCTTGGTCTTAGTGTTGCAAGTCATACAATTGTAATGTTAATTGAATTTGAAAAATTAATATAAAATCTATAGCATATTATATTGAAAATCAAAAGGTTGTGCATCATTTCTGTCACCTTGTTCTACATTTTACACTTGGTTTTAGTCTTATACTGTACATGAAATCATTGAAACAATATTAAATTTTAATGACTGTGAATGTCTTATGAATACCAAACATCTAACTTCAAGCCAGCTTTATATCAGTCATGTGGGGCTGCACAGATGGACAACCTTAATCATTTTTAGGATTCTTTTAACGTTCTTAAAAAAAGTTTTTCTACAGTTTTGATGGTAAGACGATTTCTTTTATGGACAATTTCGCCTGCTTTTGAAAAAACACGTTCTAGGTGGCAGTAATTGTGATCAGATTCAATGTGGGAGTAATTTATTGAAATACGTTTATTGAACACATCAAGTTCAAAACATATCGTTACCCAGTTGGTTGTTAGGGATTATCTAATTAGTTTTGAAACCTCCTCCTGGGAGTTTCATGATAGAACACACTGAACAGCAGTGTGCATTTCTGAAAACTGAAATCACAACTTATTTTGGTAGCCTACTAAATTTGTCATTTGGGATATTTTACATATTAATGAATCATATTTAATACCATTATTCCATAAAAGTCAAAGGAAGTTGTTGACATTTTCCCTTGAAATGCCACCTAAAATAGTTTGCTGCTGATTAATGTGCTGCCATGAAACACCAAGGAGATGGTCCAACAACTAAACGGCTAAGTTCAAAAATGAAATTTTAATGATAATGAAATCAAATATTAAATTCAAAAATCCAGATGTTGTGCATTATTATTGATACCTTCAGTCTGAACATTTTACAATTGCTTTAAGTCTTGTAAGTTATATGGTTGAAATCAGTGGCGTCACTCCCCCCTCCCCCCAAAAAAATATCCCTGACCCCTCCACTGCCCCCCCAGATATGACACAGAGTGTGTCTGAAATCACATACCTATATAAAGTAGGTACTGAATTTCATTAGAAGCATACTAGTAAGTATGCTGTGGTTGCTATTTCACACTTTACCAGACCCTGATCATAATATCATAGGTTAACCCCCACAAACGTTTGAAGAGAAGAATTTACTTCAGTGATAGTGGCAATGATAATTCAGAATATTATCATAACAAAAGAAATCGTCACAATGCAGTCAGGGGTAGGGCCCGAGCGAGGAGAGGCAGACGCAGGACACCACTAGTTGGGGTAGGAACTGAGGACTTCACTGAACACAGCACATCAGGAGTCAAACCCAGGGAGCAGGGACTTTGATTGCTACAGGGAGAAGCACGGGGGCATCCAAAGGGCAGTAGGCCAAAGTCAGAAGGCCAGGACGAGAGGCAGGAGGCAAGACCTGGACAAGGGAAGAGTAACACAATGATGGAGCAGGGGTGGAATGGTTGGCCAGGGGATAAATAGGCGGGGGCGAGGCCAAAGGATGTTCCCCCTGGGGGAAGGAGGAGGGAACTGTAACAAAAATAGCCCTAACTAGTATTCCCTTCTACAAAAATATTCTCTTAAAATGTACTCTGGCTAGTGTTAGTAGCTTATCTTCAAAAAAAGGCTTCACAGCTGTAACAACTTAAGTTTTTTAATATACAATTTGTGTATAAAATATATTTCATATAATTACAGAACATTTTCATGATTTTTCTCAGTTAAAATGTTTAGAAATAAAAATTTGCAATTTGCTTTTCATTTTTTATCCACAGTTCAACTCAATAGCTACACTGGGAGTTTCTCTCATTTATATACATTTATTAATGTTATCTTTCTTTGGAAATAACCAAACTTGAGTTAAGTGGTGTTCTTCCCATTTGTAGCTCCATTGGCCTTGTGAGATAGTGTATGGTATGACTTGTAATTTTACCGAATGTCATCTGGGTACCGTTCTTCTGGACTGAGTACTTATACCATAGTTTGCATACTAGATTTAGCATACTGTATCGCAATGTAGTATGTGTTTTCAGATGGACCTTTAATTGAAAAGCGTTGTTGTATACCCACAAAACTAAACATTAACAGTTCCTGATAGGTGCCAGAAGAAAACAGGGTTGTTTGAGATGCCTCCTGCCTTTCCTGTAAATTCACTGAGAGTAAGCAGTAGGAGAAGACCAAAATTGGTGGTCAAGTTGGACAGTTTGTGCTTAACGTGAACTTATGGAATGATGTCTGAGCCACCTCAGTTTGAATCTGAATTGTTTATATTTGAATTTGCATTCTGCCATGCTTCAAAACACAAGTACTTGTCAAAGAACTCAAAACAAAAGAATTTCAAATACACGATGCAACTTCAGTTTTTTGTAGCAGAATTCAGATAGTTAAATTCAGATTCAAAATTGGGTGACATAATATCTGGGGACATGGGAAAAGCAAATGAGCACAGATGGACTTGCTACAATTCCAGCCAATGCTGCGTAGTTTAGCGCAAACTTAGAAGTGTGCTTTTTCTGGGGCTGTTTGATTTCTTTTTAACTTAGGGTAATTTTAGACTGTTCATACAGCCTAAAGATGTATTGCATTTAAATTGATGTTAATACATATCATATCCTACCTACAATGTGTGTTGCTGTTAAAGCTTGGGTAGCTGGGTATGCTAAAATTTAACAGTTTAACATTTGATTTACCCAAGTAACATATTGTGGCGATGACTCTCATGCTAAGCAAGAGGTGGAGACATCTTAAATTTTAACAAGGCGCTTTTAATTGAAGCAACTCTCAGCTTAAGGTAGTCACACACAATTACACCGACTCACCAAGAAACTCAAATACTAGGGAAGACACATTACATCAATCGATTACAGTGGACACTATACATACACACAAGACTCGTTCACAGTACGAGTACAAGACGAGGTGTTCCACATAACTAAAACCACACTACATTTCTACATTACAGAGTTACCACAATAACAACACAAAGTTACAGACAATACAACTATGTACAAGCCCTAGTGTATACTGGTGGAACCGGTCTGGGCTGCTACATTGCCACTGCCATAGGGGTCAGTCCCACAGGCAAACAGCACCCAACACAAATCACCAGCACCCTCAGATGTCACAGTTCTTTAGGCTTTGACTGGCTTTTCCATGCTGGGTGCCTCCCACAGCCTGCTGCTGCTCCTGACCCCACTCTGCAAATGTTGCTGCACAGGTAACTCTGGCTGGTGTACTGGTCCCTTCCTCATTGTGCCACCAGTGGTCCCTGCCAAATTTGGCTGCTCCCAGGTGCAGTCCCCCTGCTGGGTTTTCTGCCGCCGCACCCTTCTGGTCTGTCTGCAGTGGCCGCTCCACCAGATTCACATTCTCCGCCACATTCTCCGCAGCAAGGCAAGGTGTCACCCATGCCACCAACACACATGGCCCCGCAGTTTCCCTCAGCTGGGCCACTCCAGGAATCAGGCATGGGAGCACCTGGTTGGGAGAGGTGTCTCTTGCTGGTAAAGTCATGCTGTGGTAAGGAGTCAGTGCAGAGCAGTCCCGTGCAAAATGCCCACACTTGCTTCAGCGAGTCTATCTCTTGGTGCGTTGGGGCAGTCGCAGTACTGCTTGTGTCCTCCTCACAGACTACTTTTCTTTTTCAGTGGGCTGCTGCTGCCCAAACTGGCACTGTAAGGCAGTTTGTAGCACCGGAAGTTGGCTGCGTGCCTCTGGCTCCACATCCAGGTGGGCTAACACCTTCCCCTTTAACGCCAATCCCACTTTCACCAGTGTCAGCTCCGGTGACCACCCAAGGTAGTTTGCCACCATCTCAAGCTTGTGCCTCATGCAGCTCCCATGGCATGTCACCGGTGTACCTCAGAAAGTGCATTGGTGCTATCAGGGGCAGTCTGTGCACTGCAGAGGAAATCAACAAGTCCTCTGATCTAGCTGATCCTCCTGTCGCGGTGCCTCCCTAGCACAGGCAGTACAGCAGCACTCGCGCTGTGTACCTGCAGCCCTCGTTTCTGCCTTGCACCACAATGCTGAGTTGACAGGCAGGATGTCCCCTGTTGCTCTCCGGAAGTTTGAGAGGGGTCCTTGGTGGGACTGGTGGTGCTATCACCTCTCCTTCTGTCCCGCAGTAGAGCTGTTTGGGATCTGCCGGCAAGTGAGAGTGGAGATCCAAGCAGGGTCAAGTGCCCCACTGATAGTATTGCTTGGTGTTGTTAGTTGACCAAAACCACGATCTTCTAGCACTGTGCTGTCGGACCAACTTTCGGACTCGGCAAGCAAGTACTTTGCCTAGAAAAGGTTCTTAATTAAGGCGAAAACTTTCTGCAACAAGACGATTCTTCTCTGTCTCCTGCTTGTATTCCAAGTTCGAAAGGTCCATTGACCATCCCACTTCATCACCAATGTGACAACGGCTGTCATGTGAAGCAGGAGGCAGGGAAATCTTTGATTTAAAAAAGGTGCTTTTAATTGAAGCGAACAGCAATTTAAGGTAGCCACACACAATTATGCCGACTCACAATACAAACAAGCAATACTAAAACATAGGAAGGGAAGACACACATTACACCAATCAATTAAAGTGGACACTTTATGTAATGGCGTGATCCCTATACCTTCTGAAGTTTCTGAATCGCGTCGGCAATCAAAAAAGGAAAAAAAAAAAAAAAAAAAACATATGTGCTGACCAAACAGGTAAAATATAACAAAAACTATTTACAGACAAAAAAAATAAAAATAAAAACCATTCCATTGATATTTACAAATATAACTGCAGTCAGAAAAAGTTTTGCTCCTCCACCCTTACTCTGACCACGCTGACTCTCAGAATTCTGCATTGTCACACACAAGAAAATGAACTCAGTGCAAATACAGATCATGCGTCAGCAAACAGATGCACGCAGGCAATACTATTAAAATATCATCAATAAAACAACAATACTAGCTCGAACCTGTAACTAGACCACCACCAAACCTTTCCCAATATTTATTAACATCAAAAATATCATTTACTCATTGCATTTTACATACACACAAGAGGGTTCACAGTGCAACATGAGGTAGTTTCTATGTAAGTATTACCATATCCAAAGTGTTTGTTTCTGCTTATATCATAGATTTGAACAGTTTTACTGAATGTTTATTGTGTTACCAGGTAATAATCAAAATAAAGGTCACCTCATCAACCCTGGTCAATTTTTACAATGGATTACAGGGCAAGGCCATATTCCTCACCTGGCTGATGACAGAACTCCTCAGTATCAACTGAGATCAGTCATCCCTGTGACAGTCAGAAATTTTGTGAGCCATAGTTGCTAAAAAAACATTGGCTACATTCACATTGCAAGCCTCATGGTACAACTCCAATTTTTTGCCGATCCTGATGGTTCACATTCATAATTACAAGTGACCTGTATCTAACTGTAATGTGAATATATCTGTCCTCCAAAACAGCACACATGCACACATTAATATGTTTTTGCACGAGTCATCTGGGTCACCAACAACAAAAAACATCAGAGCTACATTCATTTGCGGCCATACTTTGCCATTTCTTCAGCTATTGTTTCAAATACTACTTGATTTTGGTAGGTTCCTTCCAGTTTGGCTTGAATTGTTTCATTTCCCAAAATATCCAATCAATCACCAACTTCCCCATCCTTCACTCACTGCTGTCAGAGCTATAGGTTTCCTCCATTGTTGTTTTGCCGTGCTGCCTATGTTGGCTGACGACCACAGTGCAAGTGTATCAAAAAACCTGATCTTCTCAAATATGGGGAAAAAAAAATCAGATTTGAGTCACTTCAGCCTGGTAATGTGAACATAGCCTTAGAGCCTAACAAAATGCACGTTTATTCAAGCCTGAACTACCACAACCAGCAATTATGTATAATGTCAATATATAGTAGTTAGCTTCACTAGGAAAAGCTCTTTGCAATAGGAAGTCCAAACACCACAAACATGGATATAACAATTACACACTGAGCAAGAAGTGTAACAATACATGTTATTTACAACACCTATCTGATAACTATTGACACCTGGCACTGTGCCAGAGTGCCACACAGCACTCCAGGTACCACTGGTTCTCCCATAGAGCACTAGAGCGTTATCCAACATGAGTCACGTATCAGTAATACAAATATTACCCAGCATTTTAAGAAGTTATGACTTCAGCTTACGCTCTTGGATGGACTTTTATTTTGGTGTAAAAAAAAGTTCCTATTTTGACATTATATTCTGTAATGATTATTCACTATGGAGGATTCAACTGCAGAGAATCAGATTTAATCAAAACACAAAAAAGAGGCCAAAAACAAGCCGGGTCCGAACCTGGATTGCTGAAGTAACTTCAGCAACAGAAGGGTAATCCAAAACTCAATCATATCATGTTCTGTTTTATTCAAATTCTTGTTATAAAACTGAAGTAAAATGTGTACATCATTGAAAATCACCTTCTTACCAATTTTCCAAAAAACTAAATTTTCCAAATAAATATGAAACCAATTTACATATGAACATTGACAAAAAAGGTGAATAATGCTTTCTGTTATTACTTTACAGAAACCCAGCCGCTGGGAGTGCGCAAGCTAGTGTATTCCTTAGTGCTGGTTCCAAACCCAGATAAATGGGGAGGGTTACGTTAGGAAGGGCATCCGGTGTAAAATTTTTTGCCAAATTTAATATGCATACAACAACACAGATTTCCAGTCGAGAAATTGACCTGGGTTAACAATGACCGCCACCACTACTGTCAGCCAACAGGGTGCTGGTGGAAATTGGGCTACTGTTGGCCGAAGGAGCCGAAAGAGAAGAGGGGGAAGGCGTGTCTGGAGGCAGGAGGAGAGGAGGAAGGTTAGGAGAGTGGAAGTGAGGGTAGGAACTTTGCATGTTGGCAGTATGACTGGTAAAGGGAGAGAGTTAGCTGATATGATGGAGAGAAGGAAGGTTGATATATTGTGCGTACAGGAAACCAGATGGAAGGGGAGTAAGGTCGGGTGTATCGGAGGCAGGTTCAAATTATTCTACCATGGTGTGGATGGGAGGAGAAATGGGGTAGGGGTTATCCTGAAGGAACAGTATGCCAAAAGTGTTTTGGAAGTGAAAAGCGTGTTGGACAGAGTGATGAGTATGAAGCTGGAAACTGAAGGTGTGATGATGAAGGCTGTGCATATGCCCCACAAGTTGGGTGTGAGTTGGATGAGAAAGAAAAATTCTGGAGTGAACTGGATGAAGTGGTGGAGAGTGTACCCAAGGGAGAGAGATTAGTGATTGGAGCGGATCTCAATGGGCATGTTGGTGAAGGGAACAGAGGGGAAGAGGGGATGAGGAGGTGATGGGTAGGTATGGTGTCAAAGAGAGGAATGCAGAAGGTCAGATGGTAGTGGATTTTGTGAAAAGGATGGATATGGCTGTGGTGAATACGTATTTTAAGAAGAGGGAGGAACACAGGGTGACGTACAAGAGTG
>JAACJT020000110.1:16984534-17000287 GCA_009936485.2 Gymnarchus niloticus | reverse complement strand
GTTTTTCCTTGCCACTGTCGCCTTTGGCTTACTCTCTGGGGACTGTGGGCCCGGGACTATGTAAAGTGCTTTGTGACTGCGCTCCGTGTTAAAAGCGCTATATAAATAAAATTGAATTGAATTGAATTGAACATTATGATTGCAATCTTTGAAGCAGAATCCAAAAAGGGAAAGAAAAACAAATGAGGTATAGGTATGTTGTAATGAAAACAGACATTTTTGTATTTATGCCACATACTTTATTTTTTCCACTCTAATGATAGTAAAGGTTGATATTTTATGCACAGCACAGCAGTTATGCAGTGTTGTAGAACGTTATTTGAGAGAATACATTTGAATAAGAAAAATGTTTTGCCACACAAGCATTGTTTTTTGCAGGCATGTAGAAGTGAGCAATAGATGTCCTTTAAAACCTCGTACAGGGCCATATTCTCCCATCAGGCGCTTAAGTCTGTTTTGCGCCTAACTATTTATGCACCTCTTAGCTAAGCGTATTCTCCCATGTATGTAAGCACCCCGCCTCCAGTGCGTTTTTTCAGAATGAAAGCAGGCTTGCAAGATAGGCAGTACGAACTCAAAAATGGACATAAATGGGAAATACCCATGGCGATTTTGGATGAAAGTAAAATTTGGAAAATGGATTTTTGTTAATCTAAATTGAATCTAAAATCCACAGAGAGTAATAGTGGTGTGGCCTCCTTTAAGAAGGATACGACAAGTGCAAGTTTGAAACGTGCTGAAGACAAGATGGAAATGTTTGAATAAACGCCCAAATAAATAATCAAACTAGCCCGGCAGACATTCCAGTAGAATGAAAAAATAACATGAATCATTCATTAAAAAATTGTAATGTGGTAATTGTTTTAAAAACTAAGATAAAAATGTTACAATCCATAACAGATACGTCTTTGGCGGGGGGTGATTTTGACACAAAATAAAATGACAAAAACAAAATAATTGAAATGCACATGTAAATGGAAAGTTGATCAGAATAACATGACCTTTCCAATGGTGGATGGTCCCGGAGTGACTAAAGTCATTTGAAACATTTTTATAAAGCCGGATTTATCTTCTGCCTAATTACAAACTCTAACACAACATTGCAAACCTGTAATGGTACATTTTTAGACATTTTTAGTATATTTTTAGTACATTTTCATTCATACACATACATGTGAATTCTTACGTTTTGCCCAAGAAACTCACGGTTTTCAGCTCTAAACGGTACATCTCATACTTCTGAGATGTAAACGTCCATGATATCTAAAAGTTTTGGATTCCCCGCTCCCATAAAATTTCTCTTCGCCACTCCAACCCTGTGACACAAAATTTTGCGTCTCCTTCCACCCCGGTAGCACTAAATTTCTCATTATGGACACTCCCCGCTCACACAAAATTCTCTCCACTTATGGGTTTTTTTGTTATTTCCTTTTTGTTATCATTTGCAGATCTCACTATTTTGAGTTTGGTAAACTTAACATGTATGAACACTACCTGCATTTGGTCTGCATTTGGACCTTTTTAAATGCACTGTTATTTAAATAGTTTGGGCTGTCTCAAATTAAATTAATTAAACAGCCCACATCTCGCCTCAGGGCACATAAGTTCGCGCTTAAGTTAGTTGGGAGAATGTGCGGAAGTCAAAAATGCGAGCAGCTACGCATTCTCTTTACTTAAGTCAATAGGAGAATACGGCCCACAATGACTAATAAGATAATGTAACCTGCAGCCTGTGATGAAGAGATTAAGTATTAAATATCTGCATAATCCTGATTTATTGTGTCATAAAAGCAAGTCAGCTTTATTCGATGACTTGATGCTTTTTGCTTATTAGAAGTGGCTGATAGATCAAAAGTATTTAAAAATCATTTACAATGTTGTCATGGCAGTTTTGTCACATTTTGAATTCCTAGGTACTGATGAGGAAGTTGAATACAGTTAGTCAACCTCTTCTATGGTGGGGCCTGAAGAAGAGCCCCCAGCTCCCCCTGGGAATCCCCCTGGCATTCCCCCTGGCATTCCCCCGGCACCCTGGTAGAGCTTTGTGATGATGGGATTGCACACTTTTTCCAACTCTTTTTGTTGGTGCTCATATTCATCCTTTTCTGCCATCTATGAAAAATGGGAACACAACACAAAAAGCAATTTTCAGAAGGAGTATTTATATTCTCATACAGTACCAGTCAAAAGTTTTTGCACACACTAAGATTTTCTACATTACTAATGTTACTCACATAATTTTCACAAAAAATTCTAGACACCCAATGGTGTATATGTAAATGTTGTAATTTGTCTTTGCAAACCATGAAGTTCAACTCCAGCCTAAATGAGGTTTATGAATACTGTAACATAATAAATGTAATAAACCATAATAACAATAAACCATGCCCCAGGAATGTTGGAATGAACTTACAGAGCAATATTTAATGTCCCTTGAAAGAATGTCTCGAATTTTCTCTGCTGTTGTAGCTGCTAGAGGAGGCTACTTTGATGAACTAAAGATATGACCAGTTTTCTTGCTAATAAAGGTATTCAAAGGACACTGAACGTGAATGTTTTATTTTTTAGTAATAAATATTGAGAGTCTAGAAGTTTTTATGCAAGTTACGTTAGTAACATTGATAATGTAGAAAATCTTAGTGTGCGCAAAAATGTTTGGCTGGTATTGTACATTTTAATGTTAAACATTAAGTGCAAGTAATTCATGGTTTAAATAGATTTTAATTTAGTTAAAATATTACAAAAACTTAAAAAATGTATCATTTCCAAAATGAGATCTGTCTCATCCTAACATCAGTCTTTCCATCACAAACTACTTACACCAACTGTAACTGTCAAAGTCCAGTATTTTGTGGGACTTCCCATTATTACCTGATTCTTGTCAAGCCAAGCAATGACTTCGTTGCACTTGTCAATGATTGTTTTTTTATCCTCTGCAGTAATCTTTTCCTTTAGTTTCTCATCTTCCACTGTACTCTTCATGTTGAAGGCAAGGGATTCCAATGAATTTTTAGCTGTGACTTTCTCTCGCTGTGCTTCATCTTCTACACGGTATTGCTCTGCCTCTTGCACCATACGCTCGATGTCTTCTTTTGACAACCGACCTGAAGGGACACAGTGGGCATATTTTATTTTTAAAAAGCATTACCATGGATAGTAGTTTGGTCATCAAGGTTCTTCAGGATTTCTCTCTTTGATAATTGTGTCATTTCCGTCTGACATATACTTGTGGCGTTATTTGCAGTTCTACCATTTTGAGAGAGATTTTTTAAAAATAGCACGTTGTAATATGTATGCATTTTTTGAAAACACAGGTTTATGTTGTTATTTGTGAGAGGACACATTATAAAGTAGACAGATGAATGTTTGTGGGCTTGTTTTTTTCTGGCTTGTGTAACAAATACTAATGGAGATAATGAAGTTAATTTCACAAATTTTGCACTTTCGATGCGCCTGTGCATTGTGCCCAGTTCAAAAGGGTTAATATTATATTTATTACTCTTTCATTGCACTATGACCAGCGAGAACAATATCAGTGTATGACCCCATGTTTCATATACACTACCAGTCAAACGTTTTTGCACGCACAAAGATTTTCTACATTACCAATATTACTCACATAATTTTCACAAGAAATTCTAGACACTCAATATTTATTGCTAAAGAATAAGATATTCATGTTCAGCGTCCTTCGAATACCTCTATTAGCAAGATAATTGGTCATATCCTTGGTTCATCAAAGTAGCCTCCTCTAGCAGCTACAACAGCAGAGAAAATTCGAGACATTCTTTCAAGGGACATTAAATATTGCTCTAAGTTTATTCCAACATTCCTGGGGCATGGCTTATTGTTATTATGGTTTATTATGGTTTATTACATTTATTACATTACAGTATTCGTAAATCTCCTTTGGGCTGGAGTTGAACTGTGGTTTGCAAAGACAAATTACAACATTTACATATACACTATTGGGTGTCTAGAATTTTTTGTGGAAATTATGTAACATTGAAAATGTAGAAAATGTTAACGTAAGCAAAAACTTTTGAGTGGTAATGTACCTGAAACTAACAAAGAGATACTTTCAATTTAATTTTCATCTTATGTACCTTTGTCATTGGTGATGGTTATCTTGTTCTCTTTGCCAGTGCTCTTGTCCACTGCTGACACATTGAGAATGCCATTGGCATCAATGTCAAAGGTTACCTCTATCTGTGGGACACCTCTTGGTGCAGGAGGTATCCCTGTCAGCTCGAATTTTCCCAGAATGTTGTTGTCTTTAGTCATTGCTCTCTCACCCTCATACACCTGAAAGAAATCGAGAGAATTAGTGCATAGAAATTAGAAAAAAACAGATACCAAAAAAACTATATCTACAGAATATGCAACACAAAATTTATTTGACACATATTTAAAAGAAAAACAATGCAAACTCAAGATATGTATTTTTTAGATACAAATGATAAAAAAATGCAAGTGGCTACTTGATGACATACACATTCTTAGTACTAAGTTGGAATGCATTTTGCCTGCAGAATAGCTTAAACTCTTCAAAGCATGGATTCAATGAGGTGCTTTCCTTATGGAGTTTGGCTTTAACGAGTCTGAACATTCCCCTCTAACCATTCATTAACAAGAAGTTTTCACCCTCAGAACTGCCACTGATCTCTTTTTGCTTATCATACTGTTCATTGTAAAACGTAAACACTGTAGTATGTGAAAATGTCATGATGGTGGTGATTTCTGAAATGCTAGTATCAAAAATCACCACATGTGCAAAACTGCTTTTATGAAGTGTATTGCCCATTCTAAGACTTTGTTACACAACACTGAACCTCTTGAACATGTCTGCATAATGTGTAGGAGCAGGCTGCTGGCTTTACCAAATATGTGTACATAGTAAAGTTACCATGAAGTGCAATTCGACAGTATTTCAAACATCTGAATGTATACTTTGAGGTCTATGTGAAAAAAATTAATTTTCAAAACAATCCACTGACCTGGATCAGTACTCCAGGCTGGTTGTCAGAATATGTGGTGAAAGTCTGTGTCTGCTTGGTTGGAATGGTGGTGTTTCTCTTGATAAGCACAGTCATGACACCTCCAGCAGTTTCGATGCCAAGAGAGAGAGGTGTCACGTCAAGAAGCAGAAGATCCTGAACATTCTCTGACTTGTCACCTGCCAGGATTGCAGCCTGCACAGCTGGCAACAACAACAAAGTATTACAACTAAATATCATGGAAATGAATATCAGAATACTACATTATATTTTTTGACACTATTGGAAAATCAAAAAGCGTATGATACATACCGGCACCATAGGCCACAGCTTCATCTGGGTTTATGCTCTTGTTGAGGTCACGGCCATTGAAGAAATCTTGCAGAAGCTTCTGGATCTTGGGGATTCGAGTGGAACCGCCCACTAGGACAATGTCATGGATCTGGGCCTTGTCCATTTTGGCATCCCTTAAAGCTTTCTCCACAGGTTCCAAGGTACCACGGAAAAGGTCAGCATTGAGTTCCTCAAACCTTGCCCTGGTGATGGAGGTATAGAAATCGGCTCCCTCATAGAGGGAGTCGATTTCGATACTCGCTTGGGTACTCGAGGACAGTGTTCTCTTGGCCCTCTCACAGGCTGTCCGCAAGCGGCGGACTGCTCTCTTATTGTTGGTAATGTCCTTCTTAAACTTACGCTTAAACTCCCCAATGAAGTGGTTAACCATACGGTTGTCAAAGTCTTCCCCACCTAGGTGAGTATCCCCCGCAGTCGCCTTGACTTCAAAGATCCCATCTTCAATAGTCAAGATAGACACATCAAAGGTTCCCCCACCAAGATCAAAGATCAGAACATTGCGTTCACCACCAACCTAGAGAAAAGTTTTCCATGAGAAACCAATATGTATGTGAATAGCAGCAATTTTAGGCAGTTCTGGAGGTCTAGTCACTGTAAATATTTCACAAAGAGGTAAATTTACCTTCTTGTCCAGACCATAAGCAATGGCTGCTGCAGTGGGTTCATTAATGATTCGTAGTACATTTAGCCCAGCAATGGTTCCAGCATCTTTGGTTGCTTGCCGTTGTGAGTCGTTAAAGTATGCAGGTACCGTAATAACAGCATTTGATATAGACTGACAATGAAAAAGAAAATGACTGGGTTTTGCACTTTGTTCTCTTAGTGAACATTTTAGACAAAATATGAGCATTGTCTATATGGGCAGTTAATCTGATTATTTGTTAGAGTAATTATTACTCTTTCAAGATAAGGTTGCTCAAATTTTTGTGTTTGATCTGCAGATTAAAAATATTAAAGGATTTGATTATTTCTTGTTCCATCTGATGATTAACCACGGTTTTAAACTTGAAAGATTTTTCCACCATTGTCTAATTATTCTATATGTTTGATTTTTTTATACCTTTTTATACTGTTTTTGTAAAAGTTGGTTGAAACAGGAGAAAAGCTTTGTATTGATTTCTACAAAATAGTCTTATACATTTCAGGTAAATAAAGCATTACATTTGTCTTTGTACTGTATGTAGTTCGACAACAAATTCTATTATTCTTGAATCTTCACTGGCATACCTTGCCCAAATATGCTTCCGATATTTCCTTCATTTTTGTAAGCACCATGGAGGAAACCTCCTCAGGATAGAAAGTCTTCATCTCACCCTTGTACTCCACTTCCATCTTTGGCTTCCCACCATCATTCACCACTTTGAAGGGCCAATGCTTCATGTCTGATTGGACTACAGGGTCATCAAAGCGCCGACCTATTAAACGCTTGGCATCTACAATGGAGGAAATAGGAAGAATAAGCATATAAATGGTCTTGGCAACAGTGAAATAATTAAATTGTGGGGAAAATATTTAGCTTGTGAACAGAATAATGCAGTGCATTCATGTTTTGCAATATTACTGTACATATGCAGACACACCCTGGCTAGAACCGTTTTACAACATCTTACGTAAGTCTTATTTTGTGTAAGTTGAACTGTCACACCCACAGTGGATCAGCCACATCCAACCTACACTACCAGTCAAAAGGCAGAATGGGAGTACACTACCAGTCAAACGTTTTTGCACACACTAAGATTTTTTGTAAAATTCTAGACACTCAATATTCATTGCTAAAAAATAAAACATTCACTTTCAGTGTCTTTCGAATATCTTTATTAGCAAGAAAATTTGTCATATATTTAGTTCTCTAGCAGCTACAACAGCAGAGCAAATTTGAGGCATTCTTTCAAGGGACATTAAATATTGCTCTGTAAGTTCATTCCAACTCTCTTGGGGCATGGTTTATGGTTATCACAGTTTATTATGGTTCATTACGTTTATTAGATTATTATGTTATAGTATTCATAAATCTCCTTTGGGCTAGAGTTGAACTTCATGGTTTGCAAAGACAAGTTACATTTTCATATACTGTACACTATTGGGTGTCTAGAATTTTTTTGTCAAATTTATGTGAGTAACATTCAAAATGTAGAAAATCTTTGTGTGTGCAAAAACTTTTGACTGGTACTGTACTCCCATTCTGCCTCTGTAGAATACTAACAACTGTAACTAATTTAGAGACTCTATTTAAGCTCAATTTAGCAGTCATCTTTTAGCATACCATCATGTGAGGTAATGTAATTTTTCCCCTTACAGAGCATTCTCAGTGCTGTCCTGTGTTTACTCCTATGCATAACCCTGTACTACGTACCTGACTTCTCTTCACTTTCTGGACTGCGTTTTGGACATAGTTGTTTTTGCTGCTGTATGTCCTCTGGATTTTTGGAACTGCTGCCTATTTTGTGACCTTGTTTCTGGATTCTTATTTTGGCATGTTTCTTGATTTTTGATCTTCTGGTTTGACCTTTCATCTGTCCCTCAACCCTCAATTCTGCCTACGTCCCTCATTAATAAATCTACATTTCTGCACTTGGAGCCTACCTTGTGGTATCATTACAGAATACAATGAAAATATCAGTGTAATTGTAAGTAGTGGGGGTCGGCACCCTGAGCAAAACCAAAACAAACCACCCCCACAAGAATAAAAAAACTGTAAGGGACAATAAATTAGTAAGACTAAGGCTGGGAAGGTGAGAGGGTTGTCCTTTGCAACCACAAAGTGACCTTCCTGTGGGGCCCCTGGAATGATGCCCCCTAGGAGGTTCCACATCTGGTCCATGCCTAGATTTGCCCCTGACTGCAAGAACAGTGAAAAAATTGCTACAGAACAACATACTCAGCCCGAAACACATGAGAATATTCACACCATTACGAGCTGTGTCAGCTCACGCATTACGTATTATGCATATCAGTTGTTGTGCTAGTGCTATCTGTAAAACATTGTGATTATTGGATACACAGATTTACATATAAGTCGGTCTTACATGAGTCAGACTGTGTCTGTATTAACCATAACCATTATAACCATAACCTTAACCATAATAACATGGTTTATTCTATGGGTGTAACAATAGCTTAACCCCAATTATCAACCTAGTTTCTAATTATACTATATAAAATTCAGCAGCTGAATAATCTCCAGTCTGCTAGAAAAATCATCTAAAATGTTCCTTGTGGTTTTTTTTCTTTCTATATTCTTGGACACAGAAAGTAAATCACAAACACAAGTAAACAGAGAAGTGGCCTCTCTTATTGCTAGCTATTGACATCCTCTACGTACACTGACTAACCAAGGATTCTTGGGGACATATTCCCCTCCTGTTCCACTTGGAAAACGTAGCACAATCTTAAGCTACATTCTAAGCTATACAGCCTAGGCTTCACGTTGAGTCAATAATTTTAAAAAAGCACTCTACAATTAGTGCTTCATAATTACAAAACAGTTCTGTCATTCCCACACTTTGGTTGAAGTAATTTTCTATGCATTTCTCTTTTGCATGATTTACCAGATATTGAGATATAGTATTGACATACTTACCAAATACAGTGTTGTTGGGGTTCATGGCCACTTGGTTTTTGGCAGCATCTCCAATCAGCCTTTCAGTGTCAGTGAATGCCACATAACTGGGTGTGGTCCTGTTACCCTGGTCGTTGGCAATGATTTCCACCTTGCCATGTTGGAAGATGCCCACGCAGGAGTATGTGGTTCCCAGGTCAATACCTACAGCTGGACCCTTAGACATTCTGAACCAATGTGAAAATAATTAAAAGTTATTACAAGTACCATTTAAAAACAACCTTGGGTAATGTGAAATAACTGGGATTCAGAGTGCGTGTGTGACTGTGCCTTGCAATGGGTTAGCATCCCATTCGTTATGTCCCACACCTTGTGCCCTAGGCTGCCTGGGATAGGCTCCAGGGTCAAAGAGACCCTGTACTGAAATTTGATTTGTTACTTGTATAAGTACTGTAGCGATCAAAATTGGAGAAAAATTCCTGAATACTTCTTTGTTTTGACTTTCACTGCTCAAAATTTAAATTAATATTAGCTGTGGGTTTGATCACATTTCTACTAGCATATTTTCCAAAATAACCAGGCTAAAAAGTGATTCAACAATAACCTTTAATTATGGAAAACTACAGTGATAAATATTAGAGAACTGTTACGGTTTACCTGGAAAGGAAGCCTAGAAGCTAATGTTGTCAACTACTTCTAATAGTTAAAGCTTTCAAAAATAAGTAGAAAGTGTAAAGAGCCTTGGTTTCAGTGATTTTGATCTGTTATACTTCATTGTTGTTTCATATTGGCTTGATGAATTTGTCCTGCCTGGTGCTGACCAGGAGAGGATGTGCCTCCCCCTCGAGTCTGGTTCTTGACAAGGTTTCGTCCGCCTGAGAGAGTTTTTCCTTGCCACTGTCGCCATTGGCTAACTCTCTGCCCTGACACTATCTAAAGCGGTTTGTGACAATGCTCTTTGTTAAAGGCATTGTATAAAAAATTTAATTGAATTGAATTAAACTTTGCAGACAACTTCTGCAGAGAATATCCCCCACATCATGATGCTTCTTCTTCCAAATTTCTGCTGACTTCGTCATATGCTTTAGGTGGAACCTTTCTCCATTTTGACACTAAGTATAATGTTTCCCATCTGAGCTGACTAAATGAAATTTGCTTTCATCACTGAAATGAACTTTGGACTTGATCTCCTCTGTCCACACAATGTGTTTCTCAGCACTAGCTAGTCCAGCCTTTTTATTTTTCTTGCTGACGACTGGCTTGGTCACTGCAGAGTAGGCTTTCAGTCCAAATCCTCTCAGATGACGATTCTTGGCCTGTTCCGCACTGAATTGGTGAGAAGCTCCAGGTGCTGATTTTACATTGGTGACCAACCTTTTTTTCAGGACTTGTATGGCATTGTTTCTTTGCACAACTTCAATAATCAAGAAATGACACTCTTGGAACAACCACCTTCTCTTCTTCATCTAAACAACCTGATTTTGCAGGACTTCAGTTACCTCAGAGTGGCCATCCATCTTGCAAAATGTCTACCAAAGTTGCCAAATAGGTTTGGGTTGCTCAATATTTCAAAAATGCCAGATTAGAACCAAAAATGTTAAAGCATAAAAAATTGTTCTCTAACTTTGATCACACTTCTTTGAATTTCTTGTTTAAACATGCATTTTGTGATTTGGGAGGGTTTTTACTGGTGAAATACAATTAAATACTTCTATTCATGTTAGGATATCTTTGAATTCAGATAAGCAGTGACTTTGAAAAATTACAAAAATGTCACTTGTTTTCTAATTTTGATCTCTATTGAACTTTCTCTCTGAGCCACATGGACAGCCAAGTATATACAGGGCAGAGTAAGTTAGTTTGGGGTTTAATGCACAGGGTTAGCAAGGGGTTAAGGGTGTTGCTTTGCTATGCATGCTCACCTGGGCATAGGATTCAAACCTACAATCTTCCAGATATGGTCACAAATCCGTAACCGTGAGCTACACACCACTCAATAACATTAAAAAATGACGTCTGTTTCATTTTAGCAGCTCTGGCAACCCTTAGAGGCCCACAGTATCAGCACATTCTTCTAAAAAGGGCACCCTCAAAAAGCCCTTAATAGAAACTGTATTAACCAAGTATTTACTCGTGATTTTTTACCAGTAAGTTCATGTATTCTAAAGGATTTAACTGTGAGCCTATTAGGATTATGGCTGTGTCTGTGTGACAAGGGAACAAGTGTGTACTCACATTCAAGTAAGTTTCTAAGAAATCCATTTGATAAGGAATATTGTCCCACAAATAGCTGATGTGGCTCAGGTCCAGTGACAGGGGTGTGACATGCACTCCTGTGTATCAGCTAAAAACAGCAATCTATCTATGCCAAAAAAAACCCGACCCCACCCCGCTGACTTCTACTCTGCTACCAAACACATCTGTCCGTGTCAATGCAAGGCAGAATTAGCCTGATAAAATGAATATTATGAAAAGAAAATATTGTACATTTAAGACAATATGGAAGGATTATGTAATTTCTGCCATGCCAAAATAAAATCTGAATTCAGTTTAAAAGTGAGAATATAAAACCAATCAATACTTCCTATATTTCAGGACGAACCACGATTGATAAGAAATTTGAAGAAGGCAGTCCAGCTGTTTACATCTCACTAACACTGGAGTCAGCCATCGGTTATGAAATAACCCAAACACAAGGAGGGTCTGTTATAAAAGTGGTGGAGACCATCACCCAACCCTATGAATTTCTATTTCTTGGTTTTCTGGAAGGGAAAATGGTGTAACAGGTAAGAGTAAAATCATGATCCTTAATGAATTTCTATTTGCAAAATCTGCCTTCTACAAATTCAAAACATTCTGTTAAATGGTAGTTTATCTTATGTTATGTGTTGAAAAATAACTGTATCATTATAAGTTAAAGTTGCAATTACTGTTTCTAATGTTTATTCTTATCAAAATTCACACTTTTTATAATTTGATGGAAATAGAATTAATTAAAATAAGCACAAAAGGTGAATTATTCAGTTATTCAACATGAAAAGGAATATAGACTAATATCAGAAATAAAAAGCAATATTTTTCAAACTGTCTAATTAGAAATTAAATATATGGAATAAAATTATTTTAAATGCTGACTGAGTTCCTTGGCTGTGTCACATTTAAGTTACCATTTTATACAAGGTTATTAAAAATAATTTATAGAACAACTAATCATCAAAATTAAATCAAATTATTTTATTGCATTTGCTCATTTGTAATCAAAAATGATAAATGTGAGCTTTTGACTGGAATTTTCAACCACATGAGAAAAAAAAAGCATGCAAAAGCTGCTATCTTTAGCAAAGACCATGTTTTCTATTTTTTTTTTTTTTGCCAGCAAGCAAAGCAAAAAGCAAACTTTCCCCAGAGTTACAGCTTGACTTCTTATAAAATAAGTGTTACCTTGTTTAGCCAGTTGTATTAGACTTGGATGATTACAGCAGCAAGCTTTTCAACCACACTAGTCCCTGGTCTGCCTTGGTCCAAACCCTGCTCTATATCTGTCCTCAGAAAGTGGACGTGTACTCTCAGCAGCACACTGTGCATTCTGGTGTATACAAGCATGGAGGACTGAAATTCCTCTGGCACTCAGCTGACTCAGAGAAAGTTCCAGGCCTGCTTCTGCTCAGCTCACACTCTTTAGCACCCAATAGTATAACAAATATGGGCCCAGCGACAGCAAATTAGAACAGTAATGTTGCTAAAGGGGCTGGATGATGGGTACTTTTTTATTCAGCAGTAAGCAGCATTTGGAGATTTCTCTGTAATAAAATTAAAAAGCAATTTAAGAAACACTGAGGAAGCAAACAGCCATTCGATTTCATTCCATTCTTTTAAAAGACCCTGTGACCTTGTAATGGTCGGACTAATAGAAGATGGATGGATAGTTTAACAATCACTCTAGTCATACATACATTGTTCCTTTTATAAACTACTTGAATATTATGAAAACAAAGACAACAGCAAATACTTTACTCTGTCCTTTATTGATCACACCAGCCTGACATTTAATCAAAACTCAGGATAAATCAGTGATAAATCAGAAATCAGTATTCAAGGAAGCTCAATGCCAAGCAGAGAGCTTAAAATAAATTGCTCTTCTTGTCTTCACTTTCATAGCTGCTTACACATGTCAATAGTTTTCTAAAACTGGGATTAGAAGGCTTATAACAGGTGCATCTCACCCAAACTATTAAACCTTTTAATGTATGTTCCCTCCACACTCCAACATGTAAAAAGCTTATTTCCAGATAAACTTACATGGCAAAGAGACTGACTGATTCCAGACAAGTTTAACTGTAAAGTCTACATATAAACTAAAAAAACTGAGGGACATACTATGTTCGCAAGCATTGCAGTAGGTGTGCAGTTTCATTCAGTATTATCATAATTACACAGGCTTCAATTTTCTAAATATTTGATCTAAATAAATGGGAAAAAACAGGACACCAGATACTTCATGCTCTTTCCAAATTAAAAGGAGTTCAATGGGGATGTTTGTGTCAAGGCTATTTTTGTAGAGCTGACACATAACCAGACTCTCTTTCAGAAGTCTAGACTCTTCTGGAATAAGCCCCAGCTGGCCTTGGTTTTACTATCTCAGAAACTGAAGCTGTTGCTATTATTAAATATGTAATAAGTGTTGAACTGGTCTTTTAGTGCATGTTTGAAGGACGATGCATAAAGTACAAACTTACATATCATTACAAACTTGCTAAACAGAATTCAGAACTTATCTCACTGAAGACCATGTGACATTGTATCTTATTTTTTTTAATTCTATAATGTATGCATTTTCTTGCAGATGTTTGCTTGTATTTTCATTAAAATAAACAGGCAAATCTATGACTGAAATCTTATTTTATTCTTCATGATACTTGAAATGGAGTTATGTACATATTATTTTAAAATGGACAATAAAAAGGTTATATTAACAAACTTCATTACCACAAGTAGGCACATAAATGACAGGGGCAAGTTTGCTAAAGTAGCACTGATTCTATCCAGCTAATAGATATTCTACTGTACTTGCGAAGATGGAAAAGGAAGTACCCCTCTTTATTCTTACCAGTCTGGTAAGGACAATTCCAGGGGACCCTGGAAGATCGTGTGCAGTAGTTATAGAAGAGTTCCTCTGCCTTCTTCAAGGTGCAGTTCAGATCCAGCATGCCTTGCGGGCTATATGGGAGCAAGAAGAAAAGGAATGAATTAGCTGTTTATCAGAAGATTACAACAGGGTCCACATCATGATCAACATAATAGGATTCTGGGCTAGAACATATCTTCTTCTTCTTCTTCTTCTTTCAGCTGGTCCCGTTAGGGGTCGTCACAGCCGATCATCTGTTTCCATTTCTTCCTGTCCTCTGTATCTTGCTCTGTCACACAAACAACCTGCATGTCCTCTCTCACCACATCCTCCTCATTGGCCGTCCTCTTTTCCTCTTGCCTAGCAGCTCCATCCTTAGCATCCTTCTCCCAATATACCCAACATCTCTCCTCTGCAAATGTCCAAACCAGTGCAATTTCGCCTCTCTGGCTTTGTCTCCAAACTGTCCAACCTGAGCTGACCCTATAATGTACTCATTCCTAATCCTGTCCATCCTCGTGACACCCAATGCAAATCGTAACATCTTTAACTCTGTCACCTTCAGCTCTGCCTCCTGCCTTTTCGTCAGTGCCACCGTCTCCAGCCCATATAACATAACTGGTCTCACTACCATATTATAGACCTTCCCTTTAACTCTTACTGGTACCTGTCTGTAACAAATCACTCCTGACACTCTTCGCCACCCACTCCACCCTGCTTGCACTCACTTCTTCACCTCTTTTCTGCACTCCCTGTTACTCTGAGCTGTTGACCCCAAGTATTTAAACTCATTCATCTTCGCCAGTTCTACTTCCTGTATCCTTACCTGTCCTCCCTCTCATTCATACACATGTATTCTGTCTTAGTCCCACTGACCTTCATTCTTCTCCTCTCTAGAGCATACCTCCACCTCTCCAAGGTCTCCTCAACCTGCTCCCATCTCCCACTACAGATCACCATGTCATCTGCAAACATCATAGTCCACGAGGGCTCCTGTCTGATCTCGTCTGTCAACCTGTCCATCACCATTGCAAACAAGAAAGGGCCCAGAGTTGATCCTTGATGTAATTCTACCGCTACCTTTAATGCATCCGTCACTCCTACCGCAGACCTCACCACTGTCACACTGCCCTCGTACATATCCTGTACCATTCTTACATACTTCTCTGCCACTCCTGATTTCCTCATACAATATCACAGCTCCTCTCTAGGCACCCTGGCATATGCTTTCTCTAAGTTTACAAAGACACAATGCAACTCCTTCTGACCTTCTCTATACTTCTCCATCAACACCCTCAGAGCAAACATTACATCTGTAGTGCTGTTTCCCGGCATGAAACCATGCTGCTGCTCACTAATCATCACCTCCCTTCTTAAACTAGCTTCCACTACTCTTTCCCATAACTTAATGCTGTGGCTGATCAATTTTATCCCTCTGTAGTTATTACAGTTCTGCACATCACCCTTGTTCTTAAGAATTGGTAGCAGGACACTTCTTCTTTACTCCTCAGGCGTCCTCTCACTTTCCAAGATTGCATTAAATAATCTGGTTAGAAACTCAATTCAATTTTATTTACATAGCACTTTTAACACAGAGCGTGGTCACAAAGCGCTTTACATAGTCCCAGGCCCACAGTCCCAAGAGAGTAAGCCAAAGGCGACAGCGGCAAGGAAAAACTCCCTCAAGAGGAAGAAACCTTGGGAGGAGCCAGACTCAA
>JAACJT020000110.1:16944306-16984434 GCA_009936485.2 Gymnarchus niloticus | reverse complement strand
TTCCTCCCAAGGTTTCTTCCTCCTGAGGGAGTTTTTCCTTGCCACTGTCGCCTTTGGCTTACTCTCTGGGGACTCTGTGCCCAGGCTGTGTAAAGTGCTTTGTGACAGTGCTTCTTGTTAAAGGCGCTATATAAATAAAATTGAATTGAATTGAAATTGAATTGTAACAAATGAATAAGAGAGCATAGCAGTAGACCACACAAAAATAAAATAGTAGTAAAGTGTGGCCACTGTTTTGTTTTTTGTTTTTTTCTTGAGGAAGGTGGTGGGATTGCAGATGGATTCCTCTCTTAAACAGTAAAATGGAAGCAAGATTATAACAGTTGAGCAGTTACAGTCATGAAGTTTCATTTCTTTCTGCATGACTTAAGGCTGAACACCTTTGTTTATCGACAAGCAAAGGGCACTGGAGTCTCATTTGCTGCCAGAATTACGTGACCCACTGGATCTTCTGTGTCACTAGTAGATAACGGTGATAAACTAGTTTCCTCGATACTTTCTTGAATATGCACAAATTTATATTAGACAAACTGAATGCAACAACCAAAAATTGGAAGGAAAAACATAATTACAAAGGTGTTGTTAACGCAACCCATATTATGCGCATTAGAAAAAGCAAAATGTATGTCATAACAACCGTGACTGAAAAAGCAAAGGGAAGTGTGTATATGTCATTGGCTTGTGTCATTTTTAAACCTTATATTAAAAGATGTGTGTTATCCATTGTGTAGTCCACATATTCGACTTTATAAAGGGTCACAAAATGATTAAGAAGCACGCAAGCAAAGTTCTCCAGTCAAAACAGCACAGGGGGCCAATAAAGCCCACACCTGCAGCTTTAACAAACAAAGGCAACTGAAAACAGATGTCAACAAACATGTCATTATTTTACTGAGTTATCAAAATAAAAAAAAAACCTTGTTCTTCCTATGTCTTTTTTAACAATTGAATCGAGCTGCCATTACTTCACTCGTCTGAGATTCCATCTCTATGACTCCCTGATAAATGACAGGGATGTGTGTAAATGGCTTCCTTCGTTAATTAAGCCATCTTCTTCAGAGGGATACGGTGAGCTGGAGCTACCCCAGAATAGCTTGAAGAACGGAGGCACAGAGGTGCGCAGAGTAACAGTGAGCACCCAGCGCCCCTGCCATTTTAATGACAAGGCAGACCACGCTCACACTGTGCTTAAATATCGCTTGTATGTGGCCTTGATGTTTCCAGGCGCGGAGATGTGCGTGCACGACTTTAAATGAAAATGTATTGCTGGAGGCAACCGCAGGAAGCCGTAGTTTTCCTGCTGACTCGTGCCTACATCTTTGAAAGCAGCATGGATACAGAAAATCCCACTGACTTTCCAGTCTCCTTTCATCAATGAAAGGCAAGATTGCAGCTTTCAGGTTGTGGTCATGCGGTCCATGGATTCGCACCGCCACGCGTTTCCCTTCTGCACATGGCGCAGCTCCTTGATACTCTGTCATCGTGTCTTAATGATGGTGACCGTCCTTTGAAAATACCTGAAGAAATCTGGTTGCACCTATCAAGGGTATAGTGGTGGCAAGAAAGTGTGTGAGGTAAAATGGGACGAGTGGGTTCACTTTTACAGGCGACAAAAATCTGGCTTGCATCTGCTCTGAGTCATAACTGGCTGGACACAGCAAGCTGTAGGAGAACTGGATAATAATGCCAGAAAATCAGAGACTGGTGTCTTACAGATTAGTTAAGTTTGGCTCTGGGGAAAAGGGGGGAATGGTATTGTCAGGCTTTGATCTCCCACCAGGAAGGAAATAAAAGCGGCCCAGATGTAGGGAAACAGCGTAAAGTATGGCTTGTCACCATTAGGCCCAAGGAAAGGAAATACTCCCTCTTTCCCAAACCTCTAAACACATTTAGTGTGGAATTTTCATGTTGACACAGGCTGGAATGTTCATTGGGCAAATAAAGTACTATACATGTATGATAGCAGTAGGCAACCTTGAATAAATGTCTTTGAATGCCACGATTCTCAGTTTATCCTGGGTACCTAATTACATGAGGATAGTATTAGGTGCCATGCCCTGGGATAGATGACAGCAAAGGAAGAAATATTAGGAAAGCATAAGATTATGTCAGGACCTGGTCAGGTGTACGGCCCGTGCGAGGAGAGGAAGAGGCCGGTCACCACTGGTTGGGGTAGGAGCAGAGGGTTTATTGAGTTGTTCACACTCTATGTCAGAGGTCAAACACTGAGGACAGGTACTTGAGCAGGGCAGTAGCAGGGTGGGAGCAGGGCATCCACAGGACAGAACCTCTGGTGGGAAGGCCGGAGACAGACGCAGGGGCATCCAAAGGACAACACGCCGGAGTCGGAAGGCCAGAGCGGGTACGGGGAATCCGAAGGGCAGCACACCAGAGTCGGAAGGCCAGAACGAGAGGCAGAGGGCAGAACCTGGACAGGGGAAGCGTAGCTCAATGACAGAGCAGGGGTGAAGTGGTAGGCCAGGGGTATAAGTAGGTGTGGTAGAGACCAGCCGAGGCTCCTCCTGGAGGAGGGAGGAGGAAACTGAGACAGATTAATTAAAACACTGTCTAGGCATATACTGTGCAGTGCAAGAATTCATGGGTCTTTGGAATGATTAGTCTGAGTAGAATGTGTGTGATATAGACTACTTACAGCTAAAACACACACAGCTATGAAAGATAATGAGCAATATATACACAGTGCTCTTTAACCTTTATTATTTATTAAGTGCAAAAATCAGAAAATACCAATTGAAGGATTAACCTAAAGGAAAACTGTAAACAGGAAGTATCATTTTCTGAACCAATTGAAGCAAACCCTCTAGATTGTTGCTAATGATATTATGAGCAATTTGCTTTTGGCCTTCACTTGACAAAAACGATACACAGGACAAGGGAGCCTGTCTGACCAAATATCTGTGGAAAAGGTGCGGTTTACTTAGACATAACATTGTTTAGCATGTACGTGGTGGGAATCGGTATCACCAGGTGTCCTGTGAATTCACTCGTCCTTATTACATTATGGTAGTCCAACTCTCTGCCAAAGTCAGAATGCTTCCGAGCTCCAAACCAGTTTTGACACTAAATAACACGGAGTTAGTTTTGTATTGGGAGCCCGATGTCAGCACCCAGGCCAGTACATGAGCATTCAAATGTGAGCTATCACAGGAATGTCATGTATCATTAGAGGTAACTATGGAATGTGCGATATCAAGTGAACGAGTTGTTACCATGCATTATGGCAGTAATTTTATTGTTTAGAAGACCTTACCAAGGAAAGAAAAAAGCCTATAAGCGCTTAGCTCTCATAGGAACTGAACATTTGTATTGTGGTCCTGTTGGAGGGAAACTGAGAGTACCCAGAGTGCCTTGGAGGTACATGGCACAACGCCAGTGTAAATAGCTATAAATATGTGTTATAATAGCATGTTAGAGCTGTGCACCTGTTACATCCTGTGTGTGAAAGTGTTGCCCTGTATTGTGTCCCCACCCTAAGTGTTGTGCCCTGCACTGTGGGTTCCTACCCAGAAAATTTCTGTACGTAGTTGTTGGTTGCTGGTTGGAGACTTGCTAAAACATCTTTCACTGTTAGCTCTGAGTCCTACCTCCTTATTACATGAACACGACCCACTCACTTGCTTCATTATGTTGATTTGCCCGTTTCTACCAAATGTACTTTTTTAAAATTAAAAAGTGAAAATGTGCTAAATGTATTAATTTTAAAAAGGTAGCATCTGCAATTTGTTTTCCTTTAAACAGTATTCAAATCGAGACAAGCTGATTACATATTACACGTAACAATGCGGTATTTTTCCAAACATCATGATGGTGAGCATGTCTCAAATACAGGGAGTCTTACAAAGACCAATTATTTTAACAGCTCTTCTTTCTCTGACGTCTTCTACACTGTAGAAGTACTGTAGAAAAGTATCAGATATATTTGTTATACATTACCCTATACTATAATTATGTTTCTTAAAAAATATTTTTTAGGCTTTGGGGGAATATGCAAATGACTGTGTGTGTGTGTGTGTGTGTGTGTGTGTGTGTGTGTGTGTGTGTGTGTGTGTGTGTTTTCAAATGGCCCACATTCCAGGGCTCTTTGCTGGAGGGATGTAAATGAATCCTCTCATATTATCCAGGGTCACTTTAGCAATGCAAAAGATTATTTGTCAAACTCTCCATTCAGATGACTGCATTTCTAATTCATGATATCTGATCACTAAAACCTGCGAATAGTCAGATTTGGCCATGTAATTATTACAGTGGTTTATTCATATATGCAGAAGTGGTAACAAGCCAGCCTTATTTTGTCTGCTCACTAGAAGACAAACAAGGTAGGGTGCATGCAGAAAACGTTCAATAGCATGCATAAACAAAAAATTCATCTACATAAACTGCTATATATACTGTTGCTTATTTTTCCATAGTCGAATTTCAACTAAATTAAAAATTAACCAAATCATGCCAATACTATGTAACTACTTGCACTGAATTAGAAATGTCAGTTTTCTGGCCACAGCCTAAATACCCTGCGTTTGACAAGCTGGCAGCTGGCTATATTGCCCATATTGAGTCCTTATTGTGTGCTGCTATGTGGAACAATGTACTGGTGTCCCATCTAGGGTGTTAACATGATTTGTGTGTATGCTGTTTGTGACTGGCCCCTGACTGAAAGATGCACGGTTTAGTTTGTGATACATTCTCAGTGTTGAAATTTAAATATGAGTTTCATTGTTACAAATATTTCAAGTGGAATGAAATGAAGTTAACTTTATTATCATCCCGACTGCATGTCATTGACTATGTTATGTCTAATTGTTGATTGCCTTTGTCCTGGTGTCTCAAACCGTAGCAATCTGCACCAACACTCATTTCCACCAGCCTTGGTCATGAGGCAATACCGATCTTAATCTTAATATCAGTACAGTACATAATAGAGTATTTAGAGGAAAACAAAACTTTAGTAGGCTGAACATGAAACGTTGTGCGATCAGACATGACAAGCACCACAATGCAATAAAGACACGCAGATAAAATATCAATAAATTCTATTTAGGAAAAAAAAAAGTGGACCATCACGGAATTTATAAATAAATTTGTGGCAACATATCTAGATATATGAAGATATGGGATGCATAGATATAGAACCGTCATAGGTAGTGGAACGTGTAAGTAAATATAAATACGTAGCGGCATGTCTGTGTGTGTATGTCAACATGTGCTGGAGAAGTAGGTAGTCCAAGTGGGCGTGGTTCGAGTTATGTTAGGCCAGGAGATGGGTGGCAGCACCTCCATTTCACTGCTTGTTTTCACTTTCCACTAACTTGAAATTCCCATACAAGGCAGTGATACACCTGGTGTGGACACTCTCTGCGGTAGCCCTGTAGAACATGGTGAAGGAGGCGAGAGGAAGGCTTGCTCTCCTCAGTCTCAACAGGACATGGAGGAGTTGCTGGGCACTCAGGGCTAAAGAGGTGGTGTTGAGGGACCAGCTGAGGTCATCTGTGAGGAGAACAGGAGGAGACTTTGGTCTTTCTGACTGTCCTCATGGTGGACCCATTGATGGCAAACGATACACGCTTTGCCTTAATGGCAAAATACGTGTAAACTTTAACTGATTTGAATCAATGTTATAGTAATTTTAGAATATTTAGGTGGAGTTTTAGCAATAGTTTATTATTATTATTATTATTATTATTCAACCAGTCAAAAGGAACCAATAACTGAAGAATTAGGAAGCCCTTCCAGGTAAGGTAAGTGTGAGTTACTCACATACCAGAATATTTAAAGCTGGATCAGAGGTACTGGAGATCTTACCAATGATCTGAGAACATATACCTCTTAAATATGTGATGACTGCTCCTGGAGAAGTCGCCAGCATTTGTCATCTTTTGATTTTACTCATTATACAAGGCCTGGGAACTGTTGTTTGACCTTAGACAATCATTAATGATGGAAAAAAGTCATCCATCTGAATTACAAAAAAAAAAGGAGACAATGGCATCAGTTTATATTATATATAACAATGGTGGTGGTCCCGAGAACAGGCTGGGATGTAAGTCAGTGTTTTCTGGTAAACCAGGTTAACAGATCAGAAAAGGAAGCTGTATGGTTTCTTAAGCTGAGCAGATGGATTGCTCATGACAAAAATAACAGAAGAATGTGTGATGAAACTGTTCAGTGACAGAAAAGATCATGTAAAACATCAGGCCTCCACAGATCTCCAACTGCCCCTAACTGTCATAACTGCCCTTTTCACCCCACACTACCCCTTAGCCCTCAGACAATAGTACATAACAGGGCAGTCTTTCCTGCTTTTTCCCAGTGACCGGCGCCTGACATGCCTTTGGGGAATCCATGCCCCCCATCTGTGCTGAACAGACAGACCATTCATCAGTAGATGGACCACTGTGACCCATCAAACTTTCAGAGATGTTTCAGCCGTCACCCCAATGCCCAGTATATCAGCTGCTCCATTGTTTTGGGGGGGATTCCTTTTTCCTGAGTGGGACCTTCTTATAGGAGAAGCTTTAGTGGGGCGTCAGCACTGATTAGAAGATGAAATCTGTGTCCCGTTATGAGGTCTTAGACGAGGTTATGAAAATACCAGGAATTCCCTCCATTTTGTCTTCTATGCTGTCAGAAGAAACACAAACAGTACACATACAAATTACAGTCCTGGCTGGATGACTCTGGTCATATTATGACAGACTGAATCTGATTCTAACATTCATTTTATACAATTTCAGAATTATAAATGAAACATCATTCCTTTATTGACTGACTCTATATCATTCCGAGAATTCGTTTTTGAAGACAATTAAAGCACACTATTAGATGGCAGTATTTTATATTCAGATTAAGATAAAACGGATACTTTGTATATTCATAAATAGATAATGCAGTTTGAATTTCATTCTGAGTTGGGAATTAAAGTTGTTGTATTTATTACTAAAGTTTTACCTTTATTATTTTATTAATGTTCTTTAATAAGCCATTCAATTTTATAAATTTGTGCAGTTCTGGGTTGCCACTAAAACACAAATCGTAATCTTTCCTCATCTTCCCAGCTGTTATTTTGAAGAAGTTCAACGTATATCTGTTATTATTTTGAATCAGTGTGAATTAGTGGAGTATCCATGGTATTATCTTTGACAAGAATAATCTTTTGTTAATTGTTGTGAAGAACCTCCCCATATTGCTATGGCAGTTGCCCAGTAAGATAGGCTCCCCCTTCACTTATACCCTGACATATGATCTCAGTTACTCCTGACACATCCCCTGGGGGGGGAAACACCAATTAGACTACAAAACAGCTTACTGATTACTAATCATTTTCTTTCCTAATTAAAACATGTTTGGCTTACCCTAATACATTAAAACAAAAAAAACAAACCTTTGTTTCATTACCGTTGACTAATAGTTTTTAAACATATTTAATTTCATTTGCATGTTACAAATGACAACACGACCTTAGATGCTCCTATTACAGTCATATGGTGCTGCTCATTCATATTTATTAATAGACTGATAAATTATTCTGACTGCTAATATTGACCTGAGTTAGAGTTTCAGGTGCTTGTCATTCTAAATAGGCTGGACTAATTAATTAATGTCACAGCATAAATGATACCATATAATGAATAATACAAACACTAAAAATAAACAGGAAAACCATAAACCCTAATAAATTCTTGAAGCATTAGCTAATTTAAAGTGTCCTAATTAATGGTTCTATGGACTTACCTTAATTTTGCACTCAGATAATTGTATTATAAGATGGCTCTGCGGTACAACCATGGCGTGACACTATATTTTATAACATCTCAAGACGAAGTAAAAATGGAATAAAATCAATTTTATAAAAGAGGACCACACAAACTGGGTTAGCTCCAGACTTCAATCATTAATTACCACGAACATTCACTATTCCAGAAACAGGTCGGTTTGGGTGGTGCGAAAAAAAATGTGGATCAGGGCTGCAGCATGGCCTTCTACTTTTATAAACCTTGCATAAACAGAAAATAGGTCTGTAGTTTTCATTTTGAAGTGATTATTTATGCAAATTATTTAAGTGCTGTATTTTGTAGCATGGTAAGATGCAGTAATATTTGCACAGTAATATAACTGCAGACCTCTTGCCATCATTCCGTAAAATGGCCTGAAAAAATAAAAATCAAATTTATAAATAATATATATTTTATATAATAAAAAGGAATTAGGTGTAGTTTATTCTTATAGATAGCAGAAAATTGCCCATAATGAGCGTGTGTGTATATGCGTTCTCATGTTTCTTGTGCATTATACTGCCTAGAATAGGCTCTAAATACACTTTTACTGTAAGTCCAAAGTAAACTGAGTTTATTCAATATGAATAAAATGCCTCATGGGGGTCCCATCCCTCCTTTTTATCAGGCCACACCCCGATGTCAACATCACACCCGATGTCATGTCCCTCTACGTCCAGAGGGGAAATTTTTCACGTAAGTCACACCTACCCTCAGCAGGCCTCAGCCGTGATGTCCTCACAGCAGTGGCGGCTGGTGGTTTTTCAAACAGGGGAAGCACATTTTAGACCTACATCATAAAATTAGTGAATTACTGCCCCCGCGACCTAGTTTGAAATAAATGAACACACTTTATTTAACTGAAGCAAGGTGCAAACTCCAGAACACTATATTTATATTTATATTTACAGTAGGATATGTACAAATAAAAATAGCAGGCTATATCACTGACAAATAAGACTACGAGCAGCAGCTTGTCACACAAAATCACTCGCCAAAAGTCTGCATGGGGCTGCTGTCAATCAAAAAGAGGTCCTGCCCCCCTGACAGTTCCTCCAATTATCATGCACCAGCCCAGCATCCTGGCCAGCCCACTGCCCCATTTACTCCCAGAGAAGCTGAGCTTCCCTGGAAATTACGTTTTGAAGCGTTTGTCCAATAAGCATCTAGCTTTGCTGCGCTGAAAACAAAGCATATTCTGAAGTGCCACTGAAGTCCAGTGAAGCTGCGCATCAATGGGGTTTATTGGATCGGGCTGCCACGGGAATGTATGGGGAAAAAAAAATCACGTTAGATGACCTGCAAGAAATTATTGCTGATTCTGAATGAACTGGCCATGAAGGTGAACACGTTTTAGCACGTTCTTTGTAATAGCTATGTAAATACAACAGTACATTTTTGATTCATTTTTTTGTGACATTTTAGAGGAGGCAGAGCTTCCCTTGTAATCTTAGAGCAGTCACTTCTGCCTCACAGTCAGGCTGTATCTGTCGCTTTGCCTCAGTCTTACTCCGGGCATGATTCACTGTATGGTCTACAATGGTGACCAATATTTCACTGGACCCTCCCCTCCCTCTATACCTACCTCTTCCATGTCCTCCCTCGCCCTACCAGGCTCTCAGACACTCATTCTTGTTTTTGTTCCTGCCTGACACCTACTTCCTGCTTCATTTACAACACGATACAGGATGGCTCAACAGCAGCGTACTCGAGAGTAATTTATGGCAGGATATGTATCATTTGGACAAGATTGACAACGTGTCTTCATGTCCTATCAAACAGTAACTCCACTCGTAAACTGACACTACATTACACTAACCCAGCCCTTTGTAGAATGTATGTATTTGTTTTACGTACAAATTGTTTTGCTTGCAATGTTCAGCCCAAGTATGGATGTATATAAACTCAATGATGAATGTACAAGCTGTCATGATGAATCAGATACAATGAGAAATGCAGCAATACAATGGGATATGTATTTAAATTTGTACTACATGTCCTTCGACATGTGCGAATGAATGAGAAATGTTGAGTGTGTCATGTCCAAACACATTATTGCCGTGGAGATGTGAGGAACTGTCAGGTGAATGATGTCTTTGGTGTGAGAAATGTGCCAAAGCCATCGAGAAAAACTGTAAGATGAAAACTAACTTACTTTTCCAGTACAGAATTTGTTTTTGCTAGTAACTGCTGGTAGAAGTTAAAAACAAGACAGACAGACAGACAGACAGACAGACAGACACAGATAGATCACATTCAAGCTTTCTATTCTACAGAAACACCTGAAAAACATTACAATTTTACTTGTTTTCCCACCAAAAATTAAATGGGTTTTGTTAAAGATGAGACAACATATTGGTCTTGGCAGCAAGATAAATAATATTAGTACACTAATCCAACTCTACAATAACTGACATCAAAAGGAAGCCGGACATGTAAACAAGCCCTCCTCTGTTTCAGCAGAGAACCTGGGGGAGTAAAATGAAAAAAAAAATAATTCTCTGTTCCTTTTGGTTTTTCTATGCTTTGTTTGGTTACAAATACCAGCTGTCTCAGGCGAAGTTTGAACAGCTTCAATGCAGTGGTAACAATAGATCGATACGTACATTTGCATAGTTGACCTAAGTTAGCTAAAGCTAAAATGACTAAGTAAATGCTAACCTCCACTCCCCAACACACTGCCATGTTCACAACAGGCAACTGTACAACAGACAATGACAGATCAAGGTCACGGTAGACTGTTCTCTGTCCAAGAAATAGCTCGAGCCAACATTAGATATTTAACTCTTGCAATGACAAATTAATTTCTATGTTATACTGCATATACTGTACAAGCCAATAGCTAATCAGATTAGGTATTAAACAATTGGAATGAAGCTCCATCATAAGTATTGGTTTTTAATTAGATACTATCATTTATTTTTTTTACTTTTCGTGGGTAGGGGCAGCTGACAGAGGTGGTTTGCAGATAACTGACAGTTTATCTGATCGACACCCAAAATAATCCAGGTTCCACTGTATTCCTATTAAATAACTATCCAGCTGCATAAATGGATTATATTGATTGAGATGAAAGTGTCAGTTAAGTGACTTAATCTATGCTGTGTTTCCATTCAGGTTCTATCATATTCTGTAGTAAATTGTGGTTTCATGATAAACAACAGCTGTGGCAGTGTCCTTGTCATCTCTCAATAGCCACAGGGGCAGTGGACTATAATAATGTTTCAGTCTGTTATGGCTTAAAATTATATTCATCATCAAAATGTTAATTGAATGGAACAACAGGCAGGGATAAAAAAAAAAACAAATGTGGAAATAAGCTTAATAGCTATAAATAGTAATTATAGAGTAGCAGGATTTGAAAACCTTTTTAGAAATTCTCACCTTCAAGTTTAAAGGCATTAAGGTACACCATTTAATTTATTTTCCATTAATCCATCTGTTCATCCACCCATCCAAACTGTAATTCTGGTCAAGGTCATGGCAATTTTCCATTAATTATATTGTGCTATTAAAATTTAAAAATTTCCATTAAAACATTATGAAATGTTAAATAGTGCTACTTTAAAAAAATAAAGTTTATCAATGGAAATACATCTGTAAATATTCCCTATACATTTGTTGTGTCCCCACTGGGGAAAACTCAGTTTAGAAAATATTCATGAATTCAATCAAAAAACCAAAAGAGCAAGAAGTCCTGTATTTTGATGGGTTACTTATAGTTAAGGTTAGGGCTGGGTAAGGGTTAGGTCCATAAAAATAAATGAAGGTTAGAAATACAAATGTGTGTGTGTGTGTGTGTGTGTGTGTGTGTGTGTGTGTGTGTGTGTGTGTGTGTGTGTGTGTGTGTGAGGTCAAAGCGCTTCCTGTGTTGAATGGGTTTTCCTCCGAAGTCCAAAGATGTGCGACTCGCTGAACTGGCATATCCTGATGTATTTAACAATCTTTAATGTGGATGTCTGTCAGTTCTGACTGATGTTTTCTTTTATGCATGTTTTATTGCGTTCTAACGAGTCAGTTAACTTTAATCATTTGCATCAAAGTGATTTAGCCGTACATTTCCTTAGGCACGGTGGTCTGCGGCTGTGACCTTACCAGATCGGTCATACAGTGGCCCCTCCTCTTCTGAAATATATTTATCATAAGCAGCAAGGTAATTGTCTTCATAAGCTTTCTGACCTTTCTGTGCAGGCATTCTGTTTAGCGCTCAACAGCTGTGGTAATGGGCAGCTGTTCTGTGGAGCAGGTGGCAGTTTTATGTTGGATTACGGTAGTCATGATGGATTGGCTGCACGGACTAGAAATACATGCTCTCACAGCCACATCAGACAGACGGAGTAGTGATAACAAAGAGCCAGGTAGAGAGAGGCCAGCTTACTGTGGGGCCTCAAAAACGCGACCCAAATCGCTCTCGCTTACATGACTTCAGTCCTTTTTACCAGTACTGCCTCTTGTAATTCATCAAAAAGTATCTTCAGTCTGACGTCTAAGGTTGTCATGTTATCTATGTTCAAAAATTTAGCTCAGTTCACTTTTATTGAAGGAATTGAAGTCAAGTGCCTTGATATAGCATAACAGGAATTCAAACAGAAGTAGGATTTCAACCTCCAACTGGATTTAAGGTCAACATTTTCTCAAGTATGACAGAGATATCTGCAGCTATAAAGAGCTCTATCATCATTCACTCACTTGATGATACAATATATTGTTTTGTAATCCACAATATATGTATTTATATATGTATTCTTTTGTCTGTGTCTGTGACTCCCAGTTTCAATTTCTTTGGGTTTGTGCTCAATTTTGGAGTGCTTTACCCTGGAAAAGGTGGCAGCTGAATTAAAAAAAAACTACACAATGAATGTCAAATCAGGCCATAATAGGGTATCGTAAAAGTTATCCATTTGACCTACTGGCTTGATTGACACTGGCAAATAGGTGAAAAATGGGGCGATCTGAATCTGCAGTAAGCAGCAGGTTTCCTAGGCATGGAAACATTTTCAGATATCCGTTAGTATTGTCTGCGTGTCTGTCACCTTTTGCTCCTGTATATATATATCTTGTTTAAATAAGCAATTTGCAAAAATATTTTCTTTCTTCTCCTGTATGATATTTGGTTTAGGCCCTGCATGCTCTCCCCCCTCCCCCCCGTGTTAAGCAAGCTGTGGCCTTTCAAGGCCCCCTGACCTTAGTCCTCCCATCATCTGAAGGGTCTCGTTAGATCAGGCTGTTATTTCGTTCCATTTCTGTTTGTTGACTTTGCACCCCCCTGGCCTAGGACCCCCAGAACCATTTCTGTCTCGTGTTTCGATTAGCTACTCACATTCCGCAATCTCTCTTGCCGAAAGAGTGGGAAACCTCAATGGATACACAGTCCTTATGTAGGCTACACCTAGACACACTGTCCATTTGGTAATGGGTCTCTTAGGAATTAAAACAGCTCAAAGCATATGTGGAAATTGTATCCGTATAACACAAGATACATACACCAGTTTTAAAGAAATATGCTTAAAATCTATAAGATATGTGAAGTATGATTGCTGTAAAAACATTTAAGATTTAAATGAAAGTCTGAAGCATTTCATACTGTCTAAGCTTTTGTGATTATTATATATAGAAATGGTAAAAATGATAAAAACATAATGCATCACTGTTGTAAAAGTCTTGCCCCTTGCCTTTAACAGACATGTTCTAAACAAATGTATCTCGGCAATGTCTAGGTGCTAAACCCAGCATTTATTAGTGAGTAAATAATACGTGTGTGGGACAGTAAGCATAGCTTGGGAACAGGACTATGTGACACGATGAATTTTGAGAAGAAAATGGGATTTTTTTTGTGAAGCTATTGCTTTTCAAGCAGAGAGGTGGACGGGTCAGTGGACTACACAATAGAAGGGGAAAGGAATGTCTGAACAAATCAAACAGACACTTTACTTCCAGTGAAGCTGGGAAAATGGGAAACTGCAAAGACTCCTTCAGGTCTTACAATCATTTATATATAAATATATATAAATAGAGGCCAAAATTTACGTACATCTGGACAGTTACCTCACTCACCTTCTAAGATGCCCACCCCAGTCCACAAAAATGTAGCTATCCCAGCATGGGCATACTCTTAACATCTTCAGAATCGGTTCTGTTTCTGGACCATTATAAGAAGGGGGGCCAGGCTGGGGCCAGGTATTCTGTTGGAGGGGCACCCATAACTAAAGCAATGTTGTGTTGCCACCAGTCAATTTAAGTCAGCAAAATGAAATCTCATCTGGGGGGGCTGTAGGAGAACCAGGGCCAGTGATTACCCTAGAATCACCCATGCTAATAATACAATTTTTTCTTTGTTTGTTCCAGTCATTTGTTTTCATTAAGCCTGGGTGGGGAAAAATATGTCTACATGATATATAAAGCTTCAGTATAGCCAAGTTACTTCTTAAACACCCACTACTAATCCCTAGTCTCTAAAAACAAATAACTGAAAGTTAAGAAAGGCAATTGAAATACATCTGAAGCAAGAGAGGAAAACAAATGTCACTGTATGTCATATTTAGTAATCTCCCAAACAGCTGGCTAAGTCCGTTACACTGTTTAACATCCAGAAAAAACAAACGGGGAGCTATCTCTTAAAGGCCACCAGGGCTGTAAACTGTAAAGCTGATTCACATACAGGTCAAAGGAATGAAAGATTTTGAAACAACAAGTTAATTAAGAAGGCATTCTCGGAAACTCAAGCGATATGTTATTATTTATCCTCGCATCTGAACACGTTTAGTGAAAAAAAGAAACCACGATGCCCTGGGACAGCAGCAGAAATGACAAAATAAAAACTGTACTGAACATTGAATGTGATTTACACATGGCTGCCATTTCCTTTTTTGGTCTTTGAGCAGTTCATACTAATGACATAATTGAGAGTACAGTCTCATTCCTTTTAAAAGTAACATAAACTATATGTGAAACTGACTACATACATATAGTTTTGATATTGTTTCCCAGCAGCTATATTTTTTAAGCGTATTCTCAAAAGCTGTGTGTTTTAAACATATACTAATTCTAAAATATTAAGACATAAATTATATCCATTTATGCAAAATCCGTGTTTGTATTGAATTTTTCACTTCAGTAATTTGGGTAATATTCAGACTTACTCTGCTAGTAATAATGGCAGTGATGCATGCTGTAATTGTTCATTTATAATTCTGTCATTATTCATATATGTACAAGACAAAATATAATATTCAAATGAAACACAAAAAGTGTAGCAGGTGACACTTTTAAAAGGCACTTATTTTAATAGAAATAAAACTTGAGATCATGAAGTTACAGCTAGGTAAAAATGCAGTGCAATTTTACCTACTAATTAGGATGATGGATGGATGGATGGATGGATGGATGGATGGATGGATGGATGGACACATTTGGTTTACCAGTCTAATGCGATGACCAACCCTGCCTTGTATAACAATATGTTTTGTATTCATAAACATGAAAAAATGACTCATACATTATTCGGTTTAAGTGAGGAGTACACACTTCTTTCTTTTATCTGTATTCTCCAGGTTGGCTTAAAAGTTGGTTTCCTGTTGAGCTGTGATTATTTTCTTAATGTTTTTAAAGACCGAAACAATAGTCATATTTCAAATTTAATTTTAAATTGAAATGTTGGACTAAATATGCAAATGCTTTAAAAAGTCTGAAAATAGAAATGTGAGCCACACTGTATGTTAATGTTGGGAATATGATAGTAAGTGAGGAACTGAAAATTACTGGAACTCTCGCCAAAACATTATCAAAAGGGAGCTCTTTCTGTTTTTTTTTTTTTTTTTTGCCCATATAAATTAAAATCTAGATAAATAATGGGTAAACTGGTAGCTATGCTACCTTACATTAATAATGTTTCTTTCCCACTTAGCTTAAAAGATGTTGTGTGTGTCTAGTTTGTATCACTTACGATGTCTAAAATTGGAAATCTTTTATTAAAGTCTAAAAATTTGTGTCAGTTATTTTATTCCCTTTAGAATTAGCCATGTGCGATTTTCACGGGGCTTCATGGTAATTATTCTGTACCCATAATCCTGCTGCTTTTTTCAGACTCCGATGTCCTCAAGCAAGCCATGTGTCTGAATTTCAAAGCAATAAGAGTAGTCGAAGAACAAGGCACAGAGAGAGGCAGGCACTGTGCATGCTTCACTTTGATATAGCATGAACACAACGTAAAATTAATTCCTCTAAATTCAAGAAGTTAGATACTGCAGAGGCACTGTGAGAATTCAAATCCCACCCCTAAACCATGCACACATACATCCCCTCCCAGGAACCAGTACTTCTCTTACAATAAGAGGGGAAGCAAGGCATCCTCTTGTATTCTAGAAACATATTCTTACGGCATGTAGTGGGATTGGTACATAAAAGCAGAGCTACATTTTAACATTACTCTTCCATATTGGGTTTTATTTCAGTCCTATTTTTCATTCCTTCATGCTCAATTAGAAATCACGGGCAAAAAGAAGACCGTAAATAGACACTTTTAATCTATATGTGCACAACAAAAGATTATTCCATGAAGTGGGTAAAAATTAAGTAACCTACCTTATTTAGTCTCTGGAATGAGTCAGAGGTTTACAGAAATACTTCTTGATGGCTATGAAGTGCTCTGAATATAAAGCATGTGACATGACAGGCAAAAGGAGTTGTTGAGCTCAGTCCTCAGTACTTGAGTACAATGGATATGAAGTGAGGAAATGCCTACTCAGGAAGAGCGTTATGGTCCAACGGACGCAAGGGAGGCAAACGGGCAGATTTATAATCAAATCCTAAAAATTTCCCCTGCCCCGTCACACGCCGGAGATTCCGCTAAGTGCCCTGCTCTAGAAAGTCCATTTGTACCATACAAAAATACTGTACCGGTTAACACCCGAAGCCCACGCTTCGAACATATTCAGTGTGCTTGTTGGAAGCCTCGAGGGAAGACTTTGTTCAGACCATCACCAGTCAACAGTTTAAAGTTTCTGAGGTTTCATCATTTTTTCAAATGTATCAACTCTTTCCAGGAAGGGCAGAAAATACCGAAAATTAATGCACGGCGAAAAAATGCAGGATGAAAAATAATGATTAACATTAAAGTTTCACAGAAATGTTTACGTCGTAATATTTTATAATAGCCTATAAATTATTTTTAAGCATGATGTAGACTTATGGCTAATGTGACCAAGTCGTCAATCGACTTTTCCAAACGCATCTATACAACTTGGTGACACTGATGTCTGTTTAAATTTTATGCAGTTAAAAACTTGCATTTGTGCATTATGCATTTTTGTGTAGGGAAATTTGACTTCCTGCCATAAACTTAATGACGTCACGTTTCATCTTGAAGAACTAAAAATATTTCAGAAGCACATTTCAGTGACTGAGATTCAGGCGAATATCAAGCCGTAACACATACAGAGCTGATGCCAAAGAGATTACGTTGGATGGGCAGAACTATGTAAGGCTTGACCTGAGCGTTAGCGATGTAGCAACTAGCAGTAGTATTGGGAGATGTTTTTAATCCAAGCTAGTTATGTTTGATATAGCAAACTTGGGTTAAAATGAGTGCTTGGAAAGGCATGGGATAAATAAAATGAAAATTTCTCACTAAAACAAATTTTGGCATTTCATTGGCTGTCTTCAGTGTTTCTTTTCTGATGTTAGAGACTTACCCAATCGCATTCCTTCTGGAAATTGGATTTTTTTTTTTTTTTTCTTTAATGGAAAAACGCTCTAAGCACTGGTAACAAATCACTGTAGAAGAGAAATTTGTAAAAATGTTTCATGCATCTCAAGGAAGTGAAAAAATCTTATCAACAGACTCAGGTGTCCCTCCTGAGTCTCGTTTCCCAGAAAGTGTCCATCAGAGCAGCATTGTTGTTTGTGCGAGTTGCAAGCTCCAGCCTTGCATTACTTGCCCTATTTTTAATAGGTCACTACTAAATGCATAAAGTTGCAGGGTTGCAGAGTTACTTTTCCACATCTGGATTGCTGGTGCGGCAGGGACCAAGCTGCTGTTTTCTGGACATCTCCCAGCTTGATTCCATGCAGACTGAAACTTTCTTGTTATGGGAGGAGACTAGATTTCTCAAGGTTTTAAGATTAAGTAAATGCAGACAAGGAATTGAAATCTGTTTAAGAAAGCGTTTACAGCCGATGGGAAGATGTTTTCCAAAAGTGGATTAGTGTGTGGCCAAATTGCCCTTGTTTTTTGTTTTTGTAGCATCTTGCTTTTCAGGTAAAAGTAGAAAAACTGGCACTTCTTGAAAGAAGTAATAGGTGGTGAAGTGCAAGCTCAAAATAATCGTTTTAACAGAAAATAATATGAATTAATTTTGCAACCATCTCCTAAGCACTTACCTCAGGCAGGGTGGCAGGGGGACCATGAGCCTATTGCACGCAATATAGGAGACAAGACTGGGTTCATCCAGGATGTGATGCCAGTCCATCACAGGCCATACACTGCAGGCAATTGAGACGCATCAATCAACCTGCCTGCCAGTCTTTGGACTGCAGGAGGAAAGTAGAGTACTCGGAGAAAACCCATATGGTTAAGATGCTCACTATTCACAGACACCGGAAGTGGGATTTGAACCCATGAGGTTGCAGGTGCAATTCTATAGATTTGAATATACAAAAATATATATACAAAATCAGATATAATTTACAAAAACCTTTCTCAAATCCGTTGACTGAGCAATTGTTGCATGCAGTGAATGATCAGAATATTGCTTAGGAATAGGCTAAATGTAGCTTAGGTTCATGATAAATAAATGCTTTAAAGGCTTTTTCACCCACCACTAATACTGGTAACATCTTATAATGTTGCTAAAACAATAATGGTTCTGATTAATAATTTGTTGTATAAATTTGTTGTTTGAATTAGCATCTGACTACGAATTAAAAAAAAAAAAAAAAAATTTTTCTTGAGAACATAGTGTTTATACAAACTTGAACATTTTTAACAAATAATGTTGTTACTTAACCAGAATCAAAAGGGATATCTTATATGTTGTTTGTGAAAGCGATGAGGGGTTATGGCCAGTAACCCAGCTGAATGTACCGAGAAGATCACCCAGGAACACAAATGTTTCATTTCACAACATAAAATGATATGTGTGGGTGTCTATCTCTGCTTTTAAACCTACCAAAGAGCTGTAATATATTCCAGTTTCTAAAGCGAGTAGGATAAGGGAGCATTAAGCTGGCGATAGTCACACTGAGAAATACATTCATTCGACTATCAGCATTTAAAGTGATTTTTTGGTCTACAGCAATACATCAACAATTTAATTTGAATGCACTGGGGGTCGATTGCACATAAAGACTTTCTGTTCTGTCGCATTTAAAGTGGTGCGCAGCTGGAGCAGTTGCAGGCAATTTGGTGTTTTTGAAATGTTTCACTAAAAGGTAGAAAGTGCAAATTTAGCACAATTAAATTCAAAACCCGACAGATTCAGTCCTAACAACTACGGATGAAGAGACTCAGGAACAAGATGAATCCACAAGAAATACCTATATATTGCGTTTAAATGTTATGAAATAATGTAACCAATCATGTGACTGACTTAGTATTTATCAGCTACACGCACCGCAGCAGAGACGTGATATTCACGTGATGCACGTGGCTGCTAAATGGAATCACGATGGTAACAGCTGGCTGATGGACAGTCTAAAACAGCTTAAATCAGAGATCCGGCGTTAAGAGGAAAGTGGGAGGGTCAGATCGGGTACCCAAAAATGCTGCATATGCGATTTATTTGACACATGATTGATCTGAAAGTGCCTAAATGTGAGCAGCCACAGGACAAATTTACTGTACTTAATAACCGCATGTATTAAAAATAGTTAAGCCAAATCCTTTATGGTAACAATTCCATTAACGAAACAATATCAATGTTCTCTTTTAAAAACTTGATAAGGATGCAGTACGTACATATTAGCTATATTACATATACTATATTATAATAACATATTAAATTTGTGTTAAAAAATAGAGGCACATGAGTGTGTGAGTGTGTGTACCATGTTTATATTACGTTGTGAGAACAAAATGTCCCAGGAGGTAATAAAAATCTGACATTTTTACCTTGTGGAGACATTTGTCATGTATTAAAAAAATCTGAAAATGAATTCAGGATTGGTAATATTTATCTGTTGCATTAAACATACTTTTACCACACTGATTAATTGACTTCAAATGTTTGTTCAAAAATAAAACAACTAAAAATCTGATTTTCTAGTGTAATTAATAAGAAAAGTGGAATAAAAACATTAATATAGTTGTATGGAAAGATGCGAGGCAGTGGTTCATTACAAAATATGCCTGTAAGCAGATTTGGCATTGATTCAGTCACTTGGAGGGGAGCAAGTCTTGATGGACCAAATGACTTCCTGTACGTTCAATTGCTGGTTTTGTTCTTCTCAAACTGGGGGTTATACATATAAAACTGAAGACAGTACACAAAATTGCATGAAAAAAATCAAGGCCATCTTGGAAGAACAATGAAGTACGAATGGCCGTTGTGTTACCACATCCACATAGGCACTTTGACACGAATGAAGGAATACGGCTGGAAAGCCACAGTGATTGTAATCCGTGTCTTTATTAAGACCATATCTGGATTTTTTCAGAACCTTTCTGGGGACGTTTAGTCAGTGTAAATTATTAGGTTTCTTAACGTGTCGTATATTTCAGTCTACTATTCGGGAAACTTGAGAGCTGAGAATTGTCACATATTTTGCTCCACCTCCATTCTCTTTTCCAGTTTTTAACTTTAGACACCTGCTTCAAGGGCTACCACTGTGAATCAGGGGGTTCACAGAATGAGAAACGGCTGCACAGGATCATTTTCTCTGTGTGCAGTCTGAATGGTCAGACTTTTGCCTCATAGAGTGAAACAAAAGGTTAAACGAAAGTAGCTGAAATGACTTGTGGCCATTAGGCCATCTGATACTAATGGACTTGAATTAGGGAAAGTCACTGCGCCAGTGTTTCTGCCACATGGGCCAATGGAAATGAGTAAATAGGAAATACTCAAAATAAGGTAGAAAGGCACAATTATTAGGCTTATTAATTCCAGCAAAAATATTTGCCTGCTTCAATTCATCCAAAAGCAATTTATAGAAAACATCCATCTACTTATATAACATTGGGTTGAAGGTTAGTCTGAAGCCTATTTCAGGAAACACAGGAACTCCCAAGACTGCATGCAAGTCCATAACAGAACACACACATTCAGGGAGAATTTGCCAATTTGTGGGTTGCATGAGGAAACCAGAGTAGCTGTAAAAAAAAAAGGTGCTCAACAGAGGAGAACACATAACCTTCACACACAAAGCAGGTCTGGCTGTCAAACGGCGAGTCCCTGAACCTGTTAGGAGACAGTGACACCGACTGAGCCACCCTGATACTCGTTTATATAAAACAGTTATACTATAAACCTCAGTCAAAGTGAAGCTATAACTTAACATGATATAGAAAGTAAATCGTGATTCGTAACTTGTCAAATAATCAGTCGCATTAGGATCGTAATTGAATTCATTGCGCATTCACTGTTGTCAGACTTTGGGTTGATAATAATTCCTGTAGTCCAGCCAATTAATGAGCATCAAAACTTATATCCTTTAGTTTCCTACTCCTGGTAGCATGCAGTACATCCCAGACAGGGCAGAGTGAATCCCATGGGAAGGAAATACACATGATCCAATCCATTTCCACACAACAGGCCACAGGCTGGTCCCGTTTCCCCTCAGCATTAAGAGAAGCCTGATGGAGGCCAGTTCGAGAGTGTGGAGTCCTCTGGTGAGATGTGGACAGCTGCACACCACCACAACGTCACTCTGCCCGTCATGCAAGATTGCACAAAGGAGCTGCAGAAGAGCAGTGATCAAAACAGGATGTGAGAAGACAACAGAGGCCCGGCCAGTGGAAAGACAGGACTTCAACCAGTGCGTGAACATTGCCCCAGGGACATGTGACCATGAAGGGCTTCAAAATGCACATATGATATTAATGAAAATAATCTTTGGAGAGAATTTCTCAATAATGGTTTTATTAGTTTTTAAGAAATGTGAATTATTTCATATGCAAAAAATGCATTACTAACTTACAGTAGGTATAATAATAATGTATTACAGTAGAGTCTGGTAATCTGTATTCTTTCTTTTTAATATAGATAATACATTATATATCACATATTTAGTTGCTTTGAACAGTGTGCACCCATATAATTATTTACTGTTATTTATTTATTGTATGAGTTCCTCTTGATATTTTGAGTAACACATAATATCAAAACGATAACTAAAATTGATCCACTATGCCGGATATGAAAAATTTAATAATATTTTTATAAACCAAAGTTGAAGCAGAGTAGCGATTCCAGCAGCCAGGAGGTCTTGCTTGGAGAGGCCTAGTCATAAGCTTTTCTGTAGTATGGTAAGATTCTGTAGGCTCTGATTAATCTTTGCTGTCAGGAGAAGTTCCTGTCTTTTGGCCTTAAAAGGCACATTGCCCATTCCACATCTGGAGGTCCTCCCCTCATTGTCTGTATGAGCCAGCTTTCTCATCTGCTGCCGATCCTGCTAGATTCTCTCTGTTTTCCTAAACGACGCCTTCATTTTCCCTAAAGTTTTCCTATAACAGAATTCTAGTATGGCTGGTCCTGACTCTGAGGTCTAGACAGTTCTTGCAACTCTACAGTAATCGTTTTGAGATCGAACAGCTGAGAAACAAATGCAGTGGCTTCCAGTGTTCCTCTGGACATTAGCTGAACTCAACACGTACCTGAAAAGTAAGGAAAGTAAAGCAGATGACACCATCTCACAGCTACAGGGTTGGGGGGTCTCAGTTCTGTCTGGTGTGTTTTCTTATTATGACTATCCTGTAAAAAAAAAATAAATATAAAAACAGATGGCCCCACTAGAATGGAGGATAACAACATATTCATACATAGATCAAGGAAAACTTTGAATTATTTCAATCAATGAATTTCAAACTAATGAACTTTGCTTTGCCCAGTTTACAAACCTTGCTCTTTAGGTCACATACCAAGCTTCCCTGCCTCAGTATAAAAGTTTCAGTGAAAGCCGTGGCTTAAATAAACAGCATTTTGATATTCTGTATATTGATTCATGGTAATGTAATATGCTTACATGCTGTTGTATTATAGATGTCCCTGAAAACACCCACACACCTACATTGTATGTATGTCTGAATTGTCCTGTCAAATTTATCTGTGTGCACCTCCTGTAGCATTACGTTGATACACCAGCCACAGTGTTGGCTAGGAAACCTCAGAATTTAAAATTGCTTCAAATGAAAACTATATATAAATGTCAAATCTGATATTTATTAATATTCGATCAATGTTTCATGCTCAGTTTTTTGCATACGGCGCAAGGAGTTGAGTTAGCGAGTTCCCTCAGTGACGGGCCAGTCTCCTGCAGCTACTCTGATGTTCTCCAAAAGCACACAGTTTCGGCTTGTCTAAATTGCCAAAAGTGTGTGCGTTCTGCGTAATGGACTGGCATCCAATGCTGCCTGGGATTGGCTCCAGGCTCTCTCTGACCCTGTACTGGACAAGCAGCTTGAAGACTGATATATGGAGGTGTATACCGGAGTGTAACACGGATCATTTCTGAGAGAACTCGTCTCAAGGACTAAAAACAATAAAAATTTAATTTGGAAAGTAGTGTCTCATTCTTTGTTTTTGGACACTCAGTGGCAGCGGCACATCTGTCTGCTAACATTCCTGTAGGTCGCCGTATCCAGAAAGTCACATACAGAGAAAAACAATTGCACCATTGTCCTTTACTTACATTCCTGTGTATACTACTTGATTAATATAGCAGAATATAGGGTACTGAAAAGCTAAACCTGAATAATAACGACATTACCAATATTATGGACGGTGAAACTGGACTGCCACTCAGTGAAATATATAGAATATCATTTAAAGATTAAAAGTAGAAGGTTAAGGATAGGGTCATGCACCGGTGTTGCCTGTCCTTTTGCCATGTCTGGTGATGTTGTGATTACAGTAGTTAGACGCCAGATAAAATATGGAAAATATGGAACGTGAAAACATGGGCCAGTTTGTCAGCACCAGTCACTAAGATGCTATCACAATATAAAGAAGTTAACAACATGGAGGATTCAGACAATGAGAGTACGATACTGCATGGAGGACCAGAGAGAGAGATATCTCATGACATCCTATGTCTTCCGGTACTTTAACACAGAATCGCTGGCAGCACAGCAATTCCCACGCACCAAGGGCCTTGAAGGGAAAAACATAATGTGGCTTTTATATCCTTAAGCTGGACTGAGGGTGGTTCAGTGGGAAGTATTGCTGCATCACATCCCAAGGTGTGGGGGTTTGAGTCCCACCTTAACTCTGTGTCTGTGCGGAATTTGCATGTTCACCACCCAATGACAGAAAGTGAAGCTAATTGGGGTCTCCACATCACAGATCATGTGAGTGTACTGTGTGATGGACTGCTCTTCTGTCCTGGGCTTACCCCAGTCATGTGACCTTTGACCATGATAGTGTTTGGAGGATGGATGGGTGGATGGATGGAACATGGTCTGAGCAGCCTAAACAAGAAGGCTTACTATTGAGTTTTGAAATGTTGCCATGATGTCTAAAGACTATATTTTACCCGGATTCACTTATAATAACCAAATTTTTAAAAGCTGGCAAGGCACCCACAATTAAAAAAAAAAACGACATCTCCAGACAGTCATTCAAATGCAATGATTTTGTCATATTTCTGTAAAAGAGAAAAAAGGAAAATTCCCAAAAATGAACAGACACAAATGTCCCAGACATTATTATATCAGCTTTTATGATCTCTATTTAATGGGCCCAAATAGTCAACACCCTGTAAGTAATTGCATTTAGGATTATGTGGTCAGATGCGCTGTTTGGCGGGACTATTACAATATCAATAACCTGTGTAGTATATTATCTGCGAATGGTCACCCCCTTTATGAACTTGAATGATTATTGACTAAAAGCCCACAATACTTCTAGGAGAGAATACTGTAAGACACACAAATGATAATTAAATTGTTATGTTTATTTTATTCATTTTTCAGGAACCCTAATTAAATTTGATATTGTATGCCAGAATGACAAATTAAAAGCAATAAGATGGAACAATTTTTGCAACAGCAGCTGAGTTGTATGACGTAAAAGTCACAAAATGATCATGACAGGGAATCCCTGCTTTTGTGTCCAGTTAAAAAAGCTCTGCTGTCTACTGCTCTGCTACACTGCTGTCTCCAACCTGACCGTTTTTACAGTGAATCCCTCCAGGCAGTGATGACCTTATTAGCCTTGCCTCTAATTACAAGCCTTAAACACACTGAGCGGAGACTGGAGACTGGTGGAGAGCTTGATCATGAAATATAATTGCACTTCAATGAAAGTCTTTTCATGGGGCGAAGGCAAGCAGGGGGTGTACTGAGCATGCTTCTCTTTTGAAAGCTGTCTCATTAACTGCAGAGCTGGTCGTTTGTCAGAAATAAGTGACGTTGGTCTAACGCATGAGTAATCGGCATTTCATTTTAGACACCTAAATGTGGTCCGAAAACATTGCCAGTGTTAAAACATGGAACATAATTAGATCGCTGGTGTGACTATGAGACCTCTACGGTCAATCCTTCATGAGACAGTTCTCTCTGATCTCTGTTGCCAGTTAATTTTTTCACCCAGTCCTTCATCCCATTTCCCTGGCTCACACATCACTGGTTTAATCACATGACTGAAACACTGGAAAGAAATTATATAATTTACCTTTAGATCTATTTACCTTTAGCTTTGATTTGTTCCCTTTAGTTTTTGAAGGGGGCGGTATCTATTTTTGCAAGTTTATGAAAATGGTTTTCTCTCAAATAATTTTGAATGTCATCATTCTGAAGTTGTACTTCATGAGACAAGGCCAGTGGTTTGGCTCACAGCATTCTCAAAAATGGGACGCACAAAGAGCCAAAGGATTGTGATTACAGTTTAACTCAAAATCGAACAGCCCCGTGACTGGTTCCTAAGCTCATTTGCCTTGTAGAACCAAAATATCATTTCATTTATGTCATATGATCACGAACGAGAAATCATTGTTATAGTATGACTCTTAAAAAAACTATAGAAAAAATAAGTAAATCAATCAAATATACAAAATGTCCAAATATACAAAAAGTTACGCGGTATTGCGCTTGTTCACTGTTGCTGCAACGTTGCTGTTTGTTGCTTATTGAAATATATGATGCCATTTTGATTGTGTTATCAAGTTGTATTTTCTAAATGTAAGGAAGAGAAAAAATACTGTAGTAAATAAAGTGGAGGCAAAGATTACCCTTAGACAGAAAGACAGTAATATATTGTGCTTGCCTTTTCTCCTTTATTTCTGTATCCTTCAGCGCAGATGTCTCCCAGCTCTGTGTTTGCCAGGAGACAGGGACAGCTGATTTAGCTGATCTACATTTTATGTCCCAGTTTGCGCCACCCTCCTTTCCCCCTGTGACTTAACAGGCACTTAGTAGGAGGGCTATGGAGCAGCAGAGAGATTTACGCATCCCTCATCCCTGGGGAGCTGTAGCTCAGCAGACACGTGACAGACATGGTGAAGCAGCACGCAGTCGGCTGCCGTGGGCACTCTAACTATGCCGCACTTCCTCCCTCAGTCGGTCGAAGTTCGGTATTACCATCGCTAAGGCCTCCCAATCAGTAAAGAGACAGTTTAAATCCAGACTGTGATTTGACTGGCTTTAACCAGCTGGGCGACTCAGGAGCTTGTATGCTGCCTGCTTGAAAAAAGTTACGAAAAGTAGGCAAAGGATAACAACAGGGAGGATGATATGATCAGTGGTGATTGTTCTGAGTAATACTAATTCAGGAAAGAGTAATAAATAAATCGTAAGAAATTTCAACCAGCAGGACTCTGAAGAAACTGAAGTTTGTGGTGAGACAGATCTTACACAGGCAGTCTTGCAAGTCTACAGGCACAAGCTGAGGTCCTGACCAAGGTTCTCAATCTCAGGGTGTTCTTCATGCTTTGGGCTAAATAATTACTGCTGAAGAAGTAAACATTCCTATGCACTTGTTGCACATGGGCAATAAAAACACAAACTGTATATCAGCGGAAACATCTGGGAACATAAATACATGTAAGAACTATAAAAATAGATCCTTAGCTTCTGAGAAATGCTACTCTGGTTAGAAGGTCAGGTTTATTGTCATTCTTCTCATTACAAATGAGTGCAGAAGAGAAAACGCAACTACAGTACAATGTCAATTACCCAAACGTAATCATCCAAACTGTCAAAATTATCCAAACCAGCGCCATTCCCAAAGAAAAAAAAAATGCAGTATCTACTGTCACTGCACTGGCTGTTATAGTGAATCATTCCCCTGCCGCTTAATGCATGCTTTATTATTATTATTTATTATTTATTATTTTAATGCATTCTTTTCTGATGATTCATTCAAAAGTATTCATGAAAGCATAAAAATATGCTGAATTTGTCATTATAGGAGTTAAAAATCAAATGTTGGCTTTGGGTACAGTTATGCACTCAGTATGGTCATCCATGACTTTGATGCGTCATCCTCTGTTGAACCGGTGTCAGCTGTGAGTGCAGGATTGTGGTGGGGGGTGGTACGTAATGTTCACTCAAACTTTGAACTTTATTTCTTTAGCATAATTTTGGTATTTTCATGCATGTTTGATTGCCTAAACTATCTGATTAACCAAACCAACCTTGTTCCCAATTAGTTCATAAAATCAGCATTCTGCTGTTTTAATTAGCCGTTGGCAGCCTTTGCTCCTGAAATTTCTCTGCTTTTTTCACCAACAGAAAAATACCCTCCTGCACCATGGAGACTTCTATGCTTCATTACAGTTATGAGCTTACACGAGACTTAAGAAGTTTTTTCTAAAATAACAGTTCATGAACCTTGACATTTTGGCCTCGGGGTTCCTCAACCTTTTCCAGAAGGTAGGGGATCAAATAATCTTTGAGAACAAAGAGAGGGGTCCTTCCTCATGCTGTGGGCCATACATGTATACACTGTTCAGTATAAATTATCTTTCTGAGTGAAGATGGACCCAGTAAAGTGCTGGGATGTTTTCATCACTCATTGCAGGGCCATATTGATTCTACTGATACTACTGATTGATACTAATACTACTAGTAATAGTACTTTTGGCTTGATTTGGCTTTGGTATGGCGTGGCATGGCATGGCATGGCATGGTACAGTACAGTATAAGATTGGATTGGGTTGGATTGGATTGGACTGGACTGGACTGGACTGGACTGGACTGGATTGGATTGGACTGGATTACTGGTCCCAGAAGGGTAATCATTCACATTATAATACATTCTATGATGGTGGATGAAAACAACTTAGTTGACGCCAAAGTTTGCTCAAGTGTGCTTTGTGACTGTCAGACTTTCACAGATTATCAGTCAAACCACTTCACATGCCAGACTTATAGTGAAGTGAAATGTTTTCCTTAAAAGCTGCAGATAACCAGCTGAAATGTGAGATACTTAAGTAAGGACATGACTGCTGTAACAGGTCACAGAGTTTATAAAGATAAAGTAACATAAATCCAATGCTGAATGTCAGATACCCCGCCCCCAACCAAAATTATAAAATTAAATTAATTTTGAGCATTAGTTTTTGTGAAGTAGTTTGAACCAGCTCACTCTGACTAAATCCCTGGTGTATTTACAAATCTCAGGGTGCTAAATGGCAACCCATTTAGCCAGCCATGCTACCTAGTTGTTCTCTCAACCACTGGAGCTTGTTTGCACACTGTTTTGACATGTGGCTTAGACATAATAGCTGGAATGCCACCGGGAGCTGCTGCTTGCTAAAATACTAACTAACCATAACAAAAAAAAAAGAAAATGAGGAAAAGCTCCCCTTAACATACAGGCAGCTGGAGTAAAGGTTTGTAAAATGTCCTGATTGACTCGAGGGAAAGAAGACCACGGGAGAGCAAGAAGAGAAATTCAGGAACACCACCAAAGAGGCCAAACACTCTGGGAAAACTGAGACGGTCTCACATTACTCCACTTTTCGAATAAGGCAGTATAGCTAACTATATATAATTAGTGTGAAAATGATAGCAGCCTCATAACAATTTAAGAGCTCAGATGCTATATTTTATCTTCCATTATATTCAACGAATAACCTTCTCTCACATATCTCAGTTTTTCACTTTTCTAAGGCAAAATTGTTCAACCTTAATTCTTAAAGCTACAATTAGGTAAATGCAACCATGCATATTCCATGTGACTTGACCTCCTTCATTTACTTTTTTCAGACCACTTTTACAGTATACACATGTAATCCACAAATTCTGTAATTTATTTATTAAATGAAATTTCATAAGTGAAAAAAGTCAGAGGACTTGGTCTTCATGAATTCGTGTATCAATACATTCATTCCAGCTTCAACCTCCTTTACATCAGTGATTTCCATATATTTTTATAATGAGTGTTCTGCTTTTAAATGTCAATTTTAAAATTCCTAGAATTTTTTGCCGACCAGATATAAAAGGAATGTTATTTGTAAACCGTAAAGGGGTAAATATTGCCATTCAAAGTAATAATGCACTAATCAGGCAAAATCTCCCTTTCAACTGATATGTTTTGTAAGGCTGTGGTCAGATTACACGTTTAACAAATTTCACCAAAGTTGAAGATAATATAAACAGGGCGCTGAGAAACCCAAGATAAAATCAGCAATATCTCATACACTATTTCATGATTATATGTCACCACCAGATCCTACATCATTCCATCATCAACCCTGAATTACTGTGAGACAGAAGAAATGACAAACTTCTGTTTGAAATTCACCCTAGTTGGTACACCCTGGGTCGGAAGCCAGCCCATTCCAGGGCACACTCACCCTCATGCCAATAACCAAGCACTATGGGCAATTTAGGGAAATACCAGCTAGTCTAACTGCCTTAGGACTGTAGGAGGAGAGCCTTGCCCCTAAAAGAAGCCTGCAGAACACCGGGAGAACATACAACCTACACAGACAGAACAGAGATGGGATCCAAACCCCCAACCCTGGGGGTGTGAGCCATCTTGTATACCCATAAAGAAAAAGTTCTATTATTCGGAGAACGCTTGCTCAGCTTGCACTAATAGAAGCTCTAAAGATACAGACCACAGAGAGCAGAGAGCAGAGTTTATTCTGGGTTTTCCTTTCACAGGGACGTGGCTTAAAGAGAACATCTTCACATTTATCAAAAGAACTGCTGTTTCTTGGGGTCAAGGGGCCGAAGTGAAAAGACCGAATGAAATCACTCCCTGTGTAACTAAAGCCTAACTGTATACAGGTTAGAAATCAACCTGTAAACCTACCTAGAATAAATTAAATGGAGAGCTTCATCAATTGGAGATACTGATTATTTCAGGCCTTGGCAATTTTTGCTGTTATAACATTATTCCACAGCCATGGCAACAAACAACAGCATACTGCTGCTACAGCAAACAATGCCAATTACATAACTGGGGCCCTCTTCCACTTAGTGGATGGTTCTGAGAAACCTTTCATCAGTGAGGGAAGTGATGAAGGGGATGGGACTGAATGGATAGGATTAGAACACCCTTCCACATGAATATGTAAGAGGGAATCATAACTTGGAACCATTTCCATGCAGACAGCCAAAGTTATTGAATGTCAGCTGTACATATTCTGAATTCCTAGCACCATTTCCACACATTTTACTTTGCTCATCACACAACATTAACAAACACTAATATGGTATTTTCTGTTTCTCGTTGTACCTTTCTTAATTTTGGATAAAACAGACATGAAAACCTTTTAATGGTGATCTTTTTTAATTGCGTGGAAAAACATCTTCAGTTCATATCTCTATACCATATATATTTGTAAATGTTACAGTAAAGACTACCACATGTAATGATGCAAATGCATCTCACAGATAATTTAAAGCAAGCGTGACCTATGGACATAAGCATTATTCCTATAAGAGTTTAAGAAGATTAAGTATACTATATATGTAAGCGTTAGGGTTATATACTCAATTTCAAGAACTCTCACCACAAATGTCCTGAACAGTAAATATCTTTATTTGCCTATACAAATGTTGGAATACATTCAACTAATTAGCTCCACAACAATAACCTGTATTTTCTCTGTACATTCTTTGTTATTCCTAAAAACTTTTCCATGGAATAAGCAGTTTCAGCAGCAAAGGTAAGTAATTTTAGGCATAAGTATTACATACAGCAAACCCACGCAAAGAACGACAATTCCCTACTGGATATTGAACACTCATACTGCAGAGGTTATTCACACATTGTGAACATCCTACACACTCCAGCACCTACTACTTAACTACCAAGCTCCATGGGAGGAATCTGTGAATAGGAGGCACTGGGATATGCATGCACAGTGAAAATAAGGTCATCCTGTGAAGAAACGGGAATGAAACAAAAGCGGCAGAAGTCAGAGAACACCTCACATGACTTGTCACCTGACTGAGTGAAAAAAAAATATTGACACAGCTTTAGTTTCCAAGTGATACATAGTGACAAAGTTGCACAGAAGTTAACCACCTTTCTCCCATCCTACACACTATGGCTACAAGACGAACCGCAAAAAAAAAAACCCACACCCACCCAGTGACAGAAAAAAAAAATTCCCAATTCGTAAACAATGTTCCAGGAATTGTTGATTACTTTGCCTCTGGCTGCTGCTGTCAGATAGGTGGGTAACACACTGGACATTATCCCATTTCAAATGAAGTAAGGAAGCTATTGAATGTACATTAAGGAGACCGCTTTTAGCTTTTAAGCCAAGACCGGAATATTAAAATCACCTCATATTAAAAGACTCTACCAATAAAACCCTGACCACCTTTTTCTGCTTATATGCATGCTATATGTTAGGAGCCAAGCTTTTTAACTATAAGCAGTGCTAATATATTTCCCCTCATGGTTCAAAACTAAAAACATTTTCTGGTGTTATAGTATTATGAATTAAATCTATTTATTGCATTATCACTAGGACCCTATGATAAAAATCAAGTATATGATTCACCTTCTATTCATAGCCAACAAAACAGCTAAATCAGTTCAACGGAATCTGTGCTTCCATCCTCGGGTACCGCAGCCAGCTGTGTATGACAGTTGCGAAGTGAAGAACAGCCTCTCCAGCATCAACAGAAAACGTTTTTAGAACACTGATGGACGCTGGCAGCCTAGTATGAGTATAGCTGTTCGCTGGCCACTGCACCACTTAGCTGCGATCTTCGTCACTGCGGCCCAGCTGGCACGTCGCATGCTGCATGTGGAGAAGAAGTGTGAGTTTGAGACTCTCGCTTCCTGGAAGGTGTCCTTCACATTCCCCATGGTGCCGAGCAGATGCGCAGACGCATCTCGTTTGAAGTACCACCACTGGGTGGATGTGAGGAGCCTCCATCGCTGTATAACCTTCAGTGTCAGAACTCCTCCTAATCTGTCTCCCTTGTTTGTCCTGTTATGCTATAAATTGGAAGAGATGGTAGAAGAGAGCAAAAATATTCAAAAACCATACATAGCCTATTCCATGACTGCTACACGAATACCTGTCAGCCAGCAGACCCAACCGTTTGGCTAACCTAAAATCAGCGAGCTTAATGCCAGGCATATTATACTAAGCATGCATCTGTTAAAATATCCATTAATAAAGTTTAACATTCTCTTATTTTGCTTCTAATTCATATTTACATTTCCGTTCCATTTCATATCTATTATTGTCACGTATGGTGTACATGGCCGATTTTCTGCAAGAATGACTGGGCTTACATATCAAACGTATTGAATGCCGTGGGGTTAACTGGCTATAAATATTCTACAGGAGCTGTGGGGTTATTGTTTGGTGTGTGGCAACAGCTGGTACAATACTTTCTGACCACAGGACCAGTCGAATCACTAATGAGTCATTATTATTGCCACTCTAGATCTATGGCCATTCTTTTGAGAAAATTTACCTAGGCTTCCATCCATCTTCTATAACTACTTACCTAGCCGAGGGTCATGGTGAGCCTAGAGTGTATCCCAGGAAACAGAGAATAACCTGTAAAAAATGACAGGACACACACACAATGGCTAATTCAGAGACACCAACTCACTGCATTGAAACCCACACGCAGGCATGAAGAACCTGAGAACTACACACAACGACTGAGAGGACAGAGCTGAACGTGTGACGATAACCACTGAGCCACCACAGCGCCCTTGTTAGTGGTGTGAAATATGTTTTTTATCTATGAAAAGTAATGAAATTCAGGCTATTTTCTCTTGTAGTCAAAACATTTTATCTTCTCCTGATGTATATTACATTTAATCCTCCTCTGGACGATTCCTAAAGCCTTAGAACACAAAAAAAAAAAACAAAAAAAAACACAGAGGTAGTGACAGCGTATCTTGCATATAAAGAAGGTAAAGTCATCCAAAAATCTGGAGATGCATTTTGCAAACAGCCAGGAATCCCTCTCAGAGCTCGCAAGTTACTCACATCATAATAATGCATGCTATTATGTGTGTTATGTGCTTTTGTCATATGTCAGTATTAGTAATAACCCACTACAATTCCTCTCCATACACCATATCAGGCCACTCTTTATATGCAGGGCAAACATTGGTTCCGTATCAGTTTGACGGTCTGGGGTCCAGACCAATACCATTTACACAGTGCCACCGACTGACTGGTTAAGCATCACTCGCTACTCGCACACTTCGTAACCACCGTTTCACCCTAACTTTAGTTCTAGCAATACTAAGCCTTTCCTCTGATTTCTCCAATGTTTGTTTGCCAGGGGAGTGAGTAGGAGCTTTTTATCAGGAATTTTTTTGTGCCACCATATGATATCATTATTGTTAAATGACTGATACGTGCTTTGACGTGATTATATTGTGAAGAATGCTGCATAAAACTTAAATGAATAGAGTATTATGAATATTTTCTGTCATCTTAAATTTGAATAGAATTATTTCTGTTAAATTTCAAGACAAGATTGGTAAAACAAGAAAGTTTAAAATAGATTTATTCATCTAAATTGCAAAAAAAAATGATTTTCAAGCATCCAGTAGCCTTTCTTTTAACACTAACACATAAATACATTACTAGAAAAAAAAAAAACCATAGCTGCAGTTTTGTAATAAAAATGGTTCTTTTCATTAACATAAGTGATGGGAAATAATGTGGTGTTAGTTTTTTGGTAACAATAATACCAGAAAAGAATGCTTTGCTTATGGCATGATCATATGCATAGGCATGAGCAGTGATAATGTTCCATTTTTTTCTGTTTACGCACTGATTTTCTTTTTTATATTAGCAAATCAGTAGAGTGTGTCTATGAGCATGCACAAGTCACTGCATATAAGGATTATTAAACCTTACCAATGCAAGATCTTTGTCTTTCACAAGTTGTATATTATTTAAAGTCTGTGAATAGTTACTTTTTGTACCCAGAAAAAAGAAGTAGCTTGATTATTTTTTTATGAGTAAAAGCTGTATGTTGCAGAACAGCCAGGAGTTCAGAACACTGAAATGAATGAAAGCTATATAAAAATCTGAGAGATTTCCTTATGGAGAACACCAGTGTGGAAGGAGTTCTTAGAGTTAATGGCTTTGGAAAGAATGTTTATGGACTATGCAACATTACAATATTCCAACATTAAAGATCTTTCTGAGGTCATTGTGTAGAAGACACTGCCTTGAACCAGGGTGAAGAATGTTGTTCTTTTCAAAGCCAGGGAAGTGGGAATCATTCAGGGAAATGTAGAGAAGAACATTACATATATTTATCCTTTTAACCCAGCTTCTGAAATGTCACCCACATGACAAAGGAAAAAAGCCTTTTCCTCGTGTCAAGGGTTGGCCTGTAATTCCAAATGCTATCATCAGTTTAAAGACAAAAGATAATGAGGGTTTTTATAAAAGCCATCTTTAATACAAGAAGAGAGTGCTCTGACTTCATCCTAGGAATTAAAAAGAGATTTTCACCTGAGGACTGTTTTAACCTTGACATTTCCTGCTTGTTTATACCATAGACGTACAGTATAATACATTCTAGTATTAATTTTATTCAAAGCAGTTATCTTACATATAGCTGCACATTTAAAAGTAAAAGGGTGCCGAAGACATATGCATGTATTTACAGAACTTGGATTACCTTGTAAACAAAGATTAGCTACTGAACATATTCCGGTGACTCCATAACAGTCCAGTGTGTCGTCTAGGATTCTCTCTTGGTGCAGCAGAGTACAGTTTTAATAAAATCTAAGGTATAAAATTTGACAGATGATCATTTCAAAACCAGAGGAAAGTTGTTTGCACGTTTGGCTTTAAAGAGACTTCACAGGTTAAAAATCGTATTACAACGTTGCCAATATTTCACAGTTGTTTTAAAGTAAGGGAACAAATATAGCACTGTGTAGAGTGTGAGTTTCTGTTATCAATGTTTCCTTACTGACCAGTCACAGCAGGTTAAATTCACCATCTTAGCTATTCTTAACATACATATATTTATGATGGTTCTTCATTTTTCATAGTAATCAGTTTTCAGTTTACAGTCTGGCTCATTGATGGCTGAGTTTAAAGCTACTTCAACAACCGTGTTGTAGATAAAATACTTTCAAAATAGCAGAGGGACAGAATGGATGTCCAGGAGAAAGTACAACTTCTTTCTTGTATCGAGCTGGACTTCAGGACCCTGGGGAAACGTCTTTCTTAGGTAGTTCCTAGTGATAAAGGCTCCGGGCAGTGCGGGCATAGCAGTGCGACTATCCTGTTGTAGGGTTGGTCCTTTATTGAGTGTGAAGTGAATGTCCTGTGTAGAAAGAGGGCTGTTTATCCCTGGAAGTAGAGCAGTAAATTTTAAGCGTTTGCAGTGTACCAGTCTTCGGGGGCCCTGGGTTATACTTTACGCAGAATCACAGCTGGTCTATGATTTGTCATAGTCATTCCATGCCTCTGCTTCGTGTAGCCTCAGTATAGGTGAGGTTGGTTTCCATTGGTATTACTTTCCCTTGCAGCAAGTTGACTACCCAACTTTTGTCTGTGACTGTTTAGATGCATGACTTCCATTATTCTTTTTATTTGTATACACAAACTTTTTAATTGATGAAACGAACAAATTCCAAAGCAAATATTCTCCGACTTCTCACTGATGCACTCACTCCTGTCTGGTGTTTTCATACACCCAGGCCAGTGTCGCCTCATTGCCTGGCATTCATACTCTGGCTTCTCTCGCCCTGGGGGGTGAGTGGGAGTGCGGCAGTCTGGGACACTGAGGACTAAAGCTCTGCCTAGCCTGTGAGGACCACATATAGTTCCTATTGTCCAACGTACTATATGGTTTGGGGTTTGGTATTTTGGGAAATCGACAGTCTCTGATTCACAGATCAGATTAATCGGTGTAATCGACAAGCATGACAATGCTTACTTATAGTAATAACAAGGTAATGGCAATGTATTTATCAGAAGAAAAATTGTTTTGAAAGCTCATAGTATTTAGCAATGGCTTATAATATACTTCTTAAAATCAATACCCATTCTGCTGGATCTATATTTTGGCTGATGCTTGTCATCCTAATTCTGTCCAAAAAATAGCTACTTCCCTGTGCCCACTGGTAAACTTTAATGCCGTTGAGGTGATCTACGGGGGCTCCATGCATCACGTATCATCTTTGGTATTATACATTGGCCCCTAGACTTCAAAGCAAGTCTGAATGGATGCTTCTAAACTGAGGGGTCTGCATTGAAAATGAGGTGCAGGTGCCTGCAAAATACTTCAAGAATCTGTAGTCAGCTTGTTGGTAAGAGTCAGCATGATTTATGTCACACTCAGAGGATGCCATTAGGAGCGATGACAAAGACTGCTTGGCATCAACTCTCTTGAGCTCCCTGGTTGTGAGTCTTGGCTTTAATCACAAGAATAATACGGCTGAGGCTTGGAACTTGTTCAAGAATGGAACGGGACCTGGAGGAACCACACAGGACAATGTGGGCAAAGGAGAAAGGTCATTCTCCACATCATCTGTGGAGCTGTTTTCGTCATGGCAACCATTAGGCCATGATATGTATGTAAATACAAATATGCAAATGTACACATAGAATAAAAAAACTTACTCAAACGGCACACATTCATAATATTTGTATATTCTGACAATTGTAATATAAATATAAAACTCAAAGAACTAAAAAGCATAATGTATTAATGGGCTTTATAGGTTATTTTATTGCTTAATTCTTTTTTTTTTCGTTTAATGATTTTTAGCAGAGACCTGCAAACGAAGGACATAGACTTTGAAGCCTTCCTTTTGGCTTTTTGCTCACACTTCTCAACAGCTTATCCAGAATGTTTTACCTTCCATGTGTGTAAAAAGTCATCACCTGTCCAGCAGTTTTGATATCAGTTTCTCCAGTCTGTCCTGATGTCTACAAGGCCAATGATAACCATCCTGGTCAGGACTTTCTTCTTGATTCAAGAACCTATTCATTTCAATATCGGATCCAACAATCCACAACTGCTGTGGTAAATTTAAATCCATCAGTTAGTCTCACAATGATGACAGAGACCAAAAACTAACCACATTTGTTTTCCCTTTACATCAGCTGAGCAGCGATATCTCAAGTATTTTTTTGCAGTAAGGATTAAAAATATGAGCTAGCTTCCAGTGCAGGACAGCATCCTGGCTCAGTAGGTTGGACCTCATACTTCCAGGGCTGGGGGTTTGAAACCATCCTCATGCTGCCTGTTTGGAAGAGTGTGCCTGATCTCCATCAGCTGCATGAGTTTTTTGCTGAGCATTCTAATTTCCTCCAGCAGATGTATCTAGTACTCATAGTGTGTGTTTCCTACAGTGGACAGGCATTCAGGGTGTCAATTCCTGCCTTGTGCTGTCTAGGACAGGTTCGATTTCCCTCTTCTCTGGTTAGACATTGTGAGAGTGTCAAATATAACAAATTGCATGTACTTCTCCAGGGAATTTTTCCTAGATTTAACCTACATATCACAACTGACTAATAAGGTTTTTCTTAAGTTCTTAAATATAAGCATTTGACAAATGTGTGATTGTGTAAATGTAATAAACTGATTATTTCAAATTCTGAAATTATTATTAATTGCAGACATTTGTATAATGTAAGGTTGTGTAAATGTTCCTAAAATGTTTTACATTTTGAAAACAAAGCATTACATTTGGAATTCTAAATTTTTTTACAATTAAATTCTTCCTTTGTGAAAGTGGTATTCATTGATCTTGACATTTTAGTTTAGTTAAAACAATGTAGTAAATCTAGTTAATGATCAGACAAATGAGGCTCCAAAACCCACGGTGGGTGGGAGTACCCTGAAACTAATCAATATCACCAGCATTGATTGGTTAGTTCAGGATATTCCCATCCACCACAGGTTTTGAAGCTTCATCTGTCCCATCATTAGGTCTAGTAGTTAAAAAAAAGGCAGCAATCTGAGCTTGGTGACAATTCTGTTATAGCAAAGCCAAGTCAAGACCTGCGATTATTGTGAGAACTGATTCAAGAGATGTAGACAGGAAGTAAATACACCTGATTTTGTGTAATAATGATGTAGCAGATCACAGATGTAATACTGACACAGTAAAATGAACATGTAACACTAGCATATACAGTTACATTGAAAAGCCATATAAAAATGCTTGAAAATTTTATACTGTATTTTCTTTTAAAATGTACATCAGTGTGTCCATATTTATCAGCGTCATGACCATGTTGAAGACCATTTGAAATGTATAATTTATAATTCATGGGAAGGTTTCACTGGCATGATCAGGCGAACCCTAAAAAGGGGCTTTTGATGAACTGCTCTCTGGACAGGGATCAGTAAGCTGAAGAGGGCTGACTCAGGTCATTGAAGACCAGTTCATCTCAATAACTGATTTCGACTGTCAGAAGAGTGAGATTAGAGGGTCCAGAGGAACACTGTGAGTAAAGGGATGTCAATTCTTGTTGAGTAGTGGGTGGACATCTCTTTAACCTTGTATTAATGCTTGGCTAAAATGCGCTGCTTGTTTGGATTTCTGGAGGGATAATGCACAAGAATATCTTTGCATATATGGTGATATGACAGTCCACAGTTGACTTATTCCCTGTCAGCATGTGACATCGTTTAACTTGTGCTTTCGTGAGTGGTCACCTACATAAACACTGTAGGTGTGATGGGAGAGGAGAGGAGAGGAGAGGAATGTTGCCATTTGAAAGAGGTAAAGGCCAAACTGATAAAGTCCAGACACTTGGGGGGAGTGACAGATAAGGCACTAATTTAAGCAGACATGAACTCTCCACAGCTGTGTTATTGAAAGAACACTAACCAATACTCAATTTAGACATTTAATCATAAATAAAACTGAATGTGGTACAAAAAGCTTTTTTTTTCATGCACATGTTTCCCTGATCATGCTTCATTCATGGACAATGACATGGTTAATAAGGCAAATACCTCTGAAGGGCATCCTTGGGTAAAACCAACAGCCCGAAGATAATACATGTATGGGCTTTGTTTTCAGATCTTTTTTTTTATTATAAACGTAATTGCACTGCTGGATGTCTGTGAAAACAGATTCACTTTTTCAATTGTAAAGAGATGAGTTAATCTCCCATAAAATTGGATTGTGTGCCCTGAATCTAATGCTCATTATTATCCAGTATTATGCTTTCAAAGGCCCGATGAAGTCTGTTTAAGATCTAAAGCTCTGTTGCAACATGGAACATCTAAGTACTGAGGGTATTAGTAGTTAATAGATTTGTTTTTTGATTCATCAAAATCTTTGTCTTCCTTATGGGTTCAAATTAAAGACCTTTTCTATTGATGCCTACCTATTACAATGCAATCAAGGAATAAAAATATCCGGGTTTAACACTTGTAACATTTTTAGTGATCAATAGGATAGGGATGACCAAATACATTCTCCGAACGTAAGTACAGTTTAACACAATAGTACAGCACATATCAGAAAAGGCATTATATCATGCCAGTCATGTATCTTCATTTGCAAAACACTAAACAATTAGAATTAAGAATTAATGATGAAAATATTCCATTGATGTTTTTAATTATAAGTATGTCCTTTTAAATGAAGATTTCCACAGAAGATTTCTATGCTAATGTACAGGGGGATACCAGCAAAATAAGTTTTTGGTTGCATTTATAGAAAAAATCCAATCTGTATTAAAAGAAATCAATCCTGACTGTTCATTAGAAGGACAAATAATGAAGATGAAGCTCAAATATTTT
>JAACJT020000110.1:16930370-16944206 GCA_009936485.2 Gymnarchus niloticus | reverse complement strand
GGAAGGGGGGGGGCCGGGGGGTGAGGGGGGCCGGCGAGGGACGAGGGAGGGGGGGGCCCCCCCCGGGTTGGGGCCTGGAGGGGCACCTTTGGGGGGGAAGAGGAGCGGGGGGGGGGGCCCCCCCCCCCCCCCCCGCCACACCTTGTTTTTGGTTTGCCCGTGTATTCTGACACATGCTTGTTGCATCATGGTCGTACGTGAACAGGAAAGTTTTGGGAAAGTTTTGGCAAAATGAGAGCAGCTTGCTCAAGTATAGTGTCAGGAGGAATGTCAGCCCCACCCCCTGCAATACGGCGAGCCTGAACCCTGCCCCGAGCCGTTTTAACATGGTCAGCCTTATTTTAAGCGCACGCCCTCCCTTAGCAGTCAGAGAGGAAGTGTCCCTCACACATTTTGGCTCTGTCGTAGCCTGCGGAGCAAAAGGCCATTGTGATTTCTGAACTTTTCCAAGATGATTTAAGAGTTGGCCATGCTGCCCTCAAGTGGTTATATGAAGCAATTACTTTGATAAACTGTACGCTTGGGTTAGTGCTGTGTAGGATCATCAGGGTGTGACCACACGCGTCAATCTCTTGTTTTCCAGCTCTAAAATCCTAGCCCTTCACGTCTGTCTATCCCTGCAGTGTTTCTGGAAGCTACAACAGCAGGTTCTGCCAGCATTGTACTGTTTCACCCACACTGTAAACCTCCTTTCTGTATCCTCTCCAGAGCCTCGTTTGCGAGTCGGGCGTCTCACCAGGTGCCGAGTTCACATCGAACCGAGACGTGACGAAGGCCGTGGCGGAGCAAGCGGCCGTCGTCCCGCAGCTCGAGAAGGTGGGGGTACCATCGTGCTCAGAGCCCATGTTCGGAATGATGTACTCGAGTGTCCGTACTGAAGGTACCCCTCTGCCCCCAGAGCAACCACCCCGGCGTGAAGCAGATCACCGTTGAGGAGCTGTTCGGCAGCTCTCTGGCGAAGGAGCAGCCTCCCGTCAGCGTGCTGGAGAAGGGCAGTCATGAGAGTCATGGCTGCACCCTCGCCCTGGAGCCCCCACTGGTTCCCCATCTGCACACTGACCCCAGTGGGGGCCACTTGGGGGCCTCCTCCGTCCTGCCCCTAGCAGAGCAGTGCCTCGGCTCAGGGTCTATCCCCACTGCAGACGAGAAGGCCGTCCCTGGCTACCCTGTCCGGCCCAGTCCAGCATTCCACCCCGGAGACGCCTCCATCCAGCCTTCCTCCCCGCACCTCATTGGGCTCCCGGGGCCCAAGCACACACCCGCGGTGGCCCGGCCTGCACAGCTGCCCCCAGCCACCTCAGCCTACCTGCCTCAGGAGGTCCTCACCCAGCTCAAAGTGGATGCCGTGCCATCGGGTCCTCTTGGCAAGCCGTCCCTGGCACCGAGCTTCCTACCCTCCATGCTGGCCACGCCCGAGTGCTTCAGGGAGCCCATTCTCAAGGGTGCCCCCTACAGTAGCACGCTTGCAGTTTCTGGACAGGTAGTGCCCCCCCCCCTTCCCCATTCACACCGCAGTCCCTCTGTTTCCATAGCAACATTTACCATTTGTTAGCTTATCTGTGCTAACACAGGTTAGCGTCTGTATTAGTCTCTGGTTTCTATTCAACATTAAGCTGAGGCTTCTGTGGAGTTGATATCGTGAATTTCGCACTCGGGCTCCTACGTTTCCTGTTTTTCTTCGGCAGAATAAGGAAGTCGATCTTTTCATGCCACCTCAGAGTCTGGTGAAAACACTCCCTGTAAGTATGACGACCTGCTTTTTCACTAGACGTCGCCATGACACGTGTCCTTGTGGACGGAGTAGAGCTGAGAGCCTGGACATCACTGCCACATTGTTGGCCGTCAACCGTAGAGCCCGGGCTGAGCCATTCGAGATGCTCACCGTTTCCCTCCATCTTTCTGCCTCGAGGGGGTGTCTCTGCAGCCGGGGGCAGCCGCGTCAGAGGGGCAGCCCTCCGTCCTCCTGTCCCCCAGCGTCTTCCAGAACTCCGTCACCAAGACGCCAGAGATGGAGAGGAAAGCTGTCACTGCGTCACCCACCTCGCTGCGAAACTCTGAGCTCCCCGGGCCCCTCAACAGGCACCAGCTTCAGGACACACTCGTCAACCTCATCAAGGTACCCCCCCGCACTGCAAAATGGCCTCCTTGATGGTGAATATTGAACAGAATAGTCATACTTTAATTGTCCCCATGGGCAAAATGGTGCCTTTCAAATGTCCCATCTCCCAGTACACACACATGCAGTCCAGTGCTCAAGGGCTGAGTGGTGTCATCGTCACTCTGCCAAGCATTGGATTCAAGCTGGAGACCCTTCTAGACACGGACACATCCTCTTAACCCTCAGAGACACACACCAGCCCCATATGCAGTAGGACAGGGCCATATCTTCCTACTTCAAGGTCCTCTCAGTTATTATATGGGTTTATATAGATTATCTGCCTGTGAATTACTAATTATACCCCATGTTCTGGCTGAGTTATGAATAACAAACAAGCAGTTAAAACTCCCCTTCCACCAGTGATAATTTTCCCACAAGCAAGGCTGCTCTTGGTTCTGTCTTAGAACGATCCTACCTTCCTGAACACCATCCATGAAGCCTACCTCCAGAGCGTTGTAAAGAACCTCAGCAACGTCAAGCTATAGGCTGCCCTACAGGAAGAGCCTCGGACGCTGAGACCGAAAGCACACAGAAGCACAGTGATGTGGCCTCCCTAGCGGACTGTACGACTTTCTCTCTGTCATATTGTGTCATCCAAGGACCATCTTGCACCAGTCAAAGTGCCCTCTCTAACCTCGAAGGGTATTTGGTAGGCACCAGTCTATCTCTTTTGTCCCTCACGAGCCGAGTGGCTTGTGCAGAGAAGTCAGTGTATCTTGTTTGAGATTGAATCCGGTGGGTGTGGGCTGCCTTGCAGTACAGACCTACTGCGGGACTGGGTGTGAAATCCCCATATCTTCCTGTTTCACCTAACCTCGGTGCACAAAACACACATTGTCGTGTCGCGATGATCTTGCAGACATCATGCTCTCTGCATAATTCTGGCTGTGGTGGCCATGTTCAGTGTGACCTTCCACAGATGCCCCACCCACCTTTGGGATGTCAGTCTTGATTAGCAGCTCCATTGCTCAGCTCTGTACCAGTGTGTCTGGTAAGAATGTAGCAGAGAAAAAACACCTCACCGCCATTGATGTGCCATATTCGACTGCTTAAGGCCTTTAAGTGGAATCAGGTCACGTGGTTGTTTCAACGCTGAACTTTTTTCGCCAGAAGCCTTTATTTGGGTACATTTGGCCCTTTGCAGCTCGGCATGCTTTCAAGAGAAATTTTAGTTTTACGAGCTGCACATCATGATGTCCTTTTTTGGTATATGAGTCCCCCCGGAGCAGGAACCCCACACACACACACACACACCTGCTCCTGGGGGCTACAGACAAGCACCACCTCTTCGTCTGGTGTGTGTCCCTCGGCCTCCGACCCAATGCTGTCCGACATGAGTTGCACACTCCTTAGAGCAAATGTAAATACCTCCCGCCACTGAAGGTTATTATTAAAGCAATTTACGAAATGGAGATTTTATTTTTGGCTGTAGGCTGATTTAAACCACAAAGAACATTTTCATAGGTACAGCTTCTAGTCTGTATAACTCGTAATTTAAAATGTTTGAATTCACAGCAACAATGTATTTTAACAGGAGTTTTTATTCCTGTTTTTTTTTTTCCTAAAGTTTCACATCTCAATTTGACAGGATAAAAAGTTTAATCAAGAGTCGCATCAGTTGAGCTAACCTCTGATCTCCAGTGTTGTACTTGCAGCATCATGCCAAACAGTCTCTGCAGTGAGCATTAATTCGCATTCTCACCTCAGGCTTCGACGGAGTGTGATGTGTGTTGTTTTTGTATTTTACGCTTCTGAAATAGTCACATGTAAGAAAGGTACTTGTAACTTCAGAGTTCTGATATTCAAATGGTGATCACTGTCTTTTGGTTTAAAGAGCTTTTTTTTTTTTTTGCATCAAATCTGGTCAGCATGTAAGTGAATGTATCACTAAAAATGACATACGTGATTCAGGTTCCACGTGCCCTTTTCACGTCGCCCCGTCCGTCCGATTTTCTACAGTGCGAGTCTATTTTTCTAATAAAATGATAGTGGTGTTTCAGTGTGCTCCAGCCTGCTTCTTGCTGCTCTGTTCCTCTGTGGTCAAACAGATACGGGCAGCTCAGAACCCAACGGGCCGCGTCAGTGGATTCCGCTTATTCCTCGTCTAGCGCCGTCTGACTTTTATTGCGCTGTCTCTGTTCTCTTGGCCGCTACTTTTGACTGCCTCGGCCTTTGTTGAAATGCGGCGGTAAGTCTATTATGGGATATTTTTTTTTTCTTTTTTCCTCCCCCTAGCTGTTTTTAAGGTGTTTTGTTTTGTGGTAAAAGTAATAATGTGATGTCATGTCTTAGGAAATGCAGCGACGAAAACAGCAGTAGTGGAGATTGTGTGGCCTACTGCTTTTATTCAGTCTTGGTTTTCATTTTCTCCTGTGATAGAAGAGGGTAGCTGGAAATGAGCATGCGTCTCTGCTGTAGAAGAAAAACCAGATCGGGCAGAATCTGTGTCGCTACAGGATTATGCATGCTATGTGCCAAGGCCACCCCGATCACGGCTGTGCTGGATGGCACAGCCACAGTGTGTACGGGTGCCGATGGTTGGAAGGAGCCTGGGCTTGCGGTGTGGAGTGTGTTATGATGCTGTGATCGTACGAATCCGGTCACCGAAACAGTAATGTAATGTGCAATTTAAAATCTGTATACTAAACAATGGCTCCGCAGTATGACTGGGATCTTTAGCCAAAAAACACCATCACGGAACACTGAAGTGAGGATGCCAACCTTTTATGGGTGGCCTGTTCAGTTATTCTCCTGGTTATCTAGACGATGTGGTGAACATCACTTTAATGTACATTATTACTCTGATTAGTTTCAGGTTTTTGGTTACAGTCCACTTCAAGTCCTGAGGGTATACCTTTCGTAGTCTAGTATGAGATAGACTGATTGTTGTATCACAATGCAGCATTTGTAAGTGAACTGTGCAGACAAGACCATAAATCAGTACATAAATTTGGTGGGAAGATGGAGAACGCCACTCTCTACAAGAGTTACTAAAAAATCTTGAGCTTTTTATACTTCGGTCATAGGCCGTTTCTAATGTCTTGTATGCTAGAACCAATGTGATAGAGTATTCTGTATGTAGCAGTGGTGGCTGCTAGTCTTTCAAACAGGGGAAGGACATTTTAGACCCACATCATAAAATTAGTCAATTATTGCCCCCCGCGACCTAGTTTGAAATAAATGAATGAGCTTTACTGAACTGAACCAAGGAGCAAACTCAAGAACGCTATAGTTCTGTTTATATTTACAGTAGGATATGCACAAATGAAAATAGTGGGCTATATCGCAAGTAAATAACAGACTATGAGCTGCGGCTTGTCTCACGACTTCCCAAAAATCCGCATGGGACCGAACTTGAAATGCTGTCAGTCAAAAAGAGGCCCTGCCCCCCAGTTCCTCCAATCATCATGCAGCAGCCCAGCGTCCTGGCCAGCCCACTGCCCCCTTTACTCCCAGAGAAGCTGAGCTTCCCTGGAAATGATGTATTGAACATTGATTTGTCCAATAAACATCTAGCTCTGCTGCTCTGAAAACACAGCATGTTGTTAAGTGCCGTTGAAGTCCAGTGAAGCTGCCCTTCAATGGGTTTAATGGCTCATGTTGCCACGGGAACGTATGGGGAACAAAATCACGTTAGACGACCTGCAAGAAATGATTGCTGATTCTGAATAAACTAGCCATGAAGTTGAACACATTCTAGCACTCTCTTTGTAATAGCAATGTAAATCCAACAGTAGAGTTTTGACGAATTATGTGATATTTTAGAGGAGGCGGAGCTTCCTTTGTAGTCTTTGAGCAGTCGCCTCTGGTATATATCCATCGGTCCATGTGCTTATACCAATCAGACAGGGTGAAGTTTCTGTGATGTCTTCATTTGTTCTATATGCTTTCAAACATCTGTCCATCCATCTTTCCCTCCATCTGGATGTTTGTTCATATATCATAATTTGAGGATCCTGGCCCCTGTTTACCCAGACCAGGATAAGCAGTTTGGAGATAGACAGATGTCATGATTTGAAGACATATTGGAGTGGATCTGACACACCAATGTGTCCCTATAAAATTCTCCTTCATATTTAAAAATGTACCGTGAATGCAGCAGTCCTATTAATTAATGCTCTTTAGTATGAAAAATAAAAGCTGGAAGACAATACTACAGAATGCATTCCACAAAAAGCAAGCCTTAGCTTGTAAACTTTTAAAAAGCTGGAGCCTATTCTAACAGAGGAAACAGTGGGGGGTAAACACTCTTCATTCCTGACTGTCACACAAACGTCCTCTGCATAGAAGCTGCAGGGACTCCTGGCTCCTAAATAAACACGACAAAAGTGAGTAAACTGACAAGGACTAAAAGATGCTTTGCAGTAGATTTGCCGCATGTTCGTGTCCTCGGAATAACCGACACTCACCGTTTGAATTTTTCAGCGAGCACGTCGTCTTCTTTTCCTTAAAGAAAATAACTTTTATGCTTTAACCGGTATTAAATTGTGTTAAGCCATAATTTCAATTGTCCTTACCTTAAAGATTTCCATTTTCTCACTGTCCCTCCCACAGCAAATGCCAGTATTCCCATGCCATAGGATAACGTGCATGCTGTAAGGCAGTATACATGTCTGATAACCACAAGTGACCGCAAATATGTATTTTACGTAAACCGTGACCTGAACGATCACTCACCATAAGGTGTGTCCTTGTAAATGATCGCAACAAAAATGGCAACAGCAAAACCCAGGATGGCATCTGTTTCAACAAAAAAGTGCAGTTGTGTTTTAGCAACTGTGCACATTGGCATGATCCAGAATGAACTGCAGTAGCTCGTCTACTAACCTTTTGTGCTGTAAGGTGCTCCTTTGCAAGACACCTTGTGAGCTGGTAAACCTGTGGAGTACATTTCACACAGTTTACTCTCGAGGAACTGGAGTAAAAACACTGAACACGCTTTCCCTTTGGCACATCCAAGGATTATGGTCGGTTGTCTACACTGGGGTCAGCAGACCATGTTTGTTTCATATCAAAACACAGCATGTATTCTGGTTCTCTTAAAAGATCACTCTTGTGTTCAAGGAACATACAGGAAGCTTAGGGGAAATTGCAATCTAAAACCATAAATATTTTACTTGAGATGTAGGTGTAAAGCAAACTATCCATTATAAGTATAACTGCAGTACCAAGGGCAAGACCGATGACTTCGAATGCCGTCATGAAGAACAAGCTCAGGAGCAGTGATGTGGCAATAGCTAAAAAACAAGACAGGATAGTTAGGGATGGTCTCAAGTGAGCACCTGTGGGCCAAAATACTGTGTAGCTTAGTTACTCACGGACGCTCGGACGATAGCTGACCAGTCCCCAACTCACACCGAAGCACACACTGAAGAAATGATAATATTTATCTAGAAAACAAAACCACTTGTTGTTTTAGGAAATGAAAGAGAAAGCAGTGAAATAATGGTGAGACCTTTATGCCGAAGACTGGCAGAACTAAGTAACTTTAATGTTAAACTGAAGCTCACATCTGTCACTGTGCAGTGAGAACAGCACCAAATGAATCAAGTAACGGTTAGCCCCACGTATGCTTGCTCTCTCTCTGTTCTCGGCCTCAGTTCCCCTCTTGCTTAGTGCTGAGCAGATCTCCGGCAGTTGGCTGGAGTTGTACTACTGTAGTCTCATAAAGTCTTGGAGTAACCCTAAACCTCGGGCTGACTGCTTTTAAATTCCTGCAATTTAGTCTGGAGCCGGTGCCTAAACAGAAACTTCCTCATTGAATTTCTACTATACTTACAATGTTTATAGTAGCTGCCAACAGTAGCCCAGTTCAACATGACCTTAAAGACAGTGAAGACTTACAATCAGGAATATTGTGAGTTTTCCACATTTACTGTATTTCTGAATATTCCAATTAAGAAATTTGGCATTTTGTTCAGTTAAGCCACTGTGATATGTTATCGTGTATAATGATCAGGAGTCAGGTTTATACATGCTTACCTTTTAAAAACATTTATCATCATACATATTCTGGTTGTACCGTGTTCATCGGGGACGCTGACAAATGGGTTAAATTCGCTACTCGTAACGCGCAAAATGGCGGCGGGGTGGTCAAATGGAATTTGCGGTACCTACCATTGGCTGTTTGTTCAGTGGGTCACCTGATTGATTCCAGGAACACGTCTTCACACACTCAGTTATCGATTCTGCTGTGCACCTAATCCAAACGAGTCCGAAAGGTGTGTGTCTTTTGTGTTTCTCTTTCCCTACGCTGTTACATAATAACTCATAAACATAGACTGAGAAAGGCCCTCCATGACAACGAGTTTCATTTTCATAATCAAGTGCATTATCGTTTTACTGCTGATTTTCTTACACGCCCCCTTGGACGTGCGTGGCTGGCCAAATGTCAGCGTGGTGTATTTCAGTAGCACTGAACCCCATGGTTTAGGGTTTGAAGTACTAGTGAATTTGACCACTCCACTGGTCATTTTGTCCAGTGCTGCACTTTCTGTTTATATCTAATGCTAAATTGTCAACAAAATGTTTATGGGCAGGAAACTGAATTTAATCTACCTGTACCATTTCCCATAATAGTAATACATTCCCTTCTTTACAGAATTTACAGAACTATCTGTCATAAATTGAGAGATATGTCCCTAAATAAATTTTGAAGACAATAAAAATACACATTATAGCCACGGGACAGAATTATTTCTTTGTTTTAAAAAACTGGACAATCCCAAACTGCAGGTCTTCCTCCAATATCAGACCCTTTCTTTTTTGACAAGCAGATTTCCAAGTACTCACTGCGGACAGGACTGGGACCAGTGAGTACTGAATACACAGGTCACATAGATGGGTTAGTACCTCATCTGTGTATCCCTGGAGTTACCAAGGATGAGGTCATAGATGCAGGCAAGGTCAGGCAATCAGCATGCTGAGCTTGACGGTGAACCAGAGAACCGTCCAGAAATCAAATGAACAGAACCAATCCAAATTAGGAAGCCACACGCAACAAGGAAACTATGGAATCAGAAGGTCAGGCCAGGAGTACAGAATCCCAAGCCTGTGCAGGTGAGCAGGGCCAAGCCCCAGGGTACACAGAGAAACACTGACTGGAACTGAAATAATACGGATAAGATCTCTTTATTGTTACTGTACAATTACAGTAGAGTGAATTAAATTGTCACAATCTGGAGATGCCTACGGAGGATGACCACACCTTGTCAACTGGGCTCTAGAGCCAAATGTAACAACATCAGTGGGAAACACAAATCCTTTAATCAATTACCATGAGCAATTACCAAATCAAATTATTTCCCCATTTTCATAACCATAAGCTATAAATGTATACATTTGATCATTCATGGCTTCTTCTGTGTTCTTCACGTTCTGTAGACAGCTGTTGGTTTACACGCCGAATGTCAAACACTCTGAGCCTACAGTCCATTGAGACTAAATTTAGACCCCGCCAACAGAGGGGGTGTTTGAGGAAGACGCGCTTTGCCACAACGGTAGTTTAAAATCAAACGTAGGCTTTAGGTTTGGGGTGGACTCGGGACAGTCTCCCGTGACCTTGAAGATTCATAGTTTATTAGCATATTAGTACAGGACAGTATTTGCCCTGGTTTGGTATTTAAAAGAACACATTGGGGTTTGGTGAGGCCAAACAGCGGAAATAATAGCGACTGTAAAATCCGTGGAATGTACAATGGCCCACACCGATAAGGGCGTCTTGTCCATTGCCTCCATTCAGCTGTTGTAACCCCCTGATGGTGAGCGTGAGCTCCTGTGAGCAGTCAAGCACACCATAAGGCTGCCCCATGATGCTCAGCAGGAACAGCAGCCCCTGGAAGAGAGTATGGCCTCCCCACACAGCCACCGTAATTCGAAGAGCCAGGCAGCCTTGGGGGCTCCCTGCCCCTCCCTGAGAGAGAGAGAGAAGCGCAGAGATGAAGGCGGCCTCCATTTTAGAGCAGCTCCATTTCACATCTCGTCATGCTTCGTGCAGCTGGGCTGCCGTCTTTACCGATTGCTTTTCAGTTCTGATATTTTCAACCAAAAATAGCACACTTCTGAGGAATATATATAGCTTATTCATTAGGAAAAAAATTGAAATATATTGAATTACAAATTATTTTCTGAATTTTATCCTGCACCGTTACTGCACACCCTCTGTATATTCTTGTACAAAGTGCCAAACAGACAAAAAAAAATCCTTGTTCTAATTCTGATAGCGACAATCAGGGGCTTCTGTTGCCCTCCGAGTCACAACCCTCCCAAAAGAACAGGAGGACAGCAGTATGGATTTTTCTAAGGGCTTCTAAAGAGGTGTGTTCCCCTTCATCCGTACATTTGTTTAAGTAACTATTCACACGCCAGCATACTTTATAATTGTCTTTCTTTTAATTAATACTTAAAGCAGGAATTTTGCACCCCTGAATACCAGGCGAGCTGTATCTTACGGAGGAGCCTGAGCTCAGTACCGCACATCTCCTCTAGATGGCAGTAATGTTACAGATTTGCACTCATTCATTCCTATGAAAGCCATTTAAAAGGGGCGCTCGGGTTCAAATTAAAACGGAGAACAAAACTGTAAATATCATATGTCTAGTAACCAGTTCCCCTGTGTTTTTTTTCTCTTGTCATTGTTTCCAGGGATCCCCTGCATGTACTTCTCAGATCTGCACCCTGAGAAATGCTAGGCGTGAAAGCATCTGAGTATCACTATTCTGGTAAAATCCCAATCATGCTTCTCTGCTGTCTGGTGTGAATCCTAGAACCTTCAATGGGAACCAAGCTTATTATTTTATTAACTAGCGTTCGTGTCCAAATGGACAGGCGTCGTGGCCGTGATTCCCCTCTGTAACAGGAATAAGCTGTTTGTGGTACACCTTGGCTCAAGGCCTGCGGAGATGTACTGTGATAACACATGATCGATGCTGCATGTCTGTGCAGGCACCGTGCTGCTAGATGGCCACTAAAAATAGAAGCTTCCCGAGCTGACAGCTTTAACGCTTGGAAATTGGTACACCTGCTACTCCTCTTGCTAAAATGTAGAACATCTAAGGCTTTGAAAGCAATACATTCAGCATTTTGGGTCAAATTTCACATTCCCAGCCATACTATTCGGGGAGATGAACCAGGTCTTGGCAGCTCTGATGTTGCCTCAGGCAAAAGAGCATGGGTTAAGACGTCTTTAACTTGGTTACCACAACAACCATTTCCCTAGCCGAACTAATTCCCTGAGGTAAAAATAATGAATCTTGAACATTAAAATCTCTTCATTTTAATGTTCGGAATTATTATTATTATTGCTATTAGTAGGTGTACTAACTAAAACAGATAAATAACATCTATATTAATAAATTTCGCATGCTGTGAAAGCATAAAAAAATATTATTATCCAGCAGACCGGTTATATTTCACATAAGTAAGAAATACAATGGAAACGGTATCATTAACTGTATTATTAACTGTATTATTAACTGTTTATATGCTTCTACAGCATGAGACGGCCAGCAGAGTGTAATAATGTAATTTGGTTTTTCATGTGTACAAGACATTTAAAAACAGACTGATAGATTTCATTAAAGAGTTAAAAAAAATGTGTTTTACTGATCAATCATTGCAGAGTCTCCAAAACACGGCTCACAATGTGAATGGCTATTTAAAACAATATTTCAGAGTATGTCAAATACAGAGTGAGAGACACGCATACAGCACACCTGCTGACTTGCCAAAATGAGCTTTGTCTGACTTATGACGCAGTAATTTGACACGACGTATATGTAACACAGCTGTTACTTTTCAGGTTTATCAATACAAAGCATCTTTCAGTCATTACAAATCAGGCAGCGTGTTTAATACACAATCATGCCATAACGGTCCCTACATGATGGCGTATGGCACCATTGTATTTAATCGCTAGGCTATGGCCTTTGGAAGGCAGCTACCTTCTGCTGAGGAGTGTGCAAATCCCCAAGCTTTGTGTGATGTGCACCTGGGCCACCTGGGTCATAAATTAAGGGTCAATCAGAGTCTGCCAAATTGAAAATGATTTCTTTACATTCACACGTTTTGGTGATCTCACTAAATAAATAAATGATTATTGGATGTAGCTGTTACAGGACCCATTCTCACGTAGGGGAATGTCTTTAAAACTGCAACCAAAGGAAATCGGCACTCCGAGCTGAGTAGAAAAGGGGTGAGATGAATTTCTTGGAATGGAAAAAGGGCATCTGGTTTGAATTATGTGGGATCAAACAGTACCTGACCTGTTAGACTAACTACATCCGTGAGTAGATGCAAAGCACTCAAATTATATGTATTTAAATTTTAAAAATAAGTATGTTTTATATGGTAAAACCTTGTTATTAACCTGGAGCACCAGAAGAAACAATTTTATCGACTTTATTCATGTAATCCATAATGTATTTGAAGGCTACAGTGTGTAAACTTCCCGGCTGAGCTACTCTGAGCAGTCAGAGAAATTCGCAAGTTAAATTCCAATAGAAGCGTTTCTCATAATAATAATAATAATAATAATAATAATTATTATTATTATTATTATTATTCCTGAGCGTGTTTTACCATGTCTTACAAAAAAAGCCGAAAATATTTACTCTCCGTTTAAGTGCTGACTTTTTTTGGGTGGTCTGTTATATGAAATCTTGAGATGTTCAGGCTACACTGAAGAGATGGGGTCTCCTATAATCAAAATGACTTCAGCGCTGAAAGCCCTGGCCCTTTAAAGAAGGTGGCCATGTCTTGGTGGCTCCTCTAGATGGAAACCTGTAGACATCAGGGCAGACCGTCAAACCACAAACGTTCACCAGCTGTACATCCGACAAGGACATCATAAGAGGAGACGTGACCCACCCGTACCCTGACCGACCAGAAGCCGCAGCACGTCGGCATTTCATAGCTCCCTTTGCCAAAATGCACCAAACCCCTAAGCATCACGAGCAGCTCCGCGCGCTCACGGCCGGCGACGTCAGACTACATTTCCCAGCATGCACCGCGACCCTCGGACGCTATCCCAGATGGAGGATCCCAGCGCCGCCAGCAGGCTCCGCCTCGGCCGCTTCCAGAGGAGGAGAAGCAGAGGGCAGCGGAAGCTGCGATCATGAGAGGAATTTGAAAGGCGACGAAATAACGTCTTCAGTCTGAAGAAATCGATGCTTTTAGCCAGCTGCATGACACAAGGGGGACTTTTGACCATAGGCAGCACGAGAGGCGTGAGAAACAACCATGCAGCTGAAATTCAGGAGACATTAATGTGATAACATTTCTTGTAAAGGGTTGCCTGCCATCTCTCAGGAGTTGGATCGCCTAGGGATCGCTCCTCATCGCTTCAGAGCGGACCCCGTCGGCCAAAGATGTCCGCGGAGGACGGCGGCGAGTGGCTGGGCGTCGAGCTGGAGCGGCTGGCGCGCGAGCTGACCGAGACGACGCGCGAGAAGGTGCAGGCGGCCGAGTACGGGCTCGCGGTGCTCGAGGAGAAGCAGCATCTGCAGGCGCGGTACGACGAGCTCGAGGCGGACTACGAGGGCGTGCGCCAGGAGCTGGAGCAGCTCCGGGAGGTACGGGCCAATTAAATCACTAAAAATCACAACAAAGCCGGCTGATTTTGGAGCTACGGGCCAATTAAATCACTAAAAATCACAACAAAGCCGGCTGATTTTGGAGCT
>JAACJT020000110.1:16903408-16930270 GCA_009936485.2 Gymnarchus niloticus | reverse complement strand
ATCCCAGAAGTTTAATTGACTTGATGCTATACTCTGATTAAAAAGTGTTCCTTTAATTTTTTTGAGCAGTGTATTTTAGTACAGCCACAGAGGCCTGACAGTAGTTAACTATTCAATTGAGCATGAGAGTGAATTAAAAATGTATGGTTTCTATTCAAATTCAGATCTTATTTTCCATCACAGAGACAGTCTTTCAAATTATGATCGGAAGAAGAGGTAGTGCTATGGCCTCATAGTGCAAGAGTTGACTTGATTCTTGCCTATGTGAATGTATGGATGTTTGTACCATGTTGGCATGACTTTCCAGTTTACTCGTGTAGCTCAAACACATACAAAACTGGTAAGTGCCATGTAATGGACTGGCACGCTATTGAGGATGTCCCCTGTGCTCTCTGCAGGAATATTATGACACTGCACTGGTAGAGTGATAAAACTGTCACACCATGGGCAGTGTAGGAGATCATTTCCCAGGTAGGACTTAGCTGTAGTGCGTTTGGTCACAATAAGAGTAAGAGACTATAAATTCCATCCATTCACATGTATTCAACCATTTATGCAGTACAAGGCTGCAGAGGGACCAGGAGTATATGCCAGGACATGCAGGGCATAAAGAGAACACCCTGTACAAGATGTCATCATAATAGGGCACACACACAGACTACAGGCAATTTATAGACACCAGATCACTTAACTGCAGGTCTTTGGAATGCTGGAGGAACCTATTGAACCCGGGGAGAAGATGCAAACTCCACATTTATTTAACCCCTAACCTTGGAGGTGGGAGACAACAGTGCTGCCCATTAAGCCACCATGCTGCCCTCCAGTACAAAACAATTATGGTCAATTCATTGAAGCAACTAACCGGGGAATTTGACGAATCCCCAACGTGAACTACTGTGAGCTGGTTTTGCATACTTACATCTTTTGTGTCTCCACACCACCATTCAATCTTTTACGGTTTGGGATAGATTCAGATTCCAATAATTATTGTGCAACTTTTCTGCTGTAAATGGTTTCCATGTAACAGCTCGATATAATTTTTGTCTGCTGTAGCTTGATAGAAGTCCCGGAAGTCATTACCCCATTTCCTGTTCTGAAGAAGGATATTTGCGGCAGAGATAAACAGAAAAAACAGACACAAAACTGTCAAGGGGACAGCATGATGGCTCAGAGGGTAGCAGTATTGCCCCCACCCCCACCATGATGCTGACTAGGATAAACTTGTCATTGACCAAATTAATTTTTGTCGAGTCCCAACAGTAGGTGTTATCACAGAGCATAGTGCTGTGAAATTATTTCTGATGTCTTCTGTTTTTTTGCATATGTGTCACACTCAGTTGTTTCACATTGTCAAACAAAACTTTAAATAAAACAAAGACAACCTGAGTAAATGCAAAATACAGTTTTAAATAATCTTTCAATTTTTTTAAAAGAAGAAAGGTTACCCAACACCAACTGGATGTATGTGGAAAAAGTGGTTGCTCAGTCAACTATTTAACCAGCAAATCACAGTAAGGACCATTATCTCCAAATGGAGAAAACTTGGAAAAGTGGTGAATCTTCCCAGGAGTGAGTCTATGTGTGCATTGACAACTCATTCAGGAAGTGACGGCTTAATCCTATTCAGGGTCTGGAGCCTGGAGCCTATCCCATGCAGTTCTATGGCACAAGGTGGGGGACACCTTGGACAGGGTGCTAACTCATCGCAGGGCACAATCATGCACACACTCATACGCTACGGACAATTTAGCCATACCAATTAGCCTACAAGATGTGTCTTTGGACTGTGGGGGGAAAACCCACAAAGCATGGGGAGAGCAAGAAAACTCCATGTACACAGAACTGGAATTCCAAGGCCCAACCCTGGCGGTGTGATGTGACAGTGCTAATCACAGAGCCATCATGTTCTCCTTCATGGAAAAGCTGCTAAGTGAAAATCTCTGCTAACCAAGAGGAACATACATTTGACAAAAAACACTTTGATGACCCCCAAGGTTTTTGGTTATGTGTTCTGTGGACTGATGAGTCAAAAATGGTACTTGGGTCTCATTATATCTGATGTAAAGCTAACACAGCATTTCATAATAAGAAGTGGTGGTTGTATGATGGTGTGGCAATGGTTTCCTGCTTCAGGGTGTGGGTGTAATTGATGGGACCCTGAATTCTGTTCTCTAACAGTTAATTCTAAAGAAGACTATAACTGTTGTCATGAAACGGACTACCAGAGTTGGAATTGCAACTCCCCAAGGGAGCTGCATTTATTGAATATCACAGCAGGACAAACACCACATACAGGGTAGGTGGACATCAGGGTGTGGCCAGGCAGTGGCCAGGCAGATGGCTATTCCCCTTGGCAGGTGGAGGTCTCCTCTCATCAATGCCACTGGCCAGCCTATACCCCAGGGGCTTGTCCTGCAGGGGTTCAAAGTTGTCTTCTTCCCCCTCAATGACTCTCTACTGCTCTTTTATGCTAAAGAGTGGGTGGTTGCTAACACGCTCCAGCATGGTGTTGTGGAATGTTTGCCCCAATTAAGGGGAGCCATGGGCTCTGACACTGAAGATTCGGTGATCATGGGGGCATGGTCATTATCAGTTCATGATCCGAAGATCAACTGCAATTGGGTTATACAGCCAAACAGCAATCTGAAGCACAAGAGCAAATCCCCATGAATGTGGTCTAGCCAAAGTCCTGAACAGAACCACATTGAGATTCTATGGCTGGACTTTTAATGGGCAGTTCATGCTGAAAAACCTTCTAATGTAGCTGAATTACAGCAATTCTGGAAATAAGGATGTGGCAAAATTTCTCATAAGTGATGTGAAATACTGTTTTTTGTGGTTATCAGACATGTTTTGTTGCAGTTGTTGCTGCTAAAGGTGGCACACCAGTTGAAAAGTTTACTTTTACAGATGGGTGAGGTGTTGGATAAACTATTTGCTTCAATAAATGAAATTTAAAAATGGTGCTCCCTCCTATTTACCTTGTCTTACATTTTATATTAAGATCTTTAACCATGTAGTGTGACTAATGTGCCAAAATAGAGGAAATGGGTGGTGGGGGGGGGGGGGGTCAAATAATTATTCACAACACTAAATAAGTAGCAGATGTGGTACCAAAGATCGTAATGTGACTTAAATGAGTTATTTAATTCAAGTTAAATTTACTATAAATACACAGTTGTGTAATTTTAAATTTGGATTCAGTAACTGCCATGCTGTGCCATCAGTTTTATACAAGTGCGTTTTCTTCAGTTTAGTATCATAGACTGTAAATTCAGATTTGTTCATCCTCGGGGGTACTCAGTTTCATGTACTGCTGAGAGTCGGTGATTCTAAGTTTTCATAGCAACCTTGTTTTTAAAAGTATTGTTACGTCATTACAGTATTAATGAGCTCGCCGTTCTAAAGATTCTAGAATAGAACAATAAGAATTTAAGCCATTTTAATTCGGAAGCTCGTTGCCTGGTGACAGTTCTGTAAATTAAACGCATCTCTAAATATACTAAGGGTGTGTCATCACAGCTACTTGAAACGTGCAGTTTGACTTGTACTACCCTCCTATTTAAAACGGTGCTTCTAGCGGAGTGACGCATAGGTTTGGATTTCGCGAAGATCCTGCAGTTCTGAAGATATATACATATTTTATAAATTATTAGAGAATACTTGAACTGAAAGGCGGATCGAGTTTAAGGTAAATTATGATTCTTCTTAATTATCCAAAAAATGAAATTAGCATCATCGATTCTATAAAGTCAAGCAGTATGAAACAACTGTTGATTGCTGTCGAGTTATACTTTAGATAGGAAAATACTACTGCAGCTCACTACGTGCAGGTCTAATAACAGTACATGAGCATTAGAAGAGCAAATATTTATATATTATTATCATATGGTAATAAAATCCGAGTCTTATATAACCCCACACACAATTAGGAGTATTACATTTCCGACAATTAAATTTATTCTGTCTGTAGGGTGTACGTCACAGAATCGACGAGTAAGCGTCTTCAGCACTTAATACGAGCATCTGATACGTGGAGACACTGTAATTGTGTATTGCCTGTTCGATGACTACACGTTTTAAACTGCTATAGTCAATTTTGTACGTGTGTTTATTCTGCACAAACAGCCGAGCCTTTACTTCAAGACGGAGGAAGTCGTTTGCCGTCACTCTTCAATACAGCTTTAAAGATGGATAGCGAGAGGGTGAGCGATATCTTTGAAATGTTCTGTGTTGTGCGCCGTAATCCTTCAGAATTCGCGTAGCGAGGTGCTGATATCTTATTCAGAGGCTCGCAGTCACGCGTTTGAAAGTCATTCCGTTTTCCCTCTTCACGAAGTTGTCGATGGCACTGGGGCCTGTATAGCTGCCTTCATGTCCGGGCGACGAGATGGAGCTCAGGAATGTATTCTGAGCTACACTTTGAGACCTGTTCCTGCATGTACAAGGAGATGGATAGACAGACAACAGCGTCTAGAAGGGGATGGGGGTCGTAACAGGAATGAGGGATGAGGGAATGGCACCGTCCGCTTAGACAAACAGGAGCGGAAACTGAGCATCAGTGCAGTATTTTAATGGTCTCTTCATGATGTGGTGAACTGGTGTAGGAACTTCACGTGTAAAAGCCAGAAAAGGAAAAAAAAAGAATGTTTTATTTATTTTAAAATATTGAAGAGTCAATTCACTTGATCTGTTCGTGTAATTTCTGCTCTGTTAATCAGGCAGCTGTCGACGGGCTGGATTTCCTATTGTTAAAGCAATATTATTGGTTTATCGACAAAAAAATTCATTGTGTACTCATTGCAGTTTATTTGCAGGAGCCTGTATTAGCATTTGAAAACTTGTGATGAGTAGATACACTAAGTATTGTCTCCTAAGTGGACCTATGACTGAATTGTATAATGAAATGTCTACTCATTTTTTTTATTAGAACAGTATCTGCATACTTCATAAATACTGTCTTTGACTTTTAATTATCATAAGATTTATGGACTTGTCTTGTGTAAAATACCTGGCTTAATGAACATATTGTTAACCATTGACTTTAATAATTCTTACTCGTAAGTGTGAATAGTACAGCGAGTCTGGGAGATTTTGAAAAGTTATCCATTTAATCTGAAAAACAATTTTCTTGATTCACCTGCAGTATATTTTGAGCAATTTAGATGATTTGGCTGGTGAGAACATTTGTTTGCATCCAAGAGGCAGTAGGCAGTTCTATGTCCAGTCTCAGGGCAGTGAAGTATCATAAATTTGCTTGCTGAATTTTTCTTCTCGCACTGGTTTGAATAGAGAAGTCTATACGGTTTCTGTTTTCTGTTTTGTAAGTCTTGACACTATGAGATCTGCTTCATATGACAATGAAAGGGAAGCAAGGATCATGTGTGGGGGCTGAAACATTAAGCTCGTTGTACAGAGTTCCCCTGACAATGAGCACTCTGTGGACTGTAAAGAAGGTGGATTTGAGAATAGAGGACATTTTCCAGGCCAGAATGTACAGTGCCGTGAAAAAGTATTTGCCCCCTTGGTGAGGTCCTCTATTTTTGTTTATTAGCGGCACTTAATTGTTTCCGATCTCCAAACAAATTTAGTTTAAGACAAAAGACAACCTGAGTAAACACAACACACAGTTGTCAAGTGATCTTGTGATTTACTGAAGAACAAAAACTCCCCAAAACCTGTATCACCCATGTGAAAAAGTTATTGCCCCTTAGCCACTCAATGAACCAAATTTGACTGATAAAAGGTTTCAATGTATGTTAGTTGTGTAAGCTGTTTCTTCTCTAATGTCCTTATTCCTCTCTGTCACTCACAGAGGCCGAAGCAGGTGACCTTTTATTTGTTGTTCTGTGTGGGCACAGCGATCATCGGCTCCTTACAGTTTGGCTACAACTCTGGCGTCATCAATGCTCCGGAGGAGGTCTGTATGTGTGTGTGGATCACAAATTATTTCTGCCAGTTTTCAAAGGAATTGTTGAATTGGTATTTGACATTAACTGTTGCCCAGTAATTTTTCTCCAGTACAATGAGTAATATTGGTCAATAGGAGTCTTGTAACAAATCCTGCTCCATTTTACAAGCGTGATGTCTCTTTAGGCAATCAGGAAGCAGGATGGGTGAAACATGTTAAGTCAATGTCAAATGAAGTGCATGGATAGGTGAAGCCAGGTTTCAGTCATGTTCTAACTAGTCATAGCAAAATTGTTGACAGCTAATTACATGCATTTAAGTGCATTATTTTATAACTTTGTCAGATTGCACAGTCTGAAACTATCTGCCTTCTGGTTATTTAGATGCCCTAAAAACCTTGTTCGTTTCCAAGTATTACGGTGGGATGTCATACCATCAAAATGAAGCTTTCTAAAATGTTATGCAGTTCCATTTTTATATAAACATGATTGATGTTGGTATTAAAGACATGATTTCTTATTTAGCAACACTCCTGAAAAATATAATATTGCATATTTTTATACATCCTACTTAATAGTGTTATGTTATTAATTCTTGTACTCCAGATGATAAAGCATTTTAACTTCTTTTTATAATGAATTTCGTTAAAATAGTTATGAAACGTTCAGTTACATCTGAGCTGCAGTGAGATATTGTTAGTTTTTGCCAATTCATTTCCCGAATGAGTATTTCATGAAATTGATATACACGCTTGGGTTTAACGGTTTTTACTATTGAGGCCCTTCCACAGTGCCATCTTTTTTGCCGCCTACTGGAGGAAAAGTGCTACAGCAGGATTGTGCTCAACCGAAGACAAAATAAAAGAGCTGTTGGAAACCTCTCCATTAGTTCTCTTTTTTTGTTTCCTTTTGAATGACAGGTTTTAAGGATAAGTTAATCACCATTTGGTCATCCAGTTGCTGTTTTTATTGGTAGTTTGTCTTCCGCTGAACTTTACCTAAAGACCTGTGTACTATGTGCTCAAATCTCCAATCAGAAATTGCGAGGATTCTTCAACAGCACGTGGATCAGTCGATATGGGCATCCCATCAGCACTGACGTGGGCACCATCATCTGGAGCTTTGCTGTCGCCATCTTCAGTGTGGGGGGCATGGTGGGATCCCTTAGTGTGGGTGCCCTGGTCAACAGGTTCGGGAGGTGAGTGTGAAGCTGAATCTCCAGTCTGGTGTTGATGAGCATGAGGGTCTGTAAGTCACTTACATGCTGCTCCTCTGTCTGTAGGCGCAAGTCCATGCTGCTGGTGAACATTCTGAACCTGGTCGGTGCAGCTCTGATGGCCCTCTCTAAAGTTTGCTCCTCCTTTGAGATGGTCATCATTGGACGGCTGGTCATCGGCCTGTTCTGTGGTTTCTGCACTGGTCTGGCCCCCATGTATTTGGGCGAGGTGGCTCCCACCGTTGTCCGCGGTGCTTTTGGGACCCTGCACCAGCTGGCTGTGGTCATTGGGATCCTTATAGCACAGGTGAGATGGCACATACGATACTGGTTGTTCACGACTCCCAAAGCTGAGATCAGAGTGCAGTCTGGGCTGATTATTTGACAACAGCAGAAGTGTACTTTTGTAATGTAGCCATCAGGGTTGTTTTATTCTGTACTGACAAAAAAACTTGTCGCAAGCGCATAAGTAGTCAGCAGTTTGTGACTGAATGTAGTATAGCATACAGACTCTTAAGGGTAGTAACAAGTTGGGTCAATGCTTAAAATGCTGCTTCCTGTAGATTTTTGGCCTGGATTCACTGCTGGGTTCTGAGCGCCTGTGGCCCGTGCTGCTGGGCCTGACGGTAGTGCCGGCAGTGGTGCAATGTGTGCTGCTGCCTTTCTGCGTAGAGAGCCCGCGCTACCTCCTCATCACCCTCAACAAGGAAGATGCAGCCCGTAAAGGTGAGCCCAGCACCACAAAAGCACAGTCAGGGTTCCTTAACCCTGCACCATTAAGAAACATTCAGGACACCTTTCTTTTGGTGGCTTAGGGTTATACAGCAGTGGTGGGAGAGCCATAGCTGAACCCGATTGCTGTGAGGTGTTTTTTGCGGCTTTCACCCATGTTTTACCTTCATGCTGTGGGCCCTTCCCTTATACCATAGTTTGCATAGTTTTTCCCCATGACTTTCAGGCAGTGGTTACAGTCGCAAGTGAAACTATACCCTGAGGGTAACAGAGAAACAGTTCATATTACCCTCATACCACTAAGGAACAGAACCAGACTTGTTGGAGGGAACTCTAGGGTGATAGGAGAAATATTTCAAGAAGATGATGAGATTCAGTATTTCTGTGATAGCTAAGAGGGGGAGAAAGCTGTTTTTTGGAAATTGAGTCGACTTCTACATGTCAAATAGTCAAACGCCACCTGATGCCCTTTATTTTGACATATAACGGATTCCACGTGTGTTCTTACCATTGTTTGCTCTCAGCTCTTGTGCAGTTGCGGGGCTGTGAGGATGTGAGTGCTGACATCCAAGAGATGAAGGAAGAGAGCATGAAGTTGGCTATGGAGAAGAAGGTGACCTTCGTTGAGCTGTTCCGCTCTCGTGCCTACAGGCAGCCAATCATCATCGCCATCATCCTGCAGCTCTCCCAGCAGCTGTCAGGAATCAACGCGGTAGGTGGACTTCATCTCCTAGAGTAACAGCAAGTTCGTTCATGGGTTGCCATGGTGATCAATGCACCTGAACAACTTTTAAGGAGTTTCAGCTGATGATTTTTTTGGTTCAAGGGGGACCTCTTAAATCATGATCAGCTGTTGTTATTTTTTCAAATTCATATCTGATCTTGCTTTATTTTTCAGGTCTTCTACTATTCAACAGGTATTTTTACAAGTGCTGGAATACCCGAACCCATCTATGCCACTATTGGAGCTGGTGCAGTTAATACAGTATTTACTGTTGTATCTGTGAGTGTTTACCCTCATTTTGTTTTGATTATTATATGTTGTGCTTAATGTACAAATTGGCCTGACCACTTGTTTGGATTTGCATATCAGCTGTTTTTGGTGGAGAAGGCGGGACGAAGAACACTGCATCTCCTTGGATTGGGTGGAATGGCTGTCTGTGGTATTATCATGACCATCTCCCTCCAAATGGTGGTAGGTTCTGCCTGCTGTTATTTCCGTGGTCATTTCAAGCTAAATTTTAGATAAACATATTATTGTATTATTCCGTTGTGAAAGTCCAGTTTTTTCACAGACTATGTATGTGTTATGCAGTTTTAACACGTTTGAATTGACACATTTATCTGTTTTTCTCTTCCTGTCTCTCTCATGCTGTCTGAACAGGAATCAGTAACAGCCATGAAGTATGTGGCTATTCTGGCGGTGTTCGGCTTTGTGGCATTATTCGAGTTGGGACCCGGGCCGATCCCCTGGTTCATTGTGGCGGAGCTGTTTTCGCAGGGGCCACGGCCCGCTGCCATGGCTGTGTCAGGCTGCTCCAACTGGACAGCCAATTTCCTCGTGGGCCTCCTCTTCCCAAAACTAGAGGTAATGTCCTACTGACCTGTTTCTTCTGCAGGTTCCTTAGGTCGACTTGCTGAGCGCTGTCTTGCCAAACTATGGGAAAGCATTTTGCCGTTTGATATTTTGTCTGTCCATCTTCTATTCACATGTTCAGTAGGAATGAGTCTTCACAATAACTCTTATAGAAGCCCTTATGTCACCCTTAGTCTATACAAGGAATGTACCTGTTTTGATTTGTGGTATGGTTTGTTGATATCTTGACATGTCATTGGTATTTCTCAGTATTCATGAATGTTAGCGTGTTTCGTGTTCAGCCCCAGACTTGCTCTGGTGTTACTGCCATCAGATTCTGTGCCTTACACCTGCAGTGCTCATGTAGTGTTTTTCTGCTTCGGTTTACAGGAGCTGTGCGGCTCTTACGTCTTCCTCATCTTCGTGGTTTTCCTGATAATCTTCTTCATATTCACTTACTTCCGTGTTCCTGAGACCAAGGGAAGGACTTTTGAAGACATCGCCTCTGCTTTTTCCCATCCTGGGGATATGGAGTCAGCCCCAGGCCAAGGTTTGCCTCCTCAGAATGCAGTGACCCTGCCAGTCTCGCCAACAACTGAGAAGGTTCCTATGGTGGAATTTATTGGAGAGACCCAAGAAAACAACCAGGGTCAGCAGACCCAACGTAATTAGTGTAGAGATTGTATCAATGAGATCTATATTCATTCATTCGTTCATTTATTCATTCAGTTAATTTCAGGACGGTTAAATATTTTTCTCATTACTGCATATATAAAACATTAAATTAAATGAATAGGTGTTAGTCTGTGTCTTAATTTTGTTACCTTGTTGTAGAAAATTTCTTTTTCTTCACCGAATATTAGTTAAAAATTGTTTGCTAGTGTAACACTGACACTTATTCTGGATATGGCGTATTTTAATACCATACGTGGAGACGCTAGGGCTACTACTTAAGGGAAAATGAAGCCATTAACATGTGCCCCTGGCTGGGGGGTATTTGTGGTGGGTTCTTCCACACTGAGATGGAACGTAATTGTATGTAATATGGGTTTTCAGGGAATTAATCCATTGAGTAGAAGTATGACATTTTAAAACTCAGCTTAACAAACACATTTTAAATAATTAATAAGGAATTGAATAGACATATTCTAGCAGTTGATTTGATCCAGCTAAACTTAATTCATGTTCAACATGATATATTAAGAATACTAAGATGTATAATTTGGTTTGTGTAACATTGATGCAGTGGAATCATACTGATAGGCATTCCACTAACAAAGCATAGCACGGAATGCTTATATTCTTGTAAGTTATGCAGTCTTTTACCGTTATTTACAGCTTACAGCAGCTTTATTTATTGACAAATACAGTACGTGCAAAAGTCTTAGGCAGTCCGATAAAATGCTTAAAGCCATTTATCTAGGCATTAGCTGTATATTTGCCTTGGATAAAAAGACAATTTAACATTAGGATATATACAAATAAACAGTAACACAAAAGATAACAGCAACCTTTTCTGCTCTTCAAAATGTCATCGATATCAGTTCAGATGGCTAGAAGAAAACTGTTTGGTCCTCAAGACTCTCTTCAGGAGCACCCCAGCCATGTCATGTGTTGATTAAATTTTACCACCAACTCATTTAACTCTGGACCTTAGTTTAAGTCGTTAATTCACTTTATGAATTACTGATTAGCCAAACCAGACGTATTCATAGGTCAGTTCAACAAAAACACGAGTATATTGAATGGTAACTGTAAGTTCTGGAATGATTTAAGGAGATGTTTTGAAACAGTTACAAACGGACACACTTTGAAAGACAAAGTCATAGGTTTGCCCCAACATACATATACACAGTTTTCATAACCTGCCTGAAGTGTTTGTACAGTGCTGTAATTGTTAGGAAATATTTTTTGCTTGATTTAACCAAGCACTCATCCATATTTTGGGATAAAGGCATAAATATCTCTATGTGCAATGTTCTAAACCGTGTTGTTACTTCTCTGCAGTATTTATATTCCAATCAGGATGAGTAGAATTTCATGGTGATGAGCTCATATGTTTACTGTATTATCAGGAGCATGGTAATATTTTTATTTAATAATGCAAAAGGTTGCTTATTTATTGAATATAATGAAAAGGACAGGTCAGCATGACAACGAAATGAGCGGTAAATACAGTATTATTCTTCTGTTAATGGATAAAATGTACAAATCATATCTCTAAACTTTTGTTATCCGTGACCATGACAAAGATAAGGAGACAGAAGAGGATGGATGGATGGATGGATGGATGGATGGATGGAAGGAAAATATATTGCCAAATGTATTAGGCCAATAATTATGTCATTGAAATTTTATTTTTCTGTTTTTTTAAATTTAAATTTTAAATATAAATTTTGTTTAAATTTTGTATCAGGATTTTTTGAGTTTTAATGTTTAAAATTAAATTACATTTCTAAGTTAAATTAAAACCTTTTAATAAACTTTGTTTGCCTTGTTTCTTTTTCATTCATATTTAATTTTCTATTTCAATATTTGACATACTGTTTACAGGTATGACCTTTGTATATTTTTTTACATTTGATTTTAAAAATTATTTGTTCAGAATTTAAGAAACAGTACAATATACTATATGAAAATAAAGACAATATCTATATAGCTTTTATGTTAAAACGCACACCATTTTCATATAATGTATCACATTTTGTTCTGTTATATATAATAGTTTTAGAATTCGTCAGTAGCCTTTGTCTTCAAATCTGTTTGCCTCTGTCTCTTTTTTCTGCCTCTATCCTTCTACCTCCTTTTTACTCAGGCTTCCCTCAAGTGGCATTATATACAGTATCTCCAAATAGCTAACTCTTAACAAGGCATAATGTTATTACACTCCTCATTATGAAAAACTGTTAACGACCGTTAGTGTATATTTCACAGTGTATCGTCCAGTGTATGTAGCTGTTTGTTGAACCCTGTGTTTTGCCGTTGGTAACCTTGCATGCTGTGTTTTTCTCTGCCATAATGTGTCCTTCTAGACCTGCACTATTTCTATCCATGGACTGTCTATACTGTATGTTTTTTAACACTGTTTAATAACTTTCTGCACTTCTTTCCTCTGTGTACCAGCACAAGACATTTACAAACTGTAACTCAGCTGTATTCAAATTCTTTTCAGTACTATAGTGCTGAATATATGTGCTTGTTTATGGCCAATGGTCCATCTGTATGTTTATGAAAGCTCTATACATTTAGCATATCCTCTTCTTATATTCCATTTACGCAAACAATTGCTGAAATGTAGTCTTAAAAAATGAACATTTTTGAGTGAAGACATTTTTGTGATGGCATTGCACATTATATATCAGAAATTAATGTTATCCAATATTACGTATATGAACATTAGAGTGATTAATAGTATATGTTAGCGGTGTATGTTATTTCTCCGTAATTCAAACTGCGACACTGAAGTATGTGAACCACATAAACATCCTAGATTGAACGCTATATGTGTGTATTGTGCTACAAATATAATATTTGTCATGAATCAGTCTGTGTCAGTGTCCCTTATCAGCACAGTACAGATTTATGCCTAGGATATAAAAGACAAGGTTATCTGCCAATATGCAGGGCCTGTAATAGCTTGGTATGCCCACCAGGGGTCACTCATACACGAAGGGGCCTGCTGTGTAGCAATGTGGTTTCCGTTATGAAGTGCTATAAAGACAATGTATAAGTATTTATGAATGAAATTAAGGCAGATTAGTAGGCAGAACAGTGTTGCAGGGGGTAGCCTCCAGGCTACAAGCCCCCTGTACTGATTAAGTGGTTGGAAGACAGGTGGATTATTATTCATTACTTAGCCATACAGCAATTGAAAATTATGAAAAGACAAAAAGTTGATCAAATGAATAAAAAAAAAAGGAATTCCCACAGGTCGGTGCCCTAATTCACATAATTCATTTTTTTAGTAGAATACCTTGTAATACCATTTGAGCAGAACTGCATTCCGGGTGTTGTAATTATACACTTTGCCATCAGACAGTGAAGAGATTTCTCAGCGTGTTGAGACAGTTATGTGGACTCACCAAACTTGTTTTCTCCACTCTTTTGTTTGTCTTCATATTTGCTTCCAGAGCAGCACGTGTGTTCTCTTCTTTCATTCGTTGTATATTTACTCAGTTGTTTTTTCCCCTTTTTTCCTCTTCTGTCCCTTTTCACCATTCCCTCCCTCCATCCCTTACCATGATATAGAAACGAGCAGACTCCTCCTCCCTCTTTTCCTCTCTCACTCGCTCCCTCTGTCCCTCCCTCTCTCTCCCTCCCACTGTCAGTGTTATTCTCAAGTGGAGATGTGGAGTGTCTTTCTATCTCTCTCCCTGTTTCTCCAGCCGAATTTAGCTGAGGAAGGTAAGAAAGGCCTTTTATTCATCACATCGTCAGTGTAGATGCATGTACGTGTGTTTTTCTGCTGCACACCTGCCGGTGCTTTTGTGTGTGTTTTTGTGTGTCTGTGTCTGTGTATGCTTCTGTGTTTGAGTGGGGAAGTGATTGAGTTGACAGTTTCGGTGGCCTGCAGCTTTGAGCTTCTCGGGGCAATTCAGACGAGATTTGTTGGCAAGTGGTGAGGTACACTAGCCATGCCAAGCCTTTAAAAACAAAAGAGCACAAAATGGAATGTAGTCTATTGTAGCTGTAGTATAAGACAGTCTTCACTTCCTTCTAACTTGTTGACCTCTCCCATTCATGAAATCTACATTCATAAAACCATATCAAGATCAGCTCCTGAATCCACTGCCTACTACACACACAGAAAATGAATTGAAAATATTTATTCCTCAATCAGTCTGTAAATCCTTCCAGCTCTGGGCTCTTTCTGTCAGCCTCATTCTCAGTTAAACTTATTGAATGTTATTGGCAACTTTCTAGTGACCATAGCACCGTTGCAGCTGAGGTTTGTGGGTATGTCTTGTTCAAAATGCTGTCTGAGCGACTACCATCCATGGCCACTCTCTGCATTTTGTTGTGGATTGCTGTTAAATGAGTAGAATGACTCTGTGTGTGTGTGTGTATGCGTGTGTATGCGTGTGTGTGCGTGTTTCAGCGCATTGGAGAGAGAGCAAAAAAGAAAGATGGAACGAGCCTGTGACTGTGAATTGTGGTTTTGTGAGGAGTGGCTTTTCTGAATTTTGTATCAGTGTATCTAAGAGCCAGGGACAAAATAACAGTTCTCCACACATTTTTGTGCATTTGCCTGTGTTTTGCCACACAGCCATACACACGTCATCATGACACTCCAGATGCCTTTGTATAATAGAGTTCAGTTTTACTACTGGGCCCAAAAGTTGGCATCAAGTCTTACGGGATGAGGTCAGTAGAAGAAGAAGCAGCTAACAGTTTCAGTCTTTACATGACCTTGATCCATAAACTAACACAGTAATACACAGTGATATCATATAGGGTTTTAAAATGAATATTGTCTTGCATACAGGATTTGAATAATTTGATGTACTCAAGTCAGCTTCATTTTTTAGAAACCTCTAGTCCTGTTCTTGTATTTGTACTTGGATATGACATAGACTTTGTGGTGTTGGACCGTGTTTTGACTTTCTCTTGTTGTGATGTCGTGAAAGTGTCCTGCCAGTCAGCTCACATCAGCCGATCGGCGTGCCAATTGGGAGACTCAAGTCAAATTTCCAATCTTTACTGTCACAGTAGTCTTCAGTTCTTTTACTGACCTGAGCACTTCTTCGTTTGATCACAACCGTGACAGAGAGTTGAAATCATGTCAGCAGCTGTATCAGCGTGTGCTGCTTTCTTCCAATATGAAAGTTCTCAGAACTATTAAAGGAGATCAAACACTTCCTGTTTCTAAAGGACATAGCTTGCCCAGAGGGATATAAGCTCAAAAGACATCAGTGAGGCACACCTGTCTGGTATTTACTGACTCAAGTCTGTTTCTTCATATTAGTAGCGTGCAGGTGATGGAAACGTCTGCTGAATGAAAGTAGTAATCCACCGCTTAGCTAAATGTAAAGAGGGCGCATACTGTTTTGCCTGCACTCTGTGCCAGAGCCAGTCCAACTTGCTGTGGTAGGTGTCTGTTCACCCTACCTGTCATGTTTACCTTGTTTCTACCTTGTGGCAGAAATGGTTGCTATAAATGCACTGGGAACATTCTGGTTTTATTTGTTGTAGAGCAGATCTGATAATGTAAGTTTAATCAACTTATAAATGACAATCCAGAACTAATTGTCAATAAAGGCCATTTAGCTCCAAGGGATCTCTAAATCCTGTTGTGTCTATGTTTTCCCTAGTAGCCTAACCCACAATCCATTGTGTATCTGCTGTCTCTGGATACTCGGTGATGGATTGGCTGAGACTTGTTAAGCCAGTCAGCATGTCGATTGCTGCCTGGCTCCTAGAGGCCATACTGAGACGGTTTGAGTGCACCCAGCCCAATGCCTAAGAGGCGTATTGGGGTAACGTGACTTTCTGTCACGAGCACCTGACAGTCCTCCAATCTAGACAAGGAGCCCATTTGAACAAACACATGCTTTCCTGGAGGCAGGTGTATAAGGAAATCTTAATCTTGGTGGGAGCTGGCCAATGGGCTATGAAGGGGTTGGGTCAGTCGAGTTAATCCTGCTGGAAGTACCATCTGGTACCCGGACAATAACAGGGGTTGGAGTGGTCTGGGCTGATGTTGTGGCAAGTCTAGTGACTGCTAAGGAAGATGGCAGTTTGAGATGCAGAGCAAGAGATGCAATGGGGGGGTGTCTTTCGCTTGCGGCCCAGAGGCAGGAGGCCAAATAAGGAAATGAACCTCATGAATTATGCAACAGACCCGTTTCATACCAACACAACTTGCCAGCACCGCAGGACTACAGAGGTTAATGGACCTGCAGAGTCTGAACGCAGTTTTGGCATCTCTGGTATCTGTGAGTACAGTCCCTCGTTCTCGTTTTCTGCCTCTGAGCCTGTGGTTCTCCGTAATGATGGTGGGCAACGTCCTGGTTTGTCTATGTGTATATCAAGACATCTGGAGAATATTAACAGGGATATGAGGACTGAAGCAAATTCAAACACAACAACTGTACACTCTAGTAGAACATAAACAATCAGACAATGTTTAAGCAAAAAGGGAAACATACTGCTATATATAGCAAAGATCTCTTTCCACTCTGTTGCCTTTCCACTCTCTGTGCCTTTTGGCTGGCACTAAACATACTAATCAAATTATCTCCAGTCAGAAAAAGGCAGGGTTATATTTTGTATGGCAGGAGGTGAAGGGGGGTACTGAATATTATCACAGCAAGGCTGTACATGGTGTAGGTTTTTGCTTGCTGAACCTGTATTGACAGAAAGCTGGTTCATACTGCTTTGTACTTCTACATAAAATCCCACATTATCATAGCAGGAGGTCCCGCAAATGGCATGGATTCACATTAGATGATACTGTGAATCCCGCTATCAATGTGCTGAGAGACTAAGGGTTAACGCATTGCCCCATCACAACCTGACCTAGAGTCTTCAATAGGGCTTTCTCTGGCAAAACAGTGCAACACATCAATAATGGAATGAAATTTGCTCTCCGTGTAAACCTCTTTGAAGGCCAGTGTCACTTTAGAAATAAACAACAGATAAAAGTGGAATGTGGCTGATGTGGGACACGGAGAGACCGATAGAGAGAGAGAGTTTGGTGTAAAGAGGGGGTTAAAATGATGTGTGAATGCTTGATGATCAACCTCTCACACTCCGTGTAGATAAGAACTGCATCTCCCATCATTGGTTGGGACAGAATTTCAGTTTCTACAAAGCAAGGAGCAAGGTGACACTGCGAGGTCTCCTTGTACTAGAACTATAACATTTCAAAAGGTGTTAGACGTACGTGACACCGTATAGGGCTGGCTCTGTGGAAAACTGAAAATGTGAAGATAAATACTGTAGTTTCTCTGCTCCATCAGTCACCATCAGGTTATTTACTTCTACCCGTCAGCAAATCACAGAGTTTACTGCCAACACTCTACTGCATGGCCACAGTAATTGTGAAAAAATATGCCGAAAATTCAGATTCTGTGGCTCCATCAGAGAGCTCAAACTAATATTACTTTGAAAGTAATTTTGCTTAAATTCTCAACACACTAAAATACTTGATGCAATAATTAATCTGAAAAAATGAGGGGTATGTTTTGTGGGGGGGGGGGGCTAAGGGGTTGAGAAGGAAAAAAATAAGAAATATAAGATGGATGATGTAATGTAGTGGCTCTCAAAACCTCTTCTGACAAGATCCTTTGAATATGAACACACAATAGACTAACATGCACACGACACCCCCCCTTCCCCAAAATACCACACCTTCTACTTTGGGAACCACCTATTTAATGGATAACTTGAAAAGATCAAACAAATTTACATTTCTATTTTTTTCTTAGTAACATAATGTGTCATCATGCATTTTATTTATTGTGAATGAGTGCCTGTGTCTTTTCACATGTGTGCCTACGTGTCATTAATATAAATGCAGCTAAAGGTCAGTCCAGTTCAGTAATATTTAACATAACACACGTTTGTGTTCCATCATCACTCACTGGGCGTCTCAGTGCGGCTCGCTTTGATTTGCAACAACCTGATCTGAGACAGACGGAGAGGCAGGAAGACAAAGAGGAGGGGACGTGGTGGACTGAAAGAGAGGCTGAAAGAGTGTCCATCTGTGAATATAATCCTCGAAAATCTGTCTACAGTCAGAGGAGACAGGGAGCCGCAAAGAGAGCGTGAAAACAAAGATTGAAGTCGCATTACAATATAGAGTTAATGAATGCAAATTAAATTAGAATTTGATTATATTTATCTTTACCTTTTTGTTGTCTGATTTTGCTAACATTTGTATGCTTCATTTTCAGTTTTATAACACAAGAAAAGCACAGGTTTTAGTCTTTTATGTGGAAAATAGCTTACATCAAACAAAAATGGTGCATAGGCCTACATTTATTTTATCTGTGATCCATCTATCTTCCAACTGCCTATTCTGGACAGGATTGTGGGGAACAGTACAAAGCACAATGTTGGGGTAGACCCTGGATGTTGCAGGGAGCACACGCACACACACACGCGCGCACACACACACACGGTGGGGACCTTCCATTCGTTTCTATGGACCTAACCCTAATCCCTAACAATTATCCAGTTGTAACCGTAACCTTGAGTAACCCAACAAAATACAAAACTCTTTTCGTTTTTTCATTGCATTCACTGATTTTTATAAAATTGAATTATCACTTGTGGTTATATAACAAATGTTCCCACAAGGTAAAAATGTCAGGTTTTTATTACCCCCTGGGGACATTTTGTCACCATAATGTAATAGAAACATGGTACACACACACACACACACACACACACACACACACACACACACACACGCGCACACGCACACATGCATACACAGGCAATTTCAGAAACACCAGTTAGCCTAAGTGTATGTTTTACATAATATATGTTTTCAATGTGTAGTTTGTTTTCACTTTTTGCCATTTCAGGCTGCTTCTCATTCTCTTGATATTTCCTCTGTAAGCATGTCATTTTCTCTCTGGCTTTCTGGCATTTATCAGCCAGCACAGAAACATTGTGCACGTGTCAGAAATACAATAAGAAAGATCTGTCAGTTGCATTAATCTGGTCTTCGTTATTCTTTTGAAGGTGTGGACGTGGTCGGCTGAAAGAGAGTTAATAAATAACTTTTCCTGTTTAAACAGCCCTTTTTAAGTTTTCATTCATCCACACAATGTGCTTTGCTCTGAATGGTGGGCCAATTGTGTCAGTTTTTATAATTTTCTAATTGGCACTTATCATGGCTATCAAAATTGTTTATTTTTATGCAAAACACTGAAGCATTTTTTTCCTCACAATTTATGCCTAAAATGAGCAATCACTTAATTGTTGACTTGTTCAAAAACTTCTCATGTTTAATTTTACGGCTACGCATGCAAACCTTAACTTGTTGTTATTTATGCAAAAAATAGATTAGAACTGCAGCAGCGAAACAAGCATCTCGCCGGGGGCCCAGCAAGAGATGCGTACTCCATTCAGCATAATAATGAATAGTGAAGATAATGGAAATAAAGAGAAATGTCATGTCTCATATTCATTTTCTCTACTTTAGTGATGCTGTTGGATTCCATGGAGTCTACAACAGAGCTGGGCTGGACCACTTACCCAGACACGGGGGTGAGACAGTTACTTTGTATCCCCTAACCTCATCTCCACTATCACAATGACTTCACTTGGCACCATGACTGCTGGTCACAATGACTGTTCCTCTGGTTGGAAGCACTAAATGCAGTTGCGTGTGTTAAATCAATTTGAAGCGGCCTTGGATAGCCATGAGTCTTGCTGGTGGGGAGAGAGAGCATAACTTTGCTGACGGCAATATGGCTTTCTGTCCTCGGGTGCACGGTTAGAAGGAAGTAAGGCAGATAGAGAGACAGTGGTCGGTGTACTGCCCTAGCCCTTCACGTCTCTGGCTGTTCTTTTCCATTCCGCCTCATTATGCGTTAAATCGGTCCAGCCTAGTCTCCTCTCCACTGGGGAGGAGCCTGGAAGATGCCAACAGACCAATGAGCTTGCTCAGCAGCTACTGTCACGAGTAAATTCTCTGTGCTAAAATGAAACCATTGTCATGAGCCACCTTTTCTGTACATCTCGCTGTCTGCCTGCCTATCTTTCTTCTTTACCAGGGTGCAAGCATTTGCCTCCTTATCCCATATTGGCTTTATTCCCCTAGTGAAAGTAAGGAGGGGATGCAACAAAAAGACACAAAACGAGCTGATTAAATGACTTATTTATGAGCTGACATGGCTGTGCACTCAGAGCTGAGCGCCAGAGTCTGCGGGCGTGCCTTTTACCATTCAGCCCTAAGCTTTGTTCACACCTCTTACTTCTTCTCACGTCTCATTTTTCTTGCTCCCGTGTCAAGTACTCACACTTTTTTTGGTGTAGCGATATCCATGGGGACGCTTCGCACATTCCCGTTAATGGTAATACATAATGTGCTATTCAAAGTATAAATAAAAGATTTTCTTCTCCCTCAGTCTGGTGTCAGTATTCAGGTGTTATGTAGTGCCTGCTCCTGCTCTCAATGTGTAAAGCTGTAGGAGCCCCTACTGTGAGCCTCCTTCAGTGTGAGTAAAGTTTATCAGCCCTCCCCCTTGGTGTATGTTCTTTCTCTTTCCTAGTCTGCCAGGAGTGCTAATTAGTGATGGGAAAAATGAGGCTTCAGAACCCATGGTGGGTGGGAGTATCCCAAACTAAACAATCAATGCTGGTACTAAATGTGGCTTCAAAACCCATGGTAGGTGGGAGTATTCCAAATTAACCAGTCAGTGCTACCGCTAAATGAAGCTTCAGAACCTGTGGTGGGTGGAACTGGCTTAACTTACCAATCAATGCTGGCTTCCATCATGGGTTTTGAAGCCTCATTTATCCCATCACTAGTGCTAATTAGTTGTAGCCTTCTGCACGGGTCTAGTGCAGAGCTTAATATTTGTTGCATGGTGAGAAAGTTGCAAACAAAAAAAAACAGAAAAGAAAAGAAAACTTCTCATTGGGTGAGACTTGTATCAGCCCGACTGCTTTGGCTATTGCAATCTGCCAAAAATCATGCAGATTTAGCTTTCATCTCTTGCATAAACCCCGACATGCTGTGTAACTTCAAAAATAAAAGTGTGCGTTTTTCTCTTTTTATGCCTAAATAACTATCATCATAGACTTGCCATTATTCCGAGTGTTCTTTTTGAAAGACCTTCTATTCCTTTGCTGTGTTGGTAAAGCATGTTTGATGTTTTTCATTTGCACGATAGCAAGCCTATACTGAATGAAGTGTTAGACATCAGATGGAGCGAATTGGTCATTCTCGCTTTACATTTTGACACACCTCTGATGATACAACCATCCTCATCCAACCACTCATCCAGTACATGGTGGGCAGGTCTGGAGTTTACCCCCAGTAGCACAGAGCACAAGAGAGGTCAACACCATGGGGCTGCTAACTCGTGGCAGGACACATACACCCACACATTCACACACCGGGGCAATTTAGAGGTCCTGTTTAGCTTTGCTGCATGTGAGGAGACCAGAGGACCCAGAGGAAGACCACTTGGAGTAGGGTGCGATTCAACCCCTACCTACTGAGCCATAGTTCTGCCATTTCTCCCACATGGATACAATGTTTAGACGTTTCATCTTCATGCTGCACCTTTTCTCTGTGAAACTCTAAACCAGCTAACATAGCCTGCGCATTGTAACTCAAGACAGATTTTCCAAGGAGTCCATAGCACTGCTGGTAGATAATAACTCCCAGGCACTTTTCTGCCAGCCGTTATGTTCAGGCTGGTAGTGGAACAATATGAGATCCACACCCGTTTTCGACAACTGGTAGAGAAAAGACATTTGACATGGTTTAAAATATTCAAATATTAAGAACTCAGTTTCAGGGGAGTCTGAGTTTTTGGGGTTCCTAGCTGAAGATTTTGGAAATGAGGGGGATGATCAGTGTGTCAGTGTTTCTCTCTTTGTTGTCCTCATTAAACCAAACATTTCCCAATCTCTCCTTTCTTGAAATTCCCTAGTGGGATGAAGTGAGCATTCTAGATGACCGGGGTAAACTCATCCGCACATTTGAGGTGTGCAATGTTAACCAGAATCCCCGTCTCCAAGACAACTGGTTGGCCACGCCCTTCCTTTTCCGACAGTCGGCACCTCGGATCTTTGTAACCCTGCGGTTTTCCGTGCGGGACTGTTCGAGCCTGCGGTCACCCTCGCCTTCCTGCCGGGAGACTCTCACACTGTACTACAGGCAGGCCGACTCCCAAAGAGAGGTGGAGCGGACCTGGGGGGGAGAGGTGAGAATGCTGGGTGGGGTGTAGAAACACAATGTCACAAGAGGGGGAATTATTACGGATTGGCATAGACTGACTTGCACAGTTTTCTCATTTCGTACTGTTATTAATCCTTGTCTATCTCCACCCTACTCACTTGTCTAGACAAGCAACGGGGTGAGGGAAACAAGGGAAGGATGGATTAAAATTGACACCATTGCTGCTGACAAGAGCTTCAGCCGGGTGGAGCCCAGTCAGCCTCATCAGTACCAGCCTGACCGTTATCACCAAATCAACATCAAGACCCGCAGCTTTGCGCCCCTGACACGTGCCGGGTACGCCGCTAGTATCACCTTCCCCAATGCCCTTTGAAATTGATTTCCATGGCGTGTGTACCTGCCTGATCACCCTGCTGTGTCCCTTCTAGATTTGTCCTAGCCATAGTGGACAGTGGAGCCTGCGTGTCCATAATGGGCGTGTCCATCTTTTACCGCCGCTGCCCGTCCACCAATCAAAACATGGCATTCTTTCCAGCCACACCCTCAGGGGCAGAGCCCACTGCTCTGGTGCCTGTGGATGGCACCTGTGTGGCTCACAGTCAACCACAGGGAGGGATGGCACCTCGCATGCACTGTAACGCAGAAGGCGATTGGATGGTGCCTGTTGGGGGCTGCACCTGTGATGAAGGGTTTCAGCCCAACCACAATGGCTCAGCCTGTCAAGGTGAGTCCTTCATTTCTATGCTCTGGATGGTCAGGAAGTCTAGAACACATTTGGAGCAGCAGATTTATTTGCTTTATAACCTGAATGGCACAATGACTTTTTATATCGTAAATTATTTTTGCTGTTTGCAGATCACTTCATAGATAAATAGTTAATTTTGTGGGGTGAACATATGAACCCAAAGATGAGTTTGGAGCAGAATATGAAATGGATGTTAAATGTGTTTAAATACTGTAGCCTGTTTAATCACATTAAACTCCATCCACATTCAGAGGCCCACATACTCTCACAAATGAATCACATTCACCAAAAACATATTAAAAGACGTAAACAAAGCTTTTGGTTATCCCACCACTTTCCTCACCTCGCTGCCCCCCACACACACACACTCCTGGATGTCAATAACCGTCAGAGTCAATGATGTAGTTGTGCGTGGCTCTGCAGGTGTGGCATTTCTGCTTATGTCTGGAAGGTTGTTGGTTTGAATCCCATGGCAAGTAGAGTTACAAAATCACTGTTAAGCCCTTGACCAAGGCCCTTAATCACAAAATTGCTCTATGTGTGCTGAATAGACGGCTGATCATACGCTCTGACCTGTACGCCAAGCACAGGAAGATGGGATATGTGAAGACCTACAGTATGTATTTGTATAATGTATCTGTATCATTTTATGAGGTCCAAATCGTTTATTTTTATCTGAAGAAACCTGTTTTGGCTGCATATTTTACTCATTTGTACTCATACCATTCTCAGGGGTACATTCAACTTTTATATCTGTGCCCTTCCCCTCATATTACCAGAGTTCTCAAAGTTAAGTTCGGTTAAACTGAGCAGGTCTGTTGAGGCTGTAAATGTTAAGCAGAAACATTTGTATCATACCCTTCTGCAGTGGCATCTACACTGAAGAGTGGGTGTAATATCAAAAAACTTACAGGGAACACCTAGCCTGTGATGGTGCTGTCTTGCAAATGCGGTTGTTGTTCACTTTAGAAGGAATCCAGTCAGCCACCGTCTTTGTCGTACTGTCAAAGAATATTTCAATTACAATTTAAAAGAGCAAATGTCCTAAGTTGTGCAAAATGTAAACCTGTTCTGAGAGGAGGTATAAATTGGGCTCCGAGAGTGTCTGGGTAGAAGCAGTTAACAAGTGGGACTGGAAACCAAAAAGTGAAGTCCATAAAACCCAGGAAATCTTGGCGAAAAGAAGGAGGAAGAGAGAGGGAGAAAAAGAGAGGAAAGGCAAATGTGACACATTTGGGTCATTGTAATGTAATGGCCACTCATGTGTGAATAAATGACAGAAACCACAGGGGAGCGAGAGGGAAAGAAAGAAAGATGGAAGGAGGGAGAGATGGATAAGTGGAGGCAAGTTAATGACTCGAGCAAATGAATGTGCAAAAATCCTTTTTTTTAAAAAAAAAAGGCGAATATATAGACATTGAAAAAGCAAACATTTTCAAGCAAGTGTTTCATTACATATATAATTTAAGTTAAAGGTCTGGCTTATTTGTAAGTGACTCATGCTTTCAAATGGCTTATTCAACCACTCCATAGTAACTTTAGTCAGGTGGAAAATGTATTCATTCCGTCATGGCTGATTTCTTCTGTATTGACCTGTTAGTCCTGGAGGTTTGAGATTAATGGCCAAAATTAGTTCAGCATTCATATCCTCACTCACATATGGTTACTAGAATGATTTAATTATTTATGCATTAATAAAATGTAATAAAATACCCTTCCTTCTTTCATAATCCCTTCCAGTACAGCGTGATAGTGAGTATGGAACCAAGGCCCTGAAGTACGGGATATACTGTATAGATTGATGTACATCAATGGTCTGTGCTGCCTGGGAAACGTACATATGGTCCAAAAGTGTGAGAGCACTAGTGATAAAGAATTTAATTGGTCATTACAACTTATTATCCACATGGCAATTTGAGTGAAAAGTTGAAACTTTGAAAAAATTGGTATGAATATCAGCATTTCTGTCCCTATTTTGCTTTAAGGAGAGTGTGCACTTGAGCTGAAAGGACTCCACAGGTTTGTGCAAACTCTGATGGTCCATGTTATCCCAGCATGATTTGAAAGCATCTTGTAATGTTACTGAATGATTGACTTCAAAGAGCTTGAGGTCAGGTAACTCTGGAGGAATGTCCATGCCAGTCATTATACTCCTTGCTCTTCTTTGGTCTTCAAGTAGTTCTTGCAAAGCTTTGAGGGATTTTTGGGGTCATTATCCTGCTGCAGTATGAATTCTTCTCTACAGAGATCCAAACCAGAGGATTTAGCATGTCTATGAAGAATGGAGTGGTAATTTTCCTTTGTCAGAGTGTAGTCAATTTGTTTCAGGTGTCCAACTCCAGGGTAGACAAAACATCCAAAGACTTGAAGATTCCTCCCACCATCTTTTGCAGTTGTTTTGATACACTGTAGTATAGATCTCTCTTCTGTTCATCTCCTTCCATAATCTCTCATGTTGCTGCCATAAATCTTTAACTTGAGTTCATTAGTAAGCTGGATTTTTCCAGTGATCCACTGCGAAATGTTGGTATTTTTAGTCCATCCATTTTTAGTCAATTTTTAGTCCATCCTAAAACTGTTTATTTCTAGGATTAAATGAAAGAAGTCCCAAATTTTCATTGTGGTCTCAGAATTTTGGAGCCCACTGTGTGTGTGTGTGTGTGTGTGTGTGTGTGTGTATGTGTGTGTGCGCATGTCAGTGTATCCATCCTAGGTAGCATGCAGCCCAAGTCCATCTAAAAAAAAATTGAGGGGCCAGCCAGGGATCAGTTGTTGTGCATATAGAAAAAAAAAAAAATGTTTTGTTATATTGTAATGCCACCAATCAAATTACAAGTTGATAAAACAGGAGGAGGGTCAGTGTAGCATCTAGGACTACTCATAGGGGAGCACTGCCCCCTCTGGCCACCCCCGGATCCACTCCTAGGTCCATCACCGTCCTTTGTTTTTATTATCCAAAATTATTTTTACCCTCCATATTTATCAGGGACATTAATGCCTGTGTAATGTCACTGAACACAAAAATCACAGTCTCATGTTGTTTTTGGCACCAGTGCTTAAAAATGTATAGTACAGGAATTCTTTACTTTTTTTAAACAGATAGACTGGAAAATGATAATGACAGACCTGAGTGCTGATTGTAATGACTGAAAGCAACCTGATCTGTGTTAACTACAAGGCTGTGAAGCAAGGCTGGTTTATAGAACACCCACTCAAAGTAGCACATTTTCCTGATTAGGCTAGCGGGTCAGAATTTCCATGTAAATTTCTGTGAAAGCGACAGATTTCTCCCAAGCATGGACCTAGCTGCCAAATAAAATGACTTTTATTCCCGCTTGTCTTGCGAATTGTGAAGCTGATGGGGTTGTGGAGGCTTAAGACAGTGAGGCAAGCAGTCAGAAGCACAAAAACCCTGCGGTCTGGAAACCATTGCTTGTGTCAGTTAGCTAGCCTAAAGCATTACGTTACGGCTTTTACATTATGGCTTTTACATGAATGTGTTGAATGATCTAAATATTAGGATTTTAGTAGAACCATAGGCATTTCTGTGTTTGTTTGTATGTGTTTATTAGAAAAAAAATTAAATGCTGTATTCTTCAGTGCATTCTATCAAGACACGACAAGGTACACACAATTTAGATGGAACATTCACTTCAAGGTATGTGGTACCTTCACTTCAAGGTATGTGGTACATTCACTTCAAGGTATGTGGTACATTCACTTCAAGGTATATGGTATGTTCACTTCAAGGTATGTGGTACATTCACTTCAAGGTATATGGTACATTCACTTCAAGGTAAGTGGTACGTTCACTTC
>JAACJT020000110.1:16867766-16894328 GCA_009936485.2 Gymnarchus niloticus | reverse complement strand
ACAGTGTATGACAAAGTGGCATGAATGTATAGACCTTCCAAAGATCACTAGTCTATAACTGGTAAACACATATTCACCTAACCCTATCCAGATGGCATGTTAACCCTTTGGTGTCCACACCCCTCACCCTCCCTGTTATCCTCTTCACTATTTTGTCCGTCTGATAACAAATAACAGTTCAAACATAAAAAATTTTGTTCCATTACACAGAAAATCATCAAGGTATAAATTCTATGTACACTGAATTGTACTTAAATGAGTATCGTGTCACAGTGGGTTCTCATGTTGTGACATACTTTTGATTTGACTTAGTATTTGTCTTAATATCCAGGTTGGTATATTACATGATTTTCCCACGTTTAACAATTGCTTAGTAAGTTGCAGTAGCAGTTTTAATCTTCTGTGTATCCAGCAGGTTGCACTGTCTTGCCCTTTCATTAACAATGACCTCCAAATGGGATTCTGGAACCCATCCTCTTTGTCTGTCTGAAAGTCTTGTCCCTTCAACCCAGCCTGAGATAAACAGAGGTAATTGGTAAATCTACATAAATTTGTGCCATGCAGAATGACATTTATTAAAGTGTTAAAGCAGCACCTCTTTTGAAGACATCCTTTCATTTACATAGCCATTTAAGCATTGATCTTTATTACCGTCACTACTCTGCTGGTGAACCAGTAGGACATCAGCTTTCTCCAGGGATATCTCATCTGGTTGCTGGGCAACGAAGGCTTTGATACACTGCACTTGAGTCAGGTCTATGGGTGGGAGTTGAGGGTTAGCATAAATGATGTGAACATGATGCACTGAAATACCAATAATATGGTAAGAGATCATATAAGGATACTGAGAAAGATTGATACCTTGTACCACAGTGAAGTCTATATCAGGGTGGGGCCGGGATAGAGCTGAAATCCACCGGAGCTTATCGCTTCTAAAAGGGTGCAAAAAAGTCAATGTGAAGTATCTTTTTTGGTACAACTGTAGAAGCATGCTATATATTCAAATATATTACAGCTCTTTCTGCATTATGACTCGTATTTTAAAAACCTTTCTTGCACAAAGTATAAGACAATCCCAGCATTTGTAGAGAGTAAATGTTAATGAGATTGCCTCACCAGATAAAGTTTCACTGCAATATTGTCTGCATAAAGCATAGCAACAGTTTATAATATCTGAATAGAACTGTTTATTAGGCCATTTTAAATGATAAATTTTATTGAGGGTTACTTCTGCAGTCCATAAACGTGCAGTTAGGTGAGCTGATGTCTCAAATTGTCCTAAGCACGTCATTTTTTTGTGTGCGCCTTGGATAGACTGGTATCTCCTGCCTCATTCCTTGTGCTTCCCGGGATATGCTGCAGGTACCACAGCACTGTACTGGATAAGCGATTATAAAAGATGGATGGATGGATGAGGATTTATGCTTTTCTGGCAACGCCAGTGCCAGTGAGGAGCAGCTGGCCTACTGCGTGTCAGTCCGAAGCAGCAGGGCCCTCTGCGACGACAGGTGAAGGCGGAAGAGGCTCTTCTGCAGGGAGTGCAGTTTGACACGGCAATTCTCCACACGAATCTCCGCTGTAGGAGCGTACTCAATCACCGTGAACCTGCCACCTCTAATAAGGAGGAGAGCAGGGTAAATAGGGTGAGTACACAATACCAGGGCTGCACTCTGGTCAATAGCTATAGTAGTAACAGCCCTGTAGCTAGCATCCCAAGGGTTGTGCTAGCTACAGCAAGACGAACCAAACTACTGCATTCTAAACGCAGCCCAACAACTGTATTTACAAAACGGCCTGCACTTCTCTTTGGAAAGGGGAAATAAGTGATCTCAAATTGTAAAGTATTTGAACTCTCTCTTCTGAATTAGACTGTTACATGATACGCAAAGGTCTGTTGATGCACTCACTCTTTCTGTAGGGACAACAGCAAATAGTCATTGAAAAGGTGCAGGTAGACAGTCCTCTCTGTTTCCTTCAAGGCAAAGTCACGCATTTCTGCCACAGTGCCCTCCCGTATCAGCTGACGAGACTGGCTGACGAGAGGCAGTGTCTAAACAGAAGAAGACAGTGTGTCCCTTCGGTATACTGGAAGTGATCCATCCATGTCTTAAACACTCATCCTGGTTAGGGTTGTGGGCTAGAAATGATGCCATGTATTAAAGCCACAACCATGTTTATATTGTAAGGATTTGAGGATTGCATTGGATTCTTAGCAAATAACAACAATGAATATTTATCCAGTAATTGCAAGGAACATTTAAGCTAAATGATATTTACCCTGCAATCGAAGTCCACCTTGGAGCTTAGTGAGACCAAAGACTCGATGTTCTTCATCTGAGTAATACTGTCATTGCTTTCCTGAATGAGCTGTTAAAAAACGGGAGTGAATGATTGTAAGTAGGTGAAAGGTGTGAGTTAGCTCTGTCTTCAAACGACATTAGAGCGAAATGCTTATGCAGAGGAAGTAGAAAGAGACATGGTGTACCTTCTCTAGCATCTTGAGTGCTTTGATAGCCTGCGCCTCCTGCTTTGTGTTTGAGGCTGTCCTTTTGACAATGTTCTTAGAAGAAAAAAACAGGATGAACCAATGAGGCATGACTTTGAAGGATACAGGAGGCGGGGGCACAAGGAGACACACTATTTTGATAACGGGAGTGATAAAGACCTGCACAAGGAGTTTAAGTCGTGTGATCCTCTGAAAGGGCAGGACAAGGAAGGAACGGAGAGGTAGACGTTGGCACACTGGACTTCGCTCCAGGCTCTCCACAACACGGCGGAATCCAGGACACTCCCCCCTAATCCAGGAAGAAGGTTCATGCCATGTATTTTAACTGGCTGCACACTTAAGATATAAACACTGTGTTAGAATATTGCTTACAATGGACATTATTACTTACAGTGAGGACTGATATAACATTACATTGATTTATGTGATCCTTAGTTCGAAAGAATAAAAAATGAGATATTTATAATACATCTAAAATATAAATAAGGTTAACCACCATTCATGATAAAACAGTGAAGCACCTGAAACATAAAATAAAAAGACAAAACTACACAAAACTAAGCTAATTTGAGAATATGTCAAGTACAAAGATGAAAGAAGAGGACTTAAGTGCCAAAACCATAATCAAACTTACATAAGTCTTTGGTACGTCTTGTCTTGGTATGATTGGTTGGTGAGGTAAGGCACATAGAACAAACGAAATCGAGGACAATAACGGACGATGATGTCACACACCGTAAAGTGCAACAAATCCTTCTCTACCTGTTCCTCCAGTCTGGACAGGAAACTGAGAATGAATGAAAAAATGTATGGCGATTCCTAACACAACTTTTCTTACTTTTACACAATCTCTTAATATCTAATATCACTGATAACAATTTCCATCCATACATTCATTCATCCTTCCATCTATCCATCTTATAAGCACTTATCCTGATCAGGGTTACCGGAGGGCCTGGAGCCTACCCCAGGCAGTACAAGGCATAAGGCTGGGGTACAAGTCATACCAGATAACACCCTGGATCACGAATTGCAGGGCACACACACAATCATACACTACGGGCATTTTAGAGAGACCAGTTATTTTGACTGTGTCAGAGAAGAACCCTGCAGAAGCACACAAACTCTGCACATGCAGAGCAGACGTAATATAAGGAAGAGCAGGGTGAGTTTGTAACCAAGACATTCATACAGTTCCATACCTGTGGCTAAGAGCTCTGACATCTCCTAGTCTCGAAAAGAGCCAGTTCTTGTCCTGTGCTGTCAGCAGTGCTCCCAAAGTCTTTGACTTGACAAAGTGGTCAACTACAATATCTAAACTGCGGCAATAAGATGCCTCAGAGGTCACTACCTCAAACCGGACCTGCGAAATGATGCCAAACTTATTCACAGTGAGAAATCTTATGAAGAATAGGGCTCTTAACACTGCCCGTTTTACCATAAGACAACCAATAATTTTTGTAAGATGCGGTATTCTTATTTCAAAGACAATGCTGGATTTTGACAACAGTACCTCTTGCAAACGTCTCTCATCTTCATTCAGTTCACTCAGTTCCATACTATTCCTGACTCCTGGGAGATCCTGCCAGAGAGAGGGGGACTGAGAAAGAGAGTTAGAAAGGCGGGGAGAGGTGGATCGTGAAGCTGGGGGTAGCTGGAGAGAGCGGGTGCTCGTGTTGGAGAAGGAGCTGGATTGGGAGATGGAGTGAGGATGGAGGACAGCAGGAAGAGGAGGTAGAGGCCGGTGGGTGAGCTGAGGCGATGGGGCTGGTGATGTGGTGGAAATGGTGTCAGAGTGAGACTGGCGCAGAATCTCCTGGTTCTGAGCCACTTCACTGTACTCTTGATAGAGCTGCGAATCTGGGGAGGAAAATGAAGGAAACATCAGTTTTTCATCCATTTTTTATTTTGAAAAACTGTTTTTTAAAGCTAGAAATATGTAGGAGCATCTCAATGCAAAATTATAAAAGTAACAAAAGAAAGTCATATGAAATGAACCACTGAGCATGGTATCAGGAACACACCTGCACAAGAGGACCTTGAACATATATGGAAAAACCAAATGAGAAGCCAAACTCCCTCATGTTAGAAGACAGTCGAGCCTGCGGTTCTGGAGGTGTGAGGCTGAAATGCCACCGATGCCAGGCTAGCTGCTGTTACTTGGTTATTTTTGTGGTTATTTCTACATCCAATCAGTGATTCGTCCCTAGATCAGCGAAATCATGTAGCAATCCTTCCCGGAAAAAAACATTACTAGTGAGACCAAGTAATCTGGGATTTGTTCAAGAAGAATTAATCACCAAATAAGAGCAACAATCTTGGGAATGAATGCCTTTTGCTTCTATAGATGGTAAGAAATACCCCATCCATCCATTCATCCTATTTAACCGCCTGTCCAGTACCAAGTTGTGGAGTCTATCCCAGGAAACCAAGGACACCGTCTTGAGGATACCATGACTGGGGATCCAATCCAGCTTGGGACGTACACTCACACATTGAAGACAATTCAAAAGGACCTATTCACCTAAACACACCCTGGGCAGCATCAAAAAATCAAACCCGCAACCCTGGAGGCGTGACACTACAGTGGTAACCATATGCCAAAGTTTCTCTCTCCGTTCTGGTTTATAGAAGGACCAAAAAGTTTTAAAATGCATTGATACAAATATAAAATAAAAATGTTACCAGAACTACTCACTAAAAAATCTGGAGTTCTTTGGTTGTGCCATGGAATCTGACATCATTCTTAAGAAGGAAAAGAAAAGAATACATATTTTCAGTCCGTAAATTATTTTTTATCACTTCTTCAAAATAACATTCAAATATGTACTGTATAAGATATAAACATATAAAAACAATTTAAAGAGTAACTCAACTATAATATAGGATTGCTGTTAATGCTGTCATTACAGAACAAATGGTCTGTTTTTCTTTATTACTATAAATTTTGTAATAAAATTTGCATTCCAGTTGATTTGCTTTCTTGTTTGGTTTTCAAGTACAGTATTTACTCTTTTTTGACTATTAAGTAGATAATTTTGCAATCATGCTTAATTACTGTCCTCTTTCTGTGTATCACTCATCCTGCAGACTGATTCTAAAATATTTAACGATGCATTCATCTCTGATCTTATTTCAGGCATACATTCACACGATATAAAATGATATAATTGGACACTCAAAGGTGCCTTAGGTCAGCTATCTACACACTCAGCCATATGTTCAGTGAGCACTGCGTCACCTTAATTCCGCCTCACTGTAGCTGAAAGTGAGCTCATCATCACCTCCTGGAAAACATAACACCAAACAAACAGCACTGTTTGTCAGGATGTCCACATAGAACATGCTCACAACATCTGAGAATCTGTTAACGGGGTAAAGACACTAAACTTCAAGTCTGCATGTGAAGTAAACTGGGTGAAAAAGGTATATCAGTACAATGATTAATTAAATAGTAAATTAATATTACAAAGAGACGTAAAAACCAAAAACCACCCTGCCTTTCCTATAATCATCTGTGGCAGGTAACACCTTAAGAACACTATGTAATTGAAAATGTGCAATGACAGTAAAGCACTCTATTCTATGACATTGTCATGTTTTTAAGCAAACAAATCTGAGAGTGGGTGTGAAATGGGTCATTCCCTGCGTCTTTCACCTGGTATGTCAAAAACTCGTGTTCTGCGATCTCTTCCTAGGCCTGGCTCCTGTTCTTTCCATCTGTTTGCCACCTTCCACATCACTCTCCTAGAGCGTGCCATATTTCCTTGACCTTGAATGCTGTTAGTGTCTTCCATCTCTGCCTTCTCTTTCTCCTTTCTTTTTTCATCTTCTTCCGCAACAGTCGATGTAAAGTGGTCTTTGTCGGGGCTGTTCACAGGGCTGGGGCAACTGTTAGACTTAGAGAGTGTTCTTTTTATGAAGGACAATTTAGGGTTTTGGACCATCTGTGTGTCAGTATAGCTTTCATTTTCTGTCTTCATCTCGATGCCTCCGTCTGCACCGATCTGCGTAGTCTCTTGTTCTAGGCTTACAACAGGGTTTGGGTCTGACTCGACGTCAGGATCTGTGTCCCCTCCTGAGCTCGTCTTTTCCTCTGTTTCGCTGTTTGTCACTCTGTCGCTATGTCTCTGTGTCGCTATCCATTCACACACCTGTGTGTCTTTATCATCATCTGTCAACATTTCTCTGGGTGTCTGAAAAGCTGGCATTTCTTCAGTCCTTTGTAAAGAGTGCAAACCTTTGTCACAGTTTGTAAATGGGTCTAAGGTATATGGTGTGTCCATCTCTCGACATGCTGGAGGATGAGATTGCCCACCTCTCTGTAACTCCTGTTTTTCTGAAGGGTTTTTTTCAGATGCATCAGGAGTTTCAGTCTCAACATCAACTGACCTCTTTAAATAGGGGGTAGTCTCTTCCTCATATTGTTCTTCCCCTCTGCTCGATTCATCAGTTGTTTGGAAAATGGGTTCCGTCTGCCTTTGGTCCCCTGCTTCATGTTCTGTACAGGATTCTTTGTCTAGCATCCGGTCAGCTGTACACATGTTGTCTTTCCCTCCTTCTAGGCCGGATTCTGTTTTTAGCTCTGAACAAGGCCCAGTGTGTCTCTGAGCCACATTTAGGCTTTCAAATGTACTTTCAGTTCCCGATTCATTTTCCGCAGACAAAACATTCCTTACATTTTCAGAGTATTTATGACCCCCATTCTCATCTAAATGCTGAAGAGAATCTTTCAAATCATTTGATTCTAGGAGGATTTCAGAGTTTTCGATGCCATTTCCCTTCTCAGAGATAAATAATATGTCCAGATTGCCCTTCTCATCAGATTCTTCCACATCTCTTTCCGCTTCACTCTCCCTGTCAGTTACCTTCTCTTGATTAACCAAAGGAGAGCATCCACCAATGTCAGGCACCGGGATTCTCTCTAAATCTTCTGTCACTGTTTGATCAAGAAGTTTCTTCTTTTTACTTGTTCTAGGTAACGTCTGTCCAATCACACAGAACACTGTAACTTTAGGATCTTTTCTGTCATCATCACCATTTCCATCATCATCATCATCAATGTCGTTATCTTCATCATCATCATCATCATCATTGTTGTCATCATTACCATGATTTTCATCATCATCATCATCATCATTGTTGTCGCCATCATCATCATCATCGTTGTCATCATCATCATTATCATCATCATGATTTCTCTGTCCTCCCAACATTGTTTCACCATCTTTCTCTTCACATGTTTTGTTTGTTTTCATCTCCACTTCCACTCCAAGGTCTCTCAGCTCTTTCTTGCTTCCATCTTCTCCTTCACATGTTCCATCCCCCTCCCCTCTTTCTTGCTGCTCCCTACCAATCTCCATCTGTTTTGCTGGTTTGAGTTCTGCAGACCGCATGTCTTCCTCAGATGCGGCTACACGGTCCAAGAATTCTTTGCAGTCCTCAGACTTCTTGTGATTCTCCTCTCCACCACTAGATACCGTTACAAAATCATCCTCTGTGAAGAGCATCCTTTCCACCTGTATATCCAGTTTTTCACTTTCTCCATCTTCAGAGGGACTACACTGCTCACTAACTTTATCCAACTCGCCGCTGCTTTCGTCTGTGCTACTGCTCACATCCTCCGCCTCCATGTTTCCGTCTCCTTGCCAGTTCTTCTTACTCTGTGCATCCGATTCCAAATCTCCATCACAGTAAATCTCAGTCCCTAAAAGCTTGTCATTTCTATCCTCATCCACCCTGTCGCTTTTCGCGTCATTTACACACGCTTGTATGTTTTCCTCAACATCTTTGTCTTGAATTCTCTTTCCTTCTCTGAACTCTGAGACATTTTTGTTCTTCATTCTCTGCGGTTCTACACACGTCCTGATCTGCCTCAGTCTTCTGCTCTGTGCTGTCTCCATCTCACTGTCAGACACCAGTAATCTACTGTAAGTCCTACCTTCATCCATATTCTCTCTTTCTATGTCTCCATGTTTTTTCACATGTCTTTCCCTACTCAGATAGTAATGCTTCTCTCCTTCCTCTCTGTAATATTTTATCTGATCTCTAGCACTACCTTTCTCTGTGTATTTTAGCCCATTCCCCACAATCTGTGATTGTGCTTCCTCCCTTCCTGTTTCTGGCTCTTTCCACAGCTTTCTGTATCTCTGTCTGTCTTCATATCTCTCCAGGTCTCTTTCCATATATCTGTCACTATAGCCATGATTTTCTCTCCTTTCTCTCTCTCTGTATCTTGCCTTTGCTTTGTCGACATCCTTAACCCTTTTCTGATCCCTCTCTTTGTGCCTTCCACCGTCTTTGTATCTTTCTCTTGCCCTCTCTTCTTCACCATCTCCCTCACTTCTGCTATGTTTTTGCCTGAATCTCCCCTGAGAGTCTCTCTCTCTTTCTTTTTGAATGTCACCTTCACCGTCCCCATCACTCTTGGTCACTCTCTGCCTCTGTCTCTCCCTCTCCCAGATCTCTCGATCTGAGAAGTTCCCTCTTCCATTTTCAGATATTCTCGGCCGTTCATATGTATTAAATCCCCTTCCTCTCTCATACTGAATATGTTTTGCACCTTCCCTATCTTTTCCCCTCTCTCTTTCACGCCGTAATTCATTCTCCTCCCACATGTCTCTTTTTCTGTACCTAGGACTTGAATCCTCCCATCTTTCTATACGTGGGTCTAGTTGTATTTCTTTATCTTTCACTGCCCCTCCATTCCTCCAGTATTCTTTCTCTCTCTTGTAATCACTCCATCGCTCCATCTCTCTATAACCTTGTATGTCTCTCTGCTCTCTTTGACTTGGTGCTTTTCTTTCTCTTTCTTCAGCTTTTTCACTGTCTTCCCTCATTCTTCCTCTTTGTCTCTCTGGGTGTTTCACTCGCCTGTCACCTTCTCTGCTCATATTTTTTATCAGCCTTTCTTCTCTCTCCCAGCGTGGTTCTGTCCTTCTAGTATATGTGCCAACTTCTCTCAATCTTTCCATCCCTGTTCTCTCATATTGCCTCCCTACTTCTTTCTCTGACTTTATGCATCTCCCTTCTCTTTCCTGTGCCCATTCCCGCTCCTTATGACCTGCTCCTGTCTCTCTTTCTCTCTCCCTCTTCCTTTCATTCATTCTCTCAGCTTCTCTTTGCCGCCTTCGGTCTTCTTCCAGGTCCCTCTCCCGCCGTCTCACCACCTGCACTGCAGTGTCACTTCTCGGACTGGGTTCTCGACTCATACGCTGCTTTCCTTTGTGGCCTCTCTCAGATGGGGTTTGACTGGAGAACTGTAGCGAGCCAAAGAGGGTCCAACTGAAACCCTTAGTTCCCATGGTGACATGCTTTTCAGAATCTGCAGGAAAAAAAAACATTTTCCATAAACTACATGATCAATGAATCTGTCGTGTCTTCATATAACTTCTTTTTAGGTCTTCAAAGTACATCAAGCTTTAACAAACTTTTGGAGTTCATCAACAGCATAGTTGTAATGCATTTTAACAAATAAAAATACACTATACATAGAGAGCAATTATAAACTCTTTATATGTTTACAACTATAAATATTTATTGAACATAACTCAGACCACAATTCTACGTGCTCATACAGAAAGATTTGAATAAATTGACCACCTCATTGCAGATTGCTCTAATATTATATCAGTTTAGCAGGCTCCAAGTGAAAGATCAGCTGGCAGCAATATCTATCCTAGGTACTTATTTTGGTCAGGGGCATAGGGGGGCCCGAAGCCTATCCCAGGCAACATATATAGGGCACACAGCTGGGAAACACCCTGGATGGGATGTCAGTCCATCAAAGGGCACAAAGCTGGGGTACATCCTGGGTGTGATGCCAGTCTATCACAGGGCACAAGGTTGGGGTATACCCTGGATGGGATGTCAGTTCATCAAAAAGCACACAGCTGGGGTACACTCTAGATGGGATGCCAGTCTATGACAGGGCACAAGGTTGGGGTACACCCTGTATGAGACGTCAGTTCATCAAAGAGCACACAGCTGGGGTACACCCTGGATGGGATGGCAGTCTATGACGGGGCACAAGGTTGGGGTACACCCTGGATGGGATGTCAGTTCATCAAAGAGCACAAAGCTGGGGTACATACTGGATGGGATGCCAGTCCATCACGGGGTACAAGGCTGGGGTACACACTGGATGGGATGCCAGTCCATCACAAGACGCATCACCCTCACACAATCATACATGACGGGCAATTTTGAGATACCAGTTAGCCTAACTGCATTTCTTTGAACTTTGGGAGAAACCCAGAGTACTGAGAGGAAACCAAGAAAGGATATAGAAAAGCTATAAATGCCACACATACAACAGTGGAGGGATTTGAGCCCCCAACACCAGAGGCAGCAGTGCTGACCACTGAGCCACCATCCCCACAAAAATATTATTATCATTGTTGTTGTTGTGATTGTTGTCACTATTTAAAAAGTGATCTGTTATTGGACACAGGAAAATAAGTTCCCTCATTCTGATTGATATTGGTCTTGCCAATGTACTAAATGCCCCATATTACGTACAAACTGACGCATAGATTCAATGTCAATACTGTGCATGCATTCATAAAGTTTTTACTTTACTATTAAACAGTGTTACACAGAGGTGTAGTACTGTTCTAAACATGTTCAATTGTACATTTTATGAAAATATAGGCGTTTAAATGCTTCCGATCTTACACCATCTTTGGCTATTACTCTCTGTTAAAGTTCAGCACACGGTGCAGCAACGCGCTCAATGCTCTAAATGCACAATAGCATGCAAATAGTTGCTGTATTTTTATGGTGGCAAAACAAACTAAAACAATGGACTTCAACAAATAATAGGAGAAATGGAAAGACTCACCTGAGTTTTTTAAGCAGAGAAGTCGTTTTTCTCCTAAAACAGTAAAGCATGCCTAATTAGAACTGCACAATATAGCAGAATTCCACATTTCTGTACGGCAGTAAGAACACTCTTCTGTGTTTTTGAAAGTTATTGTGAGCAGCGAGGGTAATTATAACAATCCAGAGAAGAATAAGATAAGGATGATCGTGTTTCTTTCAAACTACTTCTGAAAACATGTTTACGCTAAGATTCACTTCCTTTCTTTCTTTTACTTCGGATTTCACTCCTTACCTCCCTTCCTCCCTCCTTTCTCAAATTCCCAAACAAGTCTGAACAGATTGACATTTCACCTTTCTCAGTGTCCTTAGTTTTCCTCAGAGTTCAAGTTAATAAACATAGAAAAGTTTTCTATCCTTACCCAAGTTAGTTATATTGCCCCAGTCCTGATTCTCATTTTTTAAGCACGCTGTTAAAGTTAAGCACTTTATGTTAGCAAAGCTAAAGTTATCTTTCTTTTTCTCCTTCTAACTCTATTCCAAAGACAGGAAGTATACCTGCTGGGTGTTCCGCGCTGTCATTGGTGAATTATGTACACTGGGTGTGTCATTGCCTTAAAACAGGTAAAGGCAGTGATAATGCTGGGGGAAGGGAGGGTGTTTTAGACTGAGAATTCTTAACATGCCTAGGAGACGCAATTAACTATTTAAAGACCGAATCCCATTTTTAAAGGCACCATCAGGCAACTTTTATAGCTGTAGCAAAACATTTAAAGAAGAATCAAGTACAAGAAATCAGTACTAGAAAACTGTTCAATTTTGTTTGTCTTTCTGATTTAAGACTATGAAGATATAGACTCCATATTATATACTGAGAAATTGCATTTGCAGCAAGGTTGTCAAATTTAACATAATACTATATTTCAAAAGAACAAGAGTACAGCATATTGTTCAGCATGCTGAATAACCACTGGTGTGTGGCTCACTTTTCCCCATTTTTTATTTCTGTGTTGACCTGCTTTAATAGAAGTCTTTCCGTTTGTCTGCCCAGTCAACGGACAACTTCTTAATAATGAGAAGGCTGGGTCATTTCTTACAGCTGAAATATTTCCAGATTTTAAAATACAAGAGTACTTCTGTCTTTGTGTCTAAAATTCATTTCTATGATATAAAATTAAAGTGTTTCTGCACATGTCATGAATACCTGGGTGTTGGTAACAAAAACAATGCCAGCTTGCTTGCCGATACAATTTAATTATGATTCATATTACGGTCCCGCCCAGATGTTGTTTAGCTGTTCATTACTGCTCTTTGCACACTCCAGGATTTTAACAATGCTTAATTAAGTGTACAGTTCCAAAAAGCTAATAAAGCATCCTCTTTATAAGTATGCTTATAAAGTAAGCTTTATAAGTAAGTTCAATAGCAACTGTTTCAAGACTACAAAGAAAGAAGAGACCCACATAAACAGAGAAAATCGGAACCTTCTGCTATACACTTTTGCCTTTCATACACAACAGAAAGGGATTAAAAAGCAGAACATTTTTAAATCGCCGTATCATCACACATTTTTTTTGTTTTGTTTTCTTTCCTCCAATCAAAATGCTTGAAAATATGGTCAGGAACTATCAAATGATCTATAGGAGTTGCCCTCATGCATCAGTTGGAGGCAGGACATCTTGTCAGAAAGTATAACTGTGGGCACAAAGGGTAGTCAAAGGGTAGGACAGGTTTCATTGTTTAGCATGTTTAAATTGGTTAAAATTGTGAATGAAAAATACATGTGTGTGTCTGAAGGTGCAGATTTGATAAGTTTAGGTGAGATTGTGGATTTTACATTCAAAAATTCTATTTTGTTTTTGTTGCCTTAGGACGACATTCTGCAGCAAAGGGTAATTTTCACAACTAAATTGTGCTCAATACAGGATATGTAATTCTATATAAAATTATAGCAGCGTTCAGTGTTTTGGTTTTTTTTTTTTACATATCAAGTGTTATTCACAGAAAATGGATACTAAATTGTTCTAGGACAGGAAGGAGCCTTAATTACTCTTCTTGTTACTAAGCTCGCTATGTGGAAGAAGTTTATTGCAGAATGGTCAACACTGTCCCTCTGCAGCTTAAGCTGTGGTATCAGGCATATATTTTCCTGGAACGGTATGGTCCGACTGCTTAGCAGACAGTAACGTGATATCAGATGCAAATCTGCATGAAAAGATCTGGTCATGACTCATTTTAAGAGAAAACAGCAAGTACTGGAGATACTCACATGCAGTGAAATGGCATAATTCTGTGGCTCTGTGACACTTCTCATAATGGAGCTCTTTCCATTACTCCCATCGAGAAACGGGACAAACACACATAAATAAAGTTAAAAGGTCAAAGAAGTGGTATCATTGCCTTACTTTTCACTTTCTGTATTTGGTAATGGTGACAACCTGATTCCTGCACAGATGAGACTAAGGGAGTTGAAATGAGGACAAGTGAGCACATGAGGCTTTGCACCATCAAATCCTACATTGCACAGGTCCTCTGCAAGACCAGCAAGAATATGGAGTGGAAAACACATATCCCAGCAGGGCAATGAAAAGGCAGAGACCCATTGCTGTAATCCCAATGTCAGATGTCACGTCACACTGACCAGACATGAATGACAAGAAGGAGAGGTGTGGAATTTCTGTGTGCACAGGCTCACCAAAGGTTATGTGCATGAAATGCAATGATGCACGCCTGTTTCACCAGTCAACTTGCACACAGAAAAAGACTGAAAAAAGAGAACACAGAGGATGAATGCTGAGCTCGGACTTTACACCATGAATAACACCTAAAATATTCTCTGGGTAGCTGGCACACATTGTGATGTGTTCCTATGGTATTTTTAGCATTGTGAGGCATTTTGTAATGTTCTTAACTGTTAATCCTGAGGAGACAGAAATATGATGATGATGATGATGATGAAGATGATGATGATGATAAAACGATATTATTATTATTATGGATCCCGAATAATTCAGGAATAACGTTGTAATATTTTTCCCCATGTAACAACAGCGTTTGCACAACGGAGAACGAGCAGCAACGGCGTATTTTAAAAAATGACCCGATCATCTTGTAAAATGTGTGTTGCATGGCGCCAAAGAAAGACCATTTCCTGGATGTGCAGTCACATGCACGCTGTTTAGTTTCACTTCCGCGTTTCGGTCCGACATGGGATAGTAATGATTATTTTCTAGTTCGAGTATATGATATAACTGTCAAATATGTGGGATTAGTACGTTTAGGTTTGTCTTCGTCTGTAGCTGAAGATGCTTAAGGTTTCTTCCCAAGAATACGTCTGATTTTTAAAATTTAGATCATCAAATCCATAGCGATTCGATGATAACCGAGGTGGTTATAATAACTGGCAGTAATTAGAGGAACCAGTTAGCTGTAACTAACTGTAGTTGTATAGAGCAGCTGTTGTTCGCGTAGAATAGTTATCCACACTAACTAGAATCCGTCCGTTCTCCGTAGCTGTTCTGAGCAAATCCGAGGTGAGTTTGAAATTAGCTAGCTTCATTTAGCTAATGTTGAAGGGTGTCACACGATTCCACCCTAACTAGTTATTGTTAGGTGGACTTTAATTAAGGTGTAAACGTACGGCTGTCACGGGTTCTTCTAAGTATTTGGCAATTCGGGTTACTTGAATATTACAAAAGCTGTTGTGGAGTATAATGCTTTTTGCAATCATATTGTTTCTACTCGACCTATACTTTTGAAGTCGTTCCTCATTTCATCAGTCTTATTTGAGTTCGCTGTAATTAAAATATATTGTTAGATGTAATCCTGTGCATTGTTATAATCATCTTTTCCCAGGAACCTCTGTCCATGTTCCACACAATGCAGGCGCTGTCTTTAGTTGTTATGTTGATCCTCATTGTTGAGGATGGGGAAGCCAGTAATAACACTAATAACTGTAAGCTGGTCACAATATCGAAGAATTCTCAGGCCGAGAGAGAGGCGTTGAACAGACTGGAACCACTCACCAACAGAACGTGAGTTTAAACCAAAAATTTCATCCAAACTTGCCCTCCACCTTTACCATGTCACCTTATCTGTAGCCCAGTGTTTGTTGCCACAGACTGACAGATAACGTCACACACAGTCATGCTGTTACTTATTTATTTATTTATTTATTTTAACGTCACGTCCTCTTCTGGCTGACCTGTTTTACCCCTCTCATTTAGTTTCACTTTGACCACTTCTGGAGATGACGTCTACATATACCAGTTTCGTGTGTGTGGGGATGCTGGAGGGATCCCCGGAGGAGGTCTGGTGCAAAGAGACAAAAATGGAAAGGAGACCCTTGTTGGGAAATACACCGTCACAGAGGCTATCGGTGGCAGTGAGTGCAGCTGATTGGCCTGATGTTCCTACAGCATTATAGGATTGTATAATCGTCAGTTCAGTGGGGAACTGGGGAAATCCTGCACATTTTACAACTTATAAAGAATGGATTTTTTTATTAAACAACCCCCTTTCTAGTGAAATTGTATATTTCATTTGCTTTACAGATACGTTAAGGATTTCATATGTTTTGTGGTGACTAAATAGGTTTCATAGTACCAGTTCTGTTTTAAACCCCATCTTTGTGCTCGTCTCCTAGGTGACTGGGTGATGCTGATCTACAACAATGGTTCAAGGTACGAGACACACTGTACCAGTGAGGACAGGAAGGCCATCATCATGATCTCCTGTAAACCAGGAGTCCTAGCGGTGAGAGCCACATCTCCATCTTTAATTCTGTAATAAAATGATACTACTGCGATTGTTTATGCCCACGTTTTTCTACCCCTCCTCTGATCACAGGGAGATCTGGCAATAGTTCTGGAAGAGAGAGAAAGAGAGAAGGACTGTTTTTATCTCTTTGAGCTGGACTCCAGTGCTGTCTGCCCAGCAGTTTTATCTAAATTGAGCTTGGGCTCAATTCTGCTGATTGTGTAAGAAACAAATGTTTGACTTTGTCGCTTTATGACCTCATTTGTTCCAGTTTTATTTTAAACATGTAAGCGATGTAAATGGTTCTGAGTGTTGCTAAGCATATTCATGTGTTTCATGGTGCCTCAGTGGTTTTTCCTGCTTGGCGGTGTATTTAATTGGAGGATTCCTGTACCAGCGACTGATTGTCGGAGCCAAAGGGATGGAGCAATTTCCAAACTATTCCTTCTGGCAAGAGATTGGAAATTTGACTGCTGTGAGTGTTTCTCTAGCCACCTGTTGCCGTAGCCCTAGTATTAACGTATGTGTGACGTCTGTGAACATTAAATGCCTTTTGTTAACCCACCTGCCAATCTGTCATTCAGGATGGCTGTGACTTTGTCTGTCGATCTCGGGGCAGTCGGGATGAAGCACCTACCTATCGGGGTGTCGCCTCGGAGCCTTTGGGGGAAGAACCCGAAGAGAGAGATGACCACCTACTGCCCATGTGACCTCAGCAAAATCATTTGAAGGAGTTTATGATGGTTTTTTTTTTTTTGTAATTTGAAGATGTGAAGCCTAAAGGATAATCAAGAAATGTCACGCCCTTTGAAATTTGTACAATAGGGGACTTATGTGGGTGATGTCTCTACATGTTGCACGTTCTAGGTACAGTTGTAATGCCTGAAGTGATGCAGAGCACTGATTCCAACAATAAACTAGGAAAAACAGAGATATACCATGTGCTGTTACATAGACTTTAGCTGTGGTTTGACCAAATGTAATATTACACTGTTATGGCATTGCTATTGATAGTTATGACTGTAATGTAACAATATGGATGGAAGTAAAAACTATAATTGAAGTTGTAATATTTTGTTGCTTTTCTTTTCAAGAAGGAATGTGACACTGGCTGAAGGTTCAGCAAGAAAAATGGAGCTACTGAAATAATGACTGTCATTTTAATTACCATACTATACCAGTCTTCATATTCATCTGAAGATTTTTCCTTTTGTTTTGTGATGTATGTATTTCTTAGTTTGAGAAAGCCACAGTAGAAGTTTAGCATTTGGATGCACATGGATCCTTAGGTACGTACAGATATGAATCCAAAGAACAGTACTTATATAAAATGGTAAAGCAACATCTGTACTGAAGGTGTGTTTGAACTGTAATGAAATTTATGCATTCTGAGTGCTCTTATTTTTACTGTTTATTTCAAAGCACATTTAAAAAGCTGTTTTGTTTTCATGTTTGAAGCAAGATTAGGAAATAATAAAGTGTGCTTTTGACTATTCCTCTGCATTGTACCATATGCTTGTTTTAATGAGTAGGATTGTGCTGTAGTGTTGTAGGTAAGGCACAAATACAGCTTTCCCAAGCTCTTCTGTCATCTTTCCTCAAATGTCAGGCAGTAACTCCAGGATGCACATGGAGTCCCTGCTGTCAGAGGGATGGAGGGCCTTATTGAGGTTGTGAGAACCTTAAGAGAATGCTGCATGTACAGTAATAAGACAATTATGGTTTCTCTTTTATTTACAAGAGATCATTTTCTTGACCTTTATTATTTATCATTTTTAACAGCCTAATTTCTGTCATCAAATTACTAATTTTCTGTGCTGCATTTTCCACTTGTCTAGCTACTCGTTACTTGGTTCTTCCATGTCCTTGCTTCATAATACTGCTCATTTCCCACAGTCCTTCTACCTTCACTCATTCCCCTGTGACACTAGTTCACCCCCTTTTGCGTGTAGCTTTTCAGTACGTTTCCTGTGGTTCTTACTCCCATGATGTCTTTCATGCACACTTCCTTGATTAATCACCTTCTCTTTCTGTTCTTACTTCTATCTTCCTTTTGTTATATTCCTCTGCCTTTACCCACACCCTACCTCTTGCACCTTTTTTAAGACTCCTTGTTTTCTGTCTGCACTTCCAGCCATGTCTGCACACCATAAAGCAGTTTTATTTATTTACATTTGCACCGTTTCTCTTGTCATCTATTCCTTTCACCTCCACTTATGTTTCTCAGAGTCTGTTGTTTTACTTAAATGAGTATGGTTTTTTTCCACAGAAAGATGTGAAGTAAGCTGCCAGAAACCAGAGTAATGTAAACCAAAGTATCAAAGTGAGAAGAAGGCAAACTAGATAAGTGCTCATTTTTCAGATTCCCTCACATTACTGTGATCCAACAGATTAGCAGTGTAATTCCTTAGGTAGTACCTGATATCCAGGAGAGTTGCTCTGATATTCCTTAGGTAGTACTCTGTATCCAGCAGAGTTGCAGTATAATTTCTTAGGTAGTACTCTGTAGCCTCCAAGAAGGTTTATGTGGAAAAGCACTTAAAGATTTAAGTTGTTGGTGTACAATTTAGAACACCCTTTTCTCCATGCTCAGGTTAACATTTGTTTTTAAGTCAAAATAAGATTGCAGATAAAAAGTAGATTCATATTCACTGGGGTTGTCCCATTAAATGAAGTTTGATAGGAACTGTTGTATTTCATCATATACTAAAACTTTTCCTGGAATTTGTGATAACCTAAGTCTAGGTTAGTTATTTTCCTTTCATAGGATATCTAAGAAAATATCTTTTTCATATTTTATAGTTTCATCTTACCATATTTTTTACATAATTACAGATATTAAATAATATTATCTACATGTATGCCTAAAGGAATGTAATAGTCACAAACCTCCCTAAATTAAGAAACCTGATTAAATGTTAATGCAGTTTGATCAACAGCTCCATTCACAACTGAGGGTTTGGGTTCTTAAACCTGCTGTCATTCCATTAACCTAATTATGTGAACTTGATTTCTTTGAGTATGATATCCAGATTTAGAAATTGATAAAGTTTTAATCCCATATAGACATCTATAACGTTATGTGTAACTTAACTTTACCTTAACCTTCTTCTTTTCAGGCTTTCCAAAATATGATTAAAATAAATCATCATCATTCACTTTCGGCTGCTCCTGTCAGGGGTCGCCACAGCGGATCAACAGTCTCCATCTCCTCCTGTCCTCCGCATCCCGCTCTGTCACACCAACCACCTGCATGTCCTCTCTATGATTCAAATAAATATAGGTACATATTTTCACAAATATGACCCGTTAAATCTTTCACCTTAACTAAAAAGATTTTTAAATAAAATGTAACTTACCAGAAAACAAGGTAATTGTGTCTTTATTCTTCATAAGGTTGAGAGTTGCATTTGACTGTTTCCTAATCTACCTGCAAACTTGTTTCACACTTTGAACTGGTTTGCATGAACAATATGACATTCCCATTTAAATTGGTCAGCTTTCTCCATCATGTTTTGTGTCACTGTCTCTGTGTCTTTCCCGCCATATTCCAAACACAAGTACAAACATAAAGGCAATTTCACTGTTTCCAGCTTTATTTACTGGATCAATTAACTTATTCTGACATATGATATCAGCTGTTCATTTGCAACTAACGCATCGCAACACAATGAATTCAATATTCTGAAATATTAAGAAAATTAGAATTTACTTGCTAACTGATGCAGTATGCTAAATTATAAATAAATTCATTTTGCATGTTCTCCCCATGATGCATAGGTGTCCACTGAGAACTATGGTTTCCTACTGTAGTCCATATCAATGCGTTTAGGCTAAGTGGTGTCTTTGAATTGTCCATACAGTATAACTGAGTTGGTGTGAATGTATCCTGTGATGGACTGGTATCCTGCCTAGGATGTACCTCACAGTTGTGCCCTATGCTGCCTGGAATAAGCCCTCCCCCCTCACCTGTGACCCTGACCCACACTAAAATGGGTTTTTACTAGTAAGTATTTCTAATGCCTGTGAAAGTTGACCATTTGGAGTAGACATTTTAATTACTCTTTTGGTTTAAAGTAGTTTTAACAATAAAAATATGTTGAGCTTTACTTCGGTATGTACCTCCTACATGTAAATTGTCTTTCCAATTCTACCATATGTTTTAAATCAACAATCAACACCCTAACTACCTCCAATTTCAGTTTCAAATATCAAACATTGCCACACAGATATATGTTAACAAAAACAACGACAACAACAATAATAATAATAACAATAATAATAATAATAATCATTTCGTTGCAAGTTTTATACGTCATTTGTTGGCGCCGGAAGGGGAAAGACAAACGCCAGAAAAGTAGGCGGAATATTTTGTCCATTAGCAGAATCGCGGATCTTTATGTTATTAGGACCACGGCAGCGAAATACATGAAAACATAAGTAAACGACATCAGAAAACTATTGCACAAACGGAAAAATTAGACGTATGTATATCTTGCAAAGATTTGATTTGAGAAATACTCCTGGTTTATGCAAAGTAGTAAAAGGAAAAATATTTTTGCACTGTGAGCTGATAATAGCGATCGTATTTAGCCGTAAACGCGCCTTTGCTGTTAACAATATGGTTTTTATTAGCAGAAGTAGATGCTAATATTACATGAAAGTTTTCATAGGAACGCTGTTAATTACCAGTGCAATATGTCAATACTCAGCCGTTATCGGCATTCAGAATCGCTACGTTGTTAAGATATTGTGGCATACAAATAGCTTAGGACTCTGAAGAAAGGGGTCTCCCGCAGTTAATTTCACTGCCAGCTAAATGAGGTACACTGGTTATGCTACGAGAACTGGGAATCCGCTAATTAATGTAGAATTTTCTCAGACGTTTTACAAGAAAGTAGAAGTCCCTAGCTAAATCATTCGTGATTAATGGACATTTGGAGTGTTACTGCATGTTCATGTGCTTCCAGTAATTCTGCACTTTTTAGGGTAAAGTATTGCATATTATTGCAGAAATAATTTGCTTTTTGTACAACGTATCACGTGCTAGCTATTGGAATTAATGTCCACCAGTTACTGCAGCAGTATATTATGGAAAAACATGATGGGTAAAAATGCATATATTAACTTAGCGACTAGCAAACAAGCATGCTTCAAATATTTTACGATAAATATTTTGATTAAATTTTTTTAAAAGACATAGGTGAATTTGGGTTTGTGTTTTTGCCAGGTTTTAGTCGTCAGCCTCCCTAATGTATTACTGTATATTCCTCCAAACCAATGGTTTTGTTGTTTGGTGTGTGAAGATTTGATTGACAGCTCTTTTCTCCAGTTAGGATGGAGACAGATGGGGACCAGAACTCAAGTTCTGCGAATGGGAGCACACCATCTGGGGGAAACTCTCGCCCGCCTCAGATATCGCAAATGTCTCTGTATGAGCGACAGGCTGTACAGGTCAGTGGGTCTGTACATATTTTTTTTGTCCCTCAGGTTGTGTCTTTCAGTTTAGAAGTGTTTGTAATGCCTCAACATATCAGCAACTTATGAGATACCCACTCAGAGTCATGCCGAAAAATTACTGAATAATCAGTTGAAAGGTGGACAACATATTGATGTGTAGATGAAATTTTGTAATAACACTGCCGCAAGTTCAATTAGAGTCTGCCATGATTATTGTGGCTGTTTGTTTTTTGACCATTTTGCCATTGAGTTTGTCTCAGAGCTTCAAGTTGCCATGCAGTTGGGGTGACTCCTTTCTACAGGTCACTCTTCTAATTTGGAAGCCAACCTTCAGAATATTTAATTCTTCTCATATTCGGATTTCCTGTCCTTCATTGGAGTTCTGTAAGCATTCATAGTTTAGCAGTGGTATTGCCAAAGCAATTCACAAGGAAGAAATCCAGTGATAAGATATATAATTTTGTTGGTAGAGTGTAGTAAGGAAACTCATAGTGCAGTGGTTCCCAGTCTGAGGGGGGAGTCGGTCGTTGAGTGTATGCTCATGTAACGTTTGTGCATGTTGGGAGGTAGTAGCATGGGGGGCTTAAAAATACTCTTAACTGCAAATGGGAGGCCTGACAGAAAAGATTTGGGAACCACTGGTGTAGTGAATGTGCATGTTGATACAGCTGATACACAAAAGCACTCTGCTTTGGCTTTGATGTTACGGGATGCTGTTGTTGTGCCAGGCCTGAAGCGAGAGCGTGATAAATCTGAAAAGTACAGTCTCCCAGTATAACCACTCTTCTCCTGCTGTATCCAGGCTCTTCAGGCTCTGCAGAGGCAGCCCAATGCTGCACAGTACTTCCAGCAGCTGATGCTGCAGCAGCAGATTAACAGCGCCCAGCTGCAGAACCTCGCCGCCGTGCAGCAGGTACCAGGACCGCAGTGAAATGGCGCGTTTCTATGCAGCAGGTGGCATTACAGGAGTCCACCGGACTATCTGTGCATCAGTACACGCCTGTCGTGCGTTAAAACAGTAATAACATACTTAGAGTCTTTCTTAACAACGGTCTTCTCTCCCACCCCCTGCCTCTCTTACCCTTTAGGCCACCCTTGCAGCGAGCCGTCAGTCTAGCTCTCCCAGTAACAGCGTCTCGCAGGCCACCAGCTCAGCTCACTGCACTGTAGGTCAAGGTGTCTCTGTCTGACTGTTCTGGGTAGTGTTTCCTGGGGTTTGGGATAAATATACATTTTGTTACATTAAGCTAATTTGCATGGGCATCTGATTTATTTCTTTCAAATGTCGCATAAAATTCACTTGCAGGTTGTGATGGAGTTTTTTCTTTCCTTCAAGGTGTTTACTTTTTTCCTTTCTTCAGATTGCATTAGTTTATTGATGAAGTCAAGTTATGTAGCAAAAATGTTAACTAAAACCTTTTGTCGCAAAAGTTGCAGTGAAAATTTGTTCGGGCTAACGTCACATTCATATCACAGGTGAACTTAAGTTCTTCGGGAGCGGGAGGCATGACTAATCCCCGCCCCCTCGGTCCTGCATCCACGACGTCATCGGCCCTCAGTCAGTCAGTGTTGCTGGGTGGAAACACAGCTGGACAGGGACAGATGTTCCTCAGAGTGAGTCTACACTTGCTCTTTTTGTTTTCTTCTTTGATATTCTAAGGTCTTACAAAGACATTAACGTAAATGTACAGCTTGTATAATTAGCAAAAACAAATAGCATTGCAGTATGAGGTTTCCTTTATTTTCTTTTGACTGTTGATGTTTTAATGTATATTTTTAACTCCTTAACTACCATCCTTTGCCAGGTAAATCGCTCTCTTAGGACGCCTCTCTCCTCGCAGCTCATCTTTATGCCGTCTGGCACAGCAACGGCTGCTGTAGCAACAGTAGCTCAGCAGCAGCAGCAGCAGCATCAGCAACACGAAGTCACTCCCACGTCTACTAATAATCAGTCCGACAGCGACCAGGTACGGACGCCGACGGCGTCTGTGCAGGAGCCTGACTTTCTGTCAAATCTCCCCCGGTGTTCTGACTCGCACCTCTTGGTTCAGGTGCAGAACCTGGCCCTCCGTTGCGTCTCCACTTCTAGAGTGGCCGGAGTGAAGACGGAGTGCCCCGAACGAAAAGACACAGGTACAGCGAAACGATGGGAGCGTCCCTCAGCATTCACGTTAACGAGCCCCCTGCTTCAGCATAATTCAATGACTTGTGGATGAAGTTCATAAAACCTTGACGTGTCATTAAGCAAATTTCACATATGGGCAGATTTAGTGTTGGATTTCTAACTTGATCTCCCGCATTCATTCTTCCTCTCTTCTTTGGTCCTCAGCCGCCTACTCTATTGTCCAACAGCCACAACAGCAGTTTCCCCAAACTACGCCACAGCCCACGGGGCAGCAGATGCAGCCACAGCAACAGCAAATACACAATAAGCTGCCCTCTTACACCCAGCCTTCCACTCCCACTCTTCCCAGTATGAATCTCAAAACTGGAAGCCAGTCTAGCATGGCCCCCCCGCCAGCCCCTCCCCTCCCACCGTCTTCATCCCCTTCTCCATCCATTCCTCTCTCTCAGCTTCTTCTTTCTACCTCTGGCTTCTGTCAAGCACGTGCTGTCACAACAGTTACTTCAGCCACCACTGCAACGCATATCCTCGTGCCTACTTCTAACAGCCCAGCCCCATCGCAGGGGTATCCTGTGAGCTCTACAGGCCCTAAGCCTAATATCAACACCCAGACATTGGTGGTTCAGCCACTTCAGCAAACCAACACTAACATCAACTCTGAGAAAATGGGCCATACTTCTGGCCCTGTCCCCATTCAACCTAAAACTGTCCAAGGTCTGCGCCTGCCCCTCCAGCTGCCCTCAAGGCACCCCCCTCCAATTCTACCTGCACCACCAAGCAACACCCAGTCCAGTGCCTCTCACCTGCCACCACATGTCCCTGTACAGCTGGTAGGTGCCAGGCAGGGTTCACTAGGAAACTCCCAGGCTTTGGCTCTGGCTCAGGCCCGAAATTGCTGTGCCCAGGATAATGGAGCATTGAATAGCTCCACAGGCTCTAATGTTGTTACCATGGTGACTTCCGTAACGACAGGAGGAGGAGTCGGTGGAGGTGCAGGTGCAGGCCTAAAGACACCCCAGACTGCTTTGCCATTGACTCAGATCTCCCAAATCCACCTCCCTGCCTCTCAGGGTCCTGGGCTAAATCCCAGTTGCTCTTCCTCTTCTACCTCTACCTCGCCATCCACCTCCAATTCTTCTGCTCCCTGCCTCTCTGTCCCCCCACCTTCAGACACACAAACTACAGCGTCATTGGCTACAGCTCCCAGTGGGGATCCAATGTATCTGCAGTCTGTGCAAATGCAGGTGAGCAAAGTACATGCAGTCCAGCATGAAGTGTTAGTTTACAAAACAACTTGCCATGTTGAGTTCAGACAGTAGGCATAAGTATGTGCATCAAAAACCTGGATTTTTCATCTGTGTCTCGTAAAGGGGAAACCTGCAAGTGGCTCTCTGAAGAGGAAGTCTGAGCCAGATACGAATGTGTCGTTGGCAGGGCCCACACCGCTTTCCTCCGCCCCAGTCAGGGAGCTCTCCCCACCTGTCTTGACTCCAGTTATTGATGAAGGCAAGGGATCAGGGTTGCCACTTTGCCGATAAAACACTGCCTTTATTTATTGAACTTCAATATCGCCCAATGTTCCGATTTAGGAGTAATTTAATTGGCCTTACATTTGGTAACGTTCTCTATGTGTCTGTCCCTTTTCCTGTTCAGCCCCTGGTGCCACCACCACTCCATCTACCCTGTCACTCTCTACATCCCGAACAGGAGGTGGCCAGGGGGAGAAGGCCCCGCTTCCTCAGGCTGTGGTCAAACCACAGGTCCTCACTCACCTAATAGAGGGCTTTGTCATCCAGGAGGGAGCAGAGCCCTTTCCGGTAAGTGCTTTATCAGGACAGGCATCTGAGCAGAGCAGAGCAGTGCCTGTATTCGTGGTGACCATGTACTGATTGACAGGTGACTGGACCACTGAAGGAGAGATCTGATGGGACATTGCCAATGGCAGTTCCACCTGCTGGTCAGATGGAGTCTGAGTCTCCTGCAGGTGAATGTCTATGGCAAAAGCCATATAACTTTAACAAGTTGCAAACTGTATATCCTTCTTGGGCATAACTTCTCCTCTTCCCCCCTCAGTGATGAAGTGTGAGTACTGTGAAAGTTTTGCTCCAGCTAACCAGTTCAGGGGCTCCAAGCGGTTCTGCTCCATGACTTGTGCCAAGAGGTATGGTAGCTAATATTATTGTTGTTTATTTTGGTCGTTCATCAGTTGTGAATCATAATTTCTCATCAAAAGACTTTTGTCGGCACCTGCAGGATTAGCATATGTGTAATGTTGTTTGGGGCATTTTTTGTTTGTTTTGTTTTATGATAAATGCTCAGAACAGCACACACAAAGCAGATATGTTTGTACAGTGGGATGCAGCATGTCATTAGTTGACCTACATATTGTACTGTCTGACCAGGCTGTAATTTCACATTAGAAATTAAGCAGCAAAGAATGTTAAAAAAAAAAAAAAAAAGAGAATATTTAGTTTATCCCCCAAGCAGTATATTACAAAATCTGGCTAGCTTGAAACCAAGGACCCAAGACCTACTGTATTTCCATTGGAATATTCAGTTGATTGATTTTTCAATGGTTGATCTGATCAACCAGACTGCGTTAGTAAAAGCAGTGCTACAATGTCAGTACATTTATGCGTACTGGGCACCTTTTTATAGCCATTTTTCCCCATTAGAATTTTAGCCTGAACTTGCTCACAGAACTGCTAAGAATTCTAACCTGGAATAGAGCAGTGTGGCTGTCTGAGCAGTTGGAATAGTTGTAGTTCACTTGTTCCTCCACTGGGGGGTGGGATTGGAGAAGGAACATGCTGTGGATCTGCTGCCTGAGCCAAGCAGATTTTATCATTGCCAAACTGCTGATTGCTGTACACATTTGCACGCCCACTCCCCC
>JAACJT020000110.1:16826416-16864671 GCA_009936485.2 Gymnarchus niloticus | reverse complement strand
TCTCTCTCTCTCTCTCTCTCTCTCTCTCTCTCTCTCTCTCTCTCTCTCTCTCTCTCTCTCTCTCTCTCTCTCCATCAGGCTGTGAGGACCTGGCAGGTCAGTTCCTCTCACAGGAGATTGATGGTCAGGCCCTACTGCTACTGAGGGAGGAACATCTAATGTCCACCATGAACATCAAACTGGGACCAGCACTCAAGATCTGTGCCTCCATCAACAACCTAAGGGACTGAGGGACACAGAAGGGCTATCCTGAGGTGCTGTACTACACTTACTGCTTGGGGGGTAGCAGAGAGATGTTGCAAGGGCTTAGACTCCATTCTCTGGACTATGAATGTGTTTCTCTGTGTTATGTAAAAGCGGTCAGTGTAATTCCAGATGTGGGAATTAGCAGCTGTGAGAGCGAGAGTCAAGTATTGGCTGAGTGTGTATGTGCCTGTTTATCGACAAACGACATCCACGTTTGACTCAGTACATATGCAGTGACAGAAGGTGATCATCATCATCATCATTAGTTAGCTGACTAAAACAACATACTGTATCTGAAGTCAAAGAAAAGTTGCCTTTTCATTGTTTTCAATGGTGCTTTAGTAAAGTAACATAGTGTTAGATTTGAAAATAGCAATACCAGATTCCTCTGTTCCAAAGCATACAGTAAACTACATTGTCCATCATTCCACATGACTTTTGTTATACAGTGGTGAATAGACAACTACAATTCCAAGTGCTTTGGAATGAAAAGTATAACTTTTTTTTTTTTTTTTTACAGAAATGAGGTCTGGTTTATAGCCATTTTAATCTACTAAAAGCAGTATTTTATTATTCTTGCAGTTTTGAGTTATGAAAACGGTTAATGATAATCCTCTGCTAAAATATCTGCGTGTTGATTAGCCTCTGCTTATGGCTCTAGAAATAAAAAATGCATATGCAGTCTGTGGCATCTTTCTTATTGCACAAGATTTTAAAACCATGGATTAATGAGGTTCAGTCCTCATTTTCAAGCCTTTTTAAGCATTTCTTAATTACCCTTTGTTTTGCTGTGTCATCTTAGTAAGGCTTGAACTAACAGAATAACATTGAACTCTAGAGTAACATCAGGGTACAAATTCACATTCCTAGACAACCTATCCTCTGTCTCCTAACCAGTGATGTCTGTATTCTTTGGCAGGAGAGTGGCATTCATTGGTCAAGCAGCATTATATTTATGGTTCAGTAGCATAATTTTTACATTTGTCAGACACTTTTGTCCACAGTGACACACGAGTGAAACAAGCCTGGGATTAGGGTGTGAGGTCAGCATTGGAGATTCAGTGCCTTGCTGAAGGGAGAATATTTCATTGCTCTGCTAGCCATGGGTTTTGAGTCCATGAGATTCTGGACATGGACACAAAACCTCAGCCCACTCAGCTGTACACCACCCCCCATATACGTTACTCTGTCTTGGGCATCCAAGCCTAATACTTTTATTACAGAACAGAGTCTGAGCCAGATAAATCATGTTTTCTGTTTCGTGTACCTCATTGACAAGAGTGGAATCAAATACATTAAACAGGAAGTGTCATCGCTTAATGAGCAAAAGGAGCCAAGCCTCCTTAAGACACTACACCTCAGCTGTGATTTGATGTCAAATATGGCAAATAGAGACCATTCCAGTGAGCTGGGATACAGGAGAGGCCAGCCTTACCGGAACCCTATTCTCTCACTGTTGCTGCTAGTCCTCAGATACAGTGCAAGCCAACAGCCGAATTACATTTCATATCAAGCCTGAGTTAAAAGAATGATAAAGGACTTGTGTAGCAGCACATAGCCGTTCAGCTTGTATAGATTAGGACAAAAGTCACCTTCAGCTGATATATATCAATAATTATTCTTTATAATTTATCACAAAATATATATTTTTATAAGTACTCATATCACACAATTTGTAACCCAGAAGACAGCTCCCATATATACATTTGCCTATGGTACATACTCAAAATATTTGTTAGTCTTTGTCCTCATTCTTTGCTGGCTTCTATTATGCTTCCACCACACATTTATGTTTGAAAGGCCCAGCATAACCATCTATCAAAGAACACTGTAGGTGTTATCTTCCGCATATCCTGCCTCTTGCAAGTAGCGCTCGATGTTGATTCGTTCAGGTATCCTCAGAACAGCCCGGTCATCGGCCATCTTCTCTCCTGCCTGGAGCTTGCGAGTCAATTCAGCCAGCATGGGACGGTCTTGTTCTTTCCAGTGGCAACAGGCTTTAATGATGGAGTAACTGAGAAAGGCAAGGAAACAGAGACTGTGTTATTATTCACGTCTGTAGAACAATGTTAGTCTATCAGTCTATAAAATGTACTAATCTACAAGGCTGAGGTGCTGACCATTGACAGCTGGCCTTAAACAAGGCTGAGCAGACAGCTGCCTCTGCACTCGAACCCTTTCTTTTTACAAAACCTTAAGATATTTCAGACGGGGGGTGGGACAGATGGCATTAGAGCTGTTTTTGTTCCCTATGATTTCTTCTGATCTTTTTTTTTCCCACTCGCCCTTTTATTATGCGAAGAAATGAACATGTCTCTATGAGGCTGTTTTTGGAATAATATAACGTGAATGCTGATTATTACAGGAAGTTGGAGCAGTTGGCTGGTTTCTTCACTGTTTTTCCTCTTTGGTGATACTGCAGGAGTTCATTCACTGAGATGTCAGCGAACGGTGCATCCCCTGTGAAAAGTTAGCGGGAAACAAGGCGACTTGTCACCAGTCTAATGAAAACCTTTTACGGCTTTAATCCCAGATATGTTCACTTATGCGCTATCACGGCTCAGAAGTGTGTAAAATGCTGGCTATTCTTAAAATATACATTGGGTCATCTATGTTTTATGTATACATCAGACTCCTGTTCCACATAAACTATTGGAATTTATCATCCCAGGGATTTTAAAAACTATTACCCACGGACATTTGGAAACATCCTACTTTTAACGCGCTGCATCTTTTATGACCCAGCCTTTTTGTTCAGTGAGCTGATTCTAAATGCTGCCATCTTAGAGATCCCCTGCTCTTCTGGAAGGCCATTAGAAAGGCATGAAAAATACAACACACAATACTTTCTCTGAGGAAGAAAAGCCATGTATAGTATCTTTACTGATGAGCTAAACACATCAATTAGCCTAATTAAAACCCCTTTAAAATATACTAATTGTATTGTGAGTTGGCAAGACACAAAACACTGCAAGGGCTTAACTAAAGGTGATCTGTGGACCCATGGGCAGACATACTCAGGTAATGAAATGAGTTTGGTGTGTTGGAGAGGAATGAAGTAGCCTGAGGCCATCTGCCGTTGCCAATGTTTATAAGGTGGGGGTCACACTCTTTTGCTCACTGGACCTTCATGTTTGTGTTTTTGAATAGGTTACTTAAAGAGCCATGACTTCATTTTATATTTCACCAGTATTAATGAATTAATCTGGCCTTCTTTGAACCCTGTGGCTTTGCACTTCTAAATCTTGGTGTAGACTAATGCCTCAAATCTGCCATAATGATAACACGATAATTCACTCACCGAGAGTCACCATTTCATACAGCAAGATGCCAAAGGACCAGCTAGGGAGAAAAGCAGTATTACAGTGGCATGTTACTACACTGGCCCAGACTAATACCCTGTCAAAGGCACAAATTTCAGCCGCAATTTCAGCCACTTACACGTCACTGTGAGCAGAGGCAGCCCTCCGAGCCAGCACCTCTGGAGCCTGCCATTTTTTAACCCCACAATTGTCCTGCAGGGGGATGCCCTGAGTCTTCTTGTATGCCGTACCCAGTCCCCATAGTTTGGCTGTCAGATCCCGGCTAACAAGTACACTTCGGGCCCCCAGGTTGCCATGGAGAACACCCTTGTTGTGGAGATAATCCTGGATTGGGAGAAGCAAGAATTTATGGTGAATGGGGCTCCATTCAGCCTACAAGCGGGAGGGGGGTGGTGGAATGGCAGGACTCACCAGAGCAGATGCCACCTGGAGTGCCATGGTGAATATCCGCTTTTCTGTCATGTCACTCGGGCCCTCATTACTCATGTGATCCTGTCAAATGACAATCGTATGTCTTCTCCATTTCTACTTTATCTGAGTGTGCTGTAAAATGATTGACAGGAAGCGCAACACATACCAGGCCACCACCATTATCACAGGCTCCTACTGCGTTCAGTTCCACTGCAGAGCGGCTGCCTACCTGCCGACATCTCCAGAGGAAGCCCAGCAGGTCCCTGTGAGTCATCTCCTCCATGACACTGATGAGGGGGGCACGCAGGGTGACCACACCCAGCATGCTTGGCAGGAAAGGGTGTGGGCCCAGCTGGGACAGAAAGCTGGCAAAGCCGAGGAAGCACTGCCGTTCACTATCACTGGCAGAGTCTGGGGGAGGAGAGGAACCGTGGAGGGAGAGGCAGGTGGGAGTGGTTAATGAAGTATAAAAGACCGACTTACTGCAGGTACCCAGGAGGGCTGTATGATCGACAGCACCCAACAACCTAGCAATGTTCGACAGGAGGCTTTCGGCAAAGTGTTACTGGCACTATGCTGTTTGAAATAATCACATTTTCCTGCATGCCGTCAGCGTCTTACATGTAGATAAAATAGATCTGCCCTAATCTCCAAAGTGCACGTTTAGTTTAATTTTCAAAAAGTAGGAGATTCAAATTCCTTTCTGGCTTTATGATTTCAATTCAAAAGTTGACGATGATTCAGATGCTTGAGGTATTAGAATGGAACCAAAGAGGAGTGATGGCATTAATCACCTCTTAAGACTCTTAAAATCACATCCTTGTTGTCCATCTTGGCCCGATACAGAGAGACACGCACATCTGTTTTCAGCGAGAATGTGACTGGCAGAGCGGAGACCTTGTCAAAGGACTCCGGTAGGCTCTGTCTAGGTAACTCTGGGGAAGCAGGCTGGGGGGTGTGGTTTGCCTGATGACACAGATTGAAGGTAGAGTATGTGGGGCCATCTAAAGTGATAGTCTCATGCTCCAGGGGATTCAGTCCTAAGGGAGCTGAGGACACAGACATGACAATGCTACAGACACTGATATAGAATGGTATAGAGCATACAATAACCTCATAACTGCTTGAGTCAGCAAATAAATGCAAAGGTAGAATTATTCCACCTTAAGCTTTAATGTTGTTATACACAGATTCCCTTACCGTCAGTACCACGCACAACATTCTTTGATCGCTTCCCTTGGAGACTGTTGGCACAGGCATGCGGTTGTAGACATCTCACTTTCTCAGGACAGAAGCGGAACAGGAGCAGGAATATGAGCGTGACCAGGAAGCTCATGAGGAGCAAGACAGGCACAATGATCACTTCTGTCTCGTACACGCGGATTTCTGTGGATAGAGCAGTTACTGGCTGGTTGGAGAGGCCTGTGCCCCACGGGAAGGCCACTGTGAAAAACTGGTCTGATGTTTGGGCCATAAAGACGTAATAAAGATGAGGGAGTGGCATCTTATGGTGGAAAGAAGAGAAATAGGTGGTCAATATGCAATTGACCGGACAATAAAGTCACCCCCAGAAATCCACAGACAAAAAAGCATGTTCAAAAACAACTTGACTGAGACTTACCACAGATAGTGTCCCCAGAAGTACACACATAACCAGCATTAGACATGGTCACCATCCTAAAAGTAAAACGCAGGTCTCCAGTTTATGTTCCAACCTGAAGAACTGGAGTTAATGGTTTAGTGTGGCAAATAATGGAATTCCTGACAATACATTAGCCACCACTGTGCCTGTTTTGACACACAGTTAACTTTGACAGGCTAAGTTAGTGGCCAAGTTACACCTCAGGTATCTTACTGATACATTATGGGTAAGTGTACATATTTATATAAGCTGGAGCCACTACCTTGACTAAATACATAACAGACTTGAAACGCTCAGTGAGCCTGAGCAGATGGTGGGTACTTTTGTTGGACTATTTAATCATGTTGGTGACATTTACACACTTCTTTTTTCTGCTGCTAATGTTCTCCTTACTCTGCTGAAACTGCAGTGTACCCAATGACTCTTACTAATTTTGAGTAGAGCTGCTCCAAGCACCCAAAGATGGAATTTTGGTACACACAAGAAAACAGGTAGCATTTTTTTTTTTAACTGAAGTTGGCTGGTCTTATGGACACGTGGGCTAACCCCAGTTCTGAATAAAAGTTTAGCTCATTTGTACAGATAGACATATGTTGATTTGGAAGTGATTGGCACAGAAAATGAAAAATAAGTAAAATTGTGGTTCAGCCCATTTATCCATGGGACCATCCAGTTATCCTACCTGTTCAACAACATGGAATAAGCAAAGCAGTAGCCTAAAAGCACTAGATAGCACACGAGTCTGATGAGGTACAAACAGCTTGAAGAACCTACACGGAAACCATGTTCTTGGAAACTGGGCTTCTTTGAACAACGTCAGACCACTTTACACAATGGGACATACTTCTAGTTGACTGATATGAAATGACATCCTGTTTGACTGCCCCACATTATAATGTTATGGAGCCAACTGCCCGTTGTCTATGTAACCGTGGTGAAGATATCATTTGCAAAAATATTGCTAAATGTGCTTGAAGTGTGACTGACTTACAATTGTAACCTCAGCCTGTTGTTCCACATTTTCCCCTCTGCAAAAAATGCACTCTGGCAAATGCAACCAGACAGGACAAACACATACTTGTTGTGCTTATAATTTTTAATATTATTGTAAGTTTATTATTTTTTTAATCTTGACTTGAACGCTGTACAATTACTGAATACATTAACACAGCAATTAATTTACCCCAAACACTACTGCCAAAGAAAACCATTTAAAACTTTATTATTAAGCTATTTTAACAGTCCCTTCCCTCTAATACACCAGATCCACTGTAACTGGTATTTTTTTCCTTGTAACGTATTGCACTTCTCAGCCTCTCTAACTCCTTCAGTGTTTATGTAACTCACTCTGTTCTGTTCAGGCTTTCAGTAGCTCCTCTCTTCTCATCTGTTCACCAGCTTCCTCCTTCCTTTACTCATTCAGTCTATTTTATCCCTCTTGATTTTCTTACTCTACTGGGTTACGGTGAGAGCGGCTCCCAGTCACAGGCTCCTCAACACACTGTTCCCTGTCAGGTCTATATGTCGTGAAGGGTCTAGAGTTTCCAGTTTGTTAACCGCATTAACCCTAAGCTCTCTCTCCAATGTCGGCTAAACAGGTCCTTCCACTCCTGTTTACATACATAGTTTCTTTTGTTCAATGCATCTGATGTCCTTTTCGTCTTTCCATATCTCAGCAACAGGCTCCCACACCTAAACCTGAAAATCTGGCTTCAGCCCTTTTATCATGACAGCAGCTGTGTCACTCAGGATTAGTCAGCATGTCTGTACGTCTTGACTATTTTACATCTAATAGCTCTCAGTATGAAAACCCCCAGAAATATTTATTTCAGCCATTTATTTACGGTATGTATTTTCTGAAAGATCCACTTTCACATTTTAGCAGTGACTTTTGTGGGTTGAGGTCCCATCCACTTCTCCCCTGTAAACAAAAGGCGGAACACTCAGTGATGACTGGTACTGCAGGAGCATTGACTAATCTGCCCCATTACTTCTGAAAATGATGAAGAGTTCACATGTGCAAGAGAACAACTGAAACATAACATATTCATCTCACAAAACCATCAAAAAACAGAAAAAAATATATTACAAAACTGAGACATTAGTCAAAGTGTGCTTTAGTGAAATATTTTGCTAAATTTTAAGAGCATGTGTCAAATTTCATCATGTCGCCACATTAAATGCTGCAATAAGTCAATAAGGTTTCGTTAAGCACCCATTATTTTGCAAAATAAAACAAAACGACTTGCATCAAACTTCAACACAAAAGTGTCTATTTATATTTCTGAATATTTGTGAGTTACAGAATTTTGTCAGTAACAGCAACAGCAGTTAGGTAAATGCCTCACGTAAACAAAGTCTTCTTCAAACAGCGCAAGACACGCAAGACATCATGAGATGCTGCCCACCAAAAGTGAAAGTTGAATGAGCCGGATGTCCACCAACTTAAATATTCTTAAGGGGTAATGTGAAGATGAACATAAGCAAGTGAAGTGGCAGAGTAGTCACCTATGCAGTGTGCCATGAGCTCGAATCTGTCAGATCCAAAAAACACCTCCTGTTTGCCAGCTACGTGGCACACCATGAAGGGGAAACCGAAGGCCTGTAAGAGGTAAAGGTGACAGTATGCCGAGCTGGTGTGTTAATAAGGAACAGATACACTAATCTGTGATACATAGTCATCCACAAAGGTCTTAGGCAGGCAAAGGAAATGTTTAAGGTCATTTACCAGAGAAGTTGGTGTATGTTGACTCAGAGAAACAAAAATGTCACCGGTTTTCCAAAATGGTACTGCTATCTGGTTGAATGGCAACAACAACACAGCTTTGGTCCCCAATTGTCCTCTCATGAGCACCCCAGATACGCCATGTATCAGCTTAGCTAAATAAATGTTAACTAATTAAGTAACGTTATGAGGTATTGATTATCCAAACAAGGATAATGCATAATTGGGTTCAGCAAATATCTGCATATATTGCTCTGCAAATTTGTGTGTCATTTCAGGAGGTGCTTTGAAATATGTAAATTGACACTGACAGACAAAATTAGCTTTACTCTGACATAAACATAATTTAAGCATAATTTTCTTTGCTTGCCTAAGAATTTTGCATAACACTGCATTTATAGTGACAGAGGGACAATGTAATCATACATTTTTTTTTTAGTAATAAGTGGATAAAAGATTTTGAGTGAGAATATATACATTTTAATTGTATAAGCGGAAACATTTATTTAATAAAAAATTTGGCTGTTGGTAACAAAACTGACTCTAGTTAACCATTTTACAGTAGTGAAAAATACATGTAATGATATCTTATGTACTTACCTGCACTATCTAGAAACATTATATTGCCCTTTCAATGTGACACTACGGCTGATTTATCAGAAGCAATGTTTACCAATGTCTGATCTCACACCTTAAGACAACTACATTCAGCAAAATATTGCACTACAATAACAACAAATGATCATAGTGTTAGAAGAGAGTCTGCCCCCATGGCCTTCTGACTGGTGCAGGGATCCTGTGTGGGCCCACACAGCACCACCTGTGAATATAAACAGACTGATCAGAGCCAGCAATAAAAGCAACTTCCTATCAAACTGACCCCATGTTGCAGTGCTTCCTCGGTTACGCTCTTCAACTTGTCCTTGGTCTTCTGCAAACCCACTAGTTGCAAAAGTTCCTCTACTTCCTTGGAAGAAAGTCCTGCCTTCAAACCTGCCTGATATTTAAAGCCCAAATGATAAAAGTAACCAGAAGTGCTCACAGAAACAAAATACTGATACAGGTGTCACAATGAAGACATCAGGTCAATCAATACAAGGTGTGCGAGCACCTCAGAAAGGGACGAAGACAGGGTGATGTCCTCGTCGCGGCTCCAGATTCTCATCCAGAGCTCCCTGGAGACATTCTCTACACTTGCCTCATCAGCTCCTGGTTTCTCACCAACAGCAGTGACAAAGCGCATTGCTGCAAGAGAACCTGATGAACAACCCAGGTGTGAGAAAATAATAAAACAGTGTCCAGCTGGATGCCACTAATGAAAAAACTTCTGTAGAACATCATCCAGTTCAGAGAAATTAACTAAAATCAGTCATTCTACAATACATCATATCCGCAATAATGACCATGTGAATTATTGGTTTTCCCACACAAAATGAAGAGGAAAAAAATACTTTTTCAAAAGTATACCCTTATTGAACATGACCTCAAAAGGATCTGCAGGCTGGTTGAGGGGCACTGCAAAGTATTTTGCCAATCGAGACAGGTCTTTTTGAATGTAGAGAAACTTCTTAGGGATTACCCCAGGGGGCTTGTTGCCTGTACAAATAGGAAGAACATAAACTAAATTTAACAGGTTGTGTATACAGTAGTTGCGTCAGCAGAGACTGTAAAACCCTCTATAATGTTTTACTTTTTTATGACTCATGAACACTCACAGTCCTCTGTTATACAGGTCTTCTTTATTCATAAGTCCAAATTTTGCAATTTACCTGAACCTTGCATGACCCCTCCTAAAAATGCCGGGCGAAGTTTAAGGTCAATGTTCCATACATTTCTGTACCGACAGAGAACCTACAAGAAAATAACGGATCGGAAAATTCATGTATAACCACTAAGTATTAACAAGGGGATGATGTGACTTTTCGTTGTAACATTTTATTAGCCAACCAACAAAGAAAAACACAAACCTCAAATCCTAGCCACGAGTAAGGCGACACGACGTCATAAAATAGCTCGACTACTTTTCGGGAAGCCATCATCTGAAAATGATTTTAAAGCATAAAATAATAAAAATAATCGACAGCAATATTATAGTTACATAAAAGCTCCCCTAAACGTCTGTGCAACACGCGAAAACCTCGTTAATAAACAAGGTTACGAAAGTTTCATCCTCTTATCTTAGAAATGAACATTTCACGTTATGTATATATGGGCTTGTCATCTAGTATTATAATACCCAATTTACCAAAACCGTTGTCAGTCCTCACTTGACACCCTTTCGGCATGAGACTAAGGTAAACTGTGCCAAAGGTTAAACATGACGTATATGTGTGTGTGTCTGTGTCTGTGTGTAGGGTCATCACAATACAGTCGCTTCCTCTTCCCGTAGACTTTATACGATGTAGCGTTCTCTTTCAGACAAAAGGTCTCCGGTTATGAAAATACAACATTGTAATCTATGTAAGTCACATGTTGCTCACTTCCCACGTTACAATGTAATACTTTTGCACAAGGTTTCATTTTCCTTAGACTTCTAAATAGCGAACACAGAGCGAGGCTGACTCCATTTTGGATCTACAAATGGTGTAGTTGCAGTCCCTTTCTGTTTAACTGCAGCCGTTCGTTGCAGGACTAAAGGCTTGCAGCTCAGTATGCGTTAAACTCAGTGGTCACAACATGAAAGGAAACTCGCATGCCAACCCATTGATTTTGGTTACCTTTAACAAATGCAGTTACGTTACACAACTTGTTCACGAACACACGTACAGTATCAATGCACGGGTTCAGTTGCATGTGCAACGTTAGCAATGATCCTCGTTTAAAACGCAAAGCTTCAAAAGCCTCCCAGACGTGAGAAAACATGTACATCCATCAATTAGAAATTAATTGTACTGCTTATCAGGGTACAATTTATTTCTAATTTCTCATTTTTGCATTAGAATGACAGGTATTTTTATTACAGCATGATCAATTTTATTCATATGAGAATGTGCTGAAGCTATCACCCTACTAAACAATATGTATATACACTCACTAGGTATGTTTTTAGCAACACCATTCTGATACTGTATAGGTAGGATGCTTTTTTGCTCTCAGAAGAAACTGAATTCTTTGTAGCATGGACTGCTGCATAAAACATTTTTAGATATTCTGGTACATATTGACATGATTGTGCATCACTTAACTGTTGCAGATTTGTCAACTGCACATTCGTGCCACGAATCTCAGGTTCCGCCACATCCCAAAGGTGCTCTATTGGATTCAAATCTGGTGACTGGGGAGAAATAAACTGAACTCACTGTAATGTTCACAGAACCAGATTTTGATGACTTGTGCTTTATAAAATGGTGCATTATCCTGCTGGAAGTAGTTATTATAAGATGGGTAAATTGTGGCCATAAATGGATGCACATGGTCAGCAACAATACTCTGATAGGCTGTGATATTTAAACAATGCTGGATTGGTATGAGTGGGCCCAAGGTGTGACAAGAAACATTCCCCATATCATTGTACCACTACCACTGCCAAAAGCCTGAACTGTTGATACAAGGCTGATTGGGTAAATGGATTGATGCTGTTTATATCAAAGTCCAACCCTACCATGTCACTGTGGTATTCGGAGGTGCTTTTCTGCTCACAGCTGTTGTAAAAAGGGGTTATCTGAAGGACTGTAGCTTTTGGCTTGATCTGATGGAATCTGGTCATTGTCCTCTGAGCTCTCATCATCAAGGCATTTATAGCTATGGAGCTGCTGCTCACTGGATGTTTTCACACTATTCTGTGTGAACTCTAGAGACTGTTGCATATGAGACTCCCACGAGATCAGCAGTTTCTGAAATACGCAAATCACCATGCCCCAGTCAAAGTCACTTGTGTACATGTTCTTCCACCATTGTCATGTTTTATCAGACCATTAGCGGAAGCTCTTGAACCATGTCTGAGTGATGTTTATGCGCTCGCCTAAAATTTTTGACTGATGGTTGCGTGAATTAGCAGTTGCACAGGTGTTCCTAATAAAGTGGTCGGAGAGTGTTAGTAACCCTCAGAAGTGAAATGTCAGACACAGGGAATATAACCAAAGAGCCTTAATCCAGGGCTGTTTTGTACAATTACAGTAGATGAGAGTCCTGAGTTACAGAACAACTTTCGTATATATTGTATGGAGTGGAGTTTTGGGCATATGCAGTTTAGGCCACGCTAACTACAAGTTTTACACATAATACCTGTCTGCTTCAACTCAACATTTACAATATAATCAAATGTGTGTCATGAACTTGGTGCCTTCACAAAGATTTGGTAAATACAAATACTTAGAAAAATCAATGAGATGTCAGGTTTATAATAAATATAAGCATTGTTTTTGTCTTTTCAATGTTGATATTTCATTATTAAGACAACTGGATGATCCCATGCACAAGTAGACTAACCCATAATTTTACTTTTCAGTTTCTGTGCCAATTGCTTTTAAATGTAAATATGTACTTGCATATAAATGGGCTAAACTTGCATCAAGAACAGGGGGTAGCTCATATGTCCATGAGACCATCCAGTTGTATTACTGATGACATATTTCCAGAAAAAAATGAAATACTGTTCAAAAGTTTAAATTGTGCTGTAACTTGTGTTTTCAGTTATGTATTTTTGTGGCATACAGACAGTATGACTGGATATGTAGTTTTTGAGTGAGAACTAATGAAAGAAAAAGCAAATGCAGGTATTGCTCATTACACATCATCTTGTGGACTGCTTTGATCTTTCACATCTTTAGCAGGGGGGCCCTCGTTGACTTGATAGTTGCTTCCAGGCTGCTTGTTTGTAGACTCACTTAAACATAAAACATATTATGCACATCACTACATCTGCCTGTTGGGAAATAGCTCAGATTGTGATGTCAGTGCTGGCTTTGCTATATTAAAAAAAGACTTTTAAGACCAAAGAAAAAAATGGCTGAAAATGAACTTTGATCACTATTTCTTATCGATTATAGGGCCACGTTTCTCAGAATTGATCTAAGGTGCTGCAAGAACATTACTCCAGAAGAAATTTAGGTCTCACCTCTCTCCCTCTTTCTCTGTTGAACATATCTGAAATGAAACCATGAAATGATGGATTACTGACTTACAGATGCAGTAGAGTTGTAATGTGCACGAAGTTACAATATTTGTTTGCAAATCTGAACTGTGCAAAAACCCACCATTCCCATTGATCTATAATGTATGATAATACCACAAATGTGCAGTATGCCTGCTGACAAGCACACTCTTACCGTGTGAGCTGCCCTAGGCTTCTGTGCTGCACCACCTACTGTCTTCTTAGGGACCCCCAGGTTGTCAAAGGAGTGGCTACGTACTCGTATTGCTCTCTGAGGCCAAGATTTTGCCAGAGTAAGTGCTTTAGAATGACTTTAAGCAGTGCTTAGGTAATGAGCACACAGAGGGTCATAAAGAGAGCAATCACAGTGAGGTACTTTACCTTGAAGTTTTCAATAAAGCCACCGCCCCCTTCTGATCCCCCCCGGCCCCCTTCGGACTGTGACAGGGGCAGGGAAGCTGATTCTCCCAGCATGCACTGTGACTGGGCACAGAGTTCTGATCGAAGTCCCTCGAGAAGTGATGAACGTGTACGTAGCTAAAAGTGGATATGGTAGACTTGGAATTAGACTCCCCACAGGCCTGGGCATCATTGCAGTTTCCATTTCATTCAGCTGAGATAAACATTAAGTGTTATTTCTTTTTTTTTTTTTACCTCTAATTTATTGAACCGTTCAGCTCGATAACATGAAATCTCAGCATTGATGAGCTTGGTAAGGAGAAATTGTCTCAAATGAGATCCCTAAGAGGAAAAACAAGAAGAGAATTTAGCATTATGAACTGCATTGTCTTAATGTCAATAGATCTTTGGGGAGGTTTTTTTTTTTTTATTTATTTACACAGATTCATCAATAGTGCACATGACCAATCTGGATAACTTAGATTATGTATTCATATAGTCTACTTTGAAATTATGTAAATGTTAATAGTTACTTCTGTGAACATAGGTGGGTCTGGGAGAGGAGGGCCAAACGGAGGAACATCATCTCTGGCTGTGACTGACACCTGAAAAGAAAGTGGAGTGATCCTCATTGTCACCTTTCATGGTACAAAGAGCTGTGTTGGGTATAGCTTTCATGCAGCTGACAATGCATCAGCGCTATGGGCAGTGCCCACAGTCCACCTAACTCAGCCTTGTGATAAGGGCAACAAGCACGAGCCCCAGCCACTCAAGGCTGATTACAGTCCACTCCCCAAAGAATGATGACTGGTAAGCCTTTTGCTGACTGGTGAACTCATCCCCAAATAACTCAGGGGATGACAGCTGAGTGGAGATCCCCCAATCCCTGGACCAGTGGCCCTTTGTTGTGCTATCGTGCACCTTGAGTGGACACCCTTTAGTGTCCTGCACCCATTCTGTACCCACCAGTCCTCAATCTGTCACCTTCTGTAATTCCTTTCATGCACCAGTAAAGCGCTAGTTCCCCTGCAAACCTGATCTGCTGGTTCCTGGATTTTCTTGAACCCAGACACCAGGCACCATTCTGTGAAATACGACCCCAAATTTCATTGCAGACAGTATGAACCCAAGATATCTGATGTTTTGTCTGGTCAACTTCATTACATTTGTTAATATACATCCATTCATTGCAATGAAATAACAGTCAAAGTAAATTTAAGAATCAGTTTTTTTTTTTTTTTTTTTTTTTTTAATTTGCATTTTCCATAGCATCCCAGTTTTTTCTGATTTGGGGTTGTAATACCCATGTTCTTAACATGGTGCCTTTCATTTGGAAAACATCTCCCACATAATGCCAACACATGTGCCTGGATTCAAAGGCCAACTCGAAATTTCTATGGGCTGCTCTACCTTAATTTCTCACCTGAAATGTTCCACTGCCTCCCTCCTTAGTCCCATCGCCACTGTAAACACGCCTAACAGCAATGAAACAATGAAGGAAGTGAGAGCTGATGATGTCAGAGATAAAAGGGACTTGGCCTTCTTGGTAGACCAGGGCAACAATATCATTGCCAATATGTCTCTTGCGCTGCAGCTAAAAGACAGAAAGGAAAAAATGTGTAGACTCATACTTTTTCTTTTGGTTACATAAAAACAAGAAAAGCTCACCTGCTGTATATCACCTTCTGTAAAAGGCAGTTTTGTGGTTACATGAAACATTATTTCTCTTCCAGAAAAGGTGGTGTAGACTGCCTCACTTCCTGTTTGACCATAACACACATCCAGACCTCCTCTAAACCTAAACAAGACAAAGATAACTATGAATGTCAACAAAAGTTGTTCCCTATATACCCTGCGTCTGGTGAAAACATTAAATTGGATGACTCCGTGACACTCTGTCCTAATATCATTCTTCATGGTCGGTGGCTGGCAATGGGAGCTCACCGTGAAAAACAGCATAACCAAATAGCGTGTTTTTTTGGACACTCTACTTCATAGTTAAACTAATAAAAGAGATGAGCGTTCTAAAGAAGTGTCAGCCATAAGCCTCCACAGTCACAGCATCAGCCCTACACTGATGTGACTCCCTCAGCTGCCTCACGACATTTAAACCCATGGCAAACCACACGCCAATTCAATTCAATGTTATTTAAATAGTGCTTTTTAACAAAGCACAACAAATGCCACAAAGCACTTTACATAGTCGTCCCAGGCCCAAAGTCCCCAGAGAGTAAACCCCCACTGGAATGTTTCAGCTTACTGAACACATACAGCTTCAGCCAACTCTATACCGAAACAGATGCACCGATCAGATGCTGCAGCGTTTGTGAATCGTTACCCAGTAAATCCCTGCAGCTTAATTGTCTCCCCCAGAATGGAAAGGAAGTCTTGAAACTCTTCACTCTCTTCATTGTTGCTCAGTATATCTTTCTCTGTGAGCTGAGACAAGTAAGGGGAGATATGATGCTGGTGTAAGGACTTGGAGACAAGAAAGGGTTGGGGGCATGTGATACCAACAGAACAGCACAGAGACGAACAGAGGACAGAACAACGAGAGTCTCAAATGGCTGCACTGAAATCTGCATCAGTCAAAAGTGCAAAAAAAGCAGCAGGATGGTTTATCCTACATTGTAGTTACGATATAGTTTCTCTTCACAAAAAGTATGTATTGCAGCAAGCATGGGATAAAATTCACTCATTTTAACACCTGTTTATTTTACCTGGCTGAGTTCATTGTGTGAGTCCTCAGGACATTTACAGCAGAATTTTAGCATGCATAAAACTATGATGAAAAGGTAGACCAAAATTTACATCTTAAGGCTGTCATCACCAATGAATCCAAACAAAAGATATTGACATTTGGTTTGTTTTGTAAGGACGACCAATAAGCTAACTGAGACTCATTGGAGACCCAAGCATTAGCACTGATACATGTTTAAATGCAGGAATAGACTCCTTTTTTCTTTCTGGTCTTCAGCAATGCTGTCACAGGAAAATGTGCTCCTTATCTTTTAAACTTTTGTCTCTGCCCAGTTTTTCAAGCGCTCCTGCTGCTAACAGATTATTAATTTTGTTGTACAATATTTTCTTCTAAATTCAAAATTTAGAGCATTCCTGAAATGCCTGTTAAAGCTGTTTATGTGGATCTTGAATTACTGGCTGGAGTCACAAGTGAGCTACTGCTATTAAACAAGTCTTACACAAAGGATTCATCAGTGTTGCTAAAGCGTTAAACATCAAGTGAAATGTGTATAAGAACTAAAGAACAAAAAATATCTAGGATCTAATTACACCCAAGACAGAGTGAAAGATTACGCTGCATTCATATTGGACCATTAGTGTTTCCTTTATCGTCTGTATTCTTCAGAGAAATATATTTACCTGTCCCTCTTTTTGATATAAAACGCCAAACTTGAAGTTCTGTGACACTCTGTGCTCATCAAATGCTGTGATTAGTTCTGGAGCCTGAAATAAAGATGACAAAAAGGAGCTGTAAACAAAAACTTATTAAGCCACAAACAGAATTATATGTTTGTTACAGTCTGCCATTGCATGGCAGTTATCCTTTGTTTCTAGTGCAGTTTTTAAATGTATATTTTTAGGTAATTAAACAGGTGAAATAGTACTTTTAATTAATTCAAATGGAAGTTAAACTCCAGTTGAAGGAATAACACAAACCTTCAGGTAGCTGACCGGTTCAAATCGGGTCACAGTCACATTGTCACAAAGCATCTAGGAATCACAGGTTACTGTTAGTTTAAAATTACATTCTCAACTTTCATGATTTTTTTAGTCATTATTACAACTTGTCAGCAATAAATTCAAAAGAGGCCTAAACAACTAAAGTATAAAAAGAAGGTCTGCTTGTGTCACACGCGATCAGAATAACAAAGCCATGTACTGTGACTGTTTAAAGATGTCCCCCATTTTTTTTTAGCAAGCCCATGGCTAAACCATTGCTAGAAAGAGGACTGAGTATGCGCGCACCTTAGCCAGCTCTACAGCATTAGGGATATGATGGAAGAGCGAGACTGAGAAAACTCCATGTAGAGTGCACTCTTTCATTCTGAGAGATAAAGAAATTCAGTTGTAAAGCCCTTTTCAAAATGGTTCTCTTTATCATGCTTTAGGAAAGAACACCAAAAATGGCATCTAAGATATTCATTAATATGCCTTCATACTGTATATCTACACTTTGACACCAAATCATGTAAGCTAGTAGGATAACAGTAAACTAAATGCTGAACATGCATTAATACAAACCTCAGTATGACTCTAATTCTTTTTTCCTCATCCTCCAAGCAAACAGAGAGAACGAGGGAGCCCAGAGCTGGGTCTACTGCTGTGAATGAGTGATGATACTGGCAAACAGAAAGAGTGGTTTGTCAGCAAGCACACATTTTGGCGTGTAGAGCCTCTCTGTGCCTCAGTATATCGGAGGAATTAGACTAACTTTGCATCTGAAGGATTCTCTATAGATCTTTGCTTCCATGTCTCTCTCCATTATCTCATAGGTCTCTATAGCAGCTGCTGGTTCGCAGGAGGTGGGACTAATATTGGTGAACTTTTCCAAAGGAGGATCTATCCAGTAACCTCCACATTTAGGTGGAACAATCAAAGGGAGAACACCACTGATCTTTAACAGCTGTGATTAAAACAACAAAGAAAATCATACTTTTGCTGCCCATAAACATGACAAACACTGAAAAATAACACAGTTAATTGAGGTTTTGAAGTAAAGTTTTCGCAAGCGAATGCACAATTATCTTAGACAGACTTTGCCGTTTAAATTTTTCATAAAATAGTCATACCTTCAAAGGAGGAGGGAATTCACATCGCTGCTCATCAAGCCGACTACCCTAATTAGAAAAAAGATACAAGTCTTTTGCTGTCTGAAAAACACATCCAGCGCAATCGGGGTGTAAAACAGACCGAATTCGTAGCAGACAATTATGAGGTACCTGAAGTTTTTCAATTATTTCAAAAAGCTCTGTGTCCTTAAAGAGAAAAGAGGGGGGGACAGACATTAGTCAACACAGAAGAAGCTTTCTTGGTGAGATGTTCTACAAAGCAGAAAATGCTTACCCTCTGACTGGGGGCTGCAGTAAGGAGAGGTTTGGTCTCATTCGTGGGGGAATCGAGAATGTCTAAAATGCTGTGCTGTATGGATTCCGATCTGTTGTGAGCCACCATTCAGAAAATGTGGTGCATTAAAGACATAGCGTAAGATCACCAGGCTTTGTACATACACTGGTAGTCACAAGCACTGCAAAGTTAACCACATATCCAGATACAGGTAAAGAGAGATTGCATATTACTGTATCTCATTTTACAAATGAACTTGTCCACCCTGTAAACAAAGTAGCAATTGTTGGAAAGACTGTGCATTATGCCAGTGTCAGATTAATGGGTTTAACAAATATGAATGACATGAACAGGAATCATGAACTTTAATCTAAACTATATGCATGTAAAGCATCATTAAAGATGCGTAAAAGAAGCTCAAGTCCTTTGTCTTTTTATTATAATTTACTAACTCACCCTCCAGAAGCCCCAAAAGTGAAGCTTCTTTTTCTGGAAAACAACTTTTCATTTCCTCGTTCCTTGTCCATCTGCCTGTAGTGGTGCTGATACACGATGACGTCTAGTGAGCCAGCCAGTCACTATATACACTGACTGAAATTCTCCTTTCCTTTCAATCTCTATCCTTTACCCCCTGCCTCTTTTCTCATTTAATCTCCCTACTTCCTTCCATATATCCTGCTGTTTGAAAGACTGACGCAGATAACCTTTTTGCCTCTATGAGAGATGTAAACAGATGTAGAAAGATGTATAAGAAAGATCTAGCAGATAAATAGACAGATTATACTGGATATACACAGGCAGGTGCATGGTAGCAAACAAATTATTATTATTATTTGCAGAAATAGCTGGAGCAAAATGTAGATTAGATTTTAGGCCTACTACCCTTTCAGTCAGCAAAAATCATCAATTATTGAAGGCACACACTGAGAGAGGAGAGCACAGCAGCGGGAAGCTCGGAGGGAGAGTGGGAGAGGGAGAGAGAGAAAAATGTAAAAATGCAAGAAGATTTAAGGAATAAAGTGACTAAGGAACAAGACAGTGAAAATGATTGGTGTGAGGGGAAAAGGACTCTGAAAGTAGCATATTAAAATGGAACCTTATATTAAAGGTAAAATTTTAATTAAACTCTCCAAAATTTGATCATATTGTCTCTATGCTTTTCCAGATATGTGAGACTTGGTATTCAGGTGTTCATCCTGTTTCCATAACCATTTATCCACCACAGGTTTGCAGTATACCTAAAGTCTATACCAGGAAGCACAAAGCATGAGATGTGGTATGTGCCTCGGTGGGACCCTGATGCAACATGGGACACACAGTCATTCACTAAGATTCACTAACCACCTGCTTTAATACCAGGGAAGGAAACACACCTGTAAGCAGGGAGAAGATGGCAATTCCAGATAGAGAGAGGAGTGGTAAAGAGTCAAATCAACTATCCTGAAACTACTTAATCCTATTCAAGGTCACTTGGAGCCTATCCCAGGAAGCTTTAGGGCACAAGGCAGAGGACACCCTGGATGGGGTGCCAACCCATCACAAGCACAGTCACACACACTAGGGATAATTTAGCTGTACCTATTGACCTTCAGCACATGTCTTTGGACTATAGGAGGACACCAGCAAAGCAGAGGGAGAATATGCAAACTCCACACACACACAGAGTGAGGGTTTGAACCCCCCAACCCTGGAGATGTGAAGTATCAGTGTTACCCACTGAGCCACCATCCCTCCCCCCAACCTATGGATCACCCTGAGATCAACTATGTCTCCTTAAACTGAGCAGATTTTGTTTAGAGTTGCTTTAATTATATAAAGAATAATCTTTTAAATCTCTCATGAATTACACATCTACAAGTATACAACTACTATGTATATGTTATGATTCTGTTTTTTCTCATGAAATACTATTTAACACAACAGTTAAGAATGGACAAATTTATCAGCAGTATTGTGGAAATGTAAATTTGTTGTAGCATACTGGGGTAATCCTAGATAATAGTTTCCTGAATAAATAATCTATTTCTTTTCAGTGGAGGAACTTGCATCACTGTGCACTGCTTGAACTTTCTGCAGTCAGCCATTGGTGCTCTGTGCTTAATGAACACTGTTCGTTGTACAACAAATATCAATCTTGCATCTAGAAAAAAAATTTTCAATCATTTTTTGGAAGAATTCCTATATAGAAACTGCTGTAAGAAACAGTTAATGAAACAATGCACGTAGGACTGAGTTGGATATCATCATTTTCCATAACAGCTTATCTGATACAGGGTGAATGAGAGTTTGTAACCTATTTTCAGGCAGTTAAGGACACCCTGGATAGGGTGCCAGTCTATCATAGGTGACACACCACATACTATTATTCCTTTTGGGGATTAATAAAGTCTGTCTGTCTGTCTGTCTATCTATCGACAATTTATAATCACCATGCAATTCAGCCAACTGCATGCTTTTCATCTGCAGAAGAAAGGCCATGCAAACATGGTAAGAATGTGGAATAATCCACAGCAGGAATTAAACCCACAACCCTGGTCTTCGGATGTGAAAGACTACATTCTAATCAATAAGCAATAAAGTATTATATTTGTGCTTTTTTCCACCAATACAGTTTTGTGATGATTATAATATTATCTCAAAACAATTAAGTAAAATGAAATATTCTTCAAAGTTTAACTCAAGCTATCGACATTTTAGTTCGCCTGCCACTTACACTGTTCCGCGCCTTTTTTGATAGACATACAATCGAAAACGCCCACTTTCGAAAATTAATTTTTAAAAAATGGAAATTTTTCAGGCCAGCCTAACTTCATTTGTTTTTATACTAAGATATTTGACACTAAGCATTTCCGATTGGGTCTTCGTTTATTTCTAAAGAGTTTGAATCTAAGCACCTTGGACTGAAAAGTCCTGTCTCTTCACATTTTTACGAATGGCGGGCCTGCCAATTAGAGAACCCACCTACACTTTCGGAGATTGTAATTCGTACACATAGCTGTAACTCAAACTGAAATCGCTTTCTCATTGGCGGAACCGGGCGTTCATCATTTTGTTTCAACCTCACTGTGGATTTGTAATCGCGCGGAAGTGGTATGACGGCTTGGAGTGTTAAATCGTTGGTTAACTGGAGATATTTTAAGTTCAGAAAAATATTCTGGGTGCCGATATAAAGAAAAATGTCTCGTATCGTTGGTCCTCTGGTTTGGAATTTTAATTTCTCTTTAGTTGACCTATCCGTGTGTCTCAGTTTGTTTTCATGAAGGCAGCTAATGTTAGCCTGCCAATGTTTTGTGCTTTTTAGTCAGCTACATGGCGTGATCCGTTTTGTTTTTAAAATCTGTCTCAACTTTTTTTTTATTATTTAAACTGCAACATTTAGTTAACTGCCGAATAAGCTGTATATGTGCTTAGGATCTTCCTTTAGGACTTCTGGGAAATTATGCTAGTTTTCTGCAGACTGCTCTGGAATTTTTGACGGTAGTATTTTGTGCTTTGTCCTTTCGCACCCTTTCTTTTGACAATCCCAGCAATTTCCTGTTGTGGAAGTTTTCAAATATAAAGTAAGCCTTGAGTAGTCGGAAGCAAAACAATTCCGTTACTGAAATGGCAATTTAGCATTTAACGTTACATTTATATTTGACTGAGACAACTAAAAAGGTAAACACATTTTCCCCATAATACCTACGCTGTAGTAGTGTATAATTAATCTATAATTGGAATTTTATTAGGTAGCTTGCATTTTCAAAGAGTTCATGCACTTTTGGCATGTTAGTGTGCAGACATGCATCCACTGAGGCTGTAGTTAATACATTGAAAAGGTTGCTTGAAAAAAAATAGTATACCACCTTTTTGGCTGTGTTGAAATCATTTTTACACCTAAATAGTAACTTGGATATAATGGATTTCATGGCCTACATAGATGTTTTTTGATATCTAGTTATCCAATTTTAATTTTATCTCTTGTTGGAAGAAATCAAAAATTGTCTCAAGTAGATCTTTCACCAAGATAGTAATTTTCCATAATACTACAGTTGGAACTGATGTTCATCTTGTTTGTATTCTTTACTGTGAATGCAGGCGTTCAGAAAGTAAGCTGTGACCTTGCGCTTGGTCGTAGGATGCTCGGCGAGTACGGAATGCAGGAGCAAGAGAAGAAGGCTCTCCGAAAGTGCTCTGTTCAGCTTTGTAACCAGCTGGTGGTGGATGAGGGGCTGGTTCAGATGCTGCAGGCGGATGACATCCTCACTGACAGCATGGCCGAGGGGATTCTGGTAATTAAGGGCTCCATAGCAGCTAGCCCAGTTTGAAAAATACACTGCAATTACATCCCATTGTTTTCCAGCCCCTTATTCAGTGCAGCATTGTGGGAATTTTTGACCCTATACTGCAAGAGTTTTCCATCTTTTTTTAAACAGAGCACCCCCGGATGAAATTAGAGCAAAACCAGGGATCCTTACCACTACCCCTTTAGGATTTCTCACAGTGCATTAAGCAATTTTTAATGATGACATTTCATAAATGTATGAAATGTCTCTGTGGACTGTGTACAGCTACTCTAAGGACCCCAAGTTGAAAAGTCCTGCTATAATAATATTACCGCAAAAGCTTAACTATGCAGAACTAATCTTTTTGGATAAGTTGTAAAGCTTTGTGCTTTAGATATCTCCTGTTGTGCAGGGTTGCTCACTAGGGGGCTCTGTTACTACCATGCTTAGCAATGGGAAGCAACCAATTCAATCTTTGTTTTAACTGCATTTATTTAGCAAATCCTTTCTCCCAAAACCGTGTACAAATGAGGAAACATGGAGTCAGAGATCAGGGTCAGCTAGCAGCTGTGGATGAAGTGGGTTTGATGGCCTAAGGGTTAATCTGGCCATGACCGTCCATGCATGGGCAGGGATTCCTAACCCCCCTGAGCTACATACCACCCCCTTATAGTTGTGTTTTGCATACATTATGTTTTTTCCCCCCTAAGCTTTAATGTATCTTTGTGGGTTCAATTTCCTGCCTCAGGCGGAACAGACCTCGCAGAAGAAAAGCTGGCGTCTGCTGTTGCTGCTGCCCAAGCGGGGACCCAGGGCCTTCAGCAGCTTCTGCTCCGCCCTGAAAGCCACCGAGCAGCAGCACCTTTACATCCTGCTGATGGAGCAGATCAAGATGAGCAAGGAGATGTGTGCCGAGGCAAGTCCAGTGCAGCCGCAGGAGGGGGCCGGGGGGGTGTCCCTGCTGTGGTGCTGACGCTCACACTGCTTTGTGTTTTAGAGCTATGTGGAGTCATGTCTGCCACTGCCTACCCAGGAGGATGCCACCAAAGCCAAGAGGGCCAGAACTCATGGTCAGTGGAGGCCTAAGACCTGGCCGTTCACGAATGATCTTTAAGCAGGTGACAATTTCAGTGTGGTGTGTTCATCAGGGCCTGAATTTCAGTGCGTGATTGTGCTCAAATTTAAAAGTTCCCACACAGATTATTCTCTATAGCTACATATTGGTATAAATTTGTAAAGTTGGACCCTACACCTAAAATTCGTAAGTCAAACCAGTATACCATCTCATGCCTCATCCATCCAGCAAGCTGTTTATCCTAGGATAAGGAGAGTAGTATACGTGCTGTTAGAATTTAAAAGGAAAACAAGTGTTGTCTCATGAATGTTGAGCATTCCCCCCCCCCCCCCCCCATGTATAAAGCCCTCCCATTTAAGGCATTTATAAGGGGACTCCCCCCCTCTTTATTTTTTTTCAAAAATGAATTTCAGGCACTGTTCATGCTGTTTCAGAGTCTATGGAAACATGCCTTGATGCAGACAGTCCAGTCACTATGGGTGTTATCCCGTGTTCAAAGGGATTTTACGATTCTCACTGCAAACAGGTAAATGTGTGACTCCTAATAGCATCATAAGATCTTCTGGGATCTGTAACCCATTCAAGAAGATCTTGACTTTCCCACTCTTGCCTTGTCTGTCTGTTCACATCATTGATGAAATCCCCCACCCTTCCCTTCCACGAAAAGGCATACAAGATGGTCTCAAGCCCTCGGGGTTTGGCCCTGATAATCAGCAATGTAACCTTTGACCCTGCAATTCCTGAGCTGATCGGACGGGTTGGTGGAGAAGTGGATGAAATGGTCCTCCGCAAAATCTTCACTGAGTTAGACTTCGAGGTGGTGGTGTTCCGGAACTTGACTGCTCAGGTACGCCCCACGTTGTGTAGCACTGTAGGAAAGGAGAGAAAGCTGCTAGTATCACAAGTATTATGTATAGTAAATTACCGCTAGAGTTAATTTTTACAAGACTTATAATTCATAGGTTTACTTGGCATATGTTTATGGATGTGGGGTACCCCGCAAAGCTTTGTGATCACAAATGCAGCACCCAGTCACTGACTACATTTTATGGAGTTGCAGTCCTGCATTTGCCCTTTGCGTCTGTCCAAAAAAGCATCCATGCAGTGACATGCACCCATCTCCTTAAGGGCATGAAGGAGTGCATCGAGCAGTTCCGTGGGAGGCCAGAGCACCAGGCAGTAGATAGCTGTGTCGTCTGCCTGCTGTCTCATGGTGTGGAGGGGGCAGTGTATGGTGCAGATGGCCAGCTCTTGGAGGTGAGGAAGATGATGATGATCAAATGTCTCCACTTGGCTTATTGTGAAGGGCTGTGAAGCCATAGGGAATTTTTTGTCGCTGTCTTCCTCAGCTGGACTGGGTGTTTCAGTCTTTTGACAATGCTCACTGTCCTCCGCTGCAAAACAAACCCAAAATGTTCTTCATCCAAGCCTGCAGAGGAGGTAGGCAGTTGGCAAACTTATTTACTCAAGGTGTATGAATGTGCTAGACACATTTTGCCATTCTTCAGTTTGAGTGCCGCCCTGTTTATTAAAATTGTAAGTTTTGTCTTGGCAAAGCCTGCCAAACTGAAATCTGAGATTTTTGGAAAGGTGAATTATGGCACCCCTTAAACATGACCCATACTTGGTACGTTTGGCCTTCCCAGAGGAGATGGACAGCGGTGTGGAGCTGCCAGACGGCAGGGAGCGGAAACAGTCCCCAGGATGTGAAGAGAAGGATGCGGGAAGAGAGGTGGAGAGGGAGAGAAGAGAGAGCGAGGACAGGGACAGAGAGAAGCTGCGAGTGAAACTGCCTCAGCGCTCAGACATGATCTGCGGGTTCGCCACCCTGAAAGGTGGGGGCGGGGGGGCTGGCAAGCTGTTCGGGACGTGCTGTGGATTTGAGGAAGATGTCCGACTCACTATGGGTTGAACTGTGCCTGCAGGCACTGCAGCGATGAGGAACACAAAGAGGGGCTCGTGGTATATCCAGGAGCTGAATGCGACTTTGAGGCAGAGAGCCTGCGACACTCATCTGTCAGACATCCTGGTTCAGGTAACTGCCCCCCCAAAAAAGTCACTGTTTTGTATTCCACGTTATCAAGTTTGGATTTGCTCACCGGTTTGGTTGGCCCCCCACTACTGAAGCACTGTAGCTGCTCTGTTCACCTTGGTCAGTGCTTGGCTCTGACATATTGTACTTCTACAATTCTGAGGCTTTGCTGGAAATTTAAAGCAAGCTGTGCTGACATCGTTGTCCTGCCCAGCTCCCCCTCATTATCCTTGAAGTTTCTAAATGTAATAAGACTTGGAATAACTAAGATAAATGGAAAAACTTTAAATAATACTCTGCCCTATTCTCTAGGCAAAAGTATACACACACAAACTATGGCCAATCTTTCCTGGGGTTACACTTCATGATTTTTACCCTTTTAGCTCCCATTCATAGTTGTGGTGAATCTGCATCAGTTGGTCCCTGCCTTCTGATTTTGGGACACTGAATGAAGTTGGCACAGACAATCGCCTAGTGTATGATGGGCACGGACTGTAGTCTCTGACTTCCTGGCTGTGGTTCAGGCGTATTTCAAATGTTTGAGTTTCACGACTGGAGACGAGAGCAAATCTGCTGCTGTATATGAGTCAGTGACAGCAGTCTCAATGGACACGTCAGTAGCGGGGGGTGTGACATTGATGCAAAATAATCGAAACACCCTTTCCTCCGGTATCAGGATGGTCCTGGTGTGATGAAGTGTGAGTGACTTATACTGTTCAAAATTACCATGCAATGACCCCTATAATTCTAAGCATTTCACTCTAAAGTCACTTAACTTCTGCCTAATAAAAAAATACAACACAATATTGCAAACCAGTAATGTTATATTTCAAGACATGAAAATTAGACATGACACTAAGATTAGTATGTATAACTAAGCGACCCTCTGTTATAAGTAGCCTATTGACAGTTACTGTATGTGGCTGTGTTATAGCAAGCAAGCAGGGTAGTTACAGTAAGTAGGAACCCCTTGAGTTGTTAATGGTTTTTTAACACAATAAAACATTATCCAGGTCCAGTGTAGTTACTAGTATACGTTAGTTTACTAACTAATGACTTAATTGTACATAGATAAATTAACAACATGTACTTTATATTTATCTTGAAGAGCTTATCTCCAGTTCACTGTCTTCCTACGCAAGAAATCTTGTGTTCTCCCAAAAAGTCAGTAGAAATCAGCAGTGTAGTGTGTGACCCCCCCCCCCCAACTTATCATAAATCTGCAAAGATCAGTTGTTAAATGTAAACAACCCCTTAAAATATAAAAAGTCATGTAGTGGAGAGAGATCCTTAAGAGACTACTTCATCTCAGCTGTATGTTTAAGGCCTGGGGGAGGAAATCAGACTACCCACGGAAAGCCATGAAGAACATGTAAAACACACGCATAGCTAAGGGTGGGCATCAAACCCACCACCTAGGAGCTATGAGGCTGCCGTGCAAACCACTGTGGAACCCTTATATCAGACTGGCAATAATAATCATCTGACCTTCTATTGTAGGGACAGATACATACTGAGCATCAAAAGAAACTTATCAAGGTTTTCATTGGGCTAGTTTCTGTGTTGTGGTATACTAACTTATAGTATTTAAGGTAAGTACCTGTGAGTCAATTACCTGGTCATGGTTGACTGTGATTTGAATGGTTGACTGAGTTTGTAGAGACCAATTTGCAATTGAGATAAACGAGTGCAGTTTGGTAATCAGCTTTAAGCTGTCTTGTGTGTCTTCTTGCTGACAGTATGTCTTAGTGAGAATCCTCTTAGAAAAACACAAGACATTAGCGATGCCATGCTTGACCCAGCCTCAGCGCCTTTTGGCAAAAGGGATGCTGGAAGCGGGATAGAATCAGAGATGAGTTGTTTATCAAATGTTCATCCTCATGCAGCTCAGCTTACACAAGAGTGTCTGCAGGAGCAGAATGTCCAAACAATGCCTTGGGCACCGTACTCACTGGACCTGAATCCTATTGAACAACTATGGGATGTTCTAGGCTGACACACAGCCTCCAGGGTGCCACGTGCCACTACCAGACACTACAGGAAGACTGGGACAGGATGGCCCAGACTGTCATAGGAAACTTTATACAGAGTATGAGATGCACTGGTTGCATAGCTGCACATGGAGGCTGTACCAGATACTGAGGACAGTAGTCATGCCTGTATTACCACTTCTTGTCTTTGTCAGTTAATACTGTTACAAACCATTGTTTTTTTATCATTTTTAGCTTGATGTGCTTTGCAAAAGTTTTATTTGCTCAATATATTTTCCTAACCGTAACCTCATATACACACCCTTAATCTTCAAATATAAATGCTTCAGCAACTGTCATTGTAATACATGATCCTTTTCAGAGATCTAACAGATGTAACTGTGTTATTGTTCTGATGCCTGCATAGTCCATATTTATGATGCCAGAGTGAGCAGGCTGAATTGAGTGCGGTCCACACGTACTGGAGATATGGGTTAATATTTCAATCAGATTCTGACTTTACCTGGGGGGCACAGTGGCTCAGTGGTTAGCACTGTTGCTTCACACCATAGGGTTGGGGGTTTGAGTCCTGCCTCTCCATTGTGTGTGGCATTTGCATGTTCTCCCTGTGTCTTGCAGGTTTACTCATGCCATCCAAAGACTTGCAATTTAGGCAATTTGGCCATCGAGTACATACACGTGCGTGCCCTACAATGGCTTGGCATCCCATCAAGGGTGTGCCCCACCCTTGTGCCCCATGTTGCTCTGTGATAGACTCCTGGCCCCTATGTGACCCTGGATGGATTAATGTTATCCTCAAATAAGAAAGCCATAAGTGTACTACACTGAAGCTTGCAAATTGTACTAGTGAGTATATTTATAGATAGATTTTTTTTTTCCCCCCCCCCCCATAATACCAAAATAAGATGGGGACCATTATTTTGTAATAGAAATGTCTATTTACTGTAACTGTTTATCTGAAGTGGGGTCAGGGTGGACCTGGTGGCTGTCCTTGCAAGGAGAGGGCGAAGGGCTGTTTACACCCTGGATGGACAGTCAGGGGAAGCTTGGCACTCTCAGGGAGATCATGTGAGCCGGCAAGGGCCGCAATCAACCCGGCAACCCTGTGCCGCTGCTTACTGAGCCTAAGGACCACTTTAGGAAAAGTCTTTCTGAATGTGTTATTTAGGTGCTAATTTATATGGTCTTTATGTAACACACAAATTTAGTTGATTGCTCTGATATTTTTGCGTTTATTGAAGAAACGTAGGAGCAGGAAAAGGAACTAGATGTGATTTTAATACATGAAAGGTATTTCCACCAATAAATATCTTGTTCTGCCATGTATTTTAAGTGCATTGACAGTATTGGATTTGAATGCTAGTAGGAGTCTTAAGCCAAAGTTTTCAATGGAATGTCAGTGGGGAATTTGTAGAGGAAATGTTTAATGTATGTTTATTTTTAGGAGTTATCAGGTTCTGTATGTCAGCCCTCTTAATCTTTCATTGGTGTATTAAAGTGAGCCTTTGTGGGCATCCCTGTCTCCATCCTGCCCCCCCCCCCCGCGCTTGTCTCTCACAGGTGAATGCATGCATCAAACTGAGAGAGGGCTATGCTCCGGGGACTCAGTACCATCGCTGCAAAGAGATGTCCGAATTCACCAGCTCTCTTTGTAAAGACTTCTTCCTCTTTCCCAAGTACTCCCCCGAACAATGACTTGCACATCCCCTTTGTGTGTTTCCTGAATGTTCTTTTACTCTCCATTTGGTGGATGTTCACATGAACGATGAAGAAAAAGGGATTTGGAACTTAATGGGTCACTTCTACGAGGTACCCAGTTCTGCAGTGCCGTGACCAGTGTTCCAAAGATGCTCTCAACACAATATACCAGCTGATTTGTTCATTCCGATCAACAATCTTTGTTATAATCCCACTTGAAGATATGGGTTTTAAATTTTTTAAGTAACATTTTATGCAAATTTAAATTTTTCTTTTTCTGTTATGTTTGGTTTTATATGTTAATTGTTTCCTCTGAGGCTTGTGAGTTTATATGTTTTAGCATTTAATCCTTAGATGACCAGTTCCCTAAATAAAATGCCACAGGTGGAGTAGGAGCTGTGGATGTCAGTAGTAAGCTGAAATGTGCACCTTCATTTAGGTTCTGTTTAATCGGGAGTGGGTGAGCAGGATACGTCTCTGTATATCAGTTTCACACAGCTACATTCAGAGACATGGATGCAATTTAATAAATGTGCAAACGCACAGCAAGAGATCAAAACAGTTAATGGAGACTGGGGCGAAACTCCTTCAGTGCCTGAAATATCCCGAAGGCTTATCACAACACCACCCCCCTTTAATTTTTTGATTAAAAGGAGTACTGCTTTTGTACAAGGCCTGCGTGTATCCCAAAGAAGCGGGTCCTGACAGACCGTTATGAAATTAATAGCAGTTCTTTCTGTCAAAGATAACACTTTCCCTCCTTTGTAAAGATTTAAAATACTGTATGTGGTTTATCCTTAAACCAAATCGATGCATTAATGTCACTTCAAAAACGATGTACACTCCTTGGAGTCAAGCTGGTTAGCACTTCTACTTAGCAGGTCAGACTGTCATGGGGAGATCAGTTATATTAAAAAAATTTCAGTGATATATTTCATTAAATGCCAAAGCAGAATGTCTGACAATATGTACTCTGCATTGTTTCAGTGTGTTCTGTGGGAGGAGTATTGTTTCGTCTCAGTATAGGGGAAATTTGGATGGGTGTGAGCTCAGATCAGTGGAATGATGCAGCTAAATGGCTACACGCCACTTCCAGAAGCCTGGGTGCAGGAGGACCGGCGTGATTAACGGGGGCATCGAGTCATTCTGTGCTGGGAACAAGCTTCTAAACTAGCTGGCAATATCACATTTAACGTGTTCCTGTCTTCGCTGAGCTGATAATGTGGTGCTAGGGTGTGTGCTTACTTGGCAATAATATGTTATGAAATTAATGTAATATCTGATTTCTCACTTACGTCTCCTATCTGCCAAATGTCAGAGGATTTTTCACGGTGTTACATGATTGTTTTTTTATTAAACGGAATTTGAATCTGTTTGGATTTTTTAAATTTATGCATAATGTGAGCTTCTTGTGATGCTTGGTGCTTTAATGAATTTGTCATGAAGTATTGTGTTACTGCTCTGCGCGCAGCTGTAAATCTACCCCAAGTATCACTTTAGTCAGTTCATTTCAGCTGTCCTGTTTTGCTTTTAGTAGATCTACAGAAATTAGATGATTTATGGTTACGGTGAAGCTTTGCCATTTTAAGTTCATCAGCATCTGCGTTTTGATGGACCTGGCTGCATGGATGTTTCAGAGTGAACATGTGTGTCTCTTTAATTGGAACTGTAATTGGAAACCCCGAACAAAATTTAAAATCCTGTTGTGCATGGAAATGTCCCAGAAACCCTGTCCATGATTTTTATTACGAAGATCGCTGTTTGTTCCCATAGTAATGTTGGCATGTGAGATATATCAAACATTTTCAACATCATTGGGTTGAATCGATGTGACGGGGTTACGAAACCTAAAAGAGGGAAAGCAACTGTTATGTGGGCTTCTGTCCAGCAGTCCTCGATCACGTGGTGGGGGCTGCCCCGAAGGCACATCGCCAGTCGTGAAGCCCACTACCCTCCCTGAAAGGAAACCGGTGTACCGGTGCTCTTCCGGTGAGCCGGTATGTGTGATTAGTTACCATTCTAATAAAGGAAAGTGTTATGTGGGGGCTGATTCGTCACTTGCACGTGCAGGGGGTCTCGGGTCTTGTGAAAGCGGTGGGTATACAGCAGGGGCTCAGGGTGCTGGTGCCACAGTGGCTCCACTGCAAGAGGCTGGTTAGTGCGCACCGTGTATGCTGCCACGGGTGGAAATGCTGAGGCGGGCAGCCTGTTTATTTTTGGGTCAGTGACAGTGCATCAATGGCTGCAGATGCATCGCAAAGGAAGGCTCTAAGATACCAACAGACCTTGGTTAGTCATGGCTCTCCGCTCCGTTCACCTCCTGTCTCTCTCGCCACTCGCTCTCGCTGCCTTCCCCCAAGGTGTGCTAGCCCTGCATAGTGCCTGTCTGCTCTCCTGATTTGCTCACACTTAACTCATCTGGCTCTGCTTTAAAAGCTTCTGCTTATGCACATGTCTGATGGCCAGTGGTAATGCTGAACTCCAACAGACCGGCTCCTCTTTGCCACTCAGTTATCACCAATTGACATTCCTCCCCATGTTCTGCATGGAGAATGACTCCTGCTTTTCCCTGACACTCTTGATGTATATGCCTGCTTTTGGCTTCTTGTCTTGTCACTCATGTTAAATTTTTATTCAATATTTTATATGTGTTTAACAAACTGGGATATGTCTTCATATATGTTACATGCCTAATCTATCAATACACAGAATCTTCATTGAGAGTAAAGTACTCTGAAAGTTTAACCAATTTGTAGTGTTCATTTTTGCATATTTACTATATTTCAAAGTACGTTTGGTTCTTTTTTTTATTTCTTTTGATTTTCAGATTAAGGCAGTATGGGAGCATCTGCTATTTAAAATCCTTTAAATCCGAGCTGGCTTTCTAACAAGGTCTATAAAAATTAAAGCAAGAATGTAAGAGTAGAGGTTCTGAAAAATAAAAGGCGAATGACATTTGTAGAGCACTGTGCTTGAGAAGGGTCTATAAGACCACCGGCTGACTACAGAAGCACCACCTTTGTGGGAATAGAGCAGGCAAGGATCAATAGAGTTGATGCTGGAGTATTAGTTGTATGGAGCACTGCGGCTCTTGCCTTGTAGATGGGCACTGGATGTTTCCCTGTGTCAACTGATAAACACACAAGACTAACTGAAACAGAGAGGAGATTCCAAGTGTAGCCTATATAGAGAAATTGCAACTTCATTCTGTTCTTGGTTGTAAACAGCAGAATTTTTTGAGTGATTTCAAAGTGTGTAGCAGACAGTGGTGTGTAGACTTGAGTATTTTTAATTGCATTAATTAACATAGCTCATAGCATTGCTAAAAGGTTGGGATGGAAAATTTGTGATTGGCTTTGAATGACAAGTTATCGGTTAATTATTGATCTTGCCAATTATGGACCAAACTGCCCTGATTGATCCCCATGGCCCTAGAGCGAAGGGTGTTACAGATGACTGGGTGGAACAAAAGATGTAATATTAAAGTGTTGAAATGAACAGCAGACAACGGATTGGTTTTAGAGGAGGATATTACGGCTGTAAAGTGCTGACACACCACTACATCCTGGAGAGCTGTGTGTGCCTCTGATTTTTAGTTAGGCCAAAGACCCTTAAGTCATTATATGAATGGTTGTGGGGGGCATGGTGGCTCAGTGGTTAGCATTATTGCCTCACACCTCTTGGGTTGGGGTTCAAACCCCAGCTCCATGTGTGTGGGGTTTGCATGTTCTCTCCATGCTTTGCAGGTTTCCTCCTGCAGTGCAATGATGTACATTGCAGGGTAATTGGTGTGGCTAAATTCTCCATAATGTGTGTGACTCTGGCATGTGATGTGTTGGTGCCTCATCCCCTGCCTTGTGCCCTAAGGCAGCCTGGGATAGGCTCCAGACCCCCATGACCCTGAATAGGATTAAGCAGATAGGAAAATGGATGGGTAAATCATTATGCTGAACTGGAACCAGTTAAGGCTATACTCATAGTTTGCAGTTTCTACCTGCTGAAATAGAGGTGCATTTAAAGAAGTTTGGTTGAAGGTACAACATGATGCTCGACTCTCTGGGACACGAGCCACTGGTTAGGGTGTAGATGTGCTTAAATAGACACTGTAATACCAACAGTGGGACCACTATCTTTACATTTGTGACAAGTCGTCCTTACCATCTTTATCCGCTTTTGGATGCGATTGACCTTTTTTCTGATTCATAACCACTTTAGACTCGCAGGAATGGATGATGTAGCAATTTTCGGGTGCAGAAAAATAGCAGGAAAAACTTTTATGAATAATCTTCAGGATACAAATATAAACAGAAGGAGAGGGAGATGGGTGTGGGAAAAGTGTTTTAGTGAACATTGGGTCACACTGGAGCTATATATAACCCAGAGTAGAGTTACAGCAAGTGGGTGGTGCTGGGGGGTATGGGGATGAGATGGGGTATTGCTGCACCCGGGGCTATGTGGAAGGAGGTGTTGAAATGAAATATTGGCATGCTATGTGATATGAATTCTGCATATAATTCCTATGTGATATGAATTGTGTATCAAAATAACATTCAGACCAATCAAAAATCCGTAGTCCATACGTGCTGCCAGTGTACACCTCTCTGTACACACACTGTGGTGACACACTGAGTTTTACTGCATGGCTATTTCAACGAACCGAATGCTGTAAAAAAACCAGTGCTGCAACTGGACAAGGGCTTAAAGTAAGCTGTGGGATAAATTCTCTGAATTAAGAGCTGCTAACGAGTGATTTACATATCCAGAACGTTTTTATTGATTAGCTTACATGCTGCTTGGTCCTGTCCTGTGCTGGTCATGAGTCTACTATAACCCTCCCTTCTATGTAAAAAAAAAAAAAAAAAAAGGCAGGTACAGTTTGGTTAATTAGAATTTGTCATAGAAAAGGAGATATTTGATATGAAGTCCCAGAGAAGACAGGCCACAGCACAGGAGGGAGGGAAGAGCAGAGGCTGAAGACAAGGATGAATGAGCAAATCGATACATTAGAGAGCATCCTGAATTCAGACCAAGTTCTGGTAAGACTTAATCAACTATGAAATTTCCTCTCCAGGACCTCAATGGAGAATTTGAAAGCATCTACTGGCAAAACGATTCAGATGATGACAGTGGTAGATATTCTTCATAGGTTTGAAGTATTTTTCTCTTGCCTTAAGCTATTCATATGGCTGTTTAGTATCTGCACATGCGACTAATAAGGAAAGAATTATCATAATTATGCACTGTTATGATTGGGGGGTTAATGAAAAAGGTAAGGATCTTCTTTATGTACGTACAAGCAGGCACACACACACAAACTCCTGCCTGTAAATGTCCCATTGGCTCCGTCCTTCAGTGACTGGGTCAGATTTTATCATCATGTCCTGGTTAAGGAGCAGGCTATATTGTAGGCACTGACAGACGGGCGCCTTCCCGGGAGCAGACCAGGCTTGCTCAACTGCACACTCGCACCAACACTGGGGACCTAAGAATTTGTCATTGTTGTTGTTTTAATTAACTCTCAAAGTCAATCTGTCCTTCACCTGTTAGGCAGGCTCATTTTGCATCTACTTCCTTTCGTCTCCTCTTTCATGCCTTCCTCCCAACTCTCCCTTTTAAGTTGCTTCTCTTCCCCCCAGTTGGCGAAGGTAGCTCAGCATCGTTTGTATGCTGTTGCCATCTATGTTAATGCACAATTCTCGTAGCCAGGAGAATTAAACTTTCACCTTATTACTGTAGTTGTCTACCATTATCTGAAGGAGAGTGTCAGACAAACAGCACTGTGAAAATTATGAGAACCTGAGTATCCAATCACAGCTAGGTGGCACAGAGGTCTCTGAAACACTGCTTGTGAACAGCAGAGAAACAAATGACCCTCTTAAATGGAGGCAGTGTTTCACACGCTGTCTTTCCCCCTGATTTATTAGTCTGCTGTAGTTAAGTATTGACGCAAGACATTCTGATTCAACAGCGGCTTACGCCAGAGCCTTCTATAATTCTGCCACACAACAGTGGCTGTGCTTATGAGTGGTTTTTGGTTCCAGTATCCATAGACATTTAGCATGCATATTTGTTTATAAATAAAGGCCAGTATCACAAACATATGCCTGTGAGCCTGACCCAGATCCATGTTTAGAAGTTGTATTATGGTTTTAATAGTTTTTGGTTTTTCAGATCATCATTTCAGCCTTAACAAGAATGTTTTACCTTGGCTATGCTGCTGATTTTATTTGTAGATGCGGTATCTCCTGATTTATTATCGTTATAGGGTTTCTGTATCTTGAATATTGGTATTCTAACAAGCTTGGTCTCAGAATTGCTCCTTACAATACATGAAATCTCCTTTGGTCCAGACCATCATCTGAACCCTTTGTGTTCTTCAACTTCAACTTACATCTGCTTCTTGGGCTCATCTTTGATGAGAAACCTGTTAAAGTCGATCCCCGGTCTTAGTATCCCATTCCACGCTGTTTACAGTGTGTCCGTCCTGCTGTGAATTTTCTCCATCGTCAACTTCCTCTTTTTTTTATCACATTTTAACTGCTTAATAAAGTACACTCCTGCCTTTCTCAGTGTCTCTGATTGATAGCCCTCCCACAGTTAATGTGTAATACTCACCTAGTATTAAAGTCAGAGTAGAGGGGACACAGACAGAGAAGTTTTGTCATCCCAAAATCCAGCATGCCCAAGCGAACTACAGCATGCAAGGTTGGTATGAATGCCGATTTCTTTCTGCTGTTTGAATAGTTTTGCATTGCAGCTAATTTATTAAATTCACATATGACTGATCCTTCCTTAAGCACATTTTACTGTCTGTTGACAGTCTATACGGCTCTGTATCATAGTAGCTCCCAAACCCATGTTTTTAGCATTGAAGCCCTGTCTTCAGCACTGGATTAATTGCTGTCCTGTACGTTCCTTGCAGCTGTCTGTGGTAGCTCAAGATAGGACTGATGCTGACTCCATTTGATCCATGTATATTTGGAGAGAAAAGTATAATTTGTTTTAGCTATTAAGGAAGCAGGGTTGCTAAGTAGTCTCGGCATCAATGGCACGCATGCTTGATAATTAAAAATAATAGCGATGACAGGCAAGAGCAAAGGTCACTGCAGCCATAATTTCAAATTAAACTTGAGACCAAGTTATTTTTTGCTTATTTATATCTTACAAACTTATTTATATACGCTTCTGGTGGGAGCAGCTGAGGACAAAATGTTGGATTTTTTTTTTTTTTACTGTGTCAAGGTTGGATCTCCTTTTAAAAAATATGCGTCCGGGGGGCTCGGCTGAGAGCGGCGTCCGTCCGTGTGTTCAGTTAGCGCTCCGGTGGAATGCGGTTGTTGCCGGCAAGGCCGGGGCCACCGAGAGTCAGCCAGGTGGTGTCTCAGATGCCTCCTGGGGACACGTTCGGAGCGGCCCGTTTCCTGCATTGAGGGACACGCCATTCTTGGGCTGCATGTTGAGTGAGTGGTGACATAACCAAGGAGTGACAGTCATGCATAAAGGATACTATCCCTTTATGCAGAGTGACGTATAAGTGCTGAATGGCGGAAGCCCCACAGACAAATGTACCATATATATAGCTCTAGGTATAAATATAGCCATTACAGATGTATTTTAATGTTTTAGTGCTGTTTTGCTGTGGTGTCTTAGCCAGGAAGGTGTAGGATTCTCTCCTTTGAAAGTTTCTCCAGCTGCGTCACCAGGAAGGAGTCAAACACCCGAAGCCCAGCTTCCGCTCAGCGGATGTTCCATAGTGTGCTTTCTCCAGTTTAAGTCTTCATGCTCCCTTGTCGTGTCTTTCTGGCACACCTATCCTCTAATGAAGGCGGCTCATTGCATCCTCTTTCTCACCCCCCCACCCCCCAGCATTGAATTGTAACTGATGCTTGTGTTATGATTAGTGGATACAGCTGTACAGCATCATGCTCACCAGATGCATTAAACTGTATGCGAACATTACTTACACATAAGGCTACGTACTAAAGGCATGTAGACATATGATTTAAACGTATGTATTTCAGTAGTTTGCCGTCACATGTCAGTTGTAAGTACAACTTGTACTCAATTCAATTCAATTCAATTTTATTTATATAGCGCTTTTAACACGGAGCCCGGTCACAAAGCGCTTTACATAGTCCCGGGCCCACCGTCCCCAGAGAGTAAGCCAAAGGCGACAGTGGCAAGTAAAAACTCACTCAAGAGGAAGAAACCTTGGGAGGAGCCAGACTCAAAAGGGAAGCCTGTCCTCCTCAGGCTAGCACCAGGCAGGAC
>JAACJT020000110.1:16772551-16826316 GCA_009936485.2 Gymnarchus niloticus | reverse complement strand
AGGCCAGCAGACGATATGAAGATCTCTTGAATCCGAGACTCCAAGGGAAGCACCCCATAAGAGGGGAGCACAGGGGAAAGAGAATATGCATGAGCAGAGCAGAATAATGGGTAATAAAAAAAAAAAAAGTTAAACAGAAACAACTCGATGCCTGTTGACTTGCGTGGCTCTCACTCCAGATTTTTGGTGAGTATAAGGAGGACTTAGACACTGTGGCCCCGAGGGAAGCCACTCGGTTGCTGATTGGGAAGCGATGGGGGAGGCACGCAGGGGACACGCCCACAGCACGGCGCACCCACAACCCCCCCTCACCTGTTGCCATCGAGAGAGCAGTCTCGCCGGCGGGCCTAAACCGCATCCCTTCGGTAAAGAAGTCGCAACCCTACTCAGTGTACCAAGGTGAGTGACTGTGTGACTGCGGGGGTGGGGGAGGCACAAGGCCAGGTGGCAAAAAGTCCCCCCCACCTCCAGCAGCTAGGTGCTGACACCAGCAATAAAGGCATTTTTATACGCAGTTTACTTTACACCTGTGTTTTACTTGCCTTCCATAAATCATTTTTGGTATTGGTATTTTTATTGGGTCTTTAATTTTTTTATTTCTGCTGGAAAAACATTTTGAAAGACGAATGATAAACAGCTGTCTGTTCTATTAAGCTCGTCTCTAAAAATGCGCATAATGAAGTTTGATCAGGTGTTGGATTGATTAATAATGTTTGTGCAGACTGTGTGGTGCGGGTACAAAGGTACATCGTCACCAAGCTGGGAGAAGACTGGATCTTCCTGGTGCTGCTCGGCCTCGCCATGGCCCTGGTCAGCTGGTCCATGGACTACGCCAGCGCAAGGAGTCTGCAAGGTATCACGGTATCTGACGTCCTGTATGCATGTCAAAGGCCTGATGGGAAATTCGCTCCCGTCCTCAAGCATCACATGCTAGTATCAGTGACAAGGAGTCACCTGACAAAATAGTTTGAACAAGATGTGATGGATGTACCTAGATAAACAAGCATGGCTCCTTTCATGTGCACTAGTCCCAGATTTTGGGAAGAGCAGATGATATGCTGTTACTGAAGAAGAGTGGCCTTTCAGTGGTTAGTGCCAGATGGCAGCGTGGCGGGTAAAACACAAACCTGAAGGTCAATGCATATTTCAATCCCAGGAAAGGGCTGTGATGTTGTACCTTTGAGCTCAGTATTCAGCTTGCATGACATGAATGGGATATATAGCCATGTAAAATGTGATGTATTTGGGGTAAAAGCACTGACTGAATATCAAACGACAAAAATAATGGTGTTAAGATAAACAGTGACAAGGTTAAGTGGTTTGCCTTGCTTTATGAGTATACCAGGGCTGCTGCCCTGACTTTGGGGATGGAGAGTGTGTGATGTTGGTATCCACTGCACTAATGCCCCATTCCCGTCTGCCAGTGTATAAGTGGATGCACAGGGAGCTGCGGGGAAACATCCTGCTGCAGTACCTGGCCTGGGTCACCTACCCCATGGTTCTCATCATCTTCTCCTCCCTCTTCTGCCATCTGGTCGCGCCCCAGTCTGTCGGTGAGCGCTGGCTGGAATCCGACATAGCTGCCCCCTCACGCCACGAGGCCTCCATCCGCTGTCCTATTATCTCTCCCTCTTTGTTCCTGTCCCCTTGTTTCACCCCCCTGTCATCTCTCTGTTAGCCAGAGTGCACTCCTGATGACACACTGTAAGGTCCAGTTAGACGATGCCATCTTCGTATTGATCCTCTTCTTCTCAGTGTGTGTTGATTGTTTCACGCATTAATACCCACATTCTCTTTAAAGTGCTTCTTTTGTACTTTTTCCGTACTTCTGTCTTAGGCTCGGGAATTCCTGAAATAAAGACCATCCTCCGTGGGGTGATGCTGAAGGAGTATTTGACTCTCAAGGCCTTTGTGGCTAAAGTGATTGGCCTGACTGCCAGCCTGGGAAGTGGAATGCCTGTGGGAAAGGAGGTGGACTCGTCCTTTTGACATCATTACACACTCTCTGTGTTCAATTTCTCCACAGCGAGATCAGACACACGGACGGGCTGTGGTATTTCATGCGATATTTATATGGGAAATTATTTAGTGAAAAAATAATTCTGTAAAGAAATCCTGTGCACCCATGCAGAAGCTGAAGGTCCCTTCTCTCCAGGTTCCTTACAAATATCTGATGCCTAATGGATAAATTGACCCATGTGTTCTTCCTCCCACTTACACCTGTTCCCCTGACCTCCGCTTCTACTCAGGGTCCTTTTGTCCACATCGCCAGCATCTGTGCTGCAGTGCTCAGTAAAATCATGTCCTTCTTCTCTGGTGTGTATGAGGTAAGCAGCGGCTAGATCATAGCTGAGGCTCCCATCAGACACTGCTGCGTTCAGCTGCCCATGTGGCTTTTTCTCATTTGTCTCCACCATTTTGCATTTGCTGTATAGCTTGATGTTATATCTGTGTAGTTTGTTAATGAATGCTATTTTTTTCCTACATGTGTTTTGACTTAATAGGCTCTGTGTGTACCTCTTTGTATTAGGTGTTAAAATAATGGCCGGCATGTTTATTAACAATATGGCTTTGTCTGTTTCTGCACCTCTGTTTTTTCCTCCCCTTGTCCCTTTTTGACCCCCACACCAGAATAGCGCCCACAACCAAGACCTGTTAGCTTGTGCCTGTGCAGTAGGAGTGGCTACCTGTTTTGCTGCCCCTGTAGGAGGCAAGTCAGAACTGCATCTCCCAATTTGAACCTTTCCATGCACGCTGTGCATGATGGGAGATGAAGTCATTTATGTACCTCCTCTTGTCTGTGTGATTCTCACTTCTTGTATCCTGCTACATTGTCACTTGCCATAACACAGAACTACAAAACCGACTTAACGAGAAAAGCAGCAAAATATAAAAGTCATTGGGCCACTGTGTGCAGCAGGCATAGAGTAAAGTGGAGCTCTTTCACAACAAATGACTTCAGGTCAGCCTGATTTGATGGCAGCTGATTCCAGGATCCTGCATATGTCTACAAACAGACCAACTGATATGCATTGGCACTAAGATCTGGGATGGCGTGTAAGGGTGACTGATACAACTGAATCATACGAGATCCTGGGAAGTGCTGGATGATGAAGGATGTTGGTCCTGACTGTACCCCAGCTACAGGACAGGAAAATGTGTCTGCTGTAGCCACTCATATAAGGTTGTCGATGTCCTTTAGGTGTATAATTGATGTAAAGAAAACAGAGGACTTGTTAGGCCATGTAAAATTCCTTCCTTTCAATTTCTGCTTGTCGTTGAGCTCTTCTGACCCACTCTGAACTGGCTACACAGTTTCTGCCCCGTTGCCATTCTGGTTATCTTTCTCTTCTGCTGTAATATCTATGCCCGCAGTTTTGGAGCATGGGTTCCTGCTCTTTGATGCTGATCGCTGCTTCCAAGATGCACACTGTAACCCTCATATACTGTATTTATGCTGACTATCTGTCTGCCAGAAACACTCCAGCAAAACACGTACAGAGGTGTACCTGTAATCACTCTCTTTGTTTTTGTCCACTGTCTGTATGTAGAGTCTGGATTTACCTTCCTGGCTAGTTAAAGTTTTCTTGTATAATGTAATTTTATTATCTTATTCTTAACCATTCATATATTTATTTTCTACTCATCTGTCTCCTCCTTTTTTTGCTCTCTCTTCCTTATCGCACCAATTACACTTGCTCTTCCACTGTCCCTCCCTTTCCCGCCTCGCCTACATCGGCAACGCTACTGGCTCTTCCTCCCTTTGCATCATTAGAATCCTTATGGCTACGCAGACATCCTCACAGTGGGCTGTGCTGTGGGGGTGGGCTGCTGCTTTGGCACACCCCTTGGAGGTAAACCCCGCCCCCTCCACCCCTTACCTCCTAACACGCTCTTGAAGTCAGTTAGGCCTCTCCCCATGACTGCAGACAAACAATCCGAACAAATCTCCTCAAAGTGACCTCTGTGTCCTTTAAAATTCCGTTGATCGATCTTCCGTATTTCTTCTGCATTTGTTTTCCACCACATGGTCGCCGTGGTAATTCCTTTTCTTGTACCCGTCACTCATGTGTCATCCCTGTCTTCCTTTGCCTGTCTGTCTTTGCACCAGGAGTGCTGTTCAGCATTGAAGTCACATCCACCTCTTTTGCTGTGAGAAATTACTGGAGAGGTTATTTTACTGCTACTTTCAGTGCTTTCATATTCAGAGTGCTGGCTGTGTGGAACAAAGATGCCGGTAAGATTGAATGTACTTCGGACCTGTAGCTACAAGCATGACTGCAGATCGTTAGCTTCAGTGAATTGTTTATTCACAGTCAATGAATATGCAATTAGGAACAGAATATAATTTGTATATATTGCATTGTGCAGATTGGTTCAAAGTGTGATAATTAAAGCCATAGAGTGTTCTAGGTGTGTTTGTGTGTCGTCCTGTAATGAAATGTTACTTCTCAGTTACCATCACCGCTCTCTTCCGCACCAATTTCCGGATGGAGTTTCCCTTCGATCTTCAGGAGCTGCCGGCATTTGCTATTATTGGGTGAGAGCGATCAAGAGAAGGAGAGAAAACGTGACAGCACAGTGGCCACACTCTAATCGTATTTTACTCTCTCGCCGCTACACCACCGACTCGAGCTGGAATCACGCAGTACTAACCAGAACCTCAGTGTGGTAGCACCCCACTCCAGCCTCTCGTCGTCCCTGTTGCTCTAGCTGAACTCTGCTTTTTCAAGCCACATTAACAGGTGTGCTCTTCTCACAGCATTTCCTGTGGATTCCTTGGCGCCTTCTTCGTTTTCCTGAATCGCCAAGTGGTGCTGTTTATGAAGAGGCAGACTGCTCTGACACGCTTCCTGACCAAACAGTGAGAAAGCGGGGTGCCACTGAGGGCTAACCGGCACGGTGTTTCGGCCAACAGTACCATTTCCCTGTGGATAAATGCAGTGTGTCATCATCACACTGAGACGGCTGTAGCTCTGAACACAACTGTCACCTAGGGTCATTCATTTGTTTTCTTCTATGGTTGACGCTTGATATTAATGCCAGTGTTTCTATGGTTTGTTTTTCAGCCGATTAATTTATCCAGCTTTTGTGACCTTCATTATTGCAACCATGACCTTCCCCCCTGGATTTGGACAGTTCATGGCTGGAGAGGTCAGAGGTCAAATTCATCTCGTTATTTTTGTTTCTGCTTTATAACTGAATTTAGATGACTTGATGTCAGTTCATGCTGTGGTACAAAATGCTTTGTAACAATTTGTCCTGGTTTATTAAAATAATTATGGGGTAATGTGACAGGTGTGTGCAAACTGTAATGACTGCTGGTATTACTCTAGAACGTCTTGTATTGACATCCTTCACCCCACAGTTAATGCCAAGAGAGTGTATTAACACCCTGTTTGATAATCTGACCTGGACCAAAATCTGGGACTCCCCTCCTTCGACTGGCCTGGGTCTCTCTTCTGCATGGTTCCATCCCCAAATGAACATCTTTTTTATGCTCATTGTCTTCATTGTCATGAAGGTACTTTCCAAAGCTCTTTATAAGCAGTTCAGTGTCAAATCATAAACGAAATGAGTTAGCGGTGAAGCAGATATGAACACTTGAATAATACGTGTCTAAATGTTATATAACCTAAAGATGAAAGAGTGGTTGTTTGAAGGTATGCGGGTTTCCCTTCTGTGTACCCAGCTCAGTCAACGAGTCAGTAATGTCAGCAATGAACAAAAACGGATGAAAATAGCTAAACTGGGGTTAGTCAAATATCATGTAGCACAGTGTTGATTGTTGCAAATTGAGTTGGATGGAACAATCATCATTAACTGATCAGTGAGAAAAGTCATCCACAGTGCAAATTTGTAGATTTTCATCTTTGTGACGTAGACATAGCTGTTATGAAACTCTGATGGAAGAGCAGACAGTGGACATGGACAAGCACAGAGAGGCAGGGCTGTAGAATTGTCTTGAAAGTTGGTAGGAAACCAAAACATTTGCAAAAATTTGCATTAATGATCTGTGTGTAAAAGTTGGTAGGGATATTTCCAGCTTTCCTGAAAGTTGGTCAGGCTGTGTCCCTACCATCCTCATTTAAAGCTACACTTGTGCCCAAACAGCATCTGCTGGCACAGTAGAAACAGAGAGAAAAGCAACTCCGCTAGTTATTAACCCTTCTACTTTCTGTGAGCACCTCTAGACTGACTGCTTTGTATATCTACTGTCGTCTGCCAGTAGATACTAAACCTTACATCAACACTGGTTTTGTGAGCAATGAAATGCAACTTGGAGAATAGCAATTTTCTTGCTACTGCTTATATACATCTACTAAAACTATATATAAATATATAATAAAATATTATTATTATTATTATTATTATTATTATTATTATTATTATTATTCATAGATACCTATGAATGCCTGGAGAATTTTTATTCCAAAAACAATTAAAATTTAAAATGTTTGAATAATGTACTTTTCTCTATTTATAAATGTCAGTTCTGGATGTCTGCTGTTGCCACGACGATGCCCATCCCTGCAGGTTCCTTTATGCCAGTCTTTGTCTTGGGTAAATACTAAAACCGAATAGTACTTCCTGTCTTGGTCATCAACACAGAGCTCAGGTGTCACTTACCCAGCACATCGTACTTCTCCGTGGACACTTGAATGAATGCATGAATGTTTACAAAACTAGTCAACGTGAACATGCATGTTCGCTAGCCTTTGAGATAAAGCAAAGTGTGGTAATTTGCCATGCATTCGTCTGCCATCTGTCTGATGCAGGAGCAGCATTTGGCAGATTAGTGGGTGAGATCATGGCGACCCTCTTCCCCAATGGCATCATGTTTGATGGGATTGTGTATCGAATCCTGCCAGGAGGGTATGCTGTCATCGGTCAGTGCCTCAACCATCCTTTCATCATCACCTCTGGCTGTGTGCTTTCTCTTCTTCCATCCCATCTCTCCTCACTGACGGCCCTTCATTCCATCTTCTTTAGTCTTGTCAACTTCAAACCCCACCAGTTTGGCTCACTTAACCTTGGCAATTCACTTCTGAAAAGCACAATGTTAACAGCATTGTTTTTAGTGGAAAAAGAACGAGTTACATCAACCACCCCATCAATGAAAAAATCAACTGACACATAGTAAAATGTGCATACATAAATGTAATGATCCTTTTATAATTTTAACGCAAAACATAGAATACTTTTCAAAAAACCTAGCAAAAATGCAGCAAAGTAGTTAAAAGAAATACATGGTATAACATTTGCATTTCACAATGTTCCATGGCAAAATGAAGACAAATAAAACACATTATGACCAGCATCACCATTTGAATAATCACAAGATACTAGAGTATGTTTTGGAATAACTAATATGAAAACAAAATGCTGTGAATACATGCAACCACTGCTGGAGCTGTGGGTAGACTGAAGGAGATCCTTAGCCAATGTGGCAGCTCACTTTTCAAAATCTTGCCACTTACTGAGAACTTAATTCAGAAAACCAGGACGTTATTCGCAAAATGGGTATTAAAAACCAAGAGATGCAAGTGAATAAAAATGTTAACTAAACAGAATCTATACCAGTACCATTTATTCATTTAAAACTGTATCATATTTCATCAAACCTTCACCCTGCTTGAACTGTATGCTCTTCCCTCCTCCTGCTCCTCCTCCTCCTCTTCCAGGCGCGGCCGCCCTATCAGGGGCCGTGACTCACACAGTGTCCACAGCGGTGATCTGCTTTGAGCTTATAGGCCAGATATCCCACGTCCTGCCCATGATGGTGGCTGTCATTCTGGCCAACATGGTGGCCCAAGGCTTGCAGCCCTCGCTCTATGACTCCATCATCCAGGTCAAGAAACTGCCTTACCTTCCAGAACTGGGATTTGGGCACATCAGGTAGGCCAGTGCTACCCCTGGGGTAGAGCTTGTGGTACACAGTGTTTCACGTACATCAGTGTGTGCCAGCTGTACCTATGGCCCATGCTGCAACTCTCCTGACAGTAAGTACAACGTCTTTGTGGAGGACATCATGATGACGAAAGTGAAGTTCCTTTCCTCGCAGTCCACATACAGAGATGTTAAAGACCTGCTTCAGTCCACTTCCCTTAAAAGCATCCCGCTGGTTGACTCGCCAGGTAAGAGAAACACCTACTTTTTTGCCCTTTTTACTTGAAAAAGCTTTGATACTCCTGTGGTGTAATATGCGCTTTAGAAAAAATCAAAAGAAAGAAAACGGATTCTTTATTTTGTTGTGTTTTCATACCTTTTTTGGTTTTTCTAATGGTGGTTCACCCGAGTTCTTAGCCAGACCAGGAGAACCATTGAGCTATAACATTTAAACGCCTGTTTTTGACTTTTTTTTTTTTTTCCCAGAAAATGAGAGTTTTGGAAAATTACACTTTTAGCAGCATAGACTTTCATGCTATGATTTTGGACCATGATTTAAGAAAAATAAATACCGTATATGAAAATACACTACTAAGATGAGCCAAAAAAGCATCTCTATGAAGCAATATCAGCTTATCTGTATAAATTCTTTGTTTTTTCTTTAGAGTCAATGATTCTTTTAGGCTGTGTTGAGAGGGCTGAGCTTCAGGCGATCCTGGACTGGTGGCTTTCAGCGGAACGGCTGGTCCTCACCCAGGGACAAAGACTGGCATCCAGGGTCAGCTGGGACTCGTTTGCCATGGTGGACGAGGAAGGAGGAAATGAGGGGGGAGACAGGGTTTGTGTCCAATAGTGAAGGAGTGCGTGTGTCCCAAATAGCCAGCAAACTGCAGAATGTCCAACAAGTGACAACTAGAATTTAAATTATCTGTACAATACATTCAGCCTGTTAACCTAGAGTAACCAGCTGGCTGAGTGAAGTCCTCACTTTGTCTATTTAACTTTGCAGAGCGTACCTGTGCCAGATGAGCAAAACGGACCTGTCCCACCTCCTAAGCCACAGGAGCCTGCTCCAAGTATGTTATACAAAAATTCCATTGACATCCTCTTTTTTATGCAAAGTGATGTAATGCTACATGGAAATATTAGTGGAATGGTGACGACAAGCAAGCAGCATATATCCAGAAATGCTCATGTTAACATATGTGTTGTTTCATTATTTTAACTGTCACATCCGAATGTTTTTGTGTCTGGATCTCTTAGTGGGTGTGTCATGGTATCTACGAGTATTTGCAAACTTCCATTAGTGTATGTGAGAAATGTTTGTAACTTCACATGAGAGAAAAGGCTTACGTAGTGAGTAACTGACCTTTGCCCTCTTCCCTGAGGCCAAGGCATTCAGCAGGCTGTGAGGAACGCATTTCTTCGTCTCTTCTCCTCCTGTCGAGACAGGGACGGTGAAGCCCCGGTATTCCACCCAGACGTCGGCTGCCCTTTATAGACCATACTGCTTGTGATGCTTGGAACACACTTCAGCATCATGGTCGTTCCTAAGACATTCTGCAGGAGGCAAACATTCTCATGCATCATGATCACACAATGAAAACTTTGTTTAATTCTGACTATAGGACTACATTCGTATTACTATGTTTTTATTTGCAAATGACGTGTTTAAAGGAGAAAGATCTCCACCCACGCTAAAACGACTGAGATTAGAGTCAGCGTTTTCAAAACTCTCTGTTTTCACCTATCCTCACTGGGACGCTGATTTTCAGAGATACGCAGCTCTGGAGAGTGTTTTCGAAAGTCTCCATTTTTGGAGATTAAAAATGCCAGGGTAGTTTGGATGAAAAGGGAAAACAGAGACTAATGTCTGAATTTTTAAATATGTAGTAGTGTGGATGTAGCCTAATTCTGGCTTTTAAGATACGTTTGCTCTGTGTATTCCTAAATAAATCTCTATCTTCCAACCATTTATCCAGTCCTGAACCACAGTGGATCTGGAGCCTATTCCAGGCCCCATTGGCCACAGATGCCAGTCCATTGCAGGATGTGCACACACACACACCTTGGACAATTTAGAGATGCCAGTTCAGCTGCATGTCTGTGGACCGTGGGAGGAAACCCACAGGGAGAGCATGCAAATGTGATGCACATAGGCTGGGTGTAAGGCAACTGTGCTATCCGCTACACCACAGGGTTACCCATATATGGACATATTTATTTGTATTTATGTGTGCATTTTACGTGTATTCCAGTACAGCTGTCGCACTTTCATTCAAATCCATAATTAAAGGTTTAGCATTCTGTCCCCAGAAGTTTCAGATGGTGTATGTCAATGACTTAGGTGTCCCAGAAATATTAGGCAGACTGCAATACCTCCCTCATACCACCAGATGGTACCAAAACTTTTATTAGGCATTTCAGATTATCTGGTGTCACAGAACAGCATCAAACATTGATGTGTCGACAAATGATAAAACGTGGCTTATAGTATTCAGCACCAGTCATTCACACTCTCTTTACATTCTCTGTCTTTGTGTGCCGCTCTCTTTCTGTCTGACTGCAGACACCCACACCACCACCTCCTTTGGATATAATGACACCAGAAGAGGTAAAAAAAAAAAAAGAACTTGAGGGGGAAATGGCCCAGTTAAGCCTTAATAATTCATTGCAGATGACTTCACATTGCCTATATATGTCCGTTGATTTTCGTGTGCAGATCATAGCCTGGGAGGAAGTTGAGCTTGACAAGCAAATAGACATCGACCACATACGCATAGATCCCTCCCCTTTTCAGCTGGTGGAGAGAACCTCCCTACACAAGGTCAGTGGTGGCTGGATGGGTCGCATTTTTAATGTGCTCCACATACACCGCAGTATCCAGCTTTGATCCGATCTCTTAGCCATGGCATGTAAGAGTTGAGCTGATTTGAAGGAGATTTTCTACAGTAGCAGAACATAAAGACTGTGTGTAGCAGAAATTTATAGTTCCCAGACTGGTCAGAAAGCACTGATGCAGACCCTGCCATGAGTTTCGGTGCTCGGTGAGTGTTGTCTGGTGGTCCTAACCCTTTCGTCCTTTTCCTTCTCAGACTCACGCTCTCTTCTCCCTGTTGGGCCTCAGTCAAGCTTATATTACCAGCACTGGGAAACTGGTTGGAGTTGTGTCTCTGACAGAGGTAGAACTCATTTTCATGTCTTTCTCTGGGTCTTAATCTCTAATTGGTAAATCTTAGGTTTTAATGAGTACCAGTCTCCTCCCCCAGTTATATGATTATCCAGCTGTAATTTTATATATTTTCCTATCACTCTTGATCCTCCTTCATTTCTTTTTGCCCCCTCATGTTTCTCTGTCAGTGTTAACTGTATCTGTGTACAACGTGTATTCCACCTCTGGCCTCTCCCTCCTCTTCAGCTCCAGAAGGCCATCGAGGGCTCCACCCGCAGTGGAGTGCGCCTGCGTCCCCCACTAGCCAGTTTCCGTGATGCCAGTCGAAAGTCAAAGAAGCCGTCCCCACCTCCTTCTGCCCCTTCCCCCCCAACACGCACCAAGGAGATGAGGAGAGAGGGTTCGAAAAAGGACCCCAGGGACAACACGAGGGTGGTCACAACCGACGGAGGGAGCATCAAGGTCGGCAGTGGCACGTCCAGTCAAGAAAAGGCAGCAGCATGTTCCACACAGCCCTCTGTTTCCTCTCCATCCATTCCTCTTTCGACCCCCCAACAAACACCAAAGAGGGATGATGATAAAGAGACTGAAGAGGAACCAATTTAGGCAAAGCAGGAGTAATATGGTATAAAATGAGATGGTCTCCTTTTCTCTTCATCTCCTTATACAATGGTTGTGTACTCATCTGGAAGTGCTTTCAGGGGTAGCAGACATATGTTGTTATGCACTTGGTGCAGTTAAAATACATAAAGAATGATGCAGGGCTGACCAGGGCTTGTGGGAAATGTAGTTCTATTTAGTTTCCATGCTGACACTTAAAGATATCTAATTTAGGGTTTCTCAGGTTCTTTTCGTCATGTGTTTAACATGCAAAAGAATGATGAATGATTTTATGCATTTAAAAATGCCTCTCTATGCTTTTTGATTTGCTGTAGTTTTTGTTTGTCATCCCTGGTAATCAGCTTATGGAATATAATAGGTATTCCTCATAGAAGCATATCTCCTTCTCATCTACTGTATGTTTCTGACTGAGTACTGCAGTAGTTATCAGGAAACAATGAAAAGACAATCAGTTCTTTATTTTGATTACATTTTGTGATTAAATCTTCACTGTAGAGAACTTGTGTAAATTAACTAATGAATGTATTTATTTCAGTTAATGATAATTATTCATACTGATGCTTATTATTGCTATGTATAATAAATATTGAATTTATCTCGAAATTTCTCATTTCTTTTGCTACAAAAAATTAACACCACCCAAATGTGTCAAGTTGCTTTGCACCAAAACACTGTTTGTTCCTATGTTCCCTGACCGTGTGTCATTCTGGCAGTTAGGAAGAGGCAGCCTTGTTTTATTTTCAGAAAGGCACACAGATATTTCTGCATTTTTCTTTATTCACTCCATTGTTTTCTGGCTGGAGGTGAGATGAAGTTGTGGGGGAATGTGGCAGTTTCAGGACTGTTTGTTATGTGCAGAACGGGTACAGCAGAGAGGGAAGTACACAAGAACAGACAATAAGAGGGGTGTCCACGTGGAAGAGTCACCGCCTTTACAGAATAGATATAGATGTATATGTAAGGCCCTTCTCATGAGACGGGTGTCCACGTGGAAGAGTCACCGCCTTTACAGAATAGATATAGATGTATATGTAAGGCCCTTCTCATGAGACGGGTGTCCACGTGGAAGAGTCACCGCCTTTACAGAATAGATATAGATGTATATGTAAGGCCCTTTTTATTGTTTGCCAAAAAAAAGAAAAAAGTTCATTCAGTTTTCAGTTAGAGTTAATGTTTTGCACTTATTTACGAGCCCTGCAAATGCTTCAGCCAAATCCGAATCTTGACATGTATATTTAGAGTGGATGAGTGAGACAGACAGACAGTGCTGTATCAGTATAGAGTGAACAGCCACAGAGACACATGTAGAGAGGTGAGTAGGAAGATGGTCATAATCATGCTTGCAAGACAGCTCCTACTGAATGACAGCAGTAGTATCATACAAAAAAGTCCAAAATCAATACACAATCAAAGAGCGTATTAAACCTCAAGACATCTCCAAGGAATGAGATTTTGCTTCTTAGTATTTGTTAATTCTTCATGTTGTATTTTGCAGACAATGATACTAGCATAGCATTTAGGAAGCAGTGTTCCTCACTTATTCATTTGTTTTTAAAAAATGTTACATTCATTTCATAACTGTTTAATGTAGATAAATACATTAATAGTCATTTCTAAATAGTCATTATTAGGCTCTAGGTAGTGTTGACAACAATGAACTTGGTGTGTGACCTATGGACAAACCAGAATGGCAGTTTTTTATCCAGAAAAAGGTCTTTCAACTGAATTACAGATGAAGTCAGATCGCTTCAGGCACTTTGGACACAAGCATCTGCAGAGAAAATAACGGTTATGAAAATAACTTCTGAATTATTAAGATTATTAGATGAGGGGTGTCTGTGTTGCATGGGGAGAGACGAGACTTAACCAATGCTCCTTCCCACCCCATCTAAATAGAATGGCTTTAATGTACTTTAACATGTCAAACACAAATAAAACATGCAGCTTCGGGGAAAGAAAAAAAAAAAACGTGCTTTTTTTGTCTGTTTTTATAAAGAAGCAAAACCTCTTGTAGGACAAAATAACGTCCTACAGAATTTAAAGTTGTTTCACCCGACATCACCCAGAAATAAATAAATGAATATCTATCATTATTAACAGTTTTCCTGTTTTAGTGGGTATCAAACTTGGTCCCAGTCTGATCAGTGGAATAAAATATTCAACAAAAGAGTATCAAAGACAGAAATAATGACTGTCTGTTGTATTCTACGTTTTTGTGCTCTACAACAAACAGGGAAACTATAATAAAATGACATATATTCTGTCATATCTGGGTGAGAGTGCTGAGAATTCAGTAAAAAAATTAAATGTTTCAACATTGCATAAATAATCAATCAATAAATTAATTAATTCAAGTAAGAGTGCCTTTGTGTTTCCAACACAATCATCCAGAGCAATAAAGATGGTTTTCCAACAAGATTATTATATTGGTCATCATCATTGTCAAAGATTCATGCACATATCCTCAGGTAATCGGTATAGGAAATCAACAGCCGCTCTCTGTCTGAGGTACATACATACATACGCACAGTAAACAAGCCAGGCACCCCTGACTCCCAGCCACTGACCTGTTGCAGGGCAGCCATGGGCAGTTTGGGGCTGCTTCTGAATTTAACTTTGTGGTGCATCAGAATAACAGTATTCCATTAATGTAATTCAATAACTTGTTTTTGAAATCCAAAACCATTTTCCCCCCTCATAAATGTCTGTGATGCTTTATACTGGCAGCACAATTAAGAGAAGGAATCCTCCCCAAAGATACGTACAGACTGCAGTATAGTACAAAAATAAATAAATCATCATAAAAGCTCGGGAACAGAATTCAAAGTGACAGAAGCAGGAATTGTTCACGTGTGCAATATTTACATCTATATGACAGAATGGCCACAAGCCCTTTAAAAACGCATTTTTTTTCCAAATCTGGTACAATTCCCAAAAGAATGCTACCCTCAACCATCACTTTTTTTTCTCATGCTGAATAATAATTTCAGTTTAAAGATAATTGTCCTTAATCCCAAACTGTCATTGGGAAAGCTTATCATTCCATGTCCATTGTCTGGTGCTGGATTTCCAGATTTGTTTTCTCTCAACGTCTGTATTTAGAGCAGCTATGCAGCAAAGTCATTCTTTCTTCCAGAGTTTGTGTCTTACTGTCACACACCATTCGGTTCTCGATGGTCCCAGAATATTGTAAGAGATAAAGCAAAAGACCTTGCTTCAAACTCCAATTCCAAGTGGATCCTTGCTTCTGTTGTCCAATGTGAGTCCATTGTTTTAACCGTATTCCTAATCTCCTTGTTATGATTGACTCATTGACAAAGTACAATATGAAGGAAATGATGTTTAGAGCATCTCTTATTCATTACACTATTGTTCAGTGCAGGTCTATACTGTTTTTATACAGTACTGTCTTATGCATGCATACAAAACAAGCACATTCAGTATTGCACAATGTCCAAATAGCACATTGTCCAGTAAAGTACAGTCCATTCCAGTATAATGCCAACAAGATATTAATAAGTGTATAGAATGTTATTGTACTCTTCTGGAATGGGCTGCACTTTATATCCTTGCACTATATTGACGAGGCCTCAATAAAAACTTCTGCCCTGAATCATTTCATCACTGATGTTAATTAAGGTGTTCATACATTTGATGAAAACCCTTTCACCCATGTAGCTGTGTGGGGGGTAATGTGTAAGTCAATGCAGTGTGTGTAGGAACTGTTTTTACCCATGTGCATGAAGAATTACACATATGGGAACAACTCTGCAGAACATAAGGCATTAAAAAAATGTGTAGGGCAGCAGTGTGTTTATGATTTTGATGATGATCTGCAAACATCTCGAATAGCTGGAAATATTCAAAATCTGTGTTAGTGTTGTTAAGTATATATATATTTTATACACATATACATGACTCATAATATGGTATTTTTGTTTTATTAAAAAAGTATAATAATAATAATAATGAATTATTACTATTATTTGTATATGTATTATTATGTACTGATGACGGAGTTCAGTCAATTTCACCATCGTAAAAAGCATGCATGTATCTATCTTTTGGTTTCTCCTTTCATTTTCTATTGCTCCCTATTCCCTGATTCAGTTGTGGCCCCTCTGTCACTGTCACTCTCTTCTTTTTTTCTGTTGCTCCGCCTCTCGTCGAATGTTGACTTTTCAGCGACATTGGGCTTCCATGAAATTTTTGTCCATCATTCACTGTTTTCTTTTCACTTATTGTCTCTTTTTTTCATTGTATGAAAACTGTCTCTAAAACGATCACTGAGATCACAGAGAACCGTCATACAGATGTCTGATGCCTAGAAAGAAAGAGATGGATTATTTGTATATTTAATATAAACTACCATTTCATTGCTAATATTTGCGTAATTTCAGCAACAGTAGATTTTTTTCTGCCTGCGACACCTACCATTCAATTAGTTTGCTGCAATAGCTACTGATGCTTCCTCTAACTCTTCATCTTTCTCCTCCAGGGGTTGACCAACACAGGAAGTTACATCAGAAGCTTTCCGCTCTGTGATTGGCTCCACAGGTGCCTGCCCTGGACTGCTTCCTCCAGCACTGGAAACCTCTTCTCTTGGTGCAAGTGGGGTTAAGGTTATAGCCTCAGACTCCATATATAACGTAAGTTCTTCTTCCTGTTAGTACAAAGAATTACTGTAGATATAACTAAATAAAACCCAATCAATACCCTATGTTGCTCCTTCAAAATTAATTTAAAAGAGACAGAGACAATAATTTATATAATCAGCCTAAGAGAGACAGAACATACAATCCATCATTTTCCAGATTATTGGTAATGAAATGTCATACCGGTGAATAAACCAAATAGGCCTATACAATAAATACATTAAGCTACCTATTTATGGAAACCTGTTCATAAAGGGGTGACTCACTGCTGGGAGTCATTGAACGGAGAATTTAATGAAAGTTGATGCAAAGCCGCTTTTCATTTCAAAAAAGCTAAAATTTGCACCAAAGATAGCTTACTGTATTGGTTACTAAGACAGTGAGGGGGGGTCAGAAAAGAAGCTTCTTTCACACATGGCCCTAAGGACACCAGGAGGTGATGGATGGATAATTAACAGAGGCTCTAACATCTTAGAATTCTCTACTTAATGATAATAAAATTATAATTGCTAGTAGTATTGAAACTGATAAGCAAACAGTATAACATGCAGTAATCCAGCATTAACTGGATTCCTATTGTTCTATCATTTGTCTTTGAATATTTAGAATTTACATTAGATTCTCCAGCCCTGTGATGGGTTGACACCCCATTCAGAAGGTCCCCTATATTGTGCCCTAAGGCTGCCTGAGATAGGCTCCAAGCAACCCATGATCATGAGTAGGAAATGGATGGATGGATGGATGGATGGATGGATGGATGGATGGATGGATGGATGGATTAGGTTTTTCAATAACATTGATAAAACTAGTTAGCTATTTATCAATTTTATTAATATGTTCATTAGTTATTTAAATGTGCAAATTATAGAATTTTGCAGCAGTCAATGGGACAAAATCTATCCATCCATCTTCTACCCGTTTATCCTGGCCAGAGTGACAGAGAGCCTGGAGCCTATCCGAGGCAACACAGGAGACAAGGCTGGGGTACACCCTGGAGGAGATGTCAGGAAATGAATGCTAGGAAATGAATATGACTAATTACAAGAATGCCTGTTTTAAACCCATCTAACTAAATTTACAAAAGTGCAGATAAAACACGGTACAAGTAAAAAGATACAGCACTGCACAAAAAGCGTTTAGGATATTTATCTGGGCAGTATCTGTATAATTGCTCAGAAAAAAAACAATTTAAAATTGGAATCTAAATACATGAATAATTTTTAAAAAAGTAAAAATAATCTCTTCTGTTCACCAAAATATTACTGATATCTTGTTGGAAGGCTTCAACAACATAACAATTCCCAAACCTCCACTCAAAAGGCCAGTCATTCCATATATCTTTTCATTTTCACCACCAGCTCACTTAACATGTTAACTTAAGTCATTCATTCACTTTATGAGGTACTGATTAGCCAGACAAGGTGCTCTCCTAGGTAAGCTGCATGTGGCTATGTTGGATTGTGGCTGTAAATTCCTAGGTCCCCTGCAGAGATGTTTTGATGTAAACTGACACATTTTGACCAACGTGAGGTCAGTTTTACACCAGCATGAACATGATTTAAACATAATCTTTGTTGTCTGCCTAAGACTTTTGCACTGTACTGTAAATAATCAATCATATACAAATGTTGTGTATGACAATTACACAGCATTAATGCATTTATCAATTCTTTTAAGGAATCATTTTTAGCTAACAAACTACAGTAAGAGAACATAGGGTGTCACAATATTTCAGTGAAATCAATCTACATTGTAATGTTTATCACCTTAAATGTTTCTTTCCAATGATTTTTATGAATCAGAGAAATGGTCATAGCTGCAATCCTTACCATATTCTCAAACTTTATGAAAGCCATTGTAAAATATTGGGCTGTCTTGATCCGGGTACTCGGGGCCTGCAATATACACTGCCCTTTGTTCCAAACAAAGTGAGACCAACTAACTCAACTCCAGACCAACTTAACTAACTCTACAGCTCTAACTGAGCTGGTGGTAGAATAAATAGCACAGTTCAGACCACGCTAATCTAAACATATTTTACCTATGGTGAACTTTTACCTGATTTATTTATTTTTGCTACATGATATGAATTGTCCATCCATCCATTGTCAGGGCCCCAAGGAAAGGGGGGCTGTTGTTGCCAGTCTATCACATGGCACATACACACACACAGACACACACACACACACACTAACACAATCGTACACCATAGGCAATTTAGAGATACCAATTAGCCTAACTGCGTATCTTTGGGCTACAGGGGGAAACGTGAGCATGCAGGAGAAACCCTCGAGACACAGGGAGAACATACGAACTCCATGAGACACGGGGTGAACATGCAAACTCCATACAACACAGGGAAAACATGAAAACTCCAGGCACACACGGCAGGGGTGGGAGTCAAACCCCAACCCTGGATGTGCAAAGTAACAGTACACACAGTACCACCATGCACCCATAATATAAATTATTAATTTGTATAATTTCACTTAATCAATGATTACTTAGTTGTTAACGATGGAACAAAAGCAGGTACATTCATGCTAATAGACTATGTTCCCTTTAACGATTATTCATTAAACTGATAGTTTTATGAAATGAATGTTACGTACTTAGTTCAAGTCAATCAGCCCTTAAGTTTCATTTTCAGTACACTGAGAAATACAGAGTTCTCAGTAAAGAAGGTATCTTTAATATGATGGGGCTATTCAATAAATGTGACCAACTTTTTTTTCTGCTTTTTAATCGTTTTAAGTAGGAAGGAAGTAAGCCATGTTTTCTAAGATGGAATTTTTCAGCTCTTACATTACTCCAGCCAGACTCCAGACTTAACCATTACATTCTGATGCAAAATTATTTCCATACTTCATTAAACTATGAATTGCTTACCTTAACCTCCTCCTCTTCTTGTTGCTCCAGCAGTGGTTCATTCTCTGTTCCCACTTCTTCCACTCCAGTTGCCGCCACACTCCCTTCAACTGCTGGTACACCCACATACCCACCGACTTCAACCTGATAGGTCTCTGTCTGTCCAGCCCCCCACAAGTCAACCAATGGAGGATGGGAGGGTGGAGCCAGACTATGGATGGTGCTGTTGGGTGTAGCTTGCAGGGAATGCGTGGCACTGTGTAGCCTGTGTTCAAGGGACTAAAAAGAAGGGCAAACGTGTAAAACCAAGTAGTAGTGACTCAAAATTTCATTAGCAGCTGCAGTGTAATATATATCCACACACTTGATTCAACCAGCAAGCTTGCAATGTAATTCTTTTTCACCTGTTGTTGCTGATACTGCAGCAGTTGCTGCTGCTGGTAGTGCTGCATTTGCTGCAGTTGCTGTATTTGCTGTAACTGACTCTGCTGTAAGTTGAACTGCTGCTGCTGTTGCTGCTGTGCCAGGTAATGTGCTGCGCTGCCCTCGTACCCTTCGGCTCCACCCGCCACGACGTAGGAGCCTGCAGCCGGGGAGGCCACCCCCGAGGGCTCATTGCTGATTGGCTCCCAGGCATCAGAGGAGGAGAGGCAGTAAAGACCTTGCGAGACATATGTATGTGGCCAGACTTCAGCTGAGGAGTGGTGAAGAATCTGGTCTGGGAGAAAACATAGAGGGTGGGATGGGGTCCAGAAGCATAGACGGAAATGGCTGGCGCTCGCAGTTCAATATATTGAATTTCATACCCCACGTTTGCCACGCCAACTTCGGAAGCATTACTTTTGCTGTACTGTTGCCACCGGACATTGAGCAGAAAAATTTTCAAGTGGAAAGGAACAGTGTATGACTTATTTACCCATGTAAGCTTCGAGCCACGCCACAAACAGATGTGATGAATTAGGCTGACGGTTTCCAGAGTATGTGAAGTGAAAATAATTTGTTTTGTCGTGGAAACAGTCTGCATTTCAGATTGCTTCAGACAACATGTTGAATTGTTACAACAGTCTATCGATTTACTAGAAGACTTCTTTTATGTTTGAAAAATAAACTCAGTTAATAACCTTGAGTTGGATGTTAACTTCACATCAAATTTCCATGAAGAACTTATTATTTTAGTTTAATATTACTTAACGTTTATTTCTTTCCAAAATACCTCACTGAAACTCTTTTCTGGCATTCTCCTGTATGTCTTACAAAGGATTTGGTATTTGTTTGCTAGGTTACAGAGCCAAAGATATGCAAGCAGACAGCTTCGCAGCGATTTGCGGCCAGCTCTGCCAAATACCTCGGCTGGTGATACTCTCCTGGTTGACCTCGCTGAGGTGAGCCACGCTGCCCTGGTTGGACCCAGCACTTAGGCTCTCCCCATCCATGGAGGTCCAGGCCAGCAGAGTAGCTTCTGATATGGCGAACTGCTGCATCACTCCTGTGGGAGAGAGACAGGAGAGCAGATGTGGGTTTTATCCTCTGTGGACGGAATGGGAAACGGGTTCAACCAGAAGGCGAGAAAAAGATACAGGACAGATTGTCAGTAGTCTGGCTGAAAGCTGCAGCCGTTCCAAGAGGCCCATCTCACCGGCAGCAAAGCGTGCTTCCTTCTCGCCATCGCTCAGGTCGCTGTACGCGTCATTCTCCAGTTTCCGCTCCCGTTCCCGTTCGCGGTTCAGGTTGGTGCGCCCGGTGCTCCCACCTGCCCCGATGGTCTGCATGCCCCAGCTCTGCCACTCAATCATGTGCGCCACGCGACCCTGGGCCATGGCAGTGGGCTTGGTCACTTTGTCCTTCATCGAGCGTGTCACACCTGCGCCAGACGCAGCGTGGCGGCAGGGAAGGCGGGGCCGTAGGGAGGACGGGTGACAGCAACAGCAAAGATGAGAGAGAGCAGTGGAGGAAAAGAGTTTAAGAGTGTTAATATCTCAAAAAGACATTCTGCTCCTGGTCAGATCCTGAAGTGGGGCTTCTTTTGTGAAGAGTGTATATAATGATGCTTAGTGAGTAATGGGGCTGTTTTCACTTTAGAAACAGCAACTTGCTGAGATCAGACAAAAATGGTGGCACTTCTTATAAATGCATTAAGAAATGATGTTGCATATTTAATCATGCTAGCTAGAAATGGACAATGATGAATGAATGGTTTTGGCTTGTTGACATAACACCTATCATAATCCAACAGAGCGCAAGATGTTCTACCCAACATTTTATCTTTATTTAACTGGAATACCTGAACCAAGCTGTTATCAATCATATCTGGCTAGCAATGGGTTTGTATCTAGTAGCTGTCTGCATATACCTAAAACGTCCCTTCAAATGATTAGTTGATGGATATGAAGTTCATGGATGCACAGATAATGTCGGTATGGACACTGGATCACTAGACACTACAATAACACTACAGGTAGGAACAGATAAACCTATAAACAATACAGTAACACTAATTTGCCACTACAATACACAACAACTACACAAAAAAGAACAACCATTCACTATAGTTCCCATCCATTTTTAACAACAAGCCACGTGACGATGCATTGTGGGTAGTGTATTTCTTACTTTGGATTTTAAGGATTGACTTGATTCCATCAATGACCACCACAGTCATTGACATGTATTTTCCATGGAGGCAGGAAGTGATACAGGGTACCCACAAGGGTCCATGTTGGCTCCGTCCTCCCTCTCCAAGCTCTGCCGGACTGGAGCCAACATGGTAGGTTTACCAGTCACAGGACAGACACACACCTGACACACCTGTCAGAGAGGACTTAGCCAGAGCTCCGATCCCATAGGCATTGGAGTTTCGCTTCAGGCGAGGGAGGATGGAGGTGGTGTCCTCCATAGAAAGCTGAAAGGAGTGAGGGGGATATAGATGGATATAGGGAAAAAACACAGAGAGAAAGAGGAGGAAAAATAGATGTGGCCCATACCCAACAAGAAAAGGTAACAGTGAGGAGGGGTTCATTCATGAGGAAGAAAAATAAGGTTGCCAGGAGATAAGGAGGAGGAATAATTAAAAAAGAAATGAGGGTGTCAACGTAGGATGATGGGAATAAGCAAAAGAATAGAGAAAAAGTGAGTGGGAGAAAGAGAAGAGGATGTTTAAATACAACACACTGACACAGAAAATCCTGAGTGGACAGAAGGACACGCAAACAGAGCAGCAATAAAGATCTGCATACAAAATATCTACATTTTCCATAAACATCGTGAAGAACCTGCCACTTGTCTGCTTTGAAGTGGCCATATTGTAAGTGTGATTTTTGGTCTCAGACACAACTGAAATATTGTGAGTGAGAAACAAAAAGTGTACTAATCACTACAGGACACTAACACTGCAACGAGAGAGAGGTAAAGAGAGATCAAAAGACAGATATAGGCAGGGAGAAGGGAGTGAGGTAAAATGTAGGTTACCGAAGGTGAGCGTTACAAAATAAAAAGGATGAAGGAATGATAATCACAAAGACTTACATTGATTCCTTCCCATGAAAAGTCTGTACGGCCATGCTGAGAGAGAAGGAAAGAGAGGAAGGGGGAAGGGTAAAGAAAAGGAGTGAGAGGACAGTGGCAGAGAAGGGAGGGTGAGCAGGAGGAAGACGATAGGAGGGATTGCAACAGTGAGAGAAAGATTCAAAGGCATGCGAGCAAAGGAGGAGGGAGAAGATCCGGGGGGGGGGGAGGCAGGTCAGAGACAGAAACAGAGAAGGTAAGAAAGAAAGGAAGAGGAGAGTTAAAAATAGAGTGGCAGAAAGAGGGACAGATTGAAAGACAGATCAGTTCATAGTACACACAGCAGCGTGATTATGCCGTATGCATGTTTCCCTGTCAAGTTTACCTCCATTGACGTCAAAGTGAAATACTGCAAAAGGAGCAGCAGAGACAGCCAAAGGAGCCAATGAGTGAGGGTGGGGCATGAGAGGGCAAGCAGCGTGCACCTCACAGTACTGATGTTTCCAAACCAAAGGTGATCGCTGACAGCTGAACAGAAGTAAATAAGGCACACTTGCTTTGTTGAGTGAAGCATCATGGGAGGGTGTATAAGACACCAGGTTAAACAGGGAGGTCTGCGGTTTGACTGCCGTGTGCCGAATAATTCAGGAAATGATTACATCAATGCTTGCTTTTGTCAGATACCAAATTTCCAACATACATCCTTTGTCTTATTGCAGTCAGCTGAGCAGCCCACAAGCAGCTGTTACCATGACGGCTTTCCACAGAGTCAGAACGGTGCTATGCCTCCGCCCTGGCTGCCACATAGGGTTAACCCCCAATGAAGTTGCCGCTCTTGAAAAAGCCACACGCCTCCACCCGAAAGGTCAGAAGGAGGTCGAATGAGCTGCGGTGTGAGAAACGGGGAGGCAACCCTCAAGGGCTTCATCTTTCCAGGCCTGCATAGAAAGTGGAGCGCCACTGACCGACTGCAATGGAACAAACTAAATGGGGGGAATAAAGGGAGGCTGCAGGATTGGCAGTGGAATGGTAAGATGTGGGCAGCTATGGCGAAGGCAGCGCACTGCCAGGTCAGTCCCAGAGGCTCTGGTGTTTCCAGCTGCACTAATGCAGTGGAAGAAGCAGCACAAGACATGTGATCTAACTCCCTTACTCGCGGAAGCGACAGCATTAGCAGCTACAGCAGTAGGCTGGGTCCTTCCATAAATAGACGCTCCTGTTGTCCCGGGGTGAAGCTGGAGTCTCTTTGGAGGCCATTTTGGCTCAAGATTCTCAAGGTTTAATTGTGAATTGGGGAGGGTTGCTAACGGGGGGTGGGAAGTAGAGGAACCACAGCTGGAGCTGATGTTAGACAGGGACGGACCTCTTGCCAGCAGGATGCTGCTGGAGTCAGACCAGGGTCATTAAGAGCCACAATAAAAATTACATATATATAAACATTGAAGACCTACCTGTTCCCCATCCTTCTGTACTGGAACTCCATCCGCCGCTAGCAGCAGAAAGGAAAGAGCGGAGATAAAGCCATACTTTGGGTTTATATAGAAAATATAAGGTCTAAACAAGACAGGTTCATGGCATTTGTTAATAGGAGAAAAAAGAAGCAATTCACGACTGATCTTTGCCTGTTAATGATAACGGACCCAAACGGACACAATGTATTTACAACTACACAAATATTACACCAGTGCGGATTCCAGAGTAAGTCAGGCAAGAAGGGGGCAAAATCCAAAACAATGGCACCGATGATATAGTTTCACAAATGAATTAATCAATGGAGTGCAGTTTTTTCTCGCAGTCCAATCCTAATTAAAACATAACGTAATTATAGAGGCCTTTCTGGTAATTAAGTTTAAATACTGTATGGTCTCTGGGCAATTTTTTTTTCAATCAGCGTACAGCCTCAGAAGTCAACGGCTAGTCACCTGAGCTAGAAAAATGAGTGAATTAGGCTGGTTTAAAATCAGGGCAATATTAAATCAGAGCTGGTAAACCGATACTCTGACCACCAACGTCCTGAAATGCTGGCCCACTGCTGAGTCAATTTATACTGCTTATGAAGACAATATGAGACAAGGATACAAGAGTGGTCACTGTACCTACATCTTCCAGGCACCATTAAAAACGAGCAACAGAATTAGAAAAAGTCCTAATCTCACTCAATCCTACTCCCACCTTGTCTGTCCCACCATTGTTCTCGGTCACCGGACCTCCTATGCTTGACAGCTGTATGAAATGAGGAGTACAGATTTGATCTTTAAAGACCAGAGCTACAAATAGGCGAATGAGAAATCAGCTGAGTAAGAATCCACGTAGCTGCAAGCACGCAGACAATCACAAATGCATTTGATCTCCAGAAAGTGTCGCGGTCCCGCAGAGATGACGCACGGCTCTGAGATGTACTCATTTCTGAGTAAATCATAAAAGCACCCACATTTTTCAACTGCTTGTATAAAATGCTAAATCAATTGTATGTTGGGAAAGATATTGGTGCTAGATCTCCAAGAAGAGCAGGCTCCACCTCAGACTGTCCTTCATGGTGGCTTAGAGGAAACCAGGTAGCATGAGGTTTTCTGTGATGAGCCGGCCCACCATCCACATTTGAGCGTCCCGCTGGATATTTGGGACACCAGGCAAGCCTGTGGCGAGTCACCACCAAATGGGCAGTGTCGCAATACCTCCGACAGACAACATGAAGAGGCCTGAAGGGGGTCACTCGTGTCCAGCCCCAACCCACCCCTCAGGCCAGGGGAGACTCCCCGGCTGACTGCATCTTTTTCTCCAAAACGTCCACATTAAAGCTAACTCGGGAGGAAGTCCGATGCCTGACTCATCTCAGCACAGGTCCTCGTGCTAGGAGAGGCTAAAGCCGTGTTGCAGGGGAACAGCTGAAGATGTGCAGCTGGTGCGTGCCGTTTGACGAGAAAGCGATTTGGCCATAACAGCAAAATGCCGTATGGCACAGTTTTAGGAGCTGTTGTTTATGGCAGCAGTGTTTAAAAACAACCCTTGTCTGCAGCCGATTGTTGACGTGGAGAGAGAGCGCCGAGAGAGTGCGAGCGACCAGACAGGGCCCCAAAAAGAATCGGTAGATGGACTCAGTTCCTAGATGAATCCTCAAGCTGTCCACTGAGCACATCGTGGAACTGCCGTGTTCAACACATAGCTTGTTCTGCAGCATCTATTAGACTGAATTTGGGCTCGTTTGAATGCTTTTAGGAGACAATGGAAAAATTGGAATGGAAAACTTTGGTTAGTGCTTCCGCAGCAGATGATGATTTCAGTCCTTGTGGTAACATTTCCTCAATGAGAGCAATTTTAATTACGATGCAGGTCTGACAATGCACTAATACAAACGTTCCCAGTAGAAATGGCTGCAATGAAATTCTCCAGTTCCTTAGCACTGCATATTATTATAATTCTTCCACCCACACATTTGTTCCCTGTATCTGAGTCACTGTTTGTGTCACTGATAATTGCCCCCCCCCCCCCCACCCCAAGTCCTGTCACTCGTACTACTTCACCATGGTCAGGACATCATTCAGTCACTTGTCATGTGTTTATGTGTATTTGGCTGCATGTCAGCTTCAGTGTCAATAAATCAATTTATCAACTGCTTCTCCACTGGGTGACCGACTGCTGACATAGCCTGCGTTCAGAGAGTGAAGGAAGGGGCGAATGGCTCACTGTATCAGTTGAGAGACACATACCTTCGTGTATGTGTGTGCGGCCGCTCGCCCGTGTCTGTCAGTCAGTCAGTCAGTCAGCAGTTTTAATCAAATCAATATCAGGGAATCCCTCGGTAACGTAATATCATAAAGGCAGTCAACCGAACAAGACAGTTTAAGCTCGTACACATGCATACACTGGGAGGAAAAAATATGACCGCGAAAATGAACACAGAGGTGTGTTTATAACCGAAGGAAAAAAAAAAACACGCCAATAATTTAATGTGCCACAGATTCTTATTTTCTTGAAACAGTAATTGTTTGGCAAAATTTGCAATTCACCCACCAGAAATACTTCACGGTTTTAGATACATTGCACATTCACAACAAACTCATAGCCCGCAAAACAAAAATATGAGTAAACAATACATTTCGAACGATGATAATTCGAGTATAACGGACGCTTTAAATTTCGAAGCTGGCTATCTGCTAGAAGAGGGAATTCTCACACTGCCTAGCCGTGCACTTCAGCGTGCTTTTCACGGGCAGCATTGAACGTTTTCCAAAGTGGCCTCTCGCTAGTAGCGCTCGAATGCGATTTGGCCCTTTGGACGCCTCCCCATCACCGTCATCATTAAGGCGTGTGCGGCTTGAAGAGAAAGCCAGTTGCCCGTAACAGTGAGATGCTGCATGACACACGGCTTCAGGCGCTGCTGTTTACGGCACCGGTGTTAAAAACGATCCTAGTCTGCGGTGGACTCTTGACACGGCCGATCAATAGCGGACGGTGTTATGGGTTTTGCGTTACGCGAAGTATATCAGCCCAGGTAACTGTAGGCTGAAGTTGGGTACGTGGCTGGGAGACCATGCCTGTGTGTTAACATGGACGTGAGTCAACCACGTTGGTGTCCAAGTAGGGGGTCTTCCTCGGATCATTCCTTTGTCTCGTCACTGTTTGAAAGAACACACCGCGGGGCTCTGGATAATCTCATTGGCTTTTAATTAACTTTCAATTGCAGATTATGTTCTGCGAGCTTAATAGTTAAGCAACACTTCATTTATTTCGATGTGGGTGTATTTCAGGAATACACTAGCAAATATTTTCATGATTTATCGATAGCATACAGGATACGAATGCGTACACAATCTACTATGTTGTCCTATTTTAAAAAGAACTGTAACGCAAGTGACCCTGTTTGTTATATTTATCAGTCTGTGCAGATACGACGGTTTTCATATATTATGTATATCGTAAACGTACTAATTATAGTTGATCTTTTTTAGGTTTCCTTAATCATTCCTCATAGCAAGGAAAAAGTACTGCACATTATGTCGTCCAGATACATTTATGTCTTTAAGTAGACTATGGTCGGAAAAATATCTAGTTCCGGTCCATGTTTACTAGCTACAGAATTGGGTATTTTATATCTATTCTAAGTATCTACATTTGGAATAAACATTTATTTTGTATTTAACGTGAAATTTATATGTCTATATAATCTGTCTCAATTTCTGGCATATCATTTAAATGCACGTTATAGCTGTGCTACAGTCATCTCAGATATATTGCATCTGTATTATCCTATATAGTAGTTAAACAATTCCCATTGTGCTATATTTACCAAGCACGGAAATTATTTGAACAAACATTCTTCAATATGGCACGAATACGACTTTCAGCATAGATTTGAATTTCCGCTAAATAGCTGTAGTGTCTGTTCTAATATTTTGGTAATGACCTATGTCATTATACTGAAGTCAAATACACTTCACATATAAGCTCGTCTCTTTCCGGGAAAATATCGTTTACTTTCATTTACTTCGCGACCACCTTGACATCGATTTACTCCAATGTAACAAACATGGGCAGAATTGAGGACGGTTTTAACCTAAATACTACAGTACACGCATTCACACAGTCGTTTCCTCACGTACGCTCTCCTTCTCTCCCACTCTCTCCAGTCTTTCTCTCCCAGCAATAAAATTCAGCATGTCTCCCCACTCCACCTCTCCGTCTGCCCCCACCTCTATTTATACATGCAACGCTACACCGCATAAATATTTCTGCAACAGCAGACTTTAGCCCCTTCTTTATCTCCTTCCATCTATCTTTGCCTGCAGTTGCTGCACAGCAGCCCCTGTCACAACGTCGCAGTCTGCTTCTCTCCCCTCCATCCTCCTCTCCCTCCCTCCCACACACGCTCCACCGTATACATACATCTGTAAAAGGCAAAGCACACGGCAAAGAGGCACGATGCTCAGGCTCATCACGTCCCTGGTGCCTTCACCAGGGTTACAGTCTGGTGTCCCTGTGCCACGCGGAATGCCTCTGAGCTCAGTCCCCAAGCACCCGACGAGGATGAGTGTTGTTAACCGAGCGCCAGCCACCCCCGACCCACACCCCCTCCATCATCAGGACCTCAGCGGTCCCAGTCCCCTCACCCCATCTTCACTGGACAAATAACAAATGGAAAATCTTACTGAGTGTCCTGGAGCCGATACATCCCATGTTTTTTTACAGAGGCCCTGAAAACAAGTAAGGAAGCACTACCTTTTCACCATACATTCTCTCTCTATTTCTCTCTCCCTTTCTTTTCCTCTCTCGCGTTGTATGTGCCTCTCTCTCCCTTTCCCCCTCTCTCCTCTCTCCTCTCGCGCTCTCTCTCTCCCTCCCTCTCTCTCACACTCTCCCTCTCTCCAAGCGCAGTATCGATGAATTGTAGCATCCAGTCAGTCAGTGAGTCAGTATGTCTAAGAATGAGAGAGAAAGGACAAGGAAGAAAAAAATGGAATGTATAGTATCAATAAACCGCACATTATGCCAGTTATCATTCACAGTTTTAATGATCAATGCTTAGCACAAGTTTAGTTTTTGAAATAAAAAATTAAATATAATAAGAACAATGTACATAGGATAAAACTTCATCATATCCAAGCATAATTAATTTATAATCTTTGTGTTAATTAGGTTAGAAGTCAGCAGAAAGACCATCGTTTTAATATGGCTATAAATGTCAATGAGCAGACAGTTGACTGTACTAAATATGTCAAGCTTTTATTGTCACCAGTGCAGAAATCCCCTCAGTGGCATGCTGCTGTAAACCTGATATAAAATGAGGGTTATTCACTCTGTCTCCCTGTGTGTGCCTCGGTCTGCTTCACAATGCAGTACAGCTGTTTCCCACCTTTCCCGCCTGCCCTCTCTCTCTCTCTCTCTCTCTCTCTATCTCATGTATGGTGCACACACGGAGCAGACAGACACCAATGCACTACTAAAAAATTCCAAGATGCCACAGCAATGTCTTCCTTCACCTGCCTCAGAAATGTAATCCTTTTCTTTTTCTGCACCTTCTTTCTTCTTCGTCTTCTCCGTTGACTCCCAATCACACACAACAAAAAGAACAGCATTCTTACCTCCTTCCCTTATTTTGTTTGACCCGTGAACACGCTTAATTAGGTCTGTAATCTTAAAACGTGCTGCCTGCATTTATCTGTTTCCAGTGGCTCTGGTGGTTAACTGTGTATTTACATGTGTTGTCACTACATGTGTTTCCCCAACCACACGATGCGGGGAGGAAGAGGAAGTGGGAGGCCGTCAGTCACTCTAAGCTGAGTTCACACACACTGAGACATAGAGAAGGTGGGACAGATGGAGAGAAGGGGAGAGGAGGAGGCAGATGGAGAGAAAGGTGAAGAGGGAGCGATAGGTGCTTTGAATCCTGTTAAGAAGAGGTGAAACTGAGACACTCAAATTAGTATTCAAAGAGAGGGAAAGACAGTGAGGGGAGGGCTGAAGGGGGAGGGGTATGACAGAGGTGGAAGAAGAGAGAAAATTTTTATAGAAGGGTTTGAAAACAGGGAAAGCACTTCAGTTGAACAAATGTAATAATTTAGTCATATGGGAGCTTTATATAAAGATAGTGGCATCCTGAGATACAAAGTGAAAATGGGCCTTATATACACTGTATACACACTGTAAGAATCTCAATTAAACTGTTGTTTACACTGTAACTGACAGGGACGGATATTTCAGCACAATAACACGGGGGTAATAAAGACCAATAACCAGGCCTATAGTCCACAACCACACTCAAAGCAAAAATCGATTCCCAACAGTTCCTCCATGCCGGAAGGGGGAGTGATGTGGCCCGTCGGAGTCAAATTCTCTCTCCCAAGGCTATTAGATTACTTGTGACCCTAACATGAGTCTAACACTGCTCCAGCCCTAATGTCTTTAATTGGTCATTGTTGGAGAAAGTTCTGCAGCTCCTGGCATCACACAGCAGTGTAAGGGAAATGCATTTACCTCACCATAAAATTAGCCTGAATTTCACAAAGCAGAGATAGACAATAGCCTGGGTGACTATGGGTACAGAGTGCACTGTGGTGGATGATGATCTTAACCTCCCAGGGAGTAAGGTGTGCCAGCACTCTGCCCTTCCACTGTTCTTATTGCATGAAGATATGGAAAGGTGATTCCCAAGCCAAAGCAGATTACGCGGCTGGAATGTAGAACCATGCCCTTAAAAATGGCTTTTCATAACCAGCAGTCAACATCCATCTTTATCATCTCCCTGCCCCGCATGGGATTTCTGTCTGTTCTCTGTTCTGCGGCAGGTTCACAGTATACATGACATCTCCTCATTCTTTCTCTACCCATACCACTCTGTTGCATTTTCACTACTTTCTTTTATTCACTCTAATTGGTTGCAGCTTTGAATAATTTGGTAACCGTAGACATTGTGTCATCATATGACTGCCATAAGACTGTCTAGACACTTGATCACTTGTTTAGATTAATGGGATTTTTCATTGGATCAGTCTGACCATTTTACCCATATTGCCCAAACATATATACCGTTCTGCCCTGAAGGACCACCTCCCTTTTAAATAGAAGCTGTTCTGCAAGTTTGGTGCTGCTCCTCTTCCTGCAGGGGGAAGGATGGGAAGGTACTGCTTTAGGGGAAGTGAGGCTCTGTTTGGGTTTACCCCACTATCGCTATGCTACACTTACATAACACATGTATTGTATTACACTTTGTGTAGTCCTTGGCAGTCTTCTCACATTCTGGTCAGTAGCCACAAAATTTTGCATTGGGTGGGTAGGGCTTTAGAGAATATGGACACTCTGATCAGCTGGACAATGTATAGACTGAATGAGAGAAGGAGGATAATATGGGATCTGTTCTTCAAAGGACAGGGCATATCCACTGTGGCATGGGAGGTCTGTTTATCATACCAGAATTCCAATTCCTTCTCTTTTAGTCTTCATCCATTACTACATCTAAGTTTATGTTGATATGTTCCACGTATATCTACATTCTTCTGTCAACTCTCTAACCATCTGTCTGTTTCCAGGCCTGTCCATGTCTTTTATTTCTGGATCTTATCTCTGGATCTCAGTATCAAAAATCCTTCCTATCTGTCCAGTTCTGTAACTTCATATTTTGTCAGTTCAGGAATTTTCCCCTTGGTCTAGTGATGTCTAGGAGAACGTAATGCAGTGACATCTACTGGCCAATTCATAGATTACAGCTGATATCAGAAATAGGAGCGGCAACAGCAATTACATTTTATAGAAGCTGGTAGATTTTGAAAGAGTATCTCTGCTCTACAGGGGAAACCCATGGTGATATTCAGATGCTGTCATGTCTTTGTGTGGATGCGTGTTTGCGAATTGCAGGTATTCATAAACTTATCAGACGTTACATGTCTGTAACCCATCCTATTAGTGACACGTAATTTGGAATTCTAGTGTTAACTTCGCTGTGAGTTATGAGGGAGTGGTGACTCACACTCAGTGGGAATGGGGAAGAGCATTTGCTCATGGCAGGCCTGGCAGTCCTCCAGATTCACTGGCTCTGACTCCAAACTGACTCCTGTTGTTCAGCACCGCCCCAAGGCCAGCTCAGGATTCATCCTTCTACCTCAAGGTAGGCTCTGAAGTCAACATATCCACCCACTGGGCAAACACCACAGGGAGATATCATAATCTCCATTTTCAGACAAGCTCCATTACACCCACACCTCCACCCCAGGGGGGCTCCAGCTGTCGGAGGCCTTCCTTCCTGCTAATCTGGGCCAGTGAGTCCTCCATTTCCAGTGGCCCCTCTCGTATGACAGAGCCACATAAACCGAGCCTCTCGCTGGACAATAGTCATGCTAGAAAACCCAAAATAAAACCTTCTGCACAAACCTGTTGGTCATCAAGATGATCCACAAGCTCTAAAGTAAAACATTTTCCAACAAAGCAAAAGGTGACCTTTCCTCTTTGGGACTCTGTTTCGCATCTTCAGAAATTAAACTGAAGGAAAATGGTAATATTAGTATACAGACACCACTTGAAAAATCAACGTAAGCAGAACTTGAGACACAAGTACAAGTGAACAGACACACCTGGCAATAAAAGCATCATCAAATTAACATGTGGCCTTTGTTTTGCAAATAAGATGCTTTTGGACTGTTTTATGTACTTTCACATTTGTAAAATGACCCTCCATGCTATACAAATTGAATTTTGCTTACTTTAATTTGGTTACTTAAATGTCCAAGTAGGAACAATACATTAAAATATATACTGAACTCTTGTTGCTAGTGTTAGTTCTAGTAATTTTGTATATGTGAAATTGCTCTTCTCTAACTGTGTCTAATCAACCCCCTTCCCCCATTATCTCTCCTTCCCTCCGTTGTTCTGTCTTTTTTTTCTCTCCCTTTCTGTCTCCCTCCTCCTGACCTTACAAGGAAACACAGGCTGAGAGCTGATGTCATAGAATGAAGAATGTTTCAAGAATCCAGAGAGAGACACACACAGAAACGGGAAGGTGGGGATTGAGGGAGGGGGGCCACCAAGTTTACAACAAACTACCCTTGAGCACTGGAACACTGTGCAAGGGGGGCATTAGGGAAAGAGAGAGAGAGAGAGAGAGAGCGATCTTTGCTCAGCAATACAGCCCTCACCAGGAAAAGTCGAACGAGAGAGAACTTGTTTAGAACGATTGTGTCATTCCTTTTACAGAAAGGGACGAGGGGAGGGCGCAAAAGCTGTAGAGGAACTGAAAAGGTTTGAGGAAAAGTTAGCACCATATATATACACACACTGTGGGGCTACACCGGACACAGAGGCACCTTAATAACAACTGGCAAACCGAGAGGGTGATGCAAAGGGATTGTCACTAGAAGCTAAAAGCAGGTAAGTTCATTGTCACCGTTACCATAGTTTATGTGGAAGAGGCTTCTACTTTAACATGAACAGCCGCACTCGTTTGTGATTAACTTGCTCACATACCTATTTATTCCATTAACTTTGTAATTAGTTTTAACGTTACAATTTAAGCACCGGACGTTTATTTTAAAACACCGTCCTGCAAACAACTGGTTTTGGTGTCCGTAATGAGTTTAGCCTCCTGCTGTATAGTAGGCGGCAATATATAAGCTGGGACTTATTAACACTAACGACAGGAACTGGCGCTTTATAACGGCAATGCGACGCAGGCACGGAAACGTATAGCTACCGGCAAGGAAGTCTGTCACTTTAAGAAGAAGAAGGGGGGGGAAAAAAAAGCAAAGTTTAACAGCGTTTTGTGTGTCAAACGGACAGCAGGACCTGGGGGAGCTCGTTAACACGCTGGTTATACGTTAATAAAGAGAGGCAAAATTGGAGAGTCTCAACAAAGGGAGACGTACGGAAATCACTGGCTGCCGACATATTTGACGAGGAGCGGTACAGTAAGTGCGTCGCTTCTGCCCCAATGATTCAGAATACCGGTGGGATTGTCTTAATTGTACTGTTTCACGTTAATGTGTGTGTAAGGCCGATGCTATTTCCATTTCACAAAAAGAAAAAAATCTGAAGTATGTAGCTCCACGGCTAGCGCCTGCTTCTGGCCAGTGCGATTAAAAGGCGTCACCCTGTTATCAGGGGCACTGATGAGAGATCGTCCTGCTTTCGTGGATCTTCCTTACTGCTGATGGCATCGTGGCCGGATGGAGATGCGCATTTGAGAATTACCCGGCCGGATCCGGATCCTGAAGCGGCATGTGTCGCTTATAAAGCCGAGCATTTCTCATCTTTGCTATGTGTGCTCAGCTAAATGCGAAGAGGCAGCGAGGGGTAGGCTGAAGTAAAGTACCAGTGTGTTTCTACACGCAGGTACTCCGCCTTGTTTCGAGGCGTCTTGCTGATGTGAATCACCGCACCAGACGGGAAAATGGGGGGGAAGGGTCTTCCCTGCATGTGATGTAGAGAAAAGGATCCAAGTTAGATCGGCCACTCAGCGTCGATGTTACACTAAACCTTTACACACACAGTTAAATCAATCAGAGTCCACGTTCTCTTAACTTGAAAATTCGATTCACTGGCCTCATCCTGCAGGAGCACAGGTTCTGATGGAGAGTAAGGAGAAAGGCTGGCAGGGTAAAGCATGGGCTTTGAGACACATGGCCTAAGTTAGAGTTAGAAACATCTGTGAGTTAAGAGAGGATCTGTTGCAACCTCTCTTCCAACCATGTTTATGCAGGTTGCTTGATTTTGTTGGGCTTATGGCTCGTACAGAGTAACCTTTCCTACCATCAGATTTATCTGGTTTGTTTATGCATGGATTATCATTCCAGCCAAAGTTTTGACTGATATTAAAATTTGCAGGTACCTGACGGTTTGCAGATGCTGGCCTGGCCAACAGATACTTCTGCTTTTTAATGTTTGAATTTCTTCATGCATGATGTAACTTCTGGGTCAGAGAAAACATTGCCTATTAATGGTCGTATTTATTAGTTTCATAATTTTTCACCTAACAACCCATTCGTAGAATTTCTACAATTTGAAAAGCAGATCAGATCAAGTGTCTGATTTGGTGGGTGACCAGATATCCTTCTGGGGGTTTGAACTTTCATTTTGAATGACTCTGCTGCCTCTGATAAATTTTCTTTTTTCATCAGCTGATGTCATGGAGAAGTACAACATGCAGTGAATTAATCATTTAACATCCCCTATGAGACACAATATTGCACTGCTGTATTATTTAAGCCAAGAATTTTTTTTTTTGTATATTAATTGGAAATGGAGCTTTGTCCAGGTTTTCGTACAGAGGCTTAAAAAAAAAATTAAGAATTTTAGTTATTGTGACTCCGCTTAAGCTCGCTGGTTTTGGTAGGCTTTAGAAAACCACACAGCTGTTGTAATTCATGCATGGATGTTGCATCCTTCAGTATGCTCACAATATTACAAGTCTGGCAGGAAAAGGTGCTATCGAGGGTGTGTTGTCAAGTAAATGACAGTAATTTTGACTGCCACACCATGTGCGTTTGTCACTAAAAATCCCATGCCCAGACATCTTCCTGTGTTTGTGCAGAATGCTAGACTCCAGAGTCATATTGCTTTGAGCTGAGCTCGAGGGTGTCGGCAAAACCCAGTTAGGCCTACTGGTCAGTACCCGTCTTCCAGCCGTGCATTCCTGGTATGTTTCACTAGGCTTGCAGAATTACTGCAGCTGTGTGCTGTCAGTGAAAAGCTATGCACCGAGGCAAGCACGCAGACATCTCGGGTCCCATAGGCTTGTGTGCGAGACCAGGAGGACGAGGTCATTGAGATGGGAAGCTATTAGTGATGCTATAAATAGCCCAAGGAACACATGTTTGTTTATTTATTGACAAGATATGTGGTATGTATTGCAGTTATCATAAATGCTATAATGAAAACGGGTAAACTAGGCCAAGCAGTTCATGACATTTCTAGCTTTTAGCTGTTGGCTATGATAGGAGACACTTGCTGTTTTTTTTTTTTTTGTTTTTTTTTCCCCATCTGTTTTTATGAAGGAATGGGATCACCTGATACACATGACTCATTATGTGAACTATGTGAATGCTTTATTAATAGGCCTACTATAATTTGTTATGCTCACTTTTTAATAAGGCATTTGGGTATTAGAATACGATTTGTTTCTACAGGGCAGTCGTCTCGAGCAGGTTAGGTTGCCAAATTACAAGCAGTAATTCCAATGCATGGCCTTAAATGTACACTAGCTTTAGTCTACCTAGACCATTGAATCTACACTTCAGTTAGTGGCTTGATTCATGAATGAGACCAAGGCACATCATCTAATAGCAGTGATTGACCCTCTGTTTGTCTTTTCAATCCAGAATACGAACATGGCTGACTCCAGCGACAGCAAACCATTTGTGGCAACATCCTCCATCTCCTTCAAAGTCACCACTCCTTCCTTTTATAATCAACCAAAAAAGTTTGCTTCTGTTGCCCCACCTCGGCCCAAAACCCAAAGCAGCCAACCACAACCCGCAGCTTCCAGTCTGTCATCTGCCAGTACTGCAGTCATTGGTCGTGTAGGAGAGCTTCCTCCACCACCACCTCCTGTCTGTGATGGTAAAGTACTTTTGCGCTCTCTCCTTACTTGAACGCAAGGATGTGAAGTTCAGCTCTTGAGGCTGTAATAAATAAAAAAACCAAGCTCTGACAAACAGAATTGCAAATATTGCTGTCTGTTTATGGTGTTTTATCTGGAATCTCTGAGCTGGAAGTCAATCATTGTTGAAAGATAGTGTTTGAAGAAAAGATTATGGTCAATGATGGTTCCTTTTCTTCTACCAGACTTCCCACCCCCTCCTCCCCCATTGGATGATGCTGAGCTACCAGTTCCACCCCCTGAATGTCAAACCACACCCCCTGCTCATGAGGCCCCTCCCCCTGCATTCCCTCCTCCTCCTCCAGAAGACATTCCTTTTCCATCAGTGCCTGAGGACAACACCTCACAAACATATACCCCTCCCCCTCCTCCACCTCCTCCACCTCCCCCTCCACCCGCTCTACCTTCTGGCAGTAATAACTCTCAGGTGAGTTTGGTCAAGGTGTTGTAGCAGGGTTCTGTAACCTGCTTGATTTGCCAACACTGTTATTAGGTATGCTTGTGTTAATGCAGTAGTTTTGTTCTTTCATTAGCTATTTATCCTGTATCTGTTTCTGAAGTGTGTTTAAATAAGCAGAGATGACTTTCCTTTGTCCTTACTGTCCATTCTTTTCCAGAGGCTGCTGGAGAAACAAACTAGCTTTGACAGACAGCTGGATTCCCTGACTGACCTCTTGTCTGAGATGGAGACCCGAGGGCCTTTTAACCCTAAGGTAATGATCAGCTCCTTTCTGCTGTTCAGAAATCTGAAACATTGTACACTGCTTTATTTTTTTTTTTTTTCTTCACAGTTGCCTAGTCAAGTCCCTGTAGTGCCTGCACCCAAACCATCTGCTCCACCAGCCACTGCCCCAAAACCCCTCTCTTTCTTGCCTCCCCCGGAGCTTCAGGATCGCCCACCTCCTGCCCCATGGGCTGAAGAGCTCAAAGCCAGACAGACAAATAGAAATGCCAGTCAAAGCCCTGCTCCAGGCTCTAGTCAGCCTCCAACAGCAAAGGGTCCAACGGTTGCCTCCAAGATGGGTTTTTCTGTCAATCAGGGCACTTCTGACAAGAGCTCAGGTTTTGGCTTCAAAGGAGGCAATTCAGCTCCTCCTGTCATCCAAAAGCCCCCAAATTCTACAACTTCCTTTGCAGCAAAACCAGCTCCATCTAGCTCTTTCCCTCCTCCACCTCCTCCTAGTAATCAAAATGTACCCAAGCCAGTCGTTTCACCAGCTGTTAATCACTCGAAGACCTCTCCAGCTGCTAGGCAGGAAAATGTCAGCACCCACCTTCCTGCTGCACAGCCCAAGTCAGTGCCCTCAGCTCCTTCTCCACATAGCCAGCCTGCGGGACCCCCGGCTCCCAAGGTGGGCTTGTTGACCAGGCTTCTGGCAGACAGTTGTAGATCGGCTATGCTGAAGTCAGCGCTACAGGAACTCCGATCTAAGTTGATCTTTCTCTTGCTGTCCTGTGACATCCTAGCCCACACAACCCTCGGGAACTGGTTCGGGAATGCCCCTCTCTATGAAGGAAGTGGAGGAGCTGGAGAAGATGACACAGGACTTCATCAGGAACATGGATGCTCATGCCCCTGTCATCACATCCCCTCCCACAGGTGGGTGCTGTCCTGTTAGTCTCTGTAGCAGTCTTTGGTAAAGGGGTAGCCCATCGTAATCCAAAACCGCTGAAGTGTAGGGGTGCCAGCAGAACATGGTGAATGCGGTGGACATGGGGGCTGCTGCATGCTGAGTGCAACAGACTTTATTTCACTTTACATTTTACTGCTATGTAAACACATGAGATGTGCATTTGAATCCTAGAAGCATGACAGGGAGTATTGAAAACCATAACATCTCAGTTACAAAATGTGTAATAAACCATCTCTAACAACTCATCCTCAAAGATGCAGAATGAAGAGAAAATGGGTTCATTAGTACATCAGTGAAAGCTGAATTGATATTTCACATTTAACTGATTTGCAGGCATAAAACAAATTGAAGAGCAGAAAGTAGTAACCAGCTCCTGTGTCTCATACAGGATGGCTGCCATTTTGTTTCTTCTAGCACTTCAAATAACTCATCTACTCAGTTCACACTGTTTCTTAGCCTGCGTTCTATTCTTCCAGCTACTCTTCAGTTGCAGATTGGATGGTGCTCATTGTAGCCCCACCCCATGAGAACATCTTCCTACTTAGGCTGACCAATCAGCTGGAAACATCAGTAAAAATCCCCTGAATGACAGAGTAGTGATGCAGTCTTCAAGTGAATTGTCAAGACTACAACAGAAATTATTTCCTTGTTTTAAGCTTCTCTCAGTGCATTACATTTTTAAAAAAAAAAAAAAAAAAAGGCTTTGATTTCAGAGGGTATAAAAACAACCTTGATGTGGGGTGTCCTGGTTTTTACTAGGGCTGGTCACAGCCCCCCCTTTAGGTCTGCAATTGGTGTGTGTGTGTTAAGGATTGTAGACTGAAGTTTTGGAAAATTAGGTCCCTGCAGACACAATGCTATCAAAACAGTGAAATGAATGGGCATTAACCATTCTGTTGTGCTTTTACAATATTTTCTTTGGAATAATTTTAGTAATTGTTCTTTTCAGGAGACACTCATGGCCTGTGTAGCCAATCGGAGTACAACACTAAGACAGCTATACTTGGTGCTGTGGTCTGTTTTGTGGGTTCTGGTCCTGCTGGTTCCAGGTGTAGAGTGGGTCCTGCTTTACAGCAAGACCCATTATAATGGGTGATGGTGAACTTGCCAGGGGATATGATTTCTAAATGTACATCATACTGTAATGCAATGATGTAGGAGCAATTTATGAAATTTTAAATTGACATTTTAACGTTTTGGATCTGTTGTTCATTTGAACTTTACGCTCAACAGCAAAATGCCATTTCAGAACTACTTAAGCTGTTAAATCGTTTTGGGGGGGGCAGGAGTGCTGACAGATTCTTCTGTACAACCAGCAAGTGTTTGAATAGCATTTGCATTGCAGCGTGGATATGGTTTTGAATTATGGGTCAGTTTTTCAAACAATCTTTGGATACACTAAGGTTAATGGCGTGTAACAATAGGCATGCATAAACACTCTTAACTCATTCACACACACACACCCCCCCCCCAATTTGTAAGACTGAACTGTTAATTTCCCCTGCTTTAATATCCCAGGATATTTAAATACAATACCAATCTTAAAGCTTTATATTACAATAGGCTTTCATTTCTTGCCAAGTTACCCATAACCGAGACGTTTTACCACAAGTTATTCTAATCCATTCTCGGTCTGTGCCTCTGACAGAGGTCTGTGGGAAATGTGGGCAGGCGCTCTCCCGCTCCCAGCCTGCCGTGCGAGCCATGAACAAACTTTTTCACTCCGATTGCTTCTGCTGCACGACTTGCCGACGCCCCCTGCAGGGCTTGCAGTTCTACGACAGGGATGGAGAGCCGCAGTGTGAGGACTGCTTTGTGGTGAGCCAAATCACGTCTGTCCTTTCTGCATCTGTCTGACAGCATCCCAGCCTGTTGTATTTCCTTTTAGTTAAGCGTGTGCATAACTTTGGCTCCCCTTCGACATCAGGGGAAGGCTGGGCGCAGTGAAGCTTTTGTCAGGGTAAATAGTACAGCCAAACGGTGGGTGTCAAGATTGATGCAGGCAGAACACGCAGTGATGGAGTGTGGATGGTTGCTTTGTTCTTTTTTTTGAAGAAGGTGCGACAAAAGGATAGGCTTCCTTCTGCATCGGGTTTCAGCACACTCCTGAGTGGCGGTCACAGGGTCACGCCGCTCTCCTGTTATCGACAGAACTCCCTGCCTGTGTGCGCACGCTGTGGCGAGCATGTGACAGACCGCGTTCTGAAGGCCGTCGGCCAGAGTTTCCACGCGCACTGCTTCCGCTGTAGCACCTGTGACTGCAGCCTGGAGGGCGCGCCCTTCATCACCGACGATGACAACCACCCTTACTGCGTCGCTGACTACCACCGGTGAGGGAGTCCACTGTTCACCTCGCGCGTTGAGTGGCGGCTAAATCAAAGTCATGTCTACTGAACACCGTCTAAAAATATTCGCCAAATGATGCTTTAGCGACCGGTCCTTTTTTTTCTTAACTCTCAATCGGCTCATTCTTGTCCCTCCGCAGTCGCTTCTCGCCAGTTTGCGTGAGCTGCAAGGAGCCCATTGTGCCTGACCCCGGCAGTGAGGAGACAGTCAGGGTGGTGGCTCTTGACAAGAACTTCCACTTGAAGTGCTACCGATGTGAGGTAATGGAACACAAAGCTGAACCATTTCATGAATAACCATGTTCTTTACCTTTCATATCAAACAGGAATTGAGACCTCTGTCAAAATGACATTTAGTGCCTTAATTTGTGTCAAGGACACAGGGAACTTTTTCTCCATCAGTTTTTTTGGCAGCTACTTCAGTCAAGTGCTTTTATTTCTTCCCAAACTCCAGGATTGTACCCGCCCCCTGTCTATAGAGGCGGATGCTGATGGCTGCTACCCATTGGATGGTAGAATTCTCTGTATGAAGTGCCACACCCACCGTGTCAAGCAGGCTGCACACTGATTTGTGAAGACTGCTGCCAGTGGAAATCAGACCAAAAATCAAAAGCATAGAAGTTCTTCAGCCTTGTTTTTGTGTTTAGGCATTTGTGAGTTTTTGGCCTCTCTCAGTACAGAGGTAATGTACTGTACTGCGTGAATCCTTCAGTCATCCCAGCTGGTCTACATCTGTGAAATCTGTCATGCATTTATTAGCCCCTTGCATGATTTGCACAGGTATCGCTTTCTGCAACCTACAACACCAATGCACTTTGGGGTCTATAGTACATGGCAGCTTCAGCACCATTGTATTTTTTTTGAACGCGAGTAAGTTTGAGTACTTTGCAAAAAAACTTTATGGTGTTAAGAGTTTGGTGTGGTGAGCTTGTGCCACCAGTCCACTTTGGGAGTTGTTTACTTAGTGAGTGCTTTGTATAAACTACATTTCCCAGTACCACTCATTTTTGCAGTTTTTTTTTTTTTTTTAAATCACTACTGGATGGGAATAATAGTTGGCTAAAATTTCAGAACACAAAAATACTCTTGCATGGTGAGAGATTAGTAAGACCCCTCCCCCCGTCCTCACAGTGCTTATACAGGCTAACACACAAGCTGTAGCTATAAAAAAAAAAAAAAACGACGGTTTTAGAAATTGCATTTAATTCACATGCTTAGACAAATTAGTATGGAACAAGTGCTTATAAAAATGTCTGAAGTGCTTCTAGCACTGCAGCCAGGCTGAAATTAGATTGAAATGAGCTTTTTAATTGGTAATTTCTTATGTGAATTTTTCAAGAAATAATATTGACATTTGTAGCAACCTTGCCTTTGGCTAAATCTTGATACTGAAGTTCTGAATAGCTATAGATTTGCTGTTATGGTTGCATAGTAACAGTTTAAAAAATGCTTACTTAAGACACGCGTGACATAGAATTATAATGAAACACAACTGCACTTGGGTCTATTTGAATGGCAGTTTTTGGAATTCCAGAACAATTAATATTGAAGAACTTGGATGTTGTTGGCACTACAGTACCAATACCATATACGATAGGCACATGCCCTTGTTACATGACGTTATGCCAAAAGTATACATTTTTAATCTGGTCACAGTGGTAGCTACACAAACAACCTGAAAACAGCCTTGGTGATGGGTGATCAGTCCCTTCAAATCTAGTTTAGTTTATCCACCATTACAGCTCTATTCTCTTGACTTCCTCAGCATGGTGGCTCATTCCAGCGAGTACTGTTTACGACATTCTCTGTTTTGGACATGGATTTTCCAAGTTAGAGTTATTATTGATGCTTTAATAGTATTTACAACCATGAGAAGTATTTCATTTGAGTATTTCCTTTTGTCTTTCCATTCCCCCATATCTGGTTCATGCCACATTCTCATTTATTGATGCATTCTTACATTAAAACCTGGGTTTGTGTTGCAGTACCCATAATAATACTTTACCCATACTTTTGCGAATGGTATATTTGTTTAACCATATTAATAATGAAATGGGTAATGGTGGATTGTTACTTTTTTTTTTGTTGCAAGTCTTGTCCCTTTTTTACTGTATTCAACAATAAACTAAGAACTGCTAATTCATTTTCATCTCAAATTGTTGTCTGTTGACTTGGCATACTCTATAACCTAAAATTAGAAGTGCATACCCTTAAATTGGGGGGGGTCTTGTCCTGCTGATAGGAAATATGAAACATGCTTTCATTCATGCTCAGAGCGTGGCTCTTTCAGAGTGACTCCACATATATGTATCCTGTCCTTCGCGTTGTTTCAGCCCTCATTCACACACCAGCCAAAATGGTGGTGAGAACCCAAGGGATCCTGCTGTTTAACTGCCACTTGTACCGCTATTCGTGTTCCTAGCATACCCTATTCCACCTGGCTGTCGACACTGCTGTTACCCGAATCCCTGCCTTGTCAACATCTTGACAGCTTCGTGTGCCGTCATCGCAATGACAAAGCGGGCACAGATGGAGGGGATACGTGGGTGCTTGACGTACCCTGTTTTATCAGGGGGACAGGAGCAAATGATTAGGAGAGATAGGAGGGAGGGTTACTGTGGGGGGGCAAGCTTAAAGTGAAAGGGTGGCTGACACGGGACAGACCAACTGCGTCAAGTGACTGATAGATATGGAGATGTGTTTCTGGCTTTTTCCTGCTTGCTGAACTCTTGAAATTTTGCTATGATTGATGATCCACAGGCATCCCTGGTAAGACAATCTGCAAGCTGAGCTCAGGAGATTGAGCTTTGCATCAGTCCTGGTAGGATTGTCAATGTTCGTTTACACACAATATCATCTATGGCTGTGGGTCCCAAACTGCGAACTTGCAGGGGTGCTGTGGGGTTTTGTACATTTTCCAAGGAGCTACCTAATTAATGGAACAGTTGGGTATTTCTTTCAGCCTAGGGGTGCTGTGAAAGAATTGCTGACACATTAAATACCGAGAAATTCTGGGAACTTCTCATCTACTGTAATACTTAACTGTTAAATACAACGCTGTACATTGGTTTACCTTTTAGTTTTAGTACCTAATTTTCACTATATTTGATTCTAAGTTTCATTAGTTTCAAAATTCCTTAATGCTAAGGCATTGTGGTGCTTTCTTGTTTGTGCATAATCATCTAATGTTTACCTTGGAATCCTTTCTCGTGTTTATGTGCAGAAGCTTCCTGCAGTTTGGGTTAAGTAACCCTATCAAAACAGTTCTGATAGTCCTATGGCTCTGTGGTTGTGAATGCCATGTGATTGTCATTTAGCATAGTACATACCTAAAATTCATACCCATATAGCCCCAGGCCATCCAGAGGTCAAGGACTTCAACTGGATGGTGGCGACTCCTGCTGGTCCTCGGCTCCTCAGTCATTGTCATCCTGCTGGGTTTGGCACTCTGTTTGCATTTTGGTTCTTCTGGAGCTTTTAACTCTTGGGACGTTGCTGTCAACACAACAATATCAGGGCAAGGTGCGTGGTGCATAGGCCGATGTGTTCATTCTCCTTGATATGATAGTCCTCTGTAGGCTTCTTACGGATGTCTGAAGACGTTCTTTTTTTATTTGATGCCAGTTCCACCTCCATGCATCTCTCTGGCCTGCCTAAAGGTTGCAGCGCGACTGTCTGCCTCCGTGGATCCCTTTGCCCAGTCTTGTGACTACTTCCTGTTCCCCTGTGGGGGAAAGGAAATAATTTCATCCAGGGGGAGAGAAAAACGCAAAGACGGGAAAGAAAGCCAGAGTGGGAGGACAAAGGGCAAAAGATGGAGAAGTCGAGGCCGAAATGCAGACAGAGAGGCAGATATGTTGAAATTAGCAGTAACACCACCTATCCGATCAGTTCAACGGACAGCACTGCTACAACTAATAAGGGATATTTTAGGTGAAGTTTAAAACACATCATGTCTGGCTCTGCTGTGGTGTTTGTCTTTAATACATTATATGTATGTTATGTTCCCCATATCTTCCATATCTTTGTGTTTCTGTGCAGTAACAAAATAAATGTACAGTACAGCACTTTCCGAATTTTATGGTCCTTCCCTGTGTCAGAATCAAGGGACAGCCCAGGTTCAGAGGACTCAGCTGAACAGAAGGCCCGGAGATTCTACAGCTCTTGCATGGATACAGACATGATAGAAAAAGCTGGGCCAGAACCAGTTCTGAAACTCATACAGAAGGTGACTATTTCTGTTCTCTTAAGAGAACACTAGAAATAATGTGCAATGGTTAAGAGAACAGTCTTGCATATTGAAGGTACTGCTTTTGGTAGGAGTCTGTCAGAATTAGAGTTGTGTGTTGCTAAACGATTGTCAGTAAGAATCCATCTTTCTCTCTTCAGCTAGGGGGCTGGGAAGTGTCTGGAAAATGGAATCACAGCGACTTTAATGCAACTCTTTCTCTTTTGATGAAAGATTATTTCACTTTCCCATTTTTCAATGTCTATGTGGGCCGAGACCCCAATGACACAAACCCAGGCCATCAAAAGAAGTACATACAGGTCAGTGTGATTAGTAATGGGGGAGATGACAATGATCCCAAGATGATATAGTATGTTGGAACATTTTACTCATTAATGTCTTTACATAAATATAACATACATCAAGCTACACAGGTGACAATGAGACGCTATGAAATAATTTGGTTTGGGTTGGGTCAAGCATGAATTTAAAACCCTAAGTCAAAGTTCGTACAACAGCATCCAGAGCAGAAGGCACTAGTACCATGTTTTGTTTGTTTTGTTTTTTTAACAATGCATCCTCTCCATAGATTGACCAGCCTGAATTTCAGATCCCTGTTGAATGGATAACTAAGGACAAAAAATCAAAAGCAAAAGCTCAGGTGGGAATTTATTTTTCAAAGGCAGGATGAAACCAGTTAGCTAACATTTGAAAATCTGTTCAAACTTGTCAAGTGGTCTTACTCTTTTTTTTCTGCATTCATTTTTATCCTCCGCAGGATCTGCGTCACTTTGTGTATTCTCGTGTCCAGCTCCTAGGTCTTTTGGGAGACCCTTCCAGCAGTATCAGCCAACACATGGGCTTGTTCTTCCAGCTGTCCTCTGAGTTGGCCCTGCTTACCTCACCCCTGCTGCACCGCCTGCAACACCAGCTGCTGTATCGTCGAATGACTGTGAGGGAACTCCAGGTGACGAGCCCCGCCCTCCTGCATTCCTCTATGTGTTGGATCTTACCCAATATCTGTTCTGCTTCTTCCTAAAATTACCTTGTCATGTTTTTCCTCTGTCACGGTGACTTTATTCGTTTATAACACTGCACATTGAGATATGACTGTCCTGACTGAATTTGCCTAACCTTCATTTCGCAATGTTGACCTTCTGCTTGCTTGCTTATTCATGCCAGGTACCCTATTGCTTCCTGCATGGTTTCATTTTCGAGTTTTCGTCTTTTCACTGATACTTTGTCTCAACAGGCTCGGGCTCCTGCCCTTGACTGGCTGGGCTGCCTGCAGGCTGCCTTTCACCCACTACCTGTCTATGAATCTGATGTTGTTTTCCTCCACAACCTACCATACATCAAACACATGTCCAAAATTATCAGCAAATGGCAGCGCACTAACGAATTTCGTAACAGGTACTGCAGTCAGATCATCATTTTTGGATGGAAATGCTAAATTAGATGCTTATCTACGTTTGTCTATGTACAGAACTGCACAGGTTTTTGGATACCATTGTATAATATATTATATACTTTTCTCTTTTTAGTGACACCCTTCACACTTTCATGATCCTCAGTCTTTTACACACGGTCATACCTGCATTGGATTCCAAATTTATTGAAATGCAAAGGAATTTCTCCAAGGTGCTGGGAAATACAGAGGAAGTGAGTACCAAGGCCTGCCTTGCCCGTCGCACTCCTTTTAGAAAGTGTCAGAAGCAGCCAACTGAAGTGTGTCTTCACACTCAGGCCGCTTCTAAATATCATTGTCCGCTTCAGGTCATGCCCCGCTGGAGCCACTGTATTCTGCAGACAGAGAAAGCCTTTAACATGGTGCTCGGTAACTTGATACGAGAGCGGGCAGGAGAGATTGAGGTGAGGCATTTGGAGGATATAAGATAACTGTGACAGGGCATATCTAAATAAAACATTCTCATTTAGGAAACATTTGCCCTCCATTCACAATATCTTTAAACTTCCAATTTGCCTAGGCAGAGAATCTGATCCATGCTATATACTCTTCTCTGAAATCCAAACTGGCAGACCTTCCATGGAGAAAGAAGACTCCTTCCATTTTGGACAAAGTAAGGGTTGTTATGTCACTAATATTATTAAGGAAGGAAATGTCTAGGTTGGTGCATAATGGGCACATACTCCTAAAATGAACAGTCAAGACAGACATGGCTGCAAGGTCCAGGTTTGAGCAGATCTCCTGGTGGGATGTAGAGGTAAAGCGTGTGTTGAGGGAGTGGGTAGAAAGACAAAGGCAATTCCCATTGGACAATTACATCTTCTGTGGCAACAGAAGGGTTTATAGTAGTCAAATTATTACCTTATAACTCCCCTTTTTCCTATCTTTTTATAGGTTATGTTCCTGACTCCAAGACTTTCATCATACACAGAATTTACAAATAAAAAAAACCTAGATGAACAGTATGCAAATGTAAGTATGATTTTTTTTCCCCCTATAATGGAAAATAATATGTCATTGTATTAATTGTGATGTAGAATTTTTTTTATCTGCTAGGTCCTCGTATCAGAAGATGACTACTTCTCCAACTATCTGCAGTCCCTGTCTCTCCAACAGAAGAACCGAAACAGACTTTTCTCACAAGTGATAGATCCTGATATGTGAGTACACCATTCCTTCTTCTGTGTTTAATTCCATGGATCAAAAACTTTACACATACTCACCAAGGCTAGTTGCGGTATGCATTCAAATGGAGAATCCCATTTAAAGGGGTAACCCTGAAATTCTTTTTTTTGATTTGGTTGATTTTTCTCTCTCCTAGCTTCTCAGTCACTCCATACCTTGCTGGAAATGAGATCATCTTCCCTTTGGGAATGTTCATCCCACCTCTCTTTCATACTTCTTACCCCCGGTATCAACAGTTTTTCCATTTACAGTTTAGCACAGAATAACTATTATTATTATAATTACAAATGCAACAAGAGCTACCATTGATAACAAATGTACTATGGTTCATTTTTGAACATTAACATTATTGTTGTTATTAATGTGACTCCCTGCATTGCTCCCCACACTCATTAGAAAAATCCACCATGATAATTGTATTTGACTGCACTGTCTGCTGTACCTTCTTATTAGAAGAGTATGACATTAAATCCACTGTTAAATGCATTTGACAGGGCTTTCAACTATGGAGCACTTGGGATGCTGATGGCTAAAAACATTTTACATCTCCTCATGCCAGAAAGTAAGGCAGATTTGTTCCTGTAACTGTCCAGGTTTCAGAATGCCTACTCATTCCTTTCTTTTGTTGGGAAACTTTCTCAGCGCAGTATAGTTCACTCTGTTTTTGTCTGTAATGCTATACCTTTGCCACTCTTTCTATGTTTCTATAGTTTAATTTTGCTTTGATTGAGTTAGAAAATATGTTGCAAGTGTCAGTGGCCATGTGCTGACAATTACAGATGCATTGACATTGCATGCCTGTTCAATGGAGTTCAGTGGAATCACTGTGGTGCTGAAATGTTTTTTGGGGAGCAGTCTCTTACTTGATCTGCATGCAGGTTCACTTCCTTGTGAAATGTTTCATTTTGCATTCAGCACTGCGTGCTTCACCACTGGTATATCTCAAACATCTCTTCTGCTCCTCAGTCCAGGCCCAGAGTGAGGCTACACAGACAGTGAGTCAGTGTGTCTGGGCACAGTATGGAAACCTGAGTGAGGACCCAGACAGGGCTCAGCAGTTGCATCTCACGCCTGCTCAGCAGTGGGAGACGTGGGCTCAGTACACAGCTCTCCAGATTGCGCTGCAGGTCAGGGCACCTACTCAGCTGGCTTAGTCTCCCGTTGTCAGTTACAGGACAGAAACGGCACCATCCCTTCGTCATCCTCTTTCAACATCCATCAGTTTGTTTACCCACTTCCTCTCTCGTTATCATTCCTTTTCTTATTCTTTACTTTCAGGCTTATCAGATTTCACTCAGACAGCTTGGGGACACCTCTTTGTCTGGTTTCTATCACACTCACCTGTTCTTTACAGCCTTCCTACAGGTATGGTATAACCAAATATCCCAAGAGAAGAGCCAAATGCATTCATTTTTTCACTCAACTCAATTTTACCAAATTTATTTGGTCTCTTATAAGAAGACTATTGATTACCATATCTGTAGTGCATACCTTCTGTGCCACATGTGATTTGCTATTTAATTCCAGGTCAGCTGTGACTTTAAGCTACACCATGAACACCTGCCGTTTGAACCATCTTTTCTGGTTCCTGCTATCTGTATGAATTCTCATTTTTGTCCTCAGTCTATGATTTGCTCCCAAAAACACTTAAAAGAAAGGTGTTGATTACTCATGAAAATTTTATTTGGAAAGAATAACTGCTGGGTCAGGCAAGACAGTTTTTAGAATGCATAAAAAACTACGCGTCCAATGAAGACATCCTGGGTTGACGCACCATTATAGTATATTTTAAGTGTATCAATATGTACATTATATATATGCATGGACTTTATTACTGCAAGGTTATGATACAAGACAATTCGTAAAACAGTGATCGTCAAATAGTGGACCGCAGGGCAAAAATCGGACAGTGAAGAAGTAAAATCTGGACCGCAATCCCTCGGTCGCGTTTTTTAGCTGGTGTCTTGCCAGATTTTGCTACCCATCAAATAACTGAGACCTTAGTGACGTAATCATTTTCATTTGGTTTAAGGTAAATCACATTTTAGTTTAGGCAACGACAATTAGGTAACGTTGTCTTTTATAGCTGTATTATTTTTATACTACGTATAGTTTACTCAATTTAATGTACATAATACATTATGTGTAGTGTTGTTGTTTGTACAGCATTTTCTGATATTCAGCCAAAATTCACATCCATCACTTCCGGTCCTCCCCAGTTTCGTGTTTTGGCTAACGGCCCCCCGATTTTAAAATGCTCTGTCCCTCCTCCAATTTTTGTTCCGCCGCCGAACCTGGCTACATTGTATTTCCAAGCTAAATTTGTGATTGAATAAAAATACTTCGGTATATATATCTGCATGGAGTGAAGATATGTGGTATTTTAATTATTTCCTACTGTTACTTATCTTGTAATAATCAAAATTATGTGTGGAACGAAAGGGAAAACAACATTTACACTAAAATACAGTGCGTACACCCCAAATTCCTAATTTTATATATATATATATATATATATATATGAGATCAGGCTGTGGCGTCAGGGGGCTTTTCCGCATGAATGACGTAGAATTCCTGAGACAACAACTTCTCGTTAACAAAACAAGATGGCAACTCACACGGGTGGAAAGCGTGGTCTGGAACATTTGGATGAATATGAACCCAAACCGGCTAAACAAATTCGAAGTCTCCACGAAAAGATGTCAGAGAAGAGGCTTGTTGTTGTTCTTGAAGGAGCGACCTTGGAAACAGTGAAGGTATTGCATTTTATATATAAAAATGATTGAATCTTACAATAGTAAGCGCACTTTATCCTATTTTTGGTGCTTGCAGTGTCATCTTGAATAAATAGCGATCAACATAAAGTGAAATTGATGGGTTGCTTTTCGGCTGTAGGTTGGGAAATCTTTTGAACTTCTGAACTGCGATCAACACAAGAGCATGATTCTTAAAAATGGAAGAGATCCTGGCTCTATCCGACCTGATATCACACACCAGGTGCGCAGACGACTCAAAGTTTTATTTTCGATGATGCATTTAAAAAGACATTTACTTCCTGTACTTGAATTGCCTGCATTTCATGGAGAAAACGAATACACAGATGCTTTATCTAATTGTCCGTCCTTTCTGTCCAACGCAGTGTTTGCTTATGTTAATGGACAGTCCTTTGAATCGTGCTGGATTGCTGCAGGTCTATATTCACACGGAAAAAAACGCCTTGATAGAGATCAACCCTCAGACACGTATTCCTCGTACTTTTGCACGTTTTTGTGGACTTATGGGTAAGTTGTTTTGTGCCCTGTCTTTATGTTTGACTTCCAGTGTTCAAATATTTACATTGGTATCGGGTAACTTGATGAGCGTCTCCTTCCACATCCACGTACTCCTTATTAATCTCTGTTCCTATGCTTTCCCTTGCATCAGTCCAGCTTCTGCACAAGTTGAAAGTGAGGGCTGCTGATGGGCCCCAACGATTACTTAGGCTTATTAGAAACCCAGTTTCGGACCATCTGCCTGCGGGCTGCCCCCGCATTGCTACCTCCTTCTCTGCAGCTGGCGGTGCAGTGTGCCCCAGGACCTTGGTTCCCAAAGAGGGTCCCGCTGCTATGGTTATTGGAGCATTTGCACATGGATCGGTGAGTAAATACTGTAACTGGAACTGCAGCCAAAACCTGTATTTTACACAGATTAATAGGATCACACACCTGAGTTCAAAACATACACTTCTCATTTGAATTCGCAATTGATTATCATGTATGTCAATAATAAAATTAAAGGTTAAAGTATAATATAAACTGCTTTTCTGGTTCACTAAAGCTGCAGCTTTATAAACACAAGCTTATGTTAAATATTTTTCTCTCACTGCCCAGGTCGTGACTTTCCTCTTATTTCTTAATATTTTATTTAATATTACTTATTTAATTTCTTAATATTACTTAATTTTTGTGCCTATTTATCATTTGAAATTCTGTAGTGCCTTGATAGTTCAGTCAGTTTCAGTGATAGATTGTCAGCACTGATGAGATCGATCAAATTTTACACATAGCTAGTCAAGCACATTTTTCAGTCATCTTCAACCTCACATAATATGAAACTATTTTGCAAGCGTCTTCTAGGCTTTTTCAGTGTGCACTTATTTTAAAAGTAGTGTTATGTGGAGTATTGTATAGAAATGCAATTATATTTAACTATGAATATGCTGTCTAGTTGTTTCTGGTACTTTTGCACTATGTGCCATTTCAGATTAAACTCTAAACTACATTTTGTTTTGCTGTATGAGTACTTGTGTAATTTACCATTAAAAGTATATAATACTTTGAAAGTCATGATGCCACTAATGGTATTTTTATTGTTTTGAGTAACTAGTATCTCGTTTTATTATTATTTTTTTTTTTCTTTTTCAGGTGAATGTGGATTACACAGAAAAAACCGTTTCCATCAGTAACTACCCTCTGTCTGCAGCCTTGACTTGTGCCAAGATGTGCTCAGCCTTTGAGGAAGTTTGGGGTGTTTTATGACCTTGAAAACGCTAACATGTCTTTTGAATCTGCCGTTTGTGTCAGTATGGTCTTTCACCCTTGTAACTGGACCTAGGGTGTAGTGTGTGTGTGGGTGGTTGTATATGAAAATTCTTAATTGTAACAACCAATACCAGTGAACTTATCAGAGTGAGAATGAGTCTGCTTTGTTATATTTTATATAGTCAATAGTGATACACATGTATTTTTTGTTTGAAAAGAAGACATTACTGAAATTACTGGTATTTTCGTTTGTTTCAGAAATTGTGGTTTTCTTCTGATTTTTCAGTGTCATGATAAATAAACGGAGGCATTCATATTTGCATTTTTTTATTTAGGTAAATGTGCCATTTCTTTTTTCAGGGTGGTTGGGGAACACAGCCAAGACCTTTCTTTTTTTTCCCAGTTTGACCAGTTGCCAGTTCTACATTTATCCCAATATCACATAGCTGGACTGGCTTCCAGACGTCGCATTTTTGGATTGCATATGTAAATCGTCTCTCACTTGGTACGGCTGCTTTAGTGGTCTTGGCTGTCTTTTTGCCTTTGCCTTCACTTTGCTCTTCACTGCCGGTCTCTGCTGGATTGCCAGTAATTTTTTGGATGGTTTTCCTGAGTGTCTCTAAGCCCAGCTTTCTCCTCCAGTTTGACATTGTATAAATAGAAAAATTGCATAAGGCATGCAGTGAAAATTTGACTTAAAAACATCCGTTTTTATCCTAAGCTTAACGTCAAATGTTCTGCTGTTTGAAGCTGAGACAAAATTTAAAGTTGGCATTGCAATATGAAGTTCTATTTTCATGGGTGGTTTTTAGTCCAATTGTTTATTTACAAATTAGCATGCTCCAATCAAAGTAGTGTGTGCAGTTTTGTATAAACTTCTGCATGAGAACCTGTACCACGTGTTGTAAAGATAATACTGAATACATTATTCATGAAGGAACACGGACACCAGTCCTTTCAGCCTGCACTAAAGCATTCCTTCTGATTAATCCTTATTTTTCTTGCTGACGTCATATCCTAAGGCAGACAGCTCCTGCCTCATCTGTGCTATGGACATGCTGCCAACGATCTTACATCCATTACTTTCATTACTTGTTCCACTGACTTCAGCGACAGCTTTGTGTTTGGAAAGGTGAAATGGGGTCTCTGTGACAAAAAGTATATTGTAAACACTAATACAATTTTTGAGTACATGAGCTGGACCCAAAACTATTGGCAATATGTATCATTAAGAGAACAAGGAGGTCAATTCTCAAACAGTTTTGAACGACCACCTTCCTTGGCAGAAGGCTACTAAATTAAAGGCAACCAATAGGTAAGTAATGTATATCAGGCTGATGTCTCATTTTAGGCTTGTTGAATGATTTCTTTCCTACCTGTAACCAGTAGAACTTATCAAATATACTGCTCAAAAAATTGAAGGAACACTTTGAAAACATCAGATCGCAATGGGAAGAAAAATCATGCTGGATGTCTATACTGATATGGACTGGGTAATGTGTTAGGAACGAAAGGATGCCGCATCGTTTGATGGAAATGAAAATCATCAACCTACAGAGGGCTGAATTCAAAGACACCCCAAAAATCAAAGTGAAAAA
>JAACJT020000110.1:16685502-16771000 GCA_009936485.2 Gymnarchus niloticus | reverse complement strand
TTTAGGGGTCGTCTCATTGTTGCCCCTCTAGTGCACCTGTTGTTAATTTTATTAACACCAAAGCAGCTGAAACTGATGAACAACCCCCTCTGCTACTTAACTGACCAGATCAATATCCCAGAAGTTTAATTGACTTGATGCTATACTCTGATTTAAAAGTGTTCCTTTAATTTTTTTGAGCAGTGTAGTTAACCACTTTGCATTACTGATCAGTAGATTTACTGGTACAGTTATGGAACTCTACAGGTAATTTTCTAAATCAATTATTTATCTGACTTCATAACATCTGGTTGTCAGTTTTTTCAAGAGTATCGATACCCTGGATCATTCTCTTTGGTGACAAACTGAGACTCTTGGCTCAAGTTTTGCCAAGGCCATTCAGCATTTGAACTCCCCACTGTCTTCCAAGTATGTTCCTCTTGATTGTCATTTTTGGTTTGTTTTTCATTCTGTGGTAATTTTTCATATATATATATTTTTTTTTTTCCTCACCATGGTGGCAGTGTGCTCATTCATTCGCACACACTCCTAGCGACATGTGCCAGGGGAATGATCCTGCTGGAATGAACCTGTGTCATCAGGGTAGACCCTCATCATGAAGGGTGGACCTGGTTCACCAAGATGGACAAGTGACCTGGAGTGACCAATAGACCTGCCTCTGGTTAGCATGTACCTGTCCTTTTATATCCCGTCTCATTTGTACCTTCATAGGTCACTAAAGTCCAGGGTATGGTGTAATTTGTTGACTGTGAAATAGTAATGTATGTTTTTGTTTCAAGTAGAATAGATTACTGTAACACTATTGGCTGGCCTACCCAAGAAATCTATTACAAATTTACAACGGGTTCAGAACGCCACTGCTAACACGTACTAGTCATAGGAATCATATTACACCTATTCTTATAGCCCTTCACTGGCTTCCTGTGTCTTTTAGAATTGATTTTAAAGTGTGTGTTTTTTACTTTTTAAGTGTTTACATTTGCCCCACCCTACCTCAGTGACATGATTGTAAGGTATGTCCAAGGCGGATTGCTTAGATCATGCAACTGTAATTTATTGGTCATTTCTAATATCTGGCTGAGGAGGGAGGTGGCAGCTTTTAGTTACCATGGTCCCAAACTCTGGAAACCTGAGAGCTACTGTAGGTCTTAGTACTTTTAATACTGGACTGAAAACACATTTGTTCACCATTGTGTTTAATAAATTGTGGTAGTTATTTCAATGTTATTTCTTCTGTTTACTTTTTAAACTTGTGCTTTTTTTAATCTTAATTTTTTAATGTCTGACTTTTTCTAAATTTTTTGCTTTCTCTACTTTTTAAAATGCCTGTTAAGCACTTTATAAACCCTGTGGTTGAAACAGTGCTATATAAATAAAGATTGATAGATATAGGTGTGCCATCTGGCTGCGGGGAAGACCCAGATATTCTGGCAACCAATAGGTAAGTTATGTATCAGGCTGATTTCTCACTCGACCTCTACTAGGGGGTGGTTTTAATGTTGTGGCTGATCAGTGTTTGTGGTAATTTCATATCTATTTTAACACATACAGCTTCATAAGTTTGGCAATTTTTTCTTTGAACACTAACTTTAAAGATACAACTCCATGAATTGATAATCCAACCAAATAAATTATACAATTTTCAGTCTCTTATTTATTATGGTATTTTATTGTACTTTAAATAGTTTTATTGAATGGCATTATGTTTTAAGCCGCTTTAATTCATGTATGGTGCCCACAACTAAAATGTATTATTAAAAATAGGGTTACTAAAATAATCACCTTTCAGTTCAAATTTGTAATTCACGTTAGCAAACTTTATTTACTTTATAGCAAAGCCTAGTAATATGTAAGGTTTGGAGTCATGCAAAGTGGGTCATATCAATGACACACGTGTAAAATTACACACGTACATACTCGCTAAAAACAGTTTAAATACATGAATTTGATTAATGAATGTTTAAAACAAACTTACAGGCAACTCCAAATAAGACAAAAGTCAGGGCCCCCCTGCGTGGTAATTAAGATCGGGAAATGGGGGGGCTCTAATAGCTCTTTCTCCAAAGGTGAGTACCCCTCATTGCATTAAATCTATCTGCTAATGCCAGAATTTCGGACCCTCTGCTGCTCTTCAGCAGATACCAGGGTTTCACGATCACGAGGTTAAAATCCCTTGGGCACTCAAGAGATTAAGCATGACGTCAGCGTTGAGCGTGCAGCCGTCGCCGGAAACACGTGCCTCTTGCACTTGGACTTCCGGGAGCAAACGTGCGCTCAAGAATTACATGTGCATATAGTTCGTATGGTTTAAACCACGGGGGAACCTGCTCAAAAAAGAGCTTTTCGAAGTGGAAGGGAAAAAATAGGAGTAAGTTTTTATATCTGCTGGTGTAGTGTATCTATAGCATAGTGTTTTTCGAAATGATTAACGGATAAGAACTATCGGGTGAACATAACAGCTTTTCCTCAACATCTGTCCTCACATTTCTTCGCTACTGAAGGTTTACTGTAAATAAATCAGCTTCGTTTGTTCATCTGCTGCAATGCGGATCCGTATATGTTTTGATAACTTTGAAAACCAAAGCTACTTAACTCTCCGCAAAGTTGGATAACAAAATGTGGTATTATGTTTAAACATTTGCCAGAAATAAGTTTCATCGGTTGTACGCAGTTCTATCAAAAATGCCCAGCTAATAAATATGCTCACCTCTGTTATTACTTTGGGCAAGTAATTAAGTAATTTTGCTCAGCAACACGTGTCTGTCTGTTTCTCTCACCATTGCCACTATAGAATCGGAGCACTTAATTGCTAGTATGTATGACATGCTGGAATTGGTTGTGTTTGGGGCAGACATGAGAATCGACCGATTCAGTATTAAGACGAATGAAGTTATTACTGTTGTTGACAGTGGCACACAATAACCTAAATATTACTTACAGAAAACATGTCAAGCATGACCAGTTACAGGATACTGCAGTGCAAGTGACAGTAATGTGCAGATAGCAACATTATAGTGGGGGATGGGGGGACGGAAGGTTGAAGTTTGGATTTGTTGAGTCACTGAACGTCTATAGGAAAGAAGCTGTGGAGATGGTAGGGGTCCGTGTAGGGATGGCCCTAAACCACCTTTAAGATGGCAATTGAATAGGTGGCTCCTGGGACTGGTGGTACCAGTAGTGATTCTCAGTGGAGGCTGAGTAAAAGTCCATCTGCCTACATTATGAGATGTTGAGCTTCCTGAGCAATCATAGGAGGAGCTGACTCTGCCTGTGGTGTGCTTGTCACATTTTTAGGTGTTGGTGGTCCTTTGGAATTGCAATGACTTGTCCAGTGACACAGCCTGCCCGTTGATTTAAAGAAAAAGTATGTTGACTCATGATTAATCTCCTTTCCAGATAGAGCAACACATTTAGCATGGGCAGAAAATTGGATCCCACTAATAAGGTGAAGCGAGGCCCAGGACGGAAGGCCAGGAAGCAGAAGGGAGCCGAAATTGAGGTTGCGAAGTTCTTAGTAGATGGTATGATTGTCAGAATATTAATATCATCAGTAATATCTGTAATTATCTGTAGTGCATGATGATCAAAGTCATCTCACAGCTTTCAGGTGTTGATATTTACATTCATTACTGAAAACTATGAAAATGTTTGTGTTCTTTCAGAAGAGCGCGAGCCTAAAAGATTGTCCAGCAGAGCTAGAAAGCGGTAAGTGTTTAAATGGTATGTACCATGGGCAAAGTTCATAATTAAAAACAAAAGATGGAATTCCTAAGTAAATGCTGCCAAAGCATTTGTGGAAAAAAAAAATCTAGTCTTTGCAGAAAGGATCACAATACTTATGGTCCGTGAAATGACAGTTTAAAAATTAAGAAATTTTCTTAAAAATTTGCATTGAGAAATATTCATGTTTTTATCTAGTGCTTTAAAGAGAGTAAAGGTTTCTCAGAAGCCTAAGGAGATTGAAGAGAAACATGCAGAGATTGGTAAGTCTACCTCTTAGTTCTTTCTTTGTATTTTTGTATTCTTTTTGTTTATCTTGTGGGTGAAATAAGGTCATACAGAAGTGGTTCAGATTTATTATTTTGTATGTTAGTGGACAGAAGGTTAATTGCAGAGGGAGTTGAACAGTAAAGTTTATAGAATGTTTTTGTCTTTTAGGGTTCACAGATGAAAACAGCGAATGGCTGAAACCAGCCAAGAGGAAACGACCAGTTGATGACACAGGAGATGACAGTGAAAGCCAGTGGGAGGAAGATGAGGAAGAGGAATTAGGACAGGAAGTTGGGGGAGTTTTTGAAGAAGCAGAACTGAGTGGTGGTGGTGGTGGTGGTGATGATGATGATGATGAAGAAATGGTCGATGACTATGGAGCGATGGATGACAGCGAAGAAGGGGAAGAGGATGGGGAGGAAGCCAGTGATGGAGAAGAGGTACATAACATGTGCCAGTCTTACTGATGGTATAGACATGTTTTGTTACATCCATTTCTTAACGTCCCTCTTTGGCTTTAAAATCCAGTTGCTCCCCATTGAGCGAGCTGCCAGGAAGCAAAAGAAGCTTATGGAAGCCATGAAAGAGGAGAGTGATGAGGAGGAAGAAGAGGAGAGCGGGAGCAAACATATGGATGAAGATGACACCGTACAGGCCAACATCGACGAGATGGATAAATTCAGACTGCCAGGAGCTGAAGAACGTGTAAAAGAGGGTTGGTGATTTAGCAGTGTTGCCGTCGTCATTCATAGTTGCAGTTTTCTTTACACTTTTTATTTAAATGCTGTCTTTTTTGTGTCATGCAGAGCTTTGTTTCCCTTTTTAAAATAGCAGATATTTAACTATGCATAATCCTTTCTTTTTTTTCTCTTAGAAATCATGCCCTTGGATCTGCAGAGCATCCATCAGCGGATAAAGGACAACGTTGATGTGCTGTCTGATTTTGCCAACAGAAGAGAGGAAGGGAAGGAAAGGGCGGAGTATCTGTCCCTCCTTAAAAAGGATTTGTGCACATATTACAGCTACAATGTGTTTCTTATTGAAAAGCTCCTTGACATTTTCCCTGTGTCTGAGGTAAAGGAAACATCTTTTTTGTCAGATGTTTGGCCAAATTGACTATTGTTCAATCAAATGAAAAAAGAAAAAATGAATTATTGGTTCCTGAAAAATACTGAAATCTAAGCATTGGCAGTGCAAAATGTGGAATATGCCCTGTGGTGTGCAAAGAGAGTAATCTGTTTGGGAATTTTTCAGTGGTGTGTACAAAATTTTATTTTGAGAAGATTTTATGCTGAAACTAAAAAAATATAAGGTGAACGTAGAGATTTTTAAAATGATTTCTGTTCCTCTTAAAAAGTTAATTGATTTCCTGGAGGCCAATGAGATCCAGCGACCAGTCACTGTTCGGACTAATACCCTCAAGACAAGGAGGCGGGACTTGGCTCAGGTGAGTGGCTGCTTATCGCGATCCTCAGTTTTATATTTCATATATTTTGAAGGTTATGTCATCGAGAATTTGCTGTCAGATACCAAGACATGAAAAAAATATATTTAGTTTGCTTCTCAGAAGTATTCTTTGACACTTTGTCATTTATGATCTTTCATGAGGGTTATAGTTGTTAAATCTGAGAACATTCAGAAATCTGTAAATGTTTTGAATGTGTATGTGTTTTTAACAGGCTCTGATCAACAGAGGTGTGAATTTAGATCCAATTGGAAAATGGTCTAAGGTGGGCCTGGTCATCTTTGACTCCTCAGTACCTATAGGTCAGTTTTTTAAAAAACCTACAAAGCGTAAACCAGTGTTTGTTTTTGCATTCAGCTGACAAAGGAGCCATCTTCTTAATTGTTCCTAGATTATACTAATTATAACTTTCTGCCTGTCTTAGGTGCCACTCCAGAATACCTTGCTGGTCATTACATGCTACAAGGTGCATCTAGTTTTTTGCCTGTTATGGCCCTTTCTCCCCAGGAGGGGGAGTCTGTGCTGGACATGAGCTGTGCCCCTGGAGGCAAAACAACATATATGGGTATGTGTATCGTTCTGGAGGAAAATGCTTCAAAAAAATCCTGTATTCTGAATATTTTATCATGCATTGCTTAGCTATGACTTGCAGAATTCATCCAACGTGTTGTATGAGATGTTCACATACTGAGGTTGTATCCCTCTTAGCCCAGTTAATGAGGAACACTGGTGTGATTGTCGCAAATGACGCCAATGCAGACAGACTGAAGAGCGTTGTTGGCAACCTCCATCGTCTGGGCATTACCAACACCATTGTCTGCAACTACGATGGCCGACAGTTCCCCAAGGTGTGTTTACCTTTTGTAGTTATCAAACTGTAATGTTTCTGTAGGGTTGCGATTTGGTTCTGTTGTATTACTACACAGTTAATGTTGTGTACTGTATGTCTGTCAGTTTTTTCCTCAAATAGGCGTGACTCCTCCGTAGTTTGTGTTTTGTCATTGGAGAGTTGGACATGTCTGGCCCTTATTTTTTTAAATGCTGTGATTAAATAGGTCATGGGTGGCTTTGATCGGGTGCTGCTGGATGCCCCTTGCTCTGGCACTGGAGTCATTTCCAAAGATCCGGCAGTGAAGACCAGTAAGGTAATGTCTGCAAACCATGGCTAGAAAGAGGACAACAACATGCATTGCAGTATCGTTCTTAGAACAGACTGACCCTCGCTCACTCAGGTGTTCATCTCTCCTCAGAATGAAGCTGATATCCTGCGCTCTGCTCATCTACAGAAAGAATTAATCCTGTCAGCCATTGATTCTCTCAATGCAGACTCTGCATCGGGGGGTTATCTGGTTTACTGCACCTGTTCCATTATGGTCAGTCTTAAGTGTGCTGCCCCTTAAAAGTTTCTACACTTTCTGTCCGTTCCTATAACAGTTTAGCCTAAGGATCCTTGGTACCTTGCCTTATTGCCTGTCATTCCCAAAGTGAATATTGCAGTATTTTCATAGGGCTAAAACAGTAAGCGTGTGTCCATTAAAGTTTTATGCAAATTATAAATGAATTTTCTGTATGTCAAAAAAGTTAATTGTGAATAGGGTATGCGTCCATTAGAGGGCCTCGTGAATAATACTGTTTGTCATTCTCCGAGAACAAGCTTTCAACATGGAGTGAGCTATCCAAGAGTTAGTAGCTCTAGAAGAACTAATTATTGTTTTATCTTCAAAATTTCTCTTTCTCAAACCAAAGGCAACGAAATGTTTGGGCTGTAGTACAAGGATTGAATGTTCATTCACTGACCTTCGCATTACCTGTAGTAAAGAATTTTGAGAGATGATTGCGTAGAGGAGATTCACTGAGACCATGTGGGCATGGGTTTTCAGAAAGCGTCGCACAACTCATCAAATGACTCAATCGGACCACTCATTGGCCTGTCCTATTATGTCCTAGGGCACCAGTTCCACAGAGAAGTGTATCTCAGTTGCCATGCACTGTACAAATTGGCCACTTGTGCAGAGTACGGGGTCATATCTACTAATTCGAAAATTCTGTTAACATTGCAGTTTTGCGAATAACTTTTTCGACAACCCAAAAACCACCAAGTGAATGTAAATTTTTTTGTGGTATTTTAGGGTTTTTTCCATTAATCGTTCACAGCTTCAAAGTGAATAAAATGTAGGTCAGTGGGAATGCTACTAATTTGTGATTTGACGATTTTGCCCTGTTTAGGCTTGCTTCATGTTTTCTAATATGATTTCATTTTCAGTATAGAGGACGTGTGCTGTAGTTAATATGAAACCACAGTTCACAAAGACTATTGCAGTAAATTCTTTGAAGGTTGGATCACATGTGCATTTGTTACATTGGGAAAATGTTATTTCATGCTCTGAATGTTGATATTCACAATAGGATAAGAATAGCAAACCACAGTTCAAATACTGATATCTTTCAATTCTTTGCACTTGTGGCTTAAAAGTACCAGTGACATGGTTTCTGCAATTCTGCAGGTGGAGGAAAATGAATGGGTGGTTGACTATGCTTTGAAGAAAAGAAACGTGAAGCTAGTGCCCACTGGCTTGGACTTTGGTAAAGAGGGCTTCACCAGGTAAAAATGACCAACCTTTTCAATCGGGGTTTCGGCAGTGGAATTGGCACCAGCAAGAACCTTGACTTTTAACTTATCACTGTTCCAGGTTTAAGGAGCGTAGATTTCATCCTTCCCTTCGCCTTTCACGTCGATTTTACCCTCATTCGCACAACATGGATGGTTTCTTTGTGGCAAAATTAAAGAAATTTTCCAACACGATTCCAGTCAAGTCTGTTAATGAAACTGCAGGTAGGACCAAATTATGAAATGATTAAATAACTGTTGGTTGACACAGGTGTGTACTTTATCCATTCTATCTGCTTTTGTGTTTTCCAGAGACTGACAGCGTACTTGTTGAATCCGAACCCTCCGCTCCTGCAGATGAGGCTCCAGCAAAGCAAGCATCAAAAACCATGGCCAAAAAACAGCCTGCAAATAAAGTGGATGCCAACAAGAAGGAAACCAATGGGAAGGCAGCAAAAGGCATGCTGGGTAAATCAAGGCCTGCCTTGAAGAAGAAAAGGAAGACTGAAGGAATGACACAACCTCAGACTGCAGAAATAGAGGGGAAAGAGGTGAAAATGGAGGGATTAGGGGAGAAAAAGGAGGGAAGGCGGTTTGAAAAGAAAGACAGCAAAAAGAGGAAAAATGTCATGAAGAAGAACAGAATGGGGAAGAATAAATTTAGGAAGCTTCAGCAAGTATTACAGAATGTGAAGAATGCATAGGGTACATAGAGCAATGGAAAAGCAGGGGGTGCATGGTCTGCTTGACCTGAGGTCGCCAGTGACTTCTGAACCGCTGTTAAGGTCAGCAGGCTGAACAGCAAGCAACATCCCAGTCTTGTCTTATGGCATTCCTTCATGAAAAGCATCATTTCAAAGCATCCAATCTTAATGGACATTTTAGAACATCATCTTAGGAAAGTTTATATAAAAATGTTTTAAAGTTTTGTTCTTTTGTACCCCCCCAATGGTTCCTCATGATAAAATAAAACATACAAGTGTCTTCAAAGTGATTTTATATTAAATGACATGATATATTGCAATGATTTTTTTTTTCCATAAAGTGCTGTATTGCCATGGGGGAAAAAAATAGTTGGAATGACACAATACTGTAAAACTTTTGCACTTGAGCTTGAAATATGAGGGAAATGCTCAAGTACAGTATAGTCTTTTGACTTCCACGTAGTATTGAGAGTATTTTAAATTTTAACGTTGATAACCTTTGTTGATGTATGAATAATAAAAACGTACGTTTAACAAGGACTGGATAACAGTGTGACGATATGAAAGCCTTTAGTATACTTAACCAGGTAAAACGCAGCTATCCACCAGATAAACCTGGCACTACTGAAAAACAATCACGTGTGCTCGCTAGGGCGTCCACGTGGTCTACGCGCCTTCAATCTGGTTCACTGTTCGGCCACGCCCCCCCCCCCCAGTCCGCGAGTTCCCCATCTTTCTCAATTGGCTCGTGTTTTCGCTTTGCCGGAAGTTCTCTTGTTTTTGTTATCCAAGATGGCGGCGGGAATGTATTTAGAACACTACTTGGATAGTGAGTTAACGTTTGCATTCGCGTAACTTGTTTCTCTGGATTTTGCCATGAGTGTGGCGTTATTTGTGTATTTTTAAGTGTTATGAATAAACTCATATTATTCGATTATTCTATGTTTTTCTTCCGCCTCAGATTTAGGGCGCCTTCTCGGTACCTGCAGCCAATGCAAGCATGAACAATTAGCTAGGAGGCCAGTTTATTACATGCACGTCGTTAAACTGTAAACATTTTCTGTGGTTTGTACAATTTTGCGTTAAATAATGTCAGTTTATAGGTCGTATCTGGAATTTGTTGTAGTATTTAAGAAACATCTTTAGTTGCATGCTGATGATTTTTGATTGTGGAGTTAGCAACATTTGTAGTTGTTATTGTTTTTTTGGAAACACACTTATATATGGGACGACTTCGTACAGGTATAGAAAATCTGCCTTTTGAACTGCAGAGGAATTTCCAGCTAATGAGAGACCTGGACCAACGGACAGAAGGTATGGAAATGATCCGAATCTCAGTTGGATATTTCTGTTTCAGTTTTTCTTCGTTTGTTCTCTATAATTGGTTCCCGTCACTTAAAGATAGCATTGCATTGTACGGAAAACATACAATTTCTATGTCTGCCTAAATGTACTACAGTATATCATGATCTTCATATGTTGACAAGTGGTGTCAGTACTCCTTCATTTGCCCTCTTCGCTGATTTTATTTTTTCGTAGACCTGAAGGAGCAAATCGATTCTATGGCACGTGAGTACACTGCCAATGCACGAACTCTGTCTTCAGAGCAGAAGGTATCGCTTTTGCGGCAAATCCAGCAGTCCTACAGCAAGTGCAAGGAGTTTGGAGATGACAAAGTACAGCTGGCTATGCAAACCTACGAGATGGTCAGCACCACACTTCTTTACATTATTGTTTCGTGTCCGTTTACATTGTGAACTGCTTTTATGCTGTCAGGTATAAAGTCATGCCAAATTGTGCTTGATTACTTGCTCCAGGATTAGTCTGGTTCCATTTTGTGGTGATTGCTGGCTGGTCGGGCAAATATCTATAAAGTTAGAAACACCAACACGACCTCATGAATGCCTGCAAACTCTTTCAGTGGTATTGGAACCTCATTTTTGGAATCAGTGAGCTAGGTTGATAAGTTTAGCATATTTTGTTATCAGCCACGTGGTCTTGTTGTGCTGTTTTCAATGTGCTCTGTGTTTCTGTGTGCCAAGGTTGACAAACACATCCGGAGGCTGGACACAGATCTGGCTCGCTTTGAGGCAGATTTGAAGGAGAAGCAGATTGAAAGCACAGACTATGACTCTACCTCTAGCAAGGGCAAAAGGAGTGAGTTCAGAAAACTGTTGTGTTCTGTGTATGTCATTTACTTGGGTTGTTATATTGTGGCTCTTTTACCTTAGTGGTGACTTAAATTGAAAAGGAAGCAATGCATTGCTTAACTTGTAGGTGTAGAGCTGTCTGTTTAGCGAGAATTATTTCTAAATCCAATGTATACTTACTGCCTAGACTGTAGAATGCCAAAACCAGGTCAATCCTGTCAGTACACATTGGAGAATTTCTGTTAACTTCTTTCTTCCTGTAAATGTTTCTCATTTCTTGGATCATGCTTGAATTCATGGTAACTGTTTCACAGTTCTGTTTGGAAACTTTATAGTTTCTAATGGGATCAGAGAGCGTCTGTTTGCATTGTATGTGAAAGACCAACAATTAGCTTCAGCTAATATTATCACTTCCTTTAGGTGAGTCTCGGGGGCCCAAAGAGAAGAAGGTGGCTCGAACTCGGTCAAAAGTGAAAAATTCAGACGAAGATGGAAGCCCGAAGAACGGACAAAAGAAAGTCAAACTCAATCACACGTATGCTTGCTTGCGCTCCTGTTTTGATCTGCTTCCCTGCCTCCATCACCACTTTAATTCTCCTGTCATTCTGCCATAATCCCATTTTGTGCTTTTGGTTCTTTGGTTTAGATAATTCTGTATTCTCCTCAATAATTCTGGTTCTGGTGATGTGCCAGAGTATGAACCAGTAAAATCATTTATTCAGCTGTATTTATTTTTATGAGCAGAGTGGTATTTCTGAAGATTTGAGGATTTTTGTTGTTTTGTAAAGCTTTTAAGAACTTATAGCCAATTATACATGCAAGCTCTGTAGGACCAGTAGTGAAATCCCTGAGATGCAAACCTTACCGTCTCTCTCAGTGTATACCATAAGGTATCTTAACCATATCTTTGTCTTCCAGGGGGGAATTCAGCGCACAGTCAGTGAATTTTGGGAACGTCCATCCCTCCGATGTGCTGGACATGCCGGTTGATCCAAATGAACCTACATACTGCCTTTGTCACCAAGTCTCCTATGGGGAGATGATTGGCTGCGACAACACGGATGTGAGTTCACCTCTGTTGGCTGTATTCAGCCCCCTGTCCTTCTGTGTCACTGTATGCCAGCACAATTAATGTTTCTTAATTTTTTTTTCCCCCCTAGTGCTCCATTGAGTGGTTTCATTTTGCCTGTGTGGGACTGACGACTAAGCCAAGAGGCAAATGGTGAGATGAACATGAGTACATTGGTAACACATTGTCTGACGTGTGTGTGAAGAGTGTTGGATATTCTACAGTTGCAGTGGGTAGTAATTTTTTAATCTTGGAGTAACAATTTGCTTCATGTTTTAGGTACTGTCCACGGTGCTCCCAAGAAAGAAAAAAGAAGTGACTGAGGTAGAGGTGGTTCACAGAAGTAGAGAGAGAAAGAAATGGAAGGAAGGGGTTGTGTTTACACTCCCTCTACTCAGATCAGTAATGATGGATCTTCTTTTCCCTCTCTGCAGTATTTGGTGCTTGTTTTTTTTTTTTTTTTATTTTATTGTTTTGTTTTCCCATCTCCTGTGTCTGGCACAGGGAAGGAAAGTGGCAGGTATTATTACAGCTGTACTTTCAGTTCAAGCATTATGTTTCTAGTGATAAGTTGACTTTTTTTTTTTTATTGGGTTTATTAAAAAGAAACTTAAGCAGCATTAATCTAGCACTTTCCCTCTAACCTTGACTGGAATGTTTATTATACTGTATCCATTATCATACTGTGTTCTGTTACTCTATTATATTAAACATTTTGTGTACTGCATCCATTTATTTTGGAAGGGGTAATTTTCAGGGCATACTTTTCTGAAACTATACAGGGCTAAACAATGTAGTAGGTTATTTTAGTATGTACTGTAGTTTAATATTCCAGGGAGTGCTGCAGAACATGGACAGTATTACAACCGGGATCCATAGACCTATGTTACTGAACTGTGCTACTTTGTTAATTAGGGTGGATTGCAAGTAATGATGTAGTGAGAAAAAACTAATGTAAATAACTGATTACCTGAATTCAGAAATGTATGCGTTGTTCTTAATTGTTAAATACAACCTCTAAATTGTATTCAGCGTGTATTTTTGTGTTTTGACGCAACACGAAAGCATTGAATCCATGGAAATATTCATTTTCGTGTGGCAGCTGACGGACTAATTTAACATATTTAACCTATAAAGTAATTCCATTCGTTTTTTAAAGGAAGTTACCATTTTGGCAGAGAGCGTCAGTACGTTACGCACATCGTAAATGGCTGGCGTTATAGGCCCTCGCGCTACGTACCTGACCGCGGCAGCGTGGTGACGTATTTCCTTTGGCGCGAAGGGGTTGAATTCAAAATTTGGAAAACCGTCGCTGGGTTTATTTAATCATCGTTGGTCTATTCAGGAATAGTTGTACTTGGAGTTGTTTGCATCCGGCCTTTTAATGCAGATAGCGGTAAGTGCTTCTTATTTCACTTTAGCAGTCTTATTATTGTACGTGACTGTTTAAAATTTCGTTACTGTAATTGATATGTACACTGACTCTTGTGCGTTAGGTACCAGGCAAATTCATAGCCAGTTCGTTTAAGAACATTTTTTGTTCAGTAATGCTGTTGTTTAACTAGTCGCAATTGACTATTTGCTGTCTGTTTACTCCAAGCTTTTCTGTTGTTGAAATAATTTTGTGAAAAGCTCTCAAGTTGCTTCCTAGCAGTTCCGCAAAGCTGCTCTCTGGGCGTAAAGTCTACTCTTGCTAAATGGGCAAATAACAATCAGTGTTGGTTTTAAAACAGCTAGGTAAATGTCTTACCGTTTCCTTCACTTTCTCCGAAGTTACACGACATTACACACTGCGTCACAACAAATACTGAATGTGTGAAAGAATTTTAGAAATAATGCTACGAAATTGGCTCGTGTTCCATTAGATGAGATAATTGCTGGCAGTATCATGAAATGTGGGGGGTGTGTGAGAATCATAGGCAAGCTTCATCCCGTTACTTCTCTGCTTGAACAAACTGCAGAGTCGGGAAAATTTGCTTCCTTATAAGGAAAAGGATCATGTTCCCCACTTTCCTTCTGACAGCGATGTGGGACTTCGCAGTGCCAGTGTGTGTGAGTGACCTGGTGAAGACAGGGGGTGCTAATCAGTATGTGGTTCAGGATGTCCTTTCCTCCAAACAGCTGCCTGCCCACCTTAACAGTGAGTATTCTCAATACCGGTGTGAACTTAAAACTGGGCAAGTATTTTTCCAGTCTTATCTATAGCGAGCACCTGGCTCGTTGTTCGCAAGTGAAATCTGCAGTTGTCTGGCTTTCCTCTCTTAAGTCAATCGCTCTGTGTAAAGTTTGTTGTGCAGCTCCTTGCTAGGAGGGTGCACCAAGGTGCTATTTTGGCTTTTATTACCTGTGTGTATACATATGAACTTTTCATTCAGGTTTTAAGGCTGCAATGAGGAGCCAGGGTCCACTGTGCATACTGGAACATTTTGACACTCCATACAGTGTCTTGCAGTAAGTACTAAATGTGTGTGTCTCTGTGTGTCCATCGTGTGCTCCCACCCATTTTCCAACTGATTGTCTGCTACAGTTTTGTGATGCGTGAACAACTGCTTGACATGGCCATAGATTATATGGGTGTACTATGCAGTGACAGGTTTACTCTCTTTCAGGCACTTCCAATCTGTAGACTTGGGTGTTAAAGAAGACACCTTAGAGCTGCTTATACAAGGTTACACCACAAATGTATTCTGGTTGTTCCTCTTGTTTTATGTAATGGCAGATCAACATCCAACTTGTTTTTTATTCCCTCCCTGTACTCTGATTTAGTGGTAAATGGTCTCTCGGTGACCCTCCCACCCCTCCTGCTCTCTGCTTCTCTGTCTGCTGTGGACAAGAAGCAGCATCTCAATGCAATCAAGATGGCCGTGTTCCTGTTGTGTAAGCTAACGGAGTATCTGGAGAGTGACTCCTATAGGCAGAATATTGTCACTGCCCCAAGCAAGGTGATTCCTGTTTTTCTGGACATTTCTCAGTAGTTATTGCCATTGTTGAAAACCCCTGGTGTAATATGAGGGCTGAATGTGGTGGGTCAGTGGTATCCTGAAATTCCCTTTGGGGATTAATAAAGTATCTATGCGCTGGCTGATAGCACTCCTATTTTTGAACCTTTCTTGCTTGATTTCATAGTTGTCCAGTGATGAGACAATGGCAAATGTGAGCTAATCGGTAGCTTGTGTGCATCAGCCTCCTGATTTGGTGGGTAATCTTGGCAGGGTAGTAGAGTTTGGCTTCTCTGCTGTAAGGGCCCACCCACAGTAAACAGGCTCCTCTCCTCCGATCCCTTGTTGGAAGTGAAGATAGGGGAAGAGGAGGGAGCATACAGTGTGTGTGTGTGTCAGGAGGCAGAGGGCACCCTGCTGTCTATATGCCTGTTGGCCATGAGCGGTATCTTTGGTAATCTGAGGACAACTGTTGGTTTGATTCTTCTGCCGTAATGTGTGTTGGCTATTTCTTCGCATTGCTTTGGTTGTTTTATTCATGTTGACCGGCCTCCTCTGGCTTTTAATGCTATCAGGGCGGTAAGAAGGGTCGGACTGGCGGCGAAGCCCAGATGCAATGGGACTCAGAGCGGGAGACAGTGCTTCAGGCCCTTATCCAGCTTCTTCAGGTGGACATCAGGTCTCTGTGGAGTCTCTCTCTGGTGGAAGAGGAATTTGTCAGGTCTGTTCCTCAAAATTAATTTTCTTTTATCTCTTCTGCGAGCGAGTATGCTTCTCAAGGTTACAGTGTATGTCTGAGAAACGAGTCGATAAGAATTTTAAGTAGTTCGTGTCACCTGGTATGTGGTCATAATTGGTTCAATTTTGATATAGTTTTAGTCTTATCTAAATTGCCCGTTAGTTGTAGTCAACAAAATTATTCCGTCAGTAAAAATCTGATGGCGATCTTGTTTAACAGATGCATATACTGTACTTCTGTTTTCACATGTACATTAATGAGCCAAACCACATGTAGTGCTTGGTGAACATGAGATGAATAGTAGGTGTAGAAAAGACTTATTTCAGCATCTCGGTTGGGTAAAGACAGCTCTGGTCTGTCAGCACAATGTTCACTGGACCTCAAAATCCCTTAGTTATGCTGCTATAGGATTTAATATGCTATAACATTTTACCAAAAAGGCTGGACCACACAGCACACATTTAATCTTTTTCACATTAGACTGAAAAGACAAGGTCTTTCATCAACAGTAAATAAATTGAACTTTCCAGAAAATTTGATTATACCATTTTTAACGTAGAAAATGCGTCTCTTGCAACATGGCAAAAACTATGGCGGTAAATGTTATTTCTTTCATGCAACAAAAAACTGAGAGCCCAGTAAGAGCTGAGGTTTTGATCATTTTAGGAAAGCATTTATTTCCAGTATAATACTTGCTTTATTGCTATCATTTAATTTTCAAAACCTTCATCTTTTTTGTCATTAAAGGTGTAGTTTTAGCTTGTGTTTTCGTAACAGGCAAACAATGTCAACAAGTATATTTTGCCATCAACAAAATGACCAATGTCTAGTGCTGTCTCTGGCAGCTGTGTGACGTGTTGTTGCTACAAGCTGCTGGAGAACCCCACCATCAGCCACGTGAAGAGCAAGGCCGGCCGTGATGCCATCATCCATCTGCTGGGAGTGCTGATCAGGAAATACAACCACCTTCTAGGTGGGTGTCTGCTGCTTCCTTTGTCTTGTGTGCATGGATCCCCAAGGCATGTCAGTGAAGATGTATTCGTTGACTCTTCTCCTCCAGGTGCCAGTGTGAAGGTCATCCAGTTGCTACAGCACTTTGAGCAGCTGTCCTCTGTGTGCGCGCAGGCCGTCTGCGTGTGGAGCACAGAATATGGTGTCAAGGCTGTTGTCGGGGAGGTTATGAGGTGAGTGTGTGTGCTGCAGTCTCTACCCTCGCTCGCATGCGTCTGTCCATCGTTCAGCTCCTTATCCTGGTCAGGATCATCGGATTGGTTGGAGCCTGTTCCCAAAGGCATAGGATGCCCAGCTGGACTACACCCTGGATGAGATGTCAGTCTGCTGTGATGTATATTTTATTGCCTTAACTTCCTCCCATTTTTTTTTTTTTTTTTAAATGTTCTGCTGCACTGATGTGGGGCACCTGCTGCAGAGAGATTGGTCAGAAGTCGAGTGAGGAGCTCAGCAGGGAGGGCTCCGGCGTCAAATCCTTCTCCTGCTTCCTGTCTGAGCTTAGCACCCTGGTCCCCGAAGCCATGATCCCTAACATCAGTGTGTTTCTGACTCATTTGGAGGGAGAGGCAAGTGTGGCTGCAGACCTCTACTCAGCTCTTCCTGGGTATCCAGCCTTGCATATTATCATCGCTTGGGCTGTCATACCTGCTCTCTGAGGTGTTGATTAAAAGTGACCGCCTATAGTTCTGGTTAAGTCTGTTTCATTGCAGCATTTTTCGTTCCTCTTTCTCCATTTCCAATGGCAGAGCCCCAGCATGCGTGTAGCTGTATGTGAGGTTCTGGGGGAAGTGGTGGTGCGGGTGCTGAGTGGAGACAAGCTCGACGACTTGGGCCGGGCTGACAGGGACCGCTTCCTGGATACCCTGCAGGAGCACCTGCATGACACGCACTCCCACGTCAGGTCTCGCGTGTTGCAGGTCTACACGCGCATCGTCAACAGCAAGGTTGGCCCCTCTTCTACCCTCGCTGGGGCAAATGGGCTTGGAGTGGCCAGTCAGACTGGGATTTCTTTGGATCTGGCAGTCTTTGTGAATATTGTCCTGTGTTTTAGGCTCTACCCCTTAGCAGGTACACTGAGGTCATGAGCTTGGCAGTGGGTCGGTTAATGGACAAATCAGTCAATGTCTGCAAGAGCGCCATCCAGCTGCTGGCTGCCTTCATTGCGCACAACCCCTATAGCTCCAAGGTAAAAATGGCATTTTCTCATGATGTCCAGCCAAGAATCTGTTTTGTCCTTTTTAAACTTGAATTGCTTTGTTTTTTCTATGTGTAGCTGAGCAGCACAGATCTGAAGAAGCCCCTGGAGAAGGAGACAGCGAAGTTGAGAGAACTTAGGGAGATGGCCAAAGTGAAACCTCCCGGTAAGAGATCTCATTTTCTTAATCGACTCCCTACCTGTACTGTGCTGTGCCTTGGGCTTCTTCCCAATGATGACACCAAGGCGAATGCGAGCAAATTGACCCAGGTGTCTCCGTCTCCTGACGGGCAGGTAATCTTGGTAGGGTAGTGCAGATTTATTGCTCTGCTGTAAGGGCCTGCCTACAGTAAAATTGCCCTGGTTCTCTAATTCTAATCTCCTCACAGGCTGAGCTGGCTGTGTAGGGGGGGAGAGAGGGTTTCAGTGCATGCGTGTGTGTGTGAGACGAGACGGAGACGTACTCAGTGGGCAATGAGCGATCTCTTTGGTAATCTGAGGGCTATCGGATTAAGTGAGGTTATTCATATTTTTAAGTGTGAAGTGTTTAACACTCCTTTTCACCCGCAGTGCCGGTCATTGAGGCCTCAGAGCTGTGGGCCGCCATGGAGCCTGAGCTCCTGCAGACTGTCCAGGCTGAGCTGGAACCTGGCAGCCAGGACAGGCCCGAGGAGGGGGAGACTGATGTGAAGGAGACTGACCGAGCCACTGCAGTGAATATCGCTCAGTTCCTGAGAGACAACAAGTACAGGTGTGTGTTGCGTTGCACGTCACGTTTTACACACACACCCAATATGTTTGTGTATTTGCAAGGCTCTGGATGAACCACTCATTTATGATTTCCTGCTGCAGGCAAGCTGTACAACTGTGTATTCGAGCCCACAGCGCATTTCCTGACTCTCCACTCTTCGGTAGCGTCTCCCCACTTGCACCAGAGTCTGTCATGGACATGATGGCTCTGGTCTTTAAAGGTAATGCACCCGCACCAGAGAGAATCTGGTCTGACGCTTTGTACTGTGTGGTTTTCTAACCCGCATATCACATAAGAGCTTCATTGTGTCATTTTCTCTGCTCATCAGTCCTCTTCATTAAAAATTCAAATTCCTACATGAAAATAGCAGTGATGTGCTATTACGCCCAGGGCAAGGTCAGTCTGAGGCTGAGAAGGTGCAGGCCTCGACCCAGGTGGAGGAGGTGGCAAAGCTGACTGATGGAGGGAAGGAGGTGGAAGAGAGTCAGCTGAAGAAACAGGAGATGCTGGTTCAGTATCTGAAGGACACGGAGAGCTTTGTCCTGCAGGTGGAGAGGGCCATAGCTGTCATTAACACCATGCTTTACTGGAAGACTACCACCGGTAGGTGTTAGTGTAATTTTGTGGTTCTTTTGTGTATTTTGTGTATTGTTCTGTATTTTCTGTATTCTATTTAGTTACAACTAGGATAAAAGCTTTATTGTAGTAACTCAAGCTTTCATTGTGCCTGGTGTAGTGGCTACTGAAAAGTGAGATTTCTCCTGTGTGTGTGTGTCTATGTTAGTGGTACAGGAGGCAGTGCAGTTCTGTGTGACAGTGTGTGAATTCAGCGTGGCAGACTCACTCTCAGGGGTGCGGAAGATGTTGCCACTGGTGTGGTCCACAGATATTGCCGTGAAGGATGCAGTGGTACAGGCTTACAAGAGACTCTACCTCAACCCACAGGGGGACACCACACGGTCAGTGCTTTAGGGTGCTGGGTTTCTGGGAATTGTTAAATCTTTGATATATCTGTGATTAGTGTTGGCATGCTTACCCGTTTCGCAATAAAACAATGGTAAAATATGATGGTTATGACTACTGTTTAAATTTAGTGTTACTAACCATATACTATTATCTGTTTTTTTTTTTTTTTTTTTTTTGCAGTAAAAGCAGTCCAATTTAATGTGCGTTACAAAGTTGAGATGTCTAATGTCTACTTATTCAAGCTAACAAATACTTATTACTAAAATTGCTGCTCTGACTGTTCTCCAATGTTTCTGAGCAAAAGTCTCTGTTTCAATAAAGAAGAACCTGGTGTACTGTTTAAACATTTTTAGCACGTTTTAACAACTCTGCAATAATACCGGTCAGTTATCATAGAAAATTTTCATACCATTACATGGCTAATTATGATGCAATTATGCTTGGGGCCCAACCTAAGCTGATTTCATGATGAGCAGTTGCTAAAATGTTGGCAGTCCTGAATATTCCCCCTCCTTTTACAGGGCAAAGGCTCAAATGCTGGTGAACAGTCTGTCAGAGCTGATGGTGGATGCCTCGCTGGGGACCATCCAGTGTCTGGAAGAGATAGTGAGTGACCCTTTTAAGTTCCTCTCTGTGCTGCTTTGTACTCTTGGACTTGCACAAACACCATCTGCAGAGTGTGGAGTTATTGACTTGATTTGCTGTTGTCACCCAGGATTCTAATGCATCCCAGTGCTGTCCAAAGTGATCTGTGGTCCTTGTAGGTGCAAGAGTTCTTCAGCAGTGGCAGCAGTTTACAGTCCAGTGTGGTGCAGCTGTTGTGGGAGAGGTTTGCTGGGAAGCACGAGAGTTCTGCTCTGTCCCGGCGTGCTGCGGTTCTGTTGCTGGGCATGGCTGCTCGGTGAGATAAGAGTAACCACAGTCCTTGGTGTCATCCTGAGGAAGTATAGGAGAATATCTGCATGTGTCATTAGCTTTTGTTAGCTGATGTGTGCCCTGACATTCTTGGGGGGGGGGGGGGGGGGTTTCAGTGCTGAACGGGGGGTGGTGCCCAGTAACCTGGAAACACTGTGCCCTGTGGCTTTTGGGGAGAAGGTAACTGAAGACTACCTCCTGGCCAGAGACACTGTCCTCACGATCTCCAGTATCACCGATCACAACCGGGTATGTGCATCCTCTGCCACTGAAGTCTCCACCTTGTAACTGCAGATTGCTAATTCAGCGTTGTCCATTAGCCAAATAAAGGCGCATCCCCGCTCCGACTGCCACAAGACCATCAGCTTTTCTCCCGTCTCACCTGCGCTGTGGCTGAAGGTGCACTACATCGATCTCTGCTCATTTCTTAACCCAGTACTGGTGCAGCTGTTTTGAAGGTTTTGTTTGTTTTCTGCATGCCCCAGGCGTGGTGATGACAGACCCTCACTGGCAGACCTTCATGGAGCAGGCTGTCCGTCTCATCTACTTCTTGGCTGAGTCGCCTGACCAGCTTTGCTCGCGACTCCTCCGGCAGTGCTCTCGGCTTTTGTTGGATCAGATCTCTGAGGGTGACCAAGGCAGGAAGGAGGGTGCCGAATTGCCGAGTGCATCTCAGGGTGAAGAGGAGCCAGGAGAACAGAGTAGGTGAATTCACCAGCAGGGGGCTCCTGTCAAATATTTCACATTTAGGATGTTCTTATGCCATCTTTTGATTTACCTTATGGAAAGACTAGAATGTTCCTTTAGGATAATGATGTAGGTTCCTTTCCACAGTTAGCTGTGTGTCGCTGGCCCAGCTGCTCTCCCTGTGTGGCTGTGTGGCCTTCTGGCAGGTGTCATACCTGGAGCGCAGCGTGAGCGCAGAGCTGCGCAGGAGGAGAGGAGAGAAGGAGGACAAGGGCTCCTCCAGCAAGACCAAGGTCAGGAGTCGACTGCCACCGCCTCAGCCCATCACCTCAACAGTGTTGACTTAGAACCTGAATCGCTCTTCTCTTCTGTCATTTCTCATTTCTTTAGAGCAGTAACTCTCTGTAGTAGACTTGTGTGACATTACTGTGTCGCTGGTGAGCATCCTGTGATGCCTCGTACTTATGAACCTGGTATTTCAGCATTCACACCAAGGTTTTAAAGTGATGCCAGCAAAGTCAAAAAGTCAGAGTTCTATATTTCTCTTTCTGACTTAGTTTGGCAGAATCTGAATGAAGTTTCTTGTTCCTCTGCCCGAACTATCTGTCCAGTTGCCTAAAGCACATAGGAGCAAGTTGTTAGAAACTAAAATCTTAGAATTCTGTTAAAATATGCATTAAGCCTCCTCATTCTGATGAAGTGCTTAGTGTGGTACATGTTTGCTTTGCAAGGTCACTCTTGTCTCCTTGCTGTTGAACTAGCCTTGAACAGTTAAACTGGCCAACAACAGTTTTGTTCTTAGGCTTGTAATGGGGGTCCTAAGCAAACTTCTTAATTGTAAATCCTAATATGAAGTCAGATTTTTGTATCTGGCTTTTTTTTTTTTTTTTTTTTTTTCCATGCACCACCTTCATATTCTCATCAGAAATATCTTTTTATATTTAGCACTTGTAAAGATTTTTTTTTTTACCATAAATATACTTACATCTGTGCTATGCTCTACCTTTATTATTCCAGTGGTGCTTTATCCCCATAGATCTAATGGTATTTGCATGTCCACTTGGCCTGCAGCTTGATTTACTCAATTCTTTTTATAGTGTGAGTGGCTCAGTAGGCACCAGAAGCACCACTGTGTTCAGAAAGAGTGGCCCAAACATGCCTCACATGATCCAGGGAGGAAAAACGTGACGGAGTGGCTGTCAGCTTGTTGACCCTGAGAAAGTTTACCTTCCTCCTCTGCATATCAAACGTGGACTTGTGGCAAACTTTAAAGCAATGGATGAAACACGTGGGATTCATGTATGTGGAGTAAACTTCTCTGGATCAGTGGTGCCAAGATTAAGGAAGGCATTTTTGTAGGTTCTCAGACATTTAGGGAAATCATATGGCTGAAAATTATTCTGAAATTGACCTCCTTAAATCATACAATACAATGGGGTGCAATTCGTCTTTGGAGATCAATTTCTTGGACTCTCGCATAGACATTTTCTCTGAAAGCCTTGGTGCAGTCAGTAATGAAAATGGTGAGAGATTTCATCAGGACATTTCCAAATGTTACCAAGGCGAGTGGATTCCCAGTATACTGAATGACTACTGTTCCTGAGGCAAACTACGGGAAATCAGAAATGGGTTGTTTTTTTGTTTTTTTTTTTTTTTTTTTTTTATACCTGTTTTCCTATTCTACGCCGTACCTCTGAATTGCATATATTCATAATCTGTAGCAAGCATCCAATGACAGCTGCATCGAGGAGGAACTGGGATTGGTGGGCGCTTCTGCTGAGGACACGGAGGCAGAGCTTATCCGCAAGATCTGTGAGACTGAGCTTCTGGCCGGTGAGTGAGGTGCTGTCTGCCACCTTCCTCAGTCTGTTTCCTTAAAAAGCCTGTCGGTTATTCAGGAGTTCCCTTCCTTTTCCGTTTGCTATACATCTACTGCTGTTTGGAGTGCTGCATAGCTAATCTACCTTATTTGAACCTGCCTCCTTGTCTGCAGAGGAGAATCTCTTGGTGGCCTTCCTGCCTCTCCTGGTGAAGGTGTGCAGCTCCCCAGGCCGCTACTCCCACCCCCAGTTGATGACTGCTGCCTGTCTCGCCTTGGCACAGTTCATGATGATCAGGTGACTACCACCTTCCAAAATATGACCTGTGGTTAGTTATAACACACTCTCTGCTCCACTCCTGTCCTCCCCTCTCACATGCCCTTCCTAATGATGTGTATATCAACTTCCGTTCCCATCTCATAGTTCTTCTGTGTGTGAGGAGAACATCCGGCTACTTTTCACAGTGCTGGAGAAGGCCCCTTTGCCTGTGGTCAGAGCCAACACCATCATCGCCCTCGGAGACCTCACAGTTCGCTTTCCCAACATCCTCGAACCCTGGACACAGAATCTTTATGCCAGGTACTAAAAAAAGGCCAGGGTGCAAGTCTGTGGTGTGTGAGGATGCTAGATGGACAAGGGGGGCCCAAGCCTGTGACTGAACTGATTTAGTCTTTTGGGCAGAGGGAGAGTGCTCTGCAGCAGAGCTGGGCTTCTTAAACTATAAACAGCTGCATGTATCTTTCTCATACATTGGTAAGAAGACTATGCTTTCACTGATACGGGCGATGTTTGAAATGGGACTGAGGGATCAGGCGTGGCGTTCAAGCACTGCCCCCCATAGTATCCTTGCAGCTCGTCTGCTGTCAGTCTGGGAGGAATATGAAGAGTACAGCGGTAATGGAGAATTACACCTAGAATCTGCTGCTAGGTTTTTGTGTCTGTCAAAATCCCCTGTCTCACTTTACTGTATTTTACTTCATTCTGTCTCCTGTTGTACACATCCTAGCGCTGTCATAAGAGAAAGTGCCATTCAGCACCTCCTGAAAAGAACAGATTTTCTTTGCCTATTGTGCATTACTGAGTAAACATTTTAGAGAAAAACAAAAGGTATCTGGCCCAGAGATAGCTATTGGACACAGCAGATCATCCATGCTCCCCTTCTCAGACCTCTGGCCTGTGCAGGGTAGCCATGGCAACAGGCTTGCATTTTGTGCACTTCTGCATTTCATTTACTTGAAATGGAGCCATTGCCCTGTTTAAACCCTCCGTTAAATGAGCAAATGCATTTAACAAGCCCATTATGTTGGGGAATGTTTTCAGTGTGCCTCCAGTTTTATTTCAGGTGCAAACGCTTGTTAGTTGATGGAGGGGACACAAGCATATGTGTCAAGTTTTGTAAGGTGTGGGTAAATTTATTTTTCATTAAAGTGGTAACCTGTTTGCGTATAAGCTGTGGTTTGTGAGCTTTCCACTCAGGTCCTTCATAAGCCGTTCCTGTAAATGTGTGTGTGCTACGCTTGGTGCCATCACAGGCTGAGTGATGACAGCCCTGCGGTCAGGCAGACTGCGGTGACTGTGCTGACCCAGCTGGTGCTGAAGGACGTCCTGAAGGTGAAGGGGCAGGTGAGTGAGGTGGCCGTGCTGCTCGTGGACCCCCAGCCACACATCGCCAGCCTGGCCCTCAACTTCTTCAATGAGCTCGCCACCAAGGTAGGTGGGAGTGAAGTGTAATCCTGAAATGTTATAGCTAAGGGGCTTAACGAATTGTGAAATGAACACTGGAAAGGTAAGGAAGTGGTTTCCTAGTATCTTAACTACAAATAGTATGATCTGTAATGGAGGATGACCCAGGCACTGGGAGCCCAGGAGATTAGCCTAACTGGAAAAATCTGACGCCTGACATTTTTCTTGATGGTAAGCAACCAATGTAAACTTACTGCTGGAAGATAAAGCAAAATGTTTATTCACAGAATCTGTACTTTGTATACCTGCTCAGATAACCTGTGTCAATACTATAGGGTTTCTCTTATTGAGCAAGCTTAAATGAACTTGAATGCAGTAATTGGATCTGCAAGAATATATGTGTAAATGGTCTTTGTTTACTTGGACCAGAGTTTTTACACGGGTAGCAGCTACATTGACTTCAACTGTGGCCATTTTGGTAGTCTGTCCCCTTGTCACTTGTCAGGCTGTGACTTTGTGTCAGAGAGGCTCTCTTCACTCGTTAACTCGTTGCTGGTGGCCTTATGTTCCCTGGGCAAAGATGTCAAGCCCACAATCTTATAAAGACCCTAGTGCCTGAGTGCTGTAGTTGTCCCATGGTCTTGGCTCACTACTCTTTCGCAGTACCTCTCTTCATAAGCTGTCAATGTTAGATTAGTCTTGGCCCTGTGACATTCACATAGTTTACCTCTTACCAACAAGCATTGTGAGATGCCGGTGCTATAAGTTTAGCTGTGTAGGCACAGCACACTTTGAAACGGGTGATGTAATCAGTCCTATGATGGATGGAACAATTTGGGTTACTCAATATGATTGATTTCCTCCTGCGAATCGTCTGCATTCATTTTACAATTCTGACTTGCTCCCCACATTGTTGTGCTTGCAAATTAACCACTTTTAACCTTTCGTTCACCCACACACTTTTATGTTAAAATGATTGTTCAGAACGTCTCCAATTTGATTAGCTTGTAGATTGAGGGAGAAACTTACTGTATCGTTAACACACTACTGTGTAAATCTGTGGTGAGCAAAGTTTTTACTCAGTTTTAATGTCATTTAAGCTTGCTGTGTATTGCAGCTTCCTTCAAGGTGTGAATTTTTCCCCTTTTAAAGCTGCTTTCTCTTGTTCTTAATTAACTGCCACAGCTTAGTGTGTCTTTGACTCAGCCTGGCAGTCTTAAGTAACTCTGGTTGCTAAGAAGAATGGAATACATATAACTTTATACCATCTGAAGTAATCACAGTGGAAATCCTTAATGTAACAAACACAGTGCACGTCATTAGATTTTTACAAGGCATACACTTTACCAGTCACGTAAAGCAACCGCAGTTACTATAAAGAATGTGAATTAGTTGCTCTGCTTTCATACACTTTGATTTACATAAGCGGCACTGCATATAGATATAATTTTCAAATCGATTGGACCCTATTGTATGCTGCCATACTAGACAAGTTAAAAATGTATTTAGTCCTGCAGTAGTGTGTTCCTTGGCTGCCAGGTTGACTCACTATGCCTGACTTTTGCAGGACAATGCTATCTACAATCTTCTCCCAGACATTATCAGTCGCTTGTCTGACCCAGAACGTGGCATGAGTGAGGAAGTTTTCCACACCATAATGAAGTGAGTGATCCCCCTCCACAGCTGAATATGCCTGCACCTTGCGATCACCCTCTCTGAATTATTTCACCAGTACAACATTACCTCATCCCAGCTGAAGTGAAGTCAGGGATTATTATGAAGTGGTTTGGTTCTGGTGTTTTAAGTGCTCCTGGGTCGTTCCACCTCTGTTCTGTCTTCTCTCTCAGACAAATATTCTCCTACATCACCAAGGAGAAGCAGACCGAGAGTCTGGTGGAGAAGCTGTGCCAGCGGTTCAGGACAGCAAAGTGAGTGGCAGGTCGTGCTCACCGTGCAGCGAGGCAGAAGTCCGGTTCTATTCTGGTCGTGACTCCTCTGTTCAACTGCGGGAGGGCTGCGGAGTATTGGCTAATGTAGCGTGACTGCCAACACCCACCTTCACGACCTGTCAAAGACGGGCTCTTCGAAGCTGCAGTTAATGCCATGGGGTCTCAAATGCAAGCGTGTAGTAGGTCAGATCTGGAACGATGAGTGCTGCCCATCTCCCACCGTGTCGCCATCAGGACGGAGAGGCAATGGAGTGACCTGGCAGTCTCCCTCTCCCTGCTCTCCATGTGTGAGCGAAGCTTCAAGCATCTGCAAGAATGTTGGGAATGCTACAGCGATAAGCTCTCTGAGCCTGGCGTTTACCAGCCCCTGCTGGCCATTGCTGCTCGTCTACGCCGGGGGGCCAAGCCACAGCTCAAGGTAGCCACTGGAGCTGTTCTGCCCTGGGGAGGCATCGTTCTTTAATTTAGTTAGAGCTTCTTACTGAGTGCTGGAAGGTTGTATTAGGAAATGTGACTTCATCGGCTCCCTAAGGGGTATCGTGTGTTTTGCTTGTTGTGGCACATACTTGATAAGGCGTGGGTCCTGCAATGCTGTCGTGGTGCCTACTTGTTTTGCGATGCTCAGAACTTTTAACCCACAGACCCAGGTGGAGGAGTTTGAAAGGAAGCTGACAGCAGTGCACACACGAGGTCTGGAGAACGTGGAGAGCGGCGATCTGGATGAGCAGGCAGAGCCCAGGGAAGCTGAGCAGGGGCCACCCACACCAGCGGCTGGTGGCAAAGGAGGTCGCAGGCCTACCCGAGGTGCGCATCCCCTAGCCCAGACCAGAAAACGTAGTTCTGTGTACTACCTCTACTTTTTTGCGTTGCTGCAAAGTTTTCTCAGTGCTTCAATGCATTCTTTCAGGTAAAGGGAAAGCTTCCCACCTCAGCCACAACACCAGTGACTTTGTGACCCCCAAGGCACGGCGTAGACCTCCCAAGAAGACCCGGATCGTCTTCAGCAGTGATGAGGAGGAGGACAGCGATGGCGAAGGTGAGGCCCTGCCTCATTCGCAGGCTGTTGTCTCATGTACTGCCCTGTTTGCTTATCACTCGAAGGTTTTCTTATTGCAGGGGCCACACTTGCAGACAGCGAGACCCCCAAAGTGACCACACCCATCTCCCGCTCCTCTCGACGAGCTCGGCTCAGACACTGATGCTCCAGCTTATCATCTTTGCTTTAGCCCCCCCCCCCCCAATACATTTTTGTATGTGTGTTTTGTGAAGTGATGCCTTTTAGTGTTGTATTGTTGGAATTCTGTAACAGTATGATTTGGCTTGAACTTGTCCTGTTTTAACAAATAAAATGGTATGAGTGGAGTATCCCCTGCCTGTTTCTTCCTATACATATCATCGCATACCATGGACCCCACCATCCCCAAAATCCGTTTTTACACCCAGCACCAAAATGAAGTACATTCAGGCTGGCTTGAGTTTCTGCGATTGGCTGTTTGCTCTCAGTAAAACACATTATCATGTAGTTTGAAATATACGGTCAGATTAAAATGCACCTCCTCCCACCACATATACATGTTCTTGTAATGCAACCAAGAACTGTTTGCTGCTTAAAACCTATTGTTCCAGAGCCAAAGGACGTTCTAGGATAATGGTACCTTGAATGATGAGGGTTCAATCTACAGTGATCACCCTGAACTGGAAATAATTAAGCTGGGATGAAAAAATATGCTTTGATAAAGAGAATAAAAACCACTTGTGTTTGAATATGCTTGGGCTTCCTGGAAGATCTTTCTTTGTCTCTAACTACCCCCTTGGGTGCTGATTGTGATCGGATTCTGTGGGAAACTGATCCCTAATTTCCCATAACCTGTCAGCTGATCTAAGTTCCTGGGCAACTTGGCGTCTCCTTGGACAACAGCAGTGTTAGATTGATGAATATAGATTCCCTGGAGTGTGTGTGTATTTAGACTAGGGTGACCTCATAGCAGCAGATTTATCTCTTCTCTGTGCATAACTCGTTAAGTCTTTCTCATTAGCTCTGTTTTTGTGTTTGGACAGTGAGGTGAGACTTGGCTTAGGCCATTGTCATACTCTGCCACAAGTTGGCAAGACATGGTCAGCAATTTACCACTGACAGTAAGAAGCACAGATGCACTGAGGTGGTGGAGGGGGCTGTTAGTTTTCCACCTCTATTTTCTTGTAGCCCACACATTATGCGCTTCTTAATTATTTTCTTTGTATTGTGGAATGTTCATAATTAAGCAATAAAGTAGAGGATTTGTTTGCAAATGAGGTCCTGTTTGAATGCTTTAGCTGTGCATTGTCTCCATTCTTCCATGCATGTCTTTTATGTCTCCATTCTGTCCTTCCAGCTGCTACCTTTCCTCCTACCCATGCTTCCATCTCTCCCCTATACCTTCCTGTTTCATTGCTTCTCCCCCCACCACTGCATTTCCTCCCCCTCACTTGATTCGCCTCGACATTTTATTGCAGTGTACTTACACCCCCCATCTTTTGTTAATCTCCTCTCGCCCACTCTTCCACCCACTCCCTTGCTTTCCCTCCATCTCATAAATGACAGCGAGCCCCACGAAGGCCAATTATTTGCTCTCCTGTCTTTCTGAACAAGTTATGTAAATGAAAGGCAACTTTTCCGTCTCGATTGGCGTGCCGAAGTTTGACCGCCCATTGTAAGCAGGATTGGTCTGCGTGCATTGATGCTAAGCAAACCATGTGTGTTGCATGTGTCACGGGTTCAGAGATATGCCTCTGGCAGGCTGTGCATCAATCCATATCATCTCGTGTTCTTCCTCTGTATGTTGTCAGGAGCTGTTGTAAAGCCTGCTCTTGTGGTGTTCAGAGAGTCACGAACAATCTTCCGTAGTGCAAACGTTGCTTCGGCCAATTGCACAATTATAAAAATTGCGATTTCTTTGTGCATGACATTTACACAGCCCTTTTAAAAAAAAAAAAGAACGACTGGCAGTATGTCCAAGCTGCATGTGTAACATCTACGCTGATTGTAGGTGTTTGTGTTGGACAGTATATGTGGAGAGGGGATCTGCTCCAACAGGGAGACCGTAGGGGGTTGAGAAAGCAGATGGCCCTGACAGACTGTAACTCACTGAAGGAAGAGAGTATGGCTTGGACAAACAGTGCCGATGGTTAAAATACAAAAAAAAAAGTTGCATTTAGCTGGATCTACTGAAAGCTGTATGATGCTGGTGATGCAGAGCGAACGGGGTCCCTTTGACATGTATTTTGAAGGCCACTCTCACCTTTGACACATGAGCATACAAACGGTCTCCTCTGCATAGTGAGTTTCCGTGGTGCCCGACCTCTCTTGTTGAGATTTGTCACATGCTATATAATATATCTTGTGAATCTGGCAATAGGTATCTTAAGCATGTCTTACCACGCCAGTTTCAAAATTGCCATAATGTCACCAGATTAACAGGGGGAAAAAAAAAATCTGATGTTTAATTGTTCAATACATGCGGTGGCGGTACTCGCGATGGCATAAATTCTGATGCCAGATCCACCTGCTTGGCCATGCTGCTCGGCACCAGCCTGGGCCATTTGTCTTTCTTGCAGCAATAGAGGGGCAATGGAGATCCAAAATATGGGAGCAAGCAAAAAAAGATGTACAGACAATGGAGATAGGGGAGGCCTCAGACATCTGGCTCATGATGCTGACCCTGTGGCCTTCTTATGATCTCATGCCGTTCTGGGAAACGGCACAGCCACCTGTGGCTGCTGGCCTCTCCAGCCGTGTGGCACGTCGTACCCAGCTGTGGCATCACCCCTTTGTGCAAAGAGAGCGAAGACTGAGTGAGAGGCGGGGGGGTTTAGTGGTCAGCTGCTATATACTCCAGCTTCCTTTTCTCGAAGCAAACACATTGACACGAAACTAACTGCATGCAAAGTTAACTGGAGATCACGCTACATTTGCAGCATCACCAAGGGAGGGAGAGGCTTTCAGTAGATGCCAAAAGTGTGTGAGAGGCAGAGACAGGGAGAGAGAGAGAGAGAGAGAGAGAGAAAGAGAAAGGAAGGGATGAAACATAGCCTGTGAAACACAGAGAGAACAGCTGCCAGACTGAAGATTCTCTGGGGAGGAATAACAGGGAAGGTGAGTGGCTTTATTGTCACACCTTGGATGACAGCTACAGAGACAGTTAAGGGTATTCGGGCAGAGAAAATACGAATATGAGCTTAGAGTGCTTTTAGGGGTTTTTACTACACAGACTTTTTGTAACTTACCATGCACGTCGATCAATTAGCATTTTGTCGCTATAATAATACTTCTGGGTTTCCACGTAATTCTTGTTTTCTAATTTAAGTATTATTTTTATATCTAATATCAACGATAACAAATCAATTTATAGCAAGACCATGCAGTGGGAATTAAAGATTTCTCCTAAGTTTTTGTGTCAGTTTTTGGTATTAGCTGTGGTAATTCTTGATGTGTTTTTCAGTGGGAACAACACAGCCAGCTGCCGTCTCCTTTCCTCGGTCCCTGTTCCAGCATGTCGCCGGTGCTCATCCTTGCCATGCTGCTCCTCGCCATCCCTGTGCGAAATGCAGAGAGTCGTGCTCTTCGGAACCCTAGCGATGCGATGCAGGCACGTAAAGGGATGACAGACAGCATCTTTTATCAGACAGAGGATCCTTACATGCAGGCAGGCGGCACGGTCACACAAAATGCATTAATTTTTAATGGCTTAATACATATTATCTTAATGCTCATTGCAATAATATTTTCAGCACTGTAAATATTGTTGTCATTGGTATTTATATTGATAGTATAGGTATTGTTAATTTAACGATTTTTTTCCCTTCTTTATGCACCACTTAGTTTGTTGAACAGTTTTTGGAACACTACAATGACCTCTTGACCCTGGACGACCTGGAGAATTTAATGGGGAGCCCAGTGGAAGAGCCGCAGCCCTTCAGTTCGGGGTTAAAGGTTGCAGAGTACCCTAAATGGATCAATATTCCCGCCGAGAATGGTAATGCTTGGGTCCGCCTTCTTAAGGGAGCAATATCCAGTCAGAAAAGGGCTTCACCAGACAGGGCAAAGAGGGGGTGGAACCGTGGCTGCTTTGGCTTAAAACTGGACCGCATTGGTTCCCTAAGTGGCCTTGGGTGCTAGTGATTGACAGGTGAGTTTCTGTCTTTGGAAGTTTCACTGGAACTACAGCCAACATGAGAAAAAAGCCGGAGAAGTCAGTTATCAGTGTGTCGTCATTTTCGTGGAAGGAAGGCTGAACTGGTGTGAAGAGTAGGTCCGAGAGAAATCTTTGTGTCATGATCTGAAGTAATAGTACTAATAATTGTTAGAATATCTGTATTTCTGTAATTTAGTGCTCACTATCTGTCAAGTCATAGTTTTTTCTTATTGCTTAAGTGATTAATCTTTCCTAAGTTATTGCTGCTAGATTTTTTTTTGCTCTGTTTGTTGTAAATTGCAGTAGCTCTATATTGTTATTATTGATCGTTGTCATTTGTTTATTGTACATAAAAATACATTCCATACACGTTAAATAAATCTTGAATTAAATAAAATAGTTTATATTTACTGTTAAAAATGAAATGGAAACATTACATTCTGAACTTATTTGATATCATAATGTATAAGCAATTCTAACCTTGCTTGGATAAATTAACAGTAAAGACCAAGACTGAACTGAAACTTAGCAGCATATACTATCAGAACAATAAAGGTCTCCATTTCTGTTCTGTGTGATATATGAAGGTCCCTTAGACCTGGCTGACCATGTCTATTCAAGTTTGAACTTTTGTCATCAGTGGAATGCCGTCAAATTAAAGCTTGTTCAATGAAACTGCAGAAATCTGCCCAGACTACTTTGCAAACATACATCTTCCTGAATTTGCATGGGTTAGCTGGTTGAAAAACAAGTGGTCAGGTGAATCAGTGTTTCTAAATTGCTCAATCTGTGTGTGTGTGTGTGTGTGTGTGCGTGCGTGTGTGTGTGTGTGTGTGTGTGTGTGTGCGCGCCTTGTGATTGACTGGTATTCCATATATGGAACACCATACCCCATCTACTGTGCTACCTAGGATAGGCTTCTGGCCCCCTGGAGATGATGAGTGGGAAAACCAGCTGGTAGATGGAACTTTGGCAAAAGATTATCAAATGTGCGTTATCCCAGTGAGGGATATATTCCATATGACTTACTGATTTTTCGTCACCTATACTGCAGAGTTAATGATTACGCATATAAGAAGACGACTTAATCCCAGTAGCAAAAAAATGTTTCAAGAACACTTCAGGTCCGGATGATTCAGTAAATTACATTTTTCAATGAACCACGTGTGTCTTTCTGAAATGATTAATCCATCTTCTAACTGCTTCTCCTGTATAGGGCCATGGGGTGAAGTATTCATAATATTTAAAGAATCATTATTGATTTTGTAATTGAACAGAGAGTCAGTAACTCAAGCAAGAAACTATCACTGGGCATTTGTGTACGATTCCATTCATTAAAGCAGAGACTTACAATTTCAGAACTGTTAAGATTAATGATCACTCAGTAAAACTGTTACTGTCAGGACTCTGTGAATATAGGTATCAGCAAAGGGTACTGAATACCATCACTAAAAAAAGTTGCCTGAGTTACTTTTAGTCTGACCTTTAAATCACCTCAGTGAACTAATATAGTGCATCTGGAGAATGAATGGAGGGGATCATCTTAGATAAGTTATACTAGTCAAAAGAATGGCAGTTACAGAGCTGAGTACCTCAGATGCATTGTAGTATAATGAAAACCTAATCTAAATTAACTGGGTGGTGGGCATTCACTTCTGCAACATTTTCAAATTCAATACGACTGAATGCACAATGGAGAGCGTGGTAGCTGAGTAGTTGGCATTACTGCTTCATACCTCCAGCATTGGGAATTTGAATCCCACTTCTCTTCTATGGTTTCCATGCTCTCTCTGTGCTGTGTGGGTTTCCTCCTCCTGTCCAAGAACATGCAATAGGGCTAATTGGTGTCTCTACATTGCTCATAGACTAAGACTGTGTTTGTGCTCAGAGGTGAACCGATACCCTATCCTGATCAGTGTAGTCAGCCCTGTGCAGAAACCTGGACCAGGATAAGTGGTTAGAAAATGGATACAAGATGTCATGAAAACCAATTGCCACACAACTAACAAATTTTCATTTATACCTTATTTAATAATACCAGCTGTGTACAAATGATAGCACTGTCTGTGCTGATTAGTGACTGCTCACTAGCACACCGGTAAGAGAGAGAGCAGGAAGGGGAGAAGGTAGAAAAGAGGAGGTCGTGATCTTTCTGCTAAATGTCACCCCCTGAAAGACGGAGATCTGATCCGTCTCGCCCCTTGCGGTCTGGGAGCGCAGCTTGAGAGAAGGTCAGACGCTTACAGCCCTGTGCCTATTTCTACCCATCTTGGAACTTTCTGCGTGCATCCCGGGTCAGATTCTGCTTCGTATTCTCCGAGCCTTAGTATTAAAGCAAATATTTTTTTTCTGTTCTGCATTGCAATCTTTGAAAGCAGGCTTCTATTAAGCAGTTTTCTATTCTTTATTTTCTGGATATAATTTACAATTTAACGGTAGTAGTTAACGAGGAACTTGACATCATAATGTCCGGTCATGGGCATCCGATCCGAAAAGGTCTACCCAAAAATATAAGAATCGAACAAGTAAATTAACCTAGTAAATTAGTAAGTTAACCTTGTAAAAATCCTGTCACTCACGTGTCTATGAAGTTATACAGCTAAATTAAAAATGAAAAATTAATGTAACAAAACTCGGCAAAAGAGCAACAAGTCTTTACTTTCACTACATTTCAGACACACGTCACCATATAGTGTTATAAATACAGCCATTTCTGTATTTTGTGACTAAAAGTCACAGAAAAATACTCTGAAATGTTCCGCATGAGGTAAAAAAAGGATTTGTAAGACTTTGTACTGCATACTAAAGAATGAGACCATGAGAAGAGTTTGATTACGCCGTGTATAATATGCATATAAGATATGAAAAGACAATAATATGTTTAACTGGATCGCAACACTTCTGAAGAACCATTAAGTGATGGTCGGCCAGTGTCCGGCCTGAAGGTTGTCCGGCACACGTCGACGACCTTGACATTATGAAGCGCAGCGTCAGAATACTTCCGTTCGAGGGGCGTGGCCTGTCAGATTTATTAAAGCAGGCGCGCGCTCTCGCCCACTTCCACTCGCGTCGCAGCACCGCAGGTCCTCTACACGGTAACGTATCGCAGTGCGTAGGCACAGTGTTCGTGAGTATTAGGCTTAGCGGGATTTCGGTAATACGGCTCTCCTGCTACGGTTTAGTCGCCTTTTTAATGGTTACTATGGTTTTGGCAAGCTACAAAGCTACGCTGTGTGTGTAATATTTTAAGGCCCTCATCCGTGCCGTTAAGTATGCGATTATATCGTTATGGAAACAACTTTTTATAAAGTTGTCGTGATAGTTTAGCCGGAGGAGTGTCTTTTACTCACTCGTTCAGGACCCTACGGGCGCTCTTAATGGCGACGTTACGCAGCTGCGTTTCACTCGATCCCGTTTTAGCTAATAGGGAAGCGACTTGAGTCTACTTGTAGTAACTTTTTTGATGTCCACCCATTTAATACTAACTGAAGCGGTTGCTTAATTCTACTTTGCGCAATGTCGTTTCGTGTTTTTTTTAAGTGGAAATTTCGTTATGTAGTCCCTGTTTCTAACGCTTCAGCAAGTAGCCTGCCGTCGTGACTTCTTAGATTATCTAGACTATTGATGATCGTATCGGCATGTATCAGGTCTTAAGCGTGATTCAAAACCATGTGCTAACTCGATGCTTAAGGATTCATCCTGTGATGAAGGAAATGACTCGTGTCTGTCTTTTCAGAGCACTAAACCAATTCAGGCAAAATGGTGAAAATCGGAATCAATGGGTAAGTTCCTGAGAATCTAGGCTCTAAGCAGCTATAAATTGCAAGCATTACTTTTTAAGGGTTTGGAACGATTGCCTTGGAACCTTAACAAAAGATCACAGGAGAAAGGTTAGATGTCAAAGGAGTTGCTGATGTCCCCCCCCACCGTGCACCCAGGGAACTGCAGTGGCTCGTGGCGACTAGTCACGTATCCATCCCCCCCTTTGATTGGCTGCTGTATCTTCCTCCTTCACCGCGATCAGATTTCTCTCTAATTTTAACCCAGTAGCCTTTGAAGCTGACCTTATTGTTGGGGCTTACTGTATTTTGTGGATGCAGTCCATTTTGCTTTGCTGCCCTGGTTAATATTTGATGCCTATCAGTAATGTGGATGGTAATATTAAATTAATCATGTGTAGTGTTTGTGCCTTCTGTCTGTAAAGGCACAGGTGCCTAAGTGGTCACGGGAAAGGTGTATTAAATGTCTCGTCCTCAGTGTGTAATGGAGATGGCTCAGTTAAGACTGGTTTGGGATTTCTTGGTCACCATTCTGCAGGACTACTAACATCTGCAGTTTTTAATGTGCTGTTGCTCAATGTGTAGTGTCCCAAAATCGCTTGCCTTTTGTTTTGCTAATGAACTTTGCTATAAAGCCACACACTGACCTTCGCTCATCTCTTGTGTAATGAATGCTGTAGTTTGACATAGTGGCGTTGTCAGTACTGTGCTAACTTCATCCCCCATGTCAGACTTGAGCAAGGGTCATGAATAACTTGTACCTTGGGTTGTACTTGGTCAGGTCTGTACGATGTACGGCTCCCAGTGAGTGCAAGAATGCAGCCCTTAATGTCAACTTCCATGAGAAAGGGTCCTCAAGCTTTTCTGACAGGATTGTGCCATTGTGAATAAACTTTATACCTGTTAGGATTCAGACAAATTTGTGCCCAATCTGCTTCCTGTCAAAGGAGGTTTCACAATAAATGCATTCATTTCAGCGTTGAATGTCAATGTGGATTTTCCTGCCTTAGCAACAGTGCCATGTTTGGTGTACTGGCACAATGGAAAGTGTTGCTCACATTCCAGTAGACTGCTGTCTGCTACATGTTTTGGTACACTTACTAAGTTTTTTTTGCTGTTATCACACTCCTGCCATCTAGTGGGTGGAAATGGGAAGTGTCAAATGGCTGCTTTGCTTTGAAGCAGATGCAGTTCATCTTGCAACATGCCTTTTAATAAATGCATCGTTTGGTTTTCAGATTTGGCCGTATTGGCCGCCTGGTAACTCGTGCTGCTTGCCAGTCTGGAAAGGTTGAGATTATGGCCATCAACGACCCCTTCATTGATCTGGACTACATGGTGAGGATCTGAAAGTCTGCTCGTCAGTCATGAACTGCTTTGTGTGCCTGTTGGCCTGACTTCCTACTTTTTCATCTCACAGGTGTACATGTTCAAGTATGACTCTACACATGGACGTTTCAAAGGTGACGTGAAGGCTGAGGGTGGCAAGCTGCACATTGGTGGATGTGCTATTACCGTGTTCCACGAGTGAGTCTCCAGCCTGTTTTGCACTTGTTTGCTTTTTTGTGGTTGCTGAGGGATGAAGTGCACCTCTTTGCATATTTCCAGGCGGGACCCTGCAAACATTAAGTGGGCCGAGGCTGGTGCAGACTATGTCGTGGAGTCGACCGGTGTGTTTACCACCACAGAGAAGGCCTCTGTAAGTGTCGGGAATCGTAGCAGGGTGGGTCGCTCATTCTCCTGAACAAATCCACAATAGTGTGTCTTCTGTAGGCTCACCTGAAGGGTGGTGCCAAGAGGGTCATCATCTCAGCCCCCAGTGCTGATGCCCCCATGTTTGTCATGGGTGTCAATCATGAGAAGTATGACAACTCCCTCAAGATTGTCAGGTGAGCAACACCTACTTTGTGTGAATTACTATCCTGTACCATTCTTCTCTGCTTAGACTGAGTGGTTGTGTTGATCTCTTTGACAGCAATGCCTCCTGCACAACAAACTGCCTGGCCCCTCTGGCTAAGGTCATCCATGATAACTTCAAGATTATTGAAGGACTCATGGTAAGTGCCAGTTTAAGTTGCAAGCCTTGGCTTGAAGTAGCATTATGCTGGTATGTGCCTCACCACCCTTCCCTCTCCCCCTTTTATAGAGCACGGTGCATGCCGTCACAGCAACTCAGAAGACTGTGGATGGTCCCTCAGGCAAGCTGTGGAGAGATGGGCGTGGTGCTAACCAGAACATTATCCCTGCTTCCACCGGTGCTGCCAAAGCTGTGGGCAAGGTTATTCCTGAACTGAATGGGTTGGTACCAGTTAGCGCAACTGCAGTTTAACGCACACTATGTATGAGCATGCCTGCCTTGGAGTCCAAGATGGTGAACATCAAGGCAGCTGTTTTTCCAAGTATTTCACAATTGCTGTCCTTCAGCATGGCTGAATTACTTTTCTGGTCCTGAATTTTTTCCCCTAATAGCTTTGTAAATCTGCAGCTCAGACTTCTGATTTAAAAGCCCCACTCCCCACTAATGTTCAACTTTGGATCTACAGGAAGCTGACAGGGATGGCTTTCCGTGTCCCAACTCCCAACGTGTCAGTGGTTGACCTGACAGTGCGTCTGGAGAAGCCAGTGAGTCTAGTTTTCTTCTCCTACCCTTTCTCTGAGAACATGGGCTTGTTAATGTTTTGCTTTTTTTTTACCTTAGGCCAAGTATGATGACATCAAGAAGGTGGTGAAGGCTGCATCTGAAGGACCCATGAAGGGTATTCTGGGATACACAGAGGATCAGGTATTTTGGGGGGGGTCTGATTATTGGACAAGTACTAAATGACATGGTGGTCTCCCCAATGGATTGCTGTGGTAAATGGGTAGTTTGTATATTTACAGCAGTGGTAGCTTTTTAGTGCCTGCCCCCCCTTCTCAGGAATGACTCTAAATGGCTTGCCATTGCAGGTGGTATCCACAGACTTCAATGGAGATGTCCGTTCCTCCATCTTTGATGCTAATGCTGGCATCGCACTCAATGACCATTTTGTCAAGCTGGTCTCATGGTATGTCTACTAAAACCTTGGAACTAGCTTCTCTTTCTGACTAATCACCAGAACTTGGCTACTGGAATGTTTATCTGAATTTTATGGTTTATCAACAGGTATGACAATGAGTTTGGCTACAGCAACCGTGTAGTTGACCTCATTGTACATATGGCATCCAAGGAGTGAACAGTCAGTCTGACCTTCTCATCCTACATATGGACAACTCAGTGTGGTTGGCAGAACTGAAGACCAAATCTTTTTGTACTGAAATCTGTCCTAGAGTGTGAGGTTACACTGAACAACTTACTGTCAGTCTTGCAGAATAAAATTTTCAATTCAACTCTTCTACTGCTTTAGTCTGTAGAAATTGAATTTCATGCATTTACTGTACTTCTGTTCCACATTGAGTCAAAACGGCATGTCAAACCCTTTTCAAATGATAAATGCTGCTTATAGTATGGGCAGTACGCTTATGTAATGCAGTCTCCCTTGCCATGCAATAGAGGGCAGAAGCAGATCATGAGTCTTGACTGGATTAACTCTTTAATTCTGATCTGTGTAGGTCAAACTTGCTAAGGTTATAGAAACTGCTGAGAACCAATCTTGGCATTGCTCAAGAGGAAGTTTAACAGGTTCCATTATGCAGTTTAAGTTTGAAGTTGGGGTATCTGCATCCAAGACTGGTGAAGAGGGTTTGGGGGGGTGGGGGAAGGATGTATGACAATTACATAAGGAACCTTCAAGTTAGACTGGACAAGCTTACTGCAATGGTTTAACAATCTAGTTCTGGGACATGGGCATAATGTCTGAGGGCACATTCCAATTTCAGTATTGGGATAAATGAGAGCAATAAGCCAGTGGTGGCTGGTGGTCTTTCAAACTGGGGAAGCTCATTTATACCTATGTACGTTTGTCTATTTACCCCCCCAGCAACATAGTTTGTAATGAATGAACTTCACTAAACTGAAACAAGGAGCAAAACTCAACGCTATATTTATGCTTATTTACGGTAGGCTATGCACAAATGAAAGTAGGCTATATTGCAAGTAAGACTGAGCAGCAGCTTGTCTCACAAAATGACTTTCCAGAAGTCTACATGGACCACTATCAGAGGTCCTACCCCCCTGATAGTTCCTCCAATCATCCAGCAGTCCTCTGCCCCATTTACTCCCAGAAAAGCTGAGCTTTCCTGGAGATGTTTTGAAGCATTTGTCCAATAAACATTTAGATTTGTTGCACTGAGAAAACAGCATATTCTGAAGTCCAGGGAAGCTGAGCTTCAATAGGGTTTAATGAATTGTGCTGCTCCAGGAATGTATGGGGGAAAAAAATCACAGATAATTTCTTGCAGGTTATTTCTAATTCTGAATGAACTAGCCATGGAGTTGAACATGTTTTAGCACGCTCATTGTAATAGCAATGTAAATACAAAAGTATATTTTTGACATTTTTTGTGACATTTTAGAGGAGGTGGAGCTTCCCTTGTAGTCTTAGAGCAGTTGCCTCTGCAATAAACATTTGCAGAGTGACCCAAGGCCTGAGTTTAGTGATGGACTTGCCTGTGAACAGACTAAAGTGAGGAAGTCAAAGACTCAAAACCTTAGATGGTTACTGGTCATTTTTCAGCCAGCTTCCTGAAAGCATAAATTCAGTATTTTTATTCAGGGCCCACTGTTGCTGGCTGGTCTTCAGTTACAAGGCCAAAATTAGGCTACCATACTTGGCTGTTTGTTTTTCTGTATACTGCATTCTTCTACTATTCATGGTTAACACATTAAGTGTGATACAGTTCCACTTTTTGGACATGGGCACCGACTCCCATGTGCCCAAAAACAAAGCAATTTAAATTGCCAGGGTTTAAGGATTAAGCACTGCTTCAGAGACTATTAAACTGCAGCTATGTTCTATACTTCCTATGCCCACCCCTAACATGTACATTCTGTTACAGACACCAGAAGAGAATCTCTCATCAGAACACACTATATGGCCAAAAGTATGTGGACACCTGCCTGTAAAATATCTCATCACAACTGAACTCTTGTTGTTTATTAAAGTTTCCACATCACAATCACTGCACTTGAAGTTAACCAAGGCAGAAGTTTGATACTGACTTGTTGGGAAGGTGGCATCTTATGATGGTGCCATGTTGAAAGTCAGTAATCTCTTCGGTTTGACCCATTCTGCTACCAGTGTTTGTTGCTGGAGACTTCATGGCTGCGTGTTTAATAATACACAGTCTCAGCAATGAGTATGGCTTAATTACCCAAGTCCAAAAGTATGTGGACACCACTACTGACTGGTGTCCACATACTTTTGGCCATATAGTGTATCAATAGAATACATCCCATTATGATTGAACCTCCTCCTGAGGAAAATGAAAACCTATACTGCACTTAACGCTGAATTACCATCCCTTCTACAAACTACGAGAACTGGCAGTTCCCACTTAGCACTAAGAATCCTGGAGCTTTTAGCTGACCTATATGCATTGAAAACATGTAGGCCTATCTAAAATGCACTGGATGGAGTTACTTATGAATAGAATACATGTAACCTTCAGCACTTTGCATTATGCGCTATCAAACCCAGCTGCCACTAGGAGGCAGTGTTACATCAAGGTAGGCTAGTGAATTGTATCTTTCCAAAGACTTACTGTTTTTTTCTGCCCAATAAAACCTTTACATTTTATTTTGCTAATAAATGTTATTTTTGACCATGTGTAAATTATATTATTTGCAGTTTTACAATTTACTCCTGCACCTTTCTGTATTTAGTAATGCAGCCTCTAAGATTACAACAGCATTGTCCTTAAACCTATACAGCAGAGCCTTAAAGCCATAATTACCCACTGTCCATTCCTTTTACTAGTCTGCCAGCAGATGACCCTGCTCGTGCCTCAGCATAAATCCAAGGGCATTTTTTGTTCATTTAGCTATTCCAGTTCTCACTGGGCTGTATTGCCAGATGTGTTTCTTTCTAGCCTTTATCTATCTGCTTGTTCTCTTTCCTCTTCTTTTCTGCCTCTTGATATTTTTCAAGCCTTGACTTCAGTTGATGTTTTTTTTTTTTTTTTTACCGTCAGCGGGCTCTGTGCAATGGTGGCATGTATGCACGCTGTGGACCAACATAAGGCTGCAAAAAGGCATCTTCCTGTCTGTTTCCTGTAAAGTGGTTGCTTGCTTTGCCAGCACCATCAGGAAATACTGAGTGGCCACAGAGTGATTGTGTCATTCACTCATGAAAGTGTTACCTGCAGCTTTGATGTGCAACAACAGGACAAAATCTGCTTGGTTTGTAATTTTGACATTGTTGCTTTACCTTCCCATGATAACAAATTTAAACCATCCTTCCATCCTCAGAGGCCACCTTCTCTTCTCTCCTGGCCTCTGCAGTCCTTATGGTCATGCAATCAAAGAATAAGGTGATTAGCTGGCCTTGTCTCCGCTTAACTAAGGCTAATTCTCAACAATCAACAGTTTTTAAATCCCTGCCTCTTAAACATCTTAATGCATGATACTGACGTTTTTAAATATTCATGGAAAAATGAGCCTCCTTTGTGGATTCAGAGTTCATTTTTTCACATATTTTCTAGTCTGTTGTGGCACAAAGGCTCAGGTGGTAGCACTGTTGCCTCAGATATGCAGAGCTGTGGATTTGAATCCCATCTTTACTATGCTTGGATGGAAACTGCTTCTTCTGCCCATATCACAGGGATTTTCACTGGCTAATCTGGTTTCATTATGCAGTCCAGAAACTAGTAGCTCTAAATTGCCTATAGTTTAGGTTAACTAGCAACTTCAGTTTGTTTACAGTATATGCAAATGTGTGGATAAACATCCCCTGCAGGGTGCATCCCAACCCAATAAACTGGGCTGCCTGGGATAGGCTCCAAGCTCCAGCAACAGCCCAACCCCCCCCACAACAACCCCGATCCGGAGAAGCATTTGGAAGATGGATGGAATGCTCCATTACAGCTGCTTGTGCCAGGCTGCCAGTAATGCACATTTCTGTTTCAGTGGGGGTGGTTCTGCCTTATTCTGAATGTCAGGAGCAATCACATCACATGCATCCATTAGACTGCGGAAAAACCTCTTTTCCCACAACTCATAACTTATTTTTTATTTGACTATAACACAACATACAAAATGTGTATCATTGTACCAAAGTGTAGCCTGTATGAATTCTTTGTGTGTGCATGAGCAACTTTTAAACTCATGACTGGAGATTGTCATGTGCCTGCAGTTTCACAATAATGGCCATATTGACTGGGAAAATCAGCCTTCATTGTCATTCTTTCATGTTTGAATGCATTACAAGAAATAATCGTCCAGTAAATAAAAGAAGTATTTCAATTACATCAAAGCATCTGCTGATCCGTACATGCCTGAAAGCAGATTACTGGGTTTTATTAACCAGGATTAAACAGATGTTGAGGTCCTTCATAATTGTATTCTTAGCAGCAGCTTCTCTGTGTGAAGGACTATGCTGGCAGATTTATGTCAAGCAGTTCTGGGGGCTCACAGCTTGTCAGTATTTAGTACAGACCTGTCTCTCTGGCGGGAGGTGGCAGAGTGAGCCTCACCCACCCGGTAACAAGCTTGACGCACCCTGAGGTTGATAACATCCTCCCCGCTATCCTTGACCCCCCTTGGGAATCCAATGGCCTACCCTACATCATAGACCTGGAGCCAGGCCTAATTTAGCGTGACAGAGAATGGATTGCTGCTGCATGGATCACTTGGATATCTGACCCGTTCTATTTGAAGGATATTTTGTATGATAGAATAACTATTTACTCTGCTTTAGGTCAGGGGATTGAGAGAAAGCATTTGACCACAGCTAGTGTAGCTTTACACCTCAGTCTGGGCAACCCTGCCTGCATTTGGATTTAGAAGTTACGGACCAGAACCATTTGGGATGAATGATACAACAAACCTGCACTGGTTTCTTGTGTTGATAGTTGCTAACCTATTCTAACTACTATTTTTCTGTCTTCCATCTTTCTCAAATGTTCCTAGATCTGATCATTTTGTTGTATGAAGCCTATTTAATGTTCTCAGTTATCCATAATACAAGGTGGTAAATGAAGTTCTCCTTTCATTACAGACTGCATGTTGGTCTGTCTTTGCTTTTCAGGCCCCCCAGTCATTGCGAGTTTGCATTTTGCCATCCTGCCTACAGTAACAAGGAAGGGACTAACACTGAGGTGTGCTGGGGCACAAAGACAGACAGATTAGCATTTATACAGTATACAGCGCTAATTTGAAAACACTTGCTGGAAACTTGATTTCTTCATAACATTTTGCATCATGTATTTTTCTGTTTGGAAAGGAAAAACATTACAATACACTAAACAAAACAAAGAAGTACTAGAGCAAAGTTCAAGAGATCGGAAAATCATTGCTCAGATTCCTCAAAAGAACTGCCGTTTGCCTTGATTGCAGCTTCACAAACATGAAGCAAGTGATTAACAATTGTCTGTGGAAAATGACCTGACACGTCATTGGCTCACTAACTGCCATCAGCAATGCAAACCCCAATATGCTGGTCAGTTGGACGCGATCAAACCTAACGCATCCTCTCATCCGTAAGATTTGCCCAACTGCATCGTGCTTCCATGTATTGGCTCCAGGCTCGCTTCAACCTTCTACTGAATAGATGTTTATGTAACATGGATGAATGGATGTTATAGTTTGCTATGCCCAAGACATGCAGCCAAGCATACAAACAATACTGAGAAATTAAATATAAAAAGATGATGCCGAAAAAGCTGGAAGTGCAGTAGTCAAGAAAGATAACACCACTGTTGCTTGCCATTGCCCATTAAAATCTTTATGTACTGCTGAACTGTATTTTATACCTGTTTTTTTCTCTGTATAAAAGTGCATATATGAAACATCTTCATAATTTTGTGCACCCTATTTGAATACTAGTCGAAGGAATTATATCTTATTTATGCATTATATCTTGGCACTTCTGCTTATACAGTAGATAGCAAATCAAGTCACAAATGTGAAAATCTTAATGTGTTCAGCTGAGTGCACTTGTAAATGAAGTTTAACTTTAAAAGGCTGCTGTAACAACAATAGCCTCCCTCAGCGGTGCCAAATTCGGATATGCTGGACAAATGGATTTTGAGCCAATTGCTAATGTTAAATTGTGTTTGACGCAAGAGACGTTTTACCGTAAATACGGAGAGTGACCGTAAAAAAGTCGAGATCTGATTTCAACCGCAGTGGAAGACAAACGAAACGACAGCCAATATTTATGTGCTTACGGTAACGAGCGAGATCCCGCAGTAGCTGGTGTTTGTGTATTTTGTTGCCAGATTGCGATCACAGCATACAGCGGGTTTCCTCTGTCGGTAGACGATCTGCGCGGACCTTATAACTGCGTTATTATATAGTTAGCTACTGCTTTGCGCATTAAGACCGATCTCAGTGACCAACGGGGCGTTTTCCTCCATTTCGCAAGTCGGTGTCAGTCTGTCCGCTGTCGTTCTCTGAAAGGCTTTAATTCCGCCTTTTTGATTTACAGATACTCGCAGTTTCGTTCTCCTGATTAACGAACAGATTATTCATTTATATCTGGAAAATATCCATTCGCCTAAATAAGTCCATTAAGTCTGTGTTCATGCCGGATCTGGAGCATTTTAGATTTTCCAGCAGTAGCATGAATCCTTTGTTGGGGGCCAATGTTCTTCAGCAAGCACAGCAGCAGAGCCAAGGATCGAGTCATCTTCAGTCTCCGACAGGACTGTCCGATCCGTCGCTCTTCCTGCACGAACAAGCTGGGCTGTGCACAGGGAACCTACCCGCTTCACCCCAGAGCGGCCTCACTCACTGTCATGTTAGCAATTTCTTGCATCTGCCGACTCCGACGCCTCCTGCTGCAATGGCCCTCCGAAACGACCTGGGCTCTAACATCAGCGTTTTAAAGACGCTGAACTTACGCTTCCGCTGCTTCTTAGCCAAAGTGCATGAATTGGAACGGCGAAATAAGATTCTGGAGAAGCAGCTGCAGCAGGCATTGGAAGGCGCTGCGGGAGATGCCAAGAAGCCGCCTACGAAAGAGATGGCTGTCCAGACGGGCTTCGTGGGCCCTATTCCACTTCGACCCGGGTCACTGCCCTTCCACAATGCCAATACCTCGCTGCAGCGACCCGCCACGCTCTTCATGCCGGCCCTCACGCTTGATTCGGCTAGCAGAGCCACATCAGCATCCGACGATCCGAACGTCGGCACCCCGGACACTAACTCCAACTCTAATGTGGTGCTGGCTCAGCCGACCCCGCATGAGACGTCGGGAAACTGCAACATCAACGCCAAAAACGCCAGCAACCTCCCTCCTAGATTCCTTCCCGGTACCATCTGGTCTTACAACCACACTCGCAAGCTGGGATCCGGCGTGGAGACCAGGGTGACGAGCCCCGGGGTGTCGTGGGTCCACCCGGACGGCGTGGGAGTCCAGATAGATACCATTACTCCAGAGATCAGGGCTCTCTACAACGTGTTAGGAAAGGTGAAGAGGGAGAGAGACGAGTACAAACGCAGGTACAGTAAATATACCGTCCACTAAAAGGGCTTTTTACTGCAATGTTACAGACCCCGTTTTTATCATTCTCACTGTGTTTTAAATCCTGCTAATTGTGTTAATAAGAAGACGAAGAAGACGCAAGATGCCTGGTAATAATACAATAATTATTATTGCTGTCAAGGGTCAGATTTTTTTTTTCTTGAGGGTTGATTGATTAACTGGGAGAATAAAAACAGTCTCGTCAGAACTTGAATATGAAATGTGTGACCACCCCTAGACATATTACTCTAATGTACATTCATGAACTGCTAGCTTGATTTGTGAAGAATAAGATTAATACATCTTAAACGTGCATAATTGTAACTTTTGGGATGTCTGCTTTGCCTGATATTTGAAGGGGACCGTCAAAATACCCTTGAAGTGATGGATTAACAGGTTAATGTCATAGCGAGAGATTTGCAAAGCCTTTATTAAACAAGATTTTTAATCCCTCTTTTTTTTTTTTAAGCCATATGTTGACTATACAAAAAAAGCTGGGTATCATGTCAGGAAGCTGGTAATTATTCGTATGATCATGAAGCTGTCCTTACATCTATATGGCTTACCTTAAATAAACACACAGCTACTGATTTAACATTGCTACTTTTTAGACTTTAGTTTTCCTAAGTGCTCACATATTTTAAGATTAAGGGTAGAATTACAATTTATTTGTTGAGCTCTTGATTAAGAAGCACAATACATTATATGCGAGCAAACATAAAATGAAGAGGACAGTCATGTAAATGAAGCAGGCTTTAGATTAAAAAGAAAAAGGTGTGTTGCAGAACGTTGCTGTTTTTCGGGATTTTTGCAGGCACTGACTTTTCTGATTAAGGGTATTTCTGATGCTCAGCTCGTTTACATGCTTGTACGTAGGGGGGCGCTAGCGCGCACTACAGTGAGAACCTGGCGTCGCTGCCACGTCACGTGACGAGGCGGCAGCTACTGTGCTGTCCCGCTGTGGCGGTGCGTCGATCGCGTGCATGGCGCACTCCTGGTTAAAGGGAGGATGGGCCGTAACGCTCTTGTGTTCTGGATGGGGCCAGAACCATATCTGCATCAGTGGGGAAATTAGAAAATTAGGATTTGCCTAACTCGTTTCCCTCTCTGTGTTACTGTGCCCTTTAACAACCCCCCCCCCGCCCCCCCATAAGCGTCCACACTGCATCTGCAATGCAGTATTTCGTGCAGACTGTTACTGCTTGGTAGCTGTTCAAGAGAATTTAGAGATACCCCCCCCCCCCCCATCCTATATACTGCCTCTCTGCCCTACAGCAGAATACCTAATCAGTCTTTTAATTATAGTACAATCACATCCTTTTCTGTCAAAACAAAATATTAACATCTTGCCAGTTTATCTTGTCATTAAATAATATGATTTGTTTTGTGAAATAAGTTATTTTTGTGCCACACTGCATCACTGAAAATACACCATGCACCTTTTTTTGAGTCTTAAAGTTCATTTGGGTGTGTATACATGAACCCTTGCAGATTGGATTAATCATCAATTCCCTATGTCCTTTTTTTCCCAATGCTGAAATGCAGCTGAAAACATTGATTCAAATTTTTCTTGTTCCTGGTGAGAAAATGAGCAAATAATTCTAGTCATTAAAGAGTAAAATTGCAGTTGTTATTGTGCATTCTCTGTTATTTTTAGATTTATTTTAACGTTAAACTTTCTGTTTATAGATGGGAAGCAGAATATACAATGCGAGTGGATTTCCAGGGGAAAGTCTCAGAATTGCAGGAGGTAATTGACGACACTGCACTTTCACCTTTCGCACACTGCACGATGCTTGGTATTTAGAGAGCTTTGTTTACGTGCTGTGCCTGCAGCTTTGTGATTACACGTGTCCAAAACTGCCTGTTTAAACAGTTTATACCCAAAACATTAGCTACTCTTTCCAGGAGGTGGATGCCCATTGATTTAAATGGGCACTGAAAGTGTGTCTGAGCAAAGTGTAAACACAAGATGATATGCCTGTCAGGCACCTTATTTTTTTTCTAAATCGTAGGGCCTTGACTTGATTTTGGCTGGGGTTCCTCTTACCAGTTGGATTGTCTGTGTTGACTTTTTCGTGTTTAAAAAATGCACGTATAAAATTAATTTGCTTACCACACTGCATCGTGTCCACCAATTGATGTGGCATCACAAAGATTATCTGTAATGTTAACACTGCATTTGTGCAAACATTTGCTTCTGTTGTGTTCCTGTTTAAGATAAAGTGAAACACTCATTACACATGTAGATAATCAGGACAACACTGAAGTTTAATGGTATTTGGAGTTAATGCGTGTACAACTAATACTTTGGCAAAACAGGTAAGAACTGCATATAACTGTCCATAAGAATTTAAGTTTATGAAGCGTCAGATTTTCAGGTTCCCAGCATTAGTTTTGATAGATTTGCATAAAGGTATGACTACAGCTCCTGACCTTGCACGAGGGCCGCATAGATGAGGCTTGCTCTGTGTAAGATTGGAAACCCACCAGTAGCTGGGATGGAGGCTGGAAGGCCCGATGGCTCAGCACCTTCTATGAAGTGCCTTTAAAAATTCTGCTTTCCCAAAATGCCTTGAGAGGTGCATTATTGTAGCTTGCAGGTGCATTATTTCCAGAGTGACTGGCACCGCCTCGAAATTGTCTAGCTTGCTCGGCATCAACACAGGGCACCACCCTGTGCTGCTCTGTCTTTGATGAAATTCTTGTTCCTGCTGCTGCCTGTCGCTCCCCACAGGACCTCCAGGAGAGTGAGGCGTGTCAGGATGAATTGGCCCTCAGGGTACAGCAGCTGAAGGCAGAGCTGGTCCTCTTCAAGGGACTCATGAGCAATGTGAGCCCCTGCCGTCGGTTTTGCGTGCCGAGTGTGTGCCAGCCGCGTTCGAACCCGCACAGCAGCTGGCTGGTCCCATCTCCCTAAGCAGAATTTGCTTGGCATTCTGGCAGGCATCTTTCTTCATTCGTCATCCGTGTCTAAATCCATAAACCACTCCCTGCCTGTTCATAACCACCATCTTGTGTCAATCATTCTCTTCCAAAGTCAGATTTACCGCCCCCCCATTCCCACAATGTTTACCCTTCTCTCAGGACTTGTGCTGCTGGCCTCAGTGTTATTAAACGGTGGTTATGCTCTGTCAGAACGCTCCAGGTTATGACTGTATTGTTCCTTGAAGCTGAACCACCGACCTATTTAAAAAAAATTCTAAGATGTAGGGGATTTTCATTGTCTCACCCACCTTTTTTGTCTCTGCCCGCACTGCTAATATTGGTTTTATGAGTCACGTACGATAATTGACCTTGGCAGTCTTTTATTTTTGAAGTCTGTACATGGTCATCTCTTGTCGTTGGCCTGCGTTTCTGCTCGACAAATTTCCACTGGTTTAAAATCCAGCGATATCGGTTTTCTGGGTCAGAGGTGGGGCTCAGTATACTCTTGTAGATGCATTTCCAGTGTAATATTTCAAAGGTAAAGTTATTTCCCGGCTTATTGTTTTTGAAATCCTCTGGCTTGGCAGTGCATATTTCTACAGTGATTTTTCATCTTGTCAGTTTGCACAAAGCTGAGAGTCCATAAGGTTTGACAGTGAACTTGTGGTTTTTTTTTTTTTTTTCCCTTCCCAGTGTGTCATAACGTTGGCTTCATGTTTGTAGTCGGTGAGGACGGTGCAAAGGAATTCAAATGCCACAAAGCCATACGTGTTTTACCTGGTGCCCAACAGCTCCATGTTTTTAGTCTGTAAATAGCAGGTCCTTAGCTACTCGATGGTCACCTGCACAGGGTTTACTAGAAATGGAAAATGAAAGTTTTAAGCATCTTACAGACAGCTTCGTGTCTTCTTGTTTATCCTCTCTTTCCTGCTTGTTGATGAATCCTACTGGGAATACTAGAGTGTTCCCCTTTAAAATGCGTAGGATTTCTGAGTTTGCATTGGTTGTATAACAGACATTTTATGATATTTTTCAGCATTTGGTAAATGGCTGTAGAACCAAGCCGTTGTGTGACTGTGAGGTGTAGTGCCTTATTGGGCAGTAGCCTGTGCTTTGCTCTGGTGCATGGTTGGTACCGTCCTCATCTGAATGCTACATTGGCTCTGTCACCTTTTAAATGATACTCGTGTTGATAGGCTTGGAGAGCTTGTGTCAAGGCTTGTTAAAAATTGCCGGGATTATAAACTGATGGTCATTCAAGCCGAGTCTTGTAATATTTAGTGCACTATGTCAGCCCCCCCCCTCCAACAGCTGCCAAAATGTGTGATTGACGGGCTTCCTTTGCGTCTGTCAGAATTTGTCTGAGCTGGACAGTAAAATACAAGAGAAAGCCATGAAAGTGGACATGGACATTTGCCGCCGGATTGACATCACTGCACGGCTGTGTGACGTCGCCCAGCAGAGGAACTGTGGCGACATGATCAAAATGTTCCAGGTATCCGCCATCCGCCCCCCACGTGTCTGCATCGTGCCGTTGTCTTTTTCTTGCCTAGCCTTCAGCATCCTCGTCTGCCACCGCAGGTGCCCACCCCACCTTCGACCATGAACCGCCGCCCTCGCAGGCCAACTCCGGCGACCACGAACGGAAGTGAGGCCGATGACCTGACGAGCGCCTCGGAGAGCGAGGGCGGCGGAGCCAAGGAAGATCCCTCCTCAGCCAATCAGATCAATGAGGAAATGCAGAGGATGTTAAATCAGTTGTGAGTGATTAGTGTCATCGTGCAGACATGACAATAAAGCCTTGAAATCTTGACAAATAGCATGTTATGTATGTGGAGAAAATGGGGGTCCTCAGGTTTAATGGGTCAAGACACCATACCGTGAAAACATGATAAATGTACACGCATCAGATTGTGTGTAGAATGTTAATATGATTTTGACTGATCAGGAATAATTCTGCCGATGTTGTTTTTGTACCACGCGATAAACGATGTATGCCTTTTAGACTGCATGGGTACAGAAGCATCGTGTTGCCCCCTGTGGGATCTGAGGGCAGAGTTCTCGTTTTTTCGTTCTTTTACTGTTTTGATAGGCGAGAGAGTGAGTTTGAGGATGACTGTGACAGTCTGGCCTGGGAGGAGACAGAGGAGACCCTCTTACTGTGGGAGGATTTTCCTGGATGTGGCCTGGCAATGGAAACACAGGGGGAGGTATGCTGGTCTTGGGTGGTTTCCCGTGTCCCGGAATGGTCCCGTGTCTGTATTGGCAAGAGGTGGTTTAGGTTACAGATGTAAGAGATGTCCAATTTCGCCTGACATTGCTTAGCCATAGTCAGTAAACCAAAAATCCATTTTAATAGTACCCATAAATAACATTGTACGAGGATGTTTTCCTGCAGCATTTGAGGACAGATAGACGGACAGAAACAAAACTTCAAATATCTAATACCGCAACTATAAGATTATTAGTACAATTATGGGACAAAGGACAGGAGTGTGTAAAGGTTCATGCGATGTGCTCATGAGAATGGATTCTCTCATAAAGCTGCAGAGTGTTACAGGACAAAAGGCCAGGGAAATATTGATGTTGTGTATAAAGTACATGTAAAGAATGAATGTGAATGTACTGTAGCATTGCTCAGCATCATTGCTGTTGGCTCAAAACACAGCAGGGGGTGGAGTATGTGTCAGCTACCTTTTCATAAGTTTGATACAAGTTATGAACCAGCACCTTCCGGGTTAAGAGACTGTGTTTTGAGCCACTGTGCCACCGGCTGCCCTTTCTCAGAGTAGTGTAGTTCGGAAGATGCAATCAAGGATCTGAAGCAGCTGTGGGGCTGTTGTGGCCATTTGGCGCTTCTCTTCACGTTTCCTATTAAGGCCGGATCCAGTTGCAGTGCTTGCTAGCTTCTCACAGGTGGCCTGTTTCTACAGCAGGAGGAATGCCTGGAGAAGGTCATAAAGGACACAGAGTGTCTCTTTAAGTCCCGCGAGAAGGAGTACCAGGAGACCATCGACCAAATTGAGGTATGGCTGGTGTGCATGTCAGTCACCGTGACGGCCACTCATTCGCATACGCTTTATCGAAAAGGTTTCTTTTTTTGTTTCTAAATTTCATAACTAACTTTGAAAAATAACGATTCAAAGCACCCCAGTTCGATCGAACAGCCGTTATAGGATATACACTGGCAGTAAGTGCAGTTGTATGCGGAAGACGTATGCTGTGTTTTATTATTTTTGGGTCAAATCTAATATAAAGAAGTGCTGTCTTGGGTTTTCCGCTGACAATTCACTGCTGGCATGTGACCGTGTGTATGGCTGTCAGCTGGAGCTGGCCACCGCCAAGTCGGACATGAATCGCCACCTGCACGAGTACATGGAGATGTGCTCCATGAAGCGCGGCCTGGATGTGCAGATGGAGACGTGCCGGAGGCTCATCACTCAGACAGGCGACAGGTCTGCCGGCGCCCTCACCGGCACCTTCCTCCGTCTCTGCCTTATTTCCCCTGCTCACGTCAGCGGCTCTCCCTCTTTCTCTCTTTAGTAAGTATCCCCCCGGGTCGGTCGGCCCTGAGGAGAGCAACGACACGGACAGAGAGAAGCCCCAAGTGCCTTCGCCGGCCCGTTCGGGAAGATGATCCCATGGTTAACGGGGTGGGCTTGCGAGCGTCGGGCTCGACGATGGCAAACCCTGGGCCTTCTTCCCTCACAGTGCTTTCCCATCGCCGTCCTTCATGTCATCTTTTGTCGGAGGACTTCCATGTCATTTTTGTTTCTTGATCGTGCTTCAGTACGACGCGCCCAGGGTTTCGTAGGAGAGAGTGCTGCAGACACGTCTGTGAATGACCTTAATGTATGTTGACGCCTACCTTTATGGCGGGCTTAGCCTGTTAGGTTCTTCGAGTTTGGACACGACCCCAGCTCTTACCTTAGGTTTGGATGTGTCTTCCCTGGCCCCATGCATTAGAATGATGAATTTTTCAGGGTTTTGATTCAGCATCGAGCGAATGAACATGGCACCGTCGTCATGGAATAGTCTCCCAACTTGACATACATAGTTTCTGCCACCTGGTGCCACCTAGTGACAGTGTGCTTTAAGTCGGTGTGTCAGTTGTACGTTGTACTACGTTAGTACCTGTCCAGCCATAACAGTTCCTCAGCTGTCATCACATGCACAAACTGACACAGAACCTTGTGAGTGGTTCACATTTGACTTGAGATTGCTTGGTTTGTTCTGGGGCTTAAAACGGCTTAAAACTGAAACACACCATTAAAAATTATGACCATGCTTTTTACACGTACTAAAACTTGTAATTCTTTTAGCGGTAGGAACTATAAGGGTGTGTAATAAGTAATAAGTAATGTTTGCCTAGTAGGTCAGTCAGCTAAATTTCACGATGTACGCATATTTTTACGCTGTAATGGTGTAGCATGATGGCAATGTATATATTTAATGAGGCATCAGCTCTCAAACTTTTTTTTTTTTAGTCCTTTGTGCCACTTGCTTTCCAAATAGTATAACATAGTTAATGGACTCGTGGGTGAAACATTTTGTGAAATGCAGTTTCTGACAGTGTGAACACACATGGAAACATGACTGTGTTCCCTCATTATGATATATGATAGATTATTTTAGGTCTTAGTTGCGGTCACTGGGTCTAACCTGAACTCTAGGAACATGAGGAAAACTTCAACGAGCAAACATAGGATTGTGGGAACACATGGTGGACCCCCTTGGCACTGCAGTGTCTCTTTAAGCTTAAAAAGCTCTTTGTATGTTGTATTATACTGTTCTGCAATGTAACATCTCATCTTTGACAGAAAATCTGCATGCATTAATCCTGTATATTTCATATGGAATACAACAGTCTAGGAATGGCTAATGACCCGTATTATTACTGTAGGCTGTTATGTTCAGGCCAGCTGTGCAAAGAGGTTCAGACGGAACGATATTGTTGTGTATTTATGCTGCGAGTGCATTTTCAGGAATTGTGTTCCAAACACTATTTTTGTATTCCTTAAGTAATACATGTAACGTGTCACACGTTATCATTTATGTGTGTATATATATTTCAGGCAGTGACAAGCTTCCATTTACTGAAATGTTAAGTCTATTTATCTAATAGTGAAAAATGACTAAGGATTCATTTGTTTTCAAACAAATGTCTTGTAGGTGCCTCAGTGGTTAGCACTGTTATCTTGCACCTCAAGTCCCGCCTCCGGCTCTGTGTGCGTGGAGTTTGGACGTTCCTTGAGGGTTTCCTCCAGGTACTCTGGTTTCTTCCCACAGTCCAAAGATATGCAGTTTAGCATGATTGGCATCTCTAAATTGCCCATAGTGTGTGACTGTGTGCGATGGGGTGGTAGCCCGTACAGGGTGTCCATGCCTTGTGCCCTACGATGTCTGGAATAGGCTCCTGGCCCCCCTGCATGGGATAAGCGGTTGGGGGGAAAAAGGATGGATGGATGTGTCTTGTGTAGTTCACTCTTTCAAAAGTTTCACACACATTGGACTAATGAACCAGGGAGTTTTTGTACCAGTGCAGGCAAAACTGTAATGGAAAGAATCATGCAATAGCAGTTTATTTATGCATGTTAGTATACGTATTTTGAGTGTGTTTAAAAATCTTGGTTTACGTACTGTTTAAATGCGGCTACCGTATGACGGCTTTGACTCCAAATAGTAATCTTCACTAACCCCTTCAAGGTGGCTTTGCTATATTACCGATACTTTGAAGGTGCGCGAGGGGTCTTGTGAGTCATGAATTCAGGATTTTAAGTAAATGTATTGTGTAGTGCTGGAACAAATGAAGCTTCGAAAGCCATGGTGGGCGCAAGTATCCTGAACTAACCAGTCAATGCTGGTGGTGAATGAGACTTTAAAACCCACCACAGGCTTTGAAGCCTCATTTGTCCCATCACTATTGTGCATGAAGAATCTGGACAAAATAAGTCAATATTACAACCCCAAATCAGAAAAAGTTGGGATGGTATGGAAAATGCAAATAAAAAAAAAAAGTGATTCTTAAATTGACTTATTTCATTGCAGACAGTATGAACCCAAGATGTTTCATGTTTTATCTGGTGAACTTTATTTCTTTTGTTAATATACATCCATTCCTGCATTTCAGCCCTGCAACACATTCCAAAAGAAGTTGGGACGGTAAAGCGTTTACCACTTTGTGATGTTGCCATTCCTTCTCACAACACTTAAAAGACGTTTTGGCACTGAGGATACCAAGCAATGAAACGTTTCAGGTGTTATTCTGTCTCATTCTTCCTGCAAATACGTCTTAAGGTGTGTAATAGTACGGGGTCGTCGTCACATTTTTCATTTCAAAATTCTCCATACATTCTCCATTGGGTACAGGTCAGAACTGCAGGCAGGCCAGTCCAGTACTCGTACTCTCTTCTTCCGCAGCCATGCCTTTGTAATGTGTGTAGAATGTGGTTTTGCATCGTCTTGTTGAAAAATGCATGGACGTCCCTCGAAAAGATGTCATCTTGAAGGCAGCATATGTACTTCATTAATACTGCCATCACAGAATTATAAATTACCTTTGCCAAGGCCACTGACACAACCCCATACCATGACAGACCCTGGCTTTTGGACTTGTTGCTGATAACAGTCTGGATGGTCCTTTTCGTCTTTGGTCCGGAGCACAAGGCATCCATTTCTTCCAAAAAAGATCTGGAATACTGATTTGTCTGACCGTGATACACGTTTCCACTGTGTGATGGTCCATCCCAGATGCCTCTGAGCCCAGAGAAGTCAATGCCGCTTCTGGACATGGCTAACATAAGGCTTCCTTTTTTGCACAGTAAAGATTTAAATGGCATTTGTGAATTTAACTCATTGTAGTACTTGACAAAGGTTTACCAAAGTAATCCCTTGCCCATGTGGTTATATCAGCTATTGATAATGGTTCTTGATGCAGTGCTGTCTGAGGGAGCGGATATCACGGGTGTTCAGTTTAGGTTTACACCTTTGCCCTTTATGCACTGAAATTCCTCCACATTCCTTGAATTGTTTAATGATATTATGCACTGTAGATGGAGAAATATGCAAATCTCTTCCAATCTTTCTTTGAGGAACGTTGTTTTTAAACATTTCAATAATTTTCTCCCGCTTGTTGATAAACTGGAGATCCGCTGCCCATCTTTGCACCTCAAAGACTCGGCCTTTCGTAGCTACTGCTTTTGTACCAAATCATGATTACAATCACCTGTTGACATCACCTGTTTGAAATCACATCATTTAATTTTTTTACCTCATTATCAGCCTTAAATTGCCCCCGTCACAACTATTTTGGAATGTGTTGCTGGCCTGAAATGTAGGAATGGATGTATATTAAATGAAATGAAGTTGACCAGACAAAATATGAAATATCTTGGGTTCATACTGTTTGCAATGAAATAAAAGTCAAAGCAAATTTAAGAATCACTGAATATTCTTTTTTTTGTTTGCATTTTCCATAGCGTCCCAATTTTTTCTTATCTGGGGTTGTATTGCTACAATGAAGAAATGTATTGAATTAAGTTATTCTTTATTGTGACTGATAAACAAACTTCTTAAGAAATTACCAAAAGTGGGAAGAAAGAATGAACACATGAATCATGAATTTAATGTGAACTAGTAAATACAATGTAATTTGTGACCTTTTTATGTGGCACAGAATTGCATTGTTGATAAGTGCTGACCTTGCAAAAATATTCTTAGGCAGAAAGACACTGGTGACATTTTAAATCCTTCATCACGGGTTACTTGTTATGTCTGGAATTAACTTAATCTGAGGTTTCCTTTTAAGTGAGTCATGATTCTTTTCAACTGTTGTTGAAAGAACCTTTAACAGAAGGAACTAATGAATCACAGCTGAAGATTTGAATGAACCTGTGTGGACATCTGGGGACATTCAGGCTGGGTTTCCGTATGTGCCATGCGGCGTTGTGTTTCTGGGCGTGTGCAGAATAAAAGTTATGACTCCAAACATCGACTTCTGTCTGTTTTATCTCAGTATTTATACACTTTGGTTTTGCATTCCTTTTACAACAGTTAATTGTAAGGAATGTACATGCAAAGATTCAAAATGTCTTACTAGGCCCCTGTCTTGGTTTCGGTCGAGGCCTCGGTAGAACACTTTGTCGTACCGGTGTCCTCTTCTGCTCTTCTTTTTGTGAGCCCAGTACCCTCATTTCATCTCGAGCGGTGTTATTCATTACTTATGTTTTTAATCTCCTGCAGTTTATCCGACCATAAGAATACAGCGAAATTTAGCTGCTGTAGCCTAATATTGCCATTTTATTTTCATTTTATAGCTACTATTGCAAAGTATGGTTTTGAAAAAAATCTTAAAAGTTTATGTTTATGTGTGTATATGTGTATGGTACTGTGCAAAAGTCTTGAGCCACCCCTTATTTCTTCATATTCTTCTTTTGTATATATTTTTTTTTAATGCAGTCTTGAGGAATAGTTCTCCAGGCTTCCTGAAGGACTTTCAAAGTTTTTGGCTCTTATTTTCAGTCCAGTCTCTGTACCTGACCAGTTTCAGAGGAATGTTTTGTTTGTTAAGGCACACAGTGGCCTACATATGAATCATTCAAGAATAACAAAGCCATCTAACTTAAGGCATGAACCAGTGAAGAAACAGGTGCAGATGATTACAGATGATCACATGATGTTGCAATAAATCACTGTACCTATTGTCCCATTATCCTAGCAAAATATAAAGAAATGACAGGGTGGCTCAAGACTTTTGCACAGTACTGTATATATAATAAATACACAATTGCCTTCCATATGCCTCATACTTGTACAGCTCCCAGATGATTTGGCTTGACGTCGTCTTTCAAAAAGATGCCGAGAATGAACAAGGAAACGAGCGAATGGTGAGAAACAGCACTGTGCACCGGTGCCCTATATAAACACACGGATCTATGTGGTGAGCATGTGGGTGGCCGAGCGAGACAGGAAGCCATACAGGTTAGGAAACGGTAACACAGAGACACTCAGAGAGAGAGCAGTATTGTGTGGACTCGTGCTGCAGGTGAGACTCCTCTTTAGACTGTTGTTTGGGTGTTTTTCTTTTTTTTTTTTTTTACACTAACACAGAGGGTCATTCTGCATCTAAATAGGGTATAAACCCACTGATATAATGTAGATTGGGACTCCAATATAGCTTTCCCTGATTAATTATTTTCTATTTTGCAATACAAAGAATGACAGCTGACTTCTCTGTGTATTTCGTAATCAGTTTCTTACTACTGTAAGTACATAACTAATGCGTGCACTTTATCCGTTGTGATGTGATCTTAATCCTGTTGTCTGATTGTCAGCTGAAGAATGACCGGCTTCCTCGTCTATCTGGTAATTTTAATGGTGCTGGATAGCGTGACCTCTGTGCTTGCCATGGTAATAATCTCACGCCGTGTCACTTTCTGTGCTTACATTTGCAGCCTGACCGTTGTTCACTGCCGTCTTAACCTGGATTTTTGCTTGTTTTTCTTATTGCCATTGCCAGTATGCCCAGATTCCTTGCTCAAAGACTGTTTCACGTCATCAGTGCTCCCCAGGTGAAAATTGCAATGACAGTTTTGTACAATGTATAACTTTGTTTCTGTTTTGTTTTTTTCTGAACATTTTCTTCTGTTCTTTTCACTTCTTTAATAGTTATTTCTTCTCTTCTGGTTTTGTCTACGTTTTTTTCTTTCTCTTCAAGTTCACTGGAAATATGACAGCATCTATAGTACCTAATGCTCAATGACAACCACATCCTTAATTATTATGCATAGAAGGGCCAACAGAAGTGGCATGACTTCCTGTTATTCTCATTCTTTCCCTTAAATAGGGTTTTCATGCAATGTAGAATAGAGCTGTGCTCGTCAAGATAATGTTCAACTGTACAAAAAGCACCACTCTGTACTACAGTGTGTAAACTGCCTGGTGCATTAGGTGCTTATACTTTTGGCCATTGTTTTGGCTGGGTGTGCTTAACCTTCCCTTCCTTTTCCAGGGGAGTACCTATCACCCACATGTGATCAGTGCGTTTTCTGTCCTCCTGACACCTTTAATGAATCCCCCAATAAAGAGAGGAGCTGCAAACCCTGCAACCGGGACTGCCGAGAGGGTACCGTCTCCTTGTCAGCTGTCTTTCTTTCTGGTCGCTGTCTTCTGTGTCCACCAGGGGGCATCAAATATTAGCATGAGTGGAATGCAGACTAAGTAAAGATGGAAGTCAGACATTTTATTGAACTACTTCAAAAGGGATGTCTCCATCACCATCTTTTTAAAAATCAAAGAAATCCTGATAAATACAGCCAGATGAAATCAGTAATGCATGTAGTAATTAGTGACATGAGAAATGATGCTTGGAATGTCACCTCGGGTGGCATTATTGTTTTATTAGGTTATGTAATGATGACTGGAAATTCCACCCATTATGGCTTGATGGACACCAAACATCTCAAGGACCCCTTTCTCATATCACTGCTAATGTTTATATTGTATATACACACACAGGCATGGCTGGAGGGGGGAGGATTTGGGGTTTGATCCTCCCTAAAATATTTTTGCAATGGGCAGTATTCTGTACATTCAAGTTGGTACAATATTCTTACCAGCAAATCTCCCCCTGCTCACGTAAATTTCTCCTTTGTCACCCCCCACACAGTAACAGAGACTTTTGGCCCTGACTTGGTCTTGGGCACAGATATGGGGTAAAAGGTACAAACCCAACCTCTGTTGGGTTTATTTTCCAGTATCCCATTAGCTATCTTTGAAAAAGATTAGAAATTGGCTTTACTGAAAATTTAGGTAAAATATGTTTTCTAATGATGAGTACAGTAGAACGTTAATTATCCAATGTAACTGGGACCAAGGCTGGTTCATATAATCAAATATACATTAGAATACCCAGTTTATATGAAACAAAGTATAATTAGGCTTATAATTAAATTATTATAAACAAGGTTATTACTACTGTTATTTTAAATATGAAGTATTTAAAAAAATAATTGACTTAGGAAGTATTTTGTAAACAATAATGAAATTTTGACGAAACGGGGCGCAGAGGTGCTTTAGATAATTGCCGTTTGGATACTCAACCTTTTCCTGTGTTTAGAGAGAAGAAGGAGGAAGTGTTCCTTTGTCTCAACTTCCTGCAGGGTTTTGGGCACTCAGCCTGTGTTCTTGGTTTATCACGATACTTCTGCTCTTCTTTTACGTAGCTTTATACTTCTGATCGCCCCGAGGTGTTCCTGGTCACTTTACTGTATTTTAAATATTATTAAATGTAATACCGTGTCTGCTTATTCCGCCAGATTTTAACATGGAGATTGAAAAGGAGTGCACCTCTACATCTAACACAAAGTGTCGTTGTAAGGACGGCTTTATGTGTGTCAGTAAGGACCCCTGGGGCATCTGTCAACTCTGTGAACACCAGTCATTCCCTCCAGGTGGACATACCTTCTCACTCGTATGCCCACCCATCAGCAACATATCACCTTTACTTTATGTGTTGATATAGTTACAACTACTTGACAAATGCACTTTTGCCATAGAACTTTAATTGTTGTCAAATGTTTTGGCCATTTTTCAATGGTAATAAAATTTGAGTTGCATTTATTAACATTTGATATTACTGGTCTGCCTAATGCACTGAGCCAAGACTATTGAACAAAACATGGTTGCTGTTAGATACACAAGAACAAAATGCAAAGTGAAGTGGATATTCATTTTTATGGTTCCATCCTTTTCCATAGATGACCACATGCGATTGCTTTCGGCCTAATACACTTCCTTATGCTGAATTTGTTCTATGTCTTTTAACTCTAACAGTCCAGAGTTCCTGCAGGTCTGGTACTTTTTACAACGCAACATCTAGAAACTGCGACTACCACACCAAGTGAGTGTCCTTCCATTTAAGATGTATGGGCTTCCAGGGCTTTTCGAAAAACACACCTGTGTGCACATACGCACTACCTGATCATGGCCCTGACATAGTACCTCGACACATATATACACTTAATATATACTTTGGGGCTGTCAAAACGACATTTTATTAACAAAATTAGCTTATCTTTATTCTGAATGATGTTAGGGCTGTGAAAGTTAACGCGTGTTAATGCTGTTAATTTTATTAATAAACAAATAACAGCTAATATGTTTATTTCCACCTGCAGTTGTACATCCCTGGGCCGTTCCATACTGATCGCTGGAAACTCCACTCACAACACTATTTGCGGAAACACTAAAAGCCCAGCTGGAGAAGCAGGTAGGCTGTGGCTGTGTTCATGTCTATGTTTGCTTAGTCTTCTGGTCACGATGCTCACCTGTCACCCTCGTTGATGTGCTTTTGGCTCACCTTTCCCATCTTCATTTAGCATTTCTTTTAAATGCAGTCAGCCAGTCAACTGGTTTGCTAACTCCATCCTCAGTAATTTCACTGATACTTTGTACATTGTGCAATATATATGTACCATATTTCTTTTGTGAAATATCATCCAACACCATCAGCCAGGGAACATAGTAAAGATTGCCAGAAAAGGAAAGCTTTCAATATTCCTAATCTGAAGTATTTCTCATACTTGTATTGTTGATATTTTAATTGAATTACTGATTATGTGTTTAGTTCATCTTAGTTGAACAAAACTAAATTTATTTGCATCCATGGATAGCTTCAATCCAATGCAGTAAAAAGTCATCACCGGTGAATGCTTAGCCTTAAATGTCTATGATTTTAAAACTCTATTTAAGAAAGGGTCAGAACTTGGATAGTGCTTGCATCTATTTATCTGCATGGATCTCACACTCAGTGCACTCAAGGAAGTCATTCAGTTGTCCAACAGCTTGAAGCATGCAACTGTGCTTGTTTGAACCATGCTCAGGGTGCTGTAGGGTGTATTGTGACCTCCATTACCTTGTGTAACCTTGAAATTCTGTCTTTCTTTTAGGGCATGATATCCACGCAATATGTTGGTACGCCATAGTTACAGCTGCAATTCTGAGTGTTGTGGTCTTTTACTTCATCTGGAGGTTTGGAAATGGAGCATGTTTAAAAAAAAGTAAGGATACTTTCCCACACGTTCCTATTTCAGTTTATCTTTCACACTGCATATATGGTTCAACATATTCCATATAGGCGATTTATAATTTTGTTAGGGAGAATTAAAAACTTCTATATTTTGCAGTTATCAAGATAGGTGCACCTGATGGACATAAGGTATGTATGCAGTTTTAGATATTATTTTGATAATCATGTTCAGAAATATAATCATCATCCAAACTGTTTCAGAGAGAAAATCATTGCCCTCCTCAGAATGTCGGTCAGGACTTTGGACCTTTCTGTGGACCGGCCTCTCACTACAATGGGAAACCTCAAAATAACTGTGAGCAGGACTGTCATTTCGATGTTCCCCTCAGTGCAGAGCAAGCCTCCCAAGGAGCTGGAAGCCTTGGTATTGAATAATCCATTCTCATCTCTCTGATGTTGGATCTCAGCAGTCTGTGACAACACTTCAATACTTTCAGGTGGATAGGGATAGTATTTGGAATACAGGATAATTCCTTCAGTGTCCATTTGCTAGCTATACAGTTGTTACTATTAGTTATGAGCATGTACAAAATCATTGCTAACTTCCATCATTCGAGTATGTTGCAGTAACGGTGAATCTCCTTGCATTATTTTTGTGGTTTACTTAATTTCCTTTTATACAGTATAACATCTGGGTCTGTATCCTGTTTTTCACTCAGTATAAAATACGTTAATAAATCTTTGCTACTGGACTCAGTAAAGAAGCTGTAAAAAAGTTATACATCTCTTTCAAAATTTGTCTAAAATCACTTAATATGATATGATGGTGTCTTTCAGGTCCATTTCATATTTACAGTGCAGGAACGGTTTTTGTCAGTTTGCTGAACCACGTTACTGGTTTGGAAAAAGAACTGGATGAGGAGAAGAAAGGACAGACAGAAGGCAGTGAGAGACTGGGACCACCTCCTCCACCATCTTCTCCCCCCATCCACCTGTCTGAAGAAGAAAAGGATGAGAAAATGGACTGCATTTTCTTTCCATCGCAAGAACAAGGCAAGGAGACTCACTTATCTAAAGAGGAGAGGATGTGAAAAGGTTTGCAGAAGTGTCCAGACCCGGCCTTACCTGGAGTCAACCGATCTGCATGACCACAGAAGATCACATGATGTTTCTCCTTGATCAGATCTGTAAATATGTCTGTTACTAGTTCTATTTTTACACAATGTTTTATAATACTGCATGTAGAATTTTATGATAATATATTCTGTATTTATCATTCTGTTTAAAAAAAAATTAAATATTTTTTAAACTTCTAATTATTCCTACTTGTCAAATTTGCTCGCACATTTTAAAACAAGATATTTTTATTGATGCAAACATAAACAAAGTAATTCAAGTCAGAATTTAAGTTTCCTAGTCAAAAGTAATAATCTAGTTATACCTATATGTAATCAGCTATACCTCCAAAATACAACTGTACCATATATGAAGGTACCTGTACAGACCTACTGTATGTTGTGTTTACCAAAGTGTGTGTATCGAGTGTCTGTAGTGTATGTGCTTCTGTCAGTACACCTCAGCAACATGCAACTTCCTCTTCTGCCATCACACTTCCTCTGTGCTTTTTTCCTCTGTCCACTTCCTCAAATGTCACAGTACAGCACTCAGTTTTCTCGTTTCCCTGTCATTTAACATCCTTCACAATCTCCCTCTCTTCACTAGCAATATTCATTATCTAATATGTCCAATTTTCCACACATTTCCTGAACTGGCGTTTGGGCGTCTTCCTCCATCTTTTCGTTCTGGAACGTATTTTTGTAAATCCAGAATCCTGTCAAACCGGAGAAATCAAAGTATATTACTTCAGTTGCATTAGCCACTGGTTTGTGAATGAATTTCATATACAATTTAAAGATTTATTTGTTTTATATGCATTTGTTTGTGTTAAGTTAATCAGTGTAAACAGGAAAAGTATTTTGCTTTAGATTGTTATATAGAGTTTATAAGCAGTTAAGTTCACTGTTAAATTGGAACTGACCGTCAGCTCTCCATTTCCTCAGATGACACCGTGAAGCAAAACTAACAGCAATCAAGAAGACAGACACGCACACACACACCACACATGCACACAGTAAAAACTTTGCTGAGAGAGAGAGAGAGAGAGAGAGAGAGATGTGGTTAATTAGAGAGAGAGAAATACTGCAAGGCTCAATGCAGTGTCTGCATTAAAATGCACAAAATAGTTGTGAAAACATTTAGTTCTCGTGACTGCAACTTCATTCACCAACAAAATACATGCGGTTTTAATCATTCACTATTCATCATCACTATATTAATTATTTTAATCATGAATATTTATCGACCCACAACAAAAATAGATATAGAATAACAGCTAAAATAAATTAAAGATTACTGCAATTTTTTTACCTTCTCTATCTGGAAAAGGTGGATCTGTGGAAACCACAGGCTGCCATGGATATGCATCTTCAAAGTGGAAACAAAAAATTAACACCATGAAAGCCTGCTTGATCATACCTCGGCATTACAAGTGCTATACCACAAGTTGACACCAAAACTGCAATTCGCAGTCCACCCCAAAATGGGCTTGTTCAATACGCTAATTGTTTTATCTGACATGAATTCGGGAGATTTAGTTACAACCACAAAAAACAATGGATGCCACATGTTTCTGTAGTAAAGTACCACATTTTCAGCTGACGAATTGAATGAAAATGTCACGAGATCATCTGCCTATATGAATCATTGGGAAAAACATGCTATGTGACAATGAGATATTCAGTGTATAGCATCTGTCTGTCAATCTTTCAAACCATTTATCCAATGCAGGGCAGTGGGGAAACCCCAAGTCTATTCCAGTAGCATAGGTCACAAAGCAGAGAGACACTGTAAAGTGTGCTGTTCCATTTCAGGGCACACACAATAGGAAATTTAGAAACTCTAATTTACTGAACTGCAGGTCTTTGGACTGGGTGAAGGAAGGGGAGAACATGGAAAACTTCTGTGCAACATGGGGAGAATGTTCAACACTTCCCAGCTATTTTACATGCTCTCTCTCTGTCTCACACACACACACACACACACACACACACAGAGCAGAGATTTGAAGGTGTGAGGAAATGGTTCCACCCACTGAGCCACCATGCTGCCCCTAATAAGACAGGAAGATTAAACAGGAAACTGGAAATGTAACAGGGAAGAAAAACTATGTATGTAGATTATATGATATATTCTGGCTTCACACAATTTTTTGCAGATGAATATTCCCATATAAAATTTTAAATATATTATGTAATCTGGAAAACTGCATTGCCAAACGTGAAAACCAAATAGCTAAATAGTTCATGGACATAGTACAGGGGAAGACATTTCTGAAACTAAAACTGAGGTTCAACAGTAGAGCTAAATGGAATGACTGTTCAGTGATTACGTGTGCTTTGTCGCTGCTAGGAAATCCATTTTCAACACTGTTTGCTTTCATTTTAAAAGGCCACATATTTAGAATCAACTTTTTAGGGAATGGAATGTGACCTTCACTAGAGGTTGAATTTCATGGCTTAGTAGTAGTTAACAAGTAGTTAACTATTCACAATGAGTTATGAAGTAGTAAGATTAGGCAGGCCAAGAATCTGATCATAATGTGACATAATGTGATGTTTATCAGGTATAAAAACAAATTTTATAAAAGTCTGGTGCATTTCTCTTTCGATGACCCCTATTACTGTTTTCTGGGTTGAGTGCACTTGAAAGAATTTGTTATGAAGTTTTTTAGAATGGGAATGCTCAAGGAAACCTAGATTATACATGACCAGTATCTTTAAAACAAATGAAGTCCTCTCGTCAGCGACAGTTTATACTAACCTATTAATTGCATAACAAAGTCTTACAAATTCAGAGAAGCTACACATCTCTTTATGTTGACTCTATGGTAACTGGTACATTTCTGTTACTTTTTACATTCTCTTTATTTTGCAGTCTGAATACTTGCAAATTTGTTTGAATATTTTAATTAAATGAAAGACGCTTTACATCGTCTATCCTTCATAACCACTTATTCCGATCAGGGTCATGGAGGACCTGGAGCCTATCCCAAGCAACACAGGGCACAAGGCTGAGGTACACCCTGGATGGGGTGCCAAGCCATCACAGGGCATGTAAATACTCGCATACACAATCATACACTACAGCCAATTTACTGAAGCCAGTTAGACTAATTGTCTGATTTTCAACTGTGGGAGGACATCACAGTACCCAGAGTTTTCCAACTCAGACAGGTAACAATGGATCGTTTACCTCAATAGACAAATAAGCATGTATAAAGGTTTGTGTGATTTGTGTAAGTTTCAGGACTTACATGAAAATCTGATCAGGTTTTGAATAATATTTACGCAGAAATAGAGAAAATTCTAAACTTTTTAACAGCAATGTGTACCACTGTATGCTTACTTCAGAGAATTAATTGCATCCCATATGTAAATAAGGAAAGTCATTTTTATACCAAGCTAACCTCAATACAGATATAGGCAGTACTTGCTGCACAGGGTGAAAACAAGAAAAATAAATCTATTGTGCCTATGCAAATCATGTTATGCATACCGTAAAAAATAATAATAGAAATAATAAAAAGACTGGTATTCATATAAGCATGTCTTTGTTCTTCTGCAGTAGTGCTGTATGTCTTGTTTTATTGCAATTATTCTGCCATCTTAAATTTCTACTCTGCTCTTGCACTTTACTCGGTCACCCCCACCCCCGCTACTGTGGTGTTCCTTTCAGAGGTCCGGATTAAAGAGGTCCCCCTATTTGTCTGTTGGCCTACCGTACCCTCCCTCCCTGTCACCTGTCCATCCTGACCGGCTTGCCGTCATCTGTCCCACCAAACCTGCTCTTCAACCTGATTACCTGACTGCCTCCTCAAATATGCCTTTGTCCATCTGACTGTTGTACCTCATTGTTGTTTCATATTCGTATTAATGAACTCATCCTGCCCAGTGCTGGCCAGAGGAGGATGGGCCTCCCCCTTGGGTCTGGTTCCTCCAAAGGTTACTTCCTCCTGAGGGAGTTTTCCCTCGCCACTGCCGTCTTTGGCTTACTCTCTGGGGACCCTGGGCCCAGGACTATAGTATGTGAAGTGCTTTATGACAGTGCTCCTTGTTAAAGGCACTATATAAATAAAATTGAATTGAATACTACAGACGAGAGCACAGGCAGTATACAATGCGATAGCAGCAAAGGGGCTTCACACACCAGCTTCTTCCTAGACCCCAGGCAGTCAAATACTGTATCTGATGGATCTGATGCATAATCAAAAAATACTGCATCTGGGGTTTGAAAGTCACCTGTGACTGGAAGCAACTCATTAAACCCTGAACATTTCATTCATTTCCCCTGCAGATGATATCATCAAAAGTCAAATGTGAGCCTTATGGTTCTATGCAGCTAGGTACAGTAAGTATCCTGCAGCGATGCAGGTTCCTTCTTACTGGTTCTATGTCCACTGTGTTACCCCTGCATACGAATGTTGTTGCCTAACAGCCTGTGTTACCTTTTGGAGTTGTATCTGAAGCCTCAGTGGTTATGAGCTCGCAGTCCGAACATGGCGTACTTTTGCAGTGGTAGCCAGGCTTGCACCCACACACGGAATTGCGAGTAGGGGTGCAGTTTTCAATACATACCATATCTACAAAGACAAATATGAAATAGGTATAAAATGTAGCATAGTTGACAAGTGGCCTTTGGAACAGCGTATGCTGTACAAATGTTTGAAAGAAGACACATAAGCAAGATTTTAAAACACACTGCAAAAGAAGAAATATTACATCAACTCTGTACAGTGTGACTCATTCTTAAACCACTATCTTAAGGTTTCAGGCGGCAATATCAAAATGTGACTTTCACAACAAAGTGCTTACTTTGCAGTATGCAGTTATTAATGAACCTGGTCTCTGCATTTTCTTTTTGGCTTCTTTGCGTGACTTTCATTTTAAAATTTTAAAAATATGCATTTCAATATTTACATGTGTTTTACAAATGGCTACCCCTCTTGACAATGAATACTACCTATTAAACCACTGCCCTATCATACTATCTCTGCTGAATTTCTGTAACTCAACAGGATTATTTCTCAGATCTCAAAGACAGCAATGTCTCTCCTTCTACTGCTTATCTCATATGCTTGATACTGGTTTTAGCTCATCCCTCTCTTTTTGACTGGAGCCCACCCTTTAAAAATACAGGGGAAGTCCCTCCTTCAACTGTCTGAAGTATGCTTTTATTTTTTTCCTGAGACTTTTAACATTCTGCTTATGTCTCGTAAAACCTCTGAAGTTTCTTTCTCAGATGCTCTGAATAATTTAGTCACTAAGGCAGATAGACTGGTAACACTGGTCTACTGACAGGAAGAGAGACTCACGCACAGTTTGAAACTCACTCATCATAGTGCAGTCAGAGCATGGGTAACAATTTCTTTCACTGGTGAATTCATCCATGTAAAACCCAGGTGGGCAATCCTTGCACTTTGGGTGTTTGAATTCAGTCTCACAGTCCTTCTCCAAGTACTGTCCTAGAATTTAAAGTTGTCAGGTCTCATGCTCGTTATTGTAATCAGCAAAACCTTACCTGAGGTCATAAAGCAATGTTACACTAAGCTCTTCCAGGAAATAAAAAAAAAATCTGTGATCTTTATAGAGTAAAATTTCTAATTGACTTTAATGATACCTTAATATTAGTGAAGAACACCAGTAATTAATGAATAATGTAAGAATTAACCAGTACACAGAGCATTAAATGTCAGATCTATAAGGTAATTATGAGAGCTTATTAATGCTCATGAATACTCCTGAACTTAAATGTTATAAATGGCTGACATTTGATGAATTAAAAACAAAAATATGTTTTTGTCCTCTGTGTACATGTACACACACACACACACACACACACACACACACACACAGAGCACTGTCAATATGTCAATACAGCACAAAACTAAGGTCTGATAACAAAGTTGCCATTTACCTGGCTTGCACTTATCACAACATCTTTGGCCACTCATAGTTTCCTTGGAATACTGCATTAGCGGGTCACACTGTAGTGACTGGTCAAGACAGAAGAGTGGAAAGATGGAAAAAGAGAACAGGTACACGATCCTGGACACCTGCATCTCGACCTGGTAGGAGGGGAATGAAAGAAAGGAGGGAAAACACGACATTCTCCTTCAAGTAATTTCAAGCAGAAATATTTACTTTAACAGCAAATCAGAATTCACAAGCACAGCGTTAAACTGAGTACACCAACCCCATCATTACATGCTCTGGCACCATAACAGACTTAGCAACGTACTGTAATGTGTTCTATGGCAGCGATTAAACAGACCTACAACTCTTACCATAAGCAGAGACAAATTACAGTTGAAGAGATGTGATGGACCCAGACCTACGTAACTCTGACTGAAGCGTCAGAAAGATGTCAGCCAGCTTTCATAATATACCAAAAGATGAGTCATATTAAAAGTTTAATCACCTTTCTGACGACCCCCAAGAAAGCATATCTCTCCATCTCATAAACGGTTGGTCTGCTTCCTCCCCCTTGTTTTTAACTTTCTTTCCACTGCTGTGCTGCTAAGCATGGTTTCCATGTTCACAAACTGACACAACGTACTTGTTTGTGTCGAAGATAAAAATTCTGACAACGGGAGACTGTCTCGTGCTTGTGTTCAGCAGATAAGCACAGTGAAGATGACCTGGCTTCCGAATGGCAGCCTAAGAGTTAGACTCAGGTATTTAGGTTTAACTACAATATTGGTACTCAGATTGGTAGATTTTCTCTGATGGGTATAAAACACAACTTCTAAAGCCTACAACTACGTCTTCAGGGGCATATGCTAATAACTAAGTGCTCTCTAAGTGTCTCTGTCCTGAGTTTTTCTCTCCAGTTGGTTCCTGTTACTGCTCATCTGCCTCATATCTTCCGCAAGGTCACAGTACCGGGTATTTTTGGTAACCCTCTTCTCCTCTTGCATTGGGTCTGCCTGGTGAAGACATCTGCAAACAGGCTGTGTCTGTACTGTTTGTCCTGGTCTTTCTTCCATTAATGTTAAGATTAATTTGCACAGAGGTGTCTGTTATATCATTCATTTTCTCTTGCCTGGAATGATGAGTATTTGATAATATTGCTGAGTCACCTACAGAGTCTAGGTCACTGAGGTGTGTCCAAGGAGTCCACTGCTTTCCGGTCCTTTTCTGTGCTGTGGATGACATCATGATCCAGTCAATCGCACATAAGATGAGAAAAGGTGAAAACAGACACCCTTGTCAGACTCTGGTCTGTAATTTGACTTACTCCAGAAGTCAGCAAATCTGTCATTACAGAATTCATTGAAGGATACTCATGTAATGAAAGATGCAAATTCTAACCAATTGTGCCAAAATAAAATATTTTTAACAAGCCAAGAATTATAACATGTATGAACACAAATAATCTGTAAAATATCCTCCATTTAAAAGGAAAAGCGGTTTCTTTGACGAATACCTCTCACGTTAACGTGTATACTTGCATGTTCCACATGAAGAAACTCTTCTCATCCAAATCTTCCATTCAACAAAACCTCTAAAGGTACATTTATACATGAGGATGTGACTTCAAATGACTCCTTTCCTGAGCTTTGATTGCAGTGGTTATTTGAGGAACTAAATTTAACCCCAGTTAGAGCCATTGTGTAGGACAAAATGCAATATACTACTGAAAGATTTCAACCTGAATTTTGCTGGTTCAATGGCGGAACCTTTTGTAGTTTTGTTCTTCATGGTATAACTGTAATTGCTCATATGAAGCATCCAAATGAATAAATAGGTAAAAAGTGTACATCACTTTAAAGCTGTCAACTGAGCAGCTACATGTGATGTCAATAACAGCAAATTACTCTAAAAAAGTTTTCTCTTAAGGTCTCACCAAGCATTGAACCACACTGACTCAGAGGCAATTGGGTAAAGCCCACCCACCTGACAGAAATTACTGTAACCTGAAAAATGATTAATTATACTTATACATCTTTTACTCACAATAATTATGTTTATAAACTGAACATTCTTATTGCAAATGCTTTTATTCATATTACTGCATTATTGCCGTGTCGTTCTAAAAACATGATCTTTTTAAATGTATTTTTTTTTTGCGTGCGATTTGACATTTTATGGCAGTGTAACAGTTTGGTGGATAGCGCTGTGGTCTCACATTCAGGGTTGCAAGTTAAGTTCCTGCTTGAGGCCTGTGTATATGTGAATGCTCTCCCTGGAAACTGATCAGTGCAGACAAATTAAAAAAGGCTTTTTATGAACAGACTTTATTTCAAGGCATGGCTATTGTAGAATAAGCACACATACACTGGTGTGTCATTGCAAATAGGAATTAGTCTTTGATTAGTCATTTTCACATTTTCTCAGAATCTGCAGTGATGTTCAATTCTCACTCAGCTGATGAAGTCAACTCAGCCAGGCTTTGGCATTTCTATACTTTAAGAAAAGCAGCTTTTGCACACGTTAAAGACTCAATGCCAGATATGTGCACCAAAATGTGCCCACATTGTTACCACAAATAAATCTAACAAATAGAATTAAACCTTAAACCCTAAAATCTCAGCATGTACTTTTGGTAATAAACCATAAGTTAAATGATTGAACACATTGCCTTAAACTGTTTTCAAAATTGCAGACTTCATAATGTGTTGTAACGTATGGCAAGTTTTATAGACCTTAGCTAAGTCATCTGTACTATCATCACCTTTACATCATAATCATGTAATCAAGGTGTCAGAACACCGATCAGCTGCAGGGCTTAATGTGCCATTCAGTGATTTAGATTACCATGTTACCAATATTCAGTACGAGTAACATTACAGACGAGTTTTTGCCTTATTATCATATTCCTTTGCTACTTTGTTTTGTTCTTGCTTGTATGCCTTCATACGATTTATAACCAGTAGCTCGTCACCCTAATTCTCAAAAACATATTGCTTTTAACCAGTCACGACAAGGATGAGGCACACAAACACTCTATTCTGCTTCATTATCCACCTTGATGACACTCCTGCCCTGCATGCCTGCTATCTATAGAACAATCTAATTTTTCTATTTTTAAACCATTTCCGTTCAATGAGCAAAGATGACATTCACCTTCAAAGCAGAATCAAACCTACGGTAAATGATCTTTTATACCCAAGATATTTCTTCTTATTTTGGTCAAAAATCACAAGTGATTTGATTTTATTTGCAAGAGCCCAAAATTCAAATAAACTGAGACCAACTGATTTTGTGGTGAAATGTATTCACATACAGAAAGTGTTGCTAAAAGATATATTAAGATGAATTTTACATTAGAAGAAGAAATATTTATGCAGACTTTTAAGTTAATACCCTTATAGAAAGTGATTTATGCTTGGACTAGAGCTGAACTCTAACATCTCGATGCATCATCAGTTTGAGTTAGCTAGGTCATGGGCTTCTATAAGAGAAGGTGAACAATCTACACCAGCGGTCTCCGAGCCTCCAGCTGACGAGATATTCTGTTGAAAAGTTTGGATCCAACCCAAATACACACATCCGATTAAGTTATCTACTGCTCCTGAAAATGTAAAGCACATCTGCTGTGGTTAAATGAAGAGCCATGAGGGCACTAATGAACTGAATCAGGTGTGTCGTATTTGGGTTTTACCCAAACTTTAGCTTGCAAAGAGGAGAGTTGGAGACACGTGGTCTACATAGACTAGATCAATAATGACATATAGTACACCTTATAATTAAGACCAATGAAATCCCCATAGGAAACATCAGACCTTAAAGTTAGTTCCAAATAGGTTTTCCTACAAATGAACTCGTCCAGTAGTAATTCAGCTCTCCAGAAAGCTTTAAAACTGTATGATGAAATATCCTTCATATTCAAAACAACTGGGGGGTCTAGGTAGCTGTTCTTACATGTTTTGTAAAAAAATGCATGGGTGGCACATGCACAAAATCATGCATATCAAAATTAAAATACTGAGGTATGGTTAAAGCCAGCAATCCAAATCACAAACCAGGTAGTCAAATCTAAGTGGCGATATATGGAAACTCGTTTGTCAGTTGGAAAGCACAGGGTTGTACACTTCTGCTCACAAATGAACACGCTTCGTAAAGGCAGGACACAGTACCTCACACGGAGCAGACAGGTTACTAGGTTCTTATAAAACTTGGATAAGAGGTTTCAGGTGTCACAGAGCCATGGAATTGTAACAGGACCTGATGGAGTGTGTCTACACAGTGCTCAGCATTACACCTTGCCAATGAAGAATGTAAAGAAATGTTCCCTTGAGTTGTCTGGGGTTTTTATTCAATTGTATCAAAAATAAAATTACTGTATTAAGTATGCATTTATGCTTCATGGCAAGGGTGTGGCAGAAATTTCAACAATGGAGGAGGGAACACAACTACCATGAAGATTAATTAATATAACATGCCTATTCTATTGGGGGAAGGGTGCGCCAAAAACAGCTTACTGAAATATTTCTGTGAGGTGTCATCCCATTTTTTGCAGGTAATAGGTAAGGGAATCAATTGTGGCAGTCTGATTTCATGGCCCTACCTAACTGACTTATATCACAGATTAACAAAACGTAAATACTGCTCATATGATTGTTTGTTCTCCACCTGGGGGGGTTGCAGAAATTGCGCTTTCAGTTTTCTCAAATCAGAATTCAAGTTTAATTACAGGATATGTTAAACCCGCTTTAAGGAATACCCCTGGGTTTACCCAAACGAGAAGACAAAAATATATTTGGATGGATTCAGCATGTGAGAAACGAAGATACAATTGAGCCTCGAAGTGTTTAATGATTTGCCAATGTGGCGATGCAAGCGGAGTTAGGGCGTTAAAATGCGTTTTTTAGCTGATTCTGCCGATCTGTTTGGATGGAATTACACGGTGGCTGTATGTCCTGCTTTCCGTACCTTGCTGTTCCACTGGGCGTACATTATGAGGTTTGTTTTCATTGTACAGGATACACAGCCTATTGACCGCTTGCGTCATAACGTTGTTGGTTACAAAATATCATTTGTGACCTTGTCAAGTATGTGGATTATTAAACACTTGTACATATTTTACATCGTGATTTTAATTTTTCTAAAGCTGTCTTAGAATTAAGTGTTGATGATAATTAATGAAGTTGAATATTGATATTTAAAGTACACATACAATATATATACTGTAATATCTATGTATATATAACATATACACACACGCTGTATATATTCTATTTGAGTAAACGTGTGTTCATCTAAATATTAATCACAAAACGAATTTATTGTAAACTATTGAGAAAAAACTATCAATACTATAGAATCAATAGCTTTCCAAACTCAGAATAGTGGACGCAAACGAACTAATACAAGTATCACTTGTGTTACTTAATTTGTTGCCCTTCTTTACTGACATACTGCATGTTTCCTACATAAAATTACTGTCACCGCGGTGTTTACGCACAACATCGACTGTACAGGGTTAGAGTAATGGGGGGCGAATAGGAAGTAGAATTTTAAGTTACGAATTTTTACTGTTGTGTTGTTAATCTAACTGCGTTGTTAATTTCGTTCCCCAGGACCACGGTGCAACATTGAACAAGGGCTATACATATACGGGATACTGGACACATTTAACACCGTTTTTGTTCCTGGAGTAGCTGCTACTGGTGAATGCGCTGCCAAGCTAGAACGTCATGATTAGTAAGTGAGTAGTAAGTCATGATTTAATGCAGTATTGATCTCAGGTAACAAAAATACGTACCCCGAACGTTCGACACGAATGTCCTCTGAACGTTTTCTTGTGGGGGTTCCCTATTAACGTCCCAAGGGAATGTTCGTAGGACGTCGAAAAAACATTCTGGGGAATATTCGGGAACGTTCCCTGAACGTCCTATGAACGTCTTGTCTTGTAATTTCATACTTTTTATTCTAATGCAAGATAGCTTAATACACACAACACGTAACAACGACAGGCTTCAGACTCATTTTATGTGTGTGTGTACCATGCTTATATTACATTGTGGGGACAAAATTAAATTCAATTCCCCAGGAGGTAATATAAACCTGAAATTTTTACCTTGGCACATTGGTCGTGTTCCCCACAAGGGGTAACTCAATTTTATAAAAATCTCTAAATGCAATAAAAAAATAGCCAAAAGTCTTGTGTTTTGTTGGGTTACTCGAGGTTAATTAAGGTTAGGGCTGGGTAAAGGTTAGGATTGTCATAGGATTAGGGTTAGGCCCATTGAATGGAAGGTCCCCAACATAAGTCTTTGTGTGTGTGTGTGTGTGTGTGTGTGTGTGTTTGTGTGTGGCTAAATGCAGTGGTGTTGACTGGGCGTTTTGTTGTCCTCTACAGTTTGTCTTCGTGTTGGAGCGTATTAATATAAATGAACAAAGAAACAAATTTCTTTCATTATAGTGGCATCTGGAGATTCATCAGGAAGTTTAATTGTAAATAGAGGCCAATGTTAAGAAAGAAACATTGCATTTCCATTAGATACATTCAAAATAGAGGTCAAAGTATTAAGGCCAACATAACTACCAAATCAGTAGCTTACAAGACATGGCAACGTGAAGTATTAAATTCCTGTTGAATAAATGTAGTTTATAAATAATATAACAATAAAGCAATAAAACTAATAGTACATGTTTCAGCATGACAGCTACCTCTTCTCCTAAATTTCCTTCGGGATCAATGAAGTCTGTCTGTCTTTCTGTCTGTCTGTCAGTCAGTCAGTCAGTCAAACATATAATGAAAGGTTTATTTTTTAGGATGATATTACCTGGAAGAAAAATAGCTTTAATAGTTTTACGAAAACTACCCCACATTAGCTAGGTAGTCTACTTAAATGAAGCTCCTTTTGCAAACAACATTTTCACAATCTGAAGTGATTATTTCTAGCCGCTTTCCCATCGCCTAAGACGTGAGCTGTCAGAGCTTGCATTGCTGCTACTTACGTTTGGATTTGTCAGACTACCAGTCCATTGCATAGTTTGACGAAGAGTGTCCCTTGTATTAAGAACAGAACGCTTATAGCCTTACAGTGAAATTTACATTAACGTGGGAACTTCCTCTGCAGACGTTTTCCTGGCACTAAAATGGGACGTTTGCCAGCGTTGGGAATAGCCTGGAAAAGTCCGATGGTTAGGTAAAGAACTAAATGTAGAAGTATGGCCAGTGGGCTGGACTTTCTTGTGTGGTGACCGAGGCGCAATATAGTTTCACCAGGTGTACCATGTTGGGTAATTAATAGGGATTGCATAGTTTGTGAATTGAAAGATATAAAGGGGGAGACACGTGAATACGAGAGGGCACAGGGTACGAGAGGGTTCTCTCTCATATAGATAGATCGATAGATAGATAACATTGGCATACTTCGGCCACGACCCCCATAATGGACTTCCTGAGGTCTGGAGTCCTCCATATGGTGGACTGGTTAGAAGCAGCAGGTGCAATTGTTCACGGAGAGTGAGCGGAGGGTGAGCGGAGGACTCCCTCTCCGGGCGTTTTTATTGTTTGTTTTGTGTAAGTCCTTTTGAAATCTTTGGGTAGGGCTGCCTTATTGGTTGGGAGGCCTTTATATAAAAAAGCAGACATCAGTAAAAGTTCAGATGATGTCCCTTGTTTTCTGGGGTCCTGTGGTTTCCCTGTTTGTGCTGATTTTCCAGCTGAAATTACTGTATTAACTGAACCTTTTGCCCTTATTTTATGATGCACTAGGAGAAACAGGTGAGAAAACAAACCCTTATAATGGAAGGCCTACACTTGGGTTTGGGGTTGGGCAGTGTGATTTTTGACATGTTTAGTGGACGAAAACAACAAAACTCAGTGTTACATAGTTAGAATTAAGGAACCTGCAGCCAAAATAGTGTGCTCGTCACCAGAGTTTGCCCTGCCTCTTACAATTACATGAATTCTTACACCTTGTATTGAGTTTTCTTATAGTCGTCATTCACTTTCGGCTGCTCCTGTCAGGGGTCGCCACAGAGGACCAACAGTCTCCATCTCCTCCTGTCCTCTACATCCCGCTCTGTCACACCAACCACCTGCATGTCCTCTCTCACCACATCCATAAACCTCCTCTATGACCTTCCTCTTTTCCTCTTGCCTAGCAGCTCCACCCTCAGCATCCTTCTCCCAATATACCCAGCATCTCTCTTCTGCACATGTCCAAACCAACACAACCTTGCCTCTCTGGCTTTGTCTCCAAACTGTCCAACCTGAGCTGACCCTCTAATATACTCCTTCTTAATCCTGTCCATCCTCGTCACACCCGATGCAAATCTTAACATCTTTAACTCTCCCACCTCCATCTCTGCCTCTTGTGTTTTCGTCAGTGCCACCGTCTCCAGCTCATATAACATAGCTGGTCTCACTATCGTCTTGTAGATGTTCCCTTTCACTCTTCCTGGTACCTCTCTGTCACAAATCAGACACACCTTCCTCCTCTCCTTCTTCTTTGGCCAACAGTAGCTCAATTTCCACCAGCCCCCCGTTGGCTAACAGTGCTGGTGGCGGTCATTGTTAACCTGGGCCTCGACCCATCTGGTATGGAAATCAGTTTTGTTGTCCGCATATTAGATTTAGCAAAGATTTTACACCAGATGCCCTTCCTGATGTAACCCTCCCCATTTATCCGGGCTTGGGACCGGCACTAAGAAACACACAGCGCATCCCCAGTGGCTGGGTTATTGAGTTTTCTTATAGTGATATTCTGAAATTTGAAATCCAAACCAAAAACTACATTGACCTAGACAGTTACCTATTTTGCTGTACCAATGTCCTTGACACAACTGTGTGAGAAGACCTCATGCTGGACAGCAACATTACATCTATAATCAAAAAGACCCAACAGTGAATGTACTTCTTACATCAGCTCCAGAAATTCATACTACAGCAGGCACTACTGGTTCAATTCTACATTGTAATAATAGAATCAATTCAATTCAATTCAATTCAATTCAATTAAATTTTATTTATATAGCACTTTTAACACAAAGCACTGTCACAAAGCGCTTTACATAGTCCCGGGCCCACAGTCCCCAGAGAGTAAGCCAAAGGCGACAGTGGCAAGGAAAAAATCCTTCAGGAGGAAGAAACCTTGAGAGGAACCAGACTCAAAGGGGAAGCCCATCCTCCTCAGGCCAGCACCGGGCAGGACAAATTAATGAATACAAATTACAACAATAAATACAAAAGAGCAAGTCTTGTATCAGTCTGGGGGACAGCAGGGTCTTGTAGGTTGCAGTCCAGTGATCAGAGCAGGCTCGATGGCTCAGAAGGCAGCAAGCTGGTCAGACAGGACAGCTGAAGTGGAGGGAGGGCCCTGTAGGCCAGCAGACGATATGAAGATCTCTTGAATCCGAGCCTCCAAGGGAAGCACCCCATAAGAGGGGGGGCACAGGGGAAAGAGAATATGTGTGAGTAGAGCAGTGATTTAAGGTGGCAGAATAATGGGCAATAAAAAATTAAACAAAATCAGTTGTAATATCCTCCATTGCCATGTCCTCCAGTGCTGCATGAGTGCAATTTAAGCATAGACCACAGTGCATTGTGTAATGTGCAGAGAAAACCACTACTGGCCAGCTCCCAACTATCAAAAAATACATATTCTCCTCAATGTTGATGAAGAGGGTAAGGAAAATCATGCTTGACCTCTTGTACCCTGCTCAATACCTCTTCCAGGACCTTCCTCTTCAATGCAGGCTGAGACTGAGAGTATCAAAGACCAGTGGCTTGTACTATGAAGTAAGTTTTACATAGCCAGAGTTAACTTGATTAAGCTGGGATAACTAAGCCTGATTGCTGCAATCAGTGGTAAATGGCACTCTGATTGTAGCACCCAAAACTTGAAAGTAAGCCTTAAGAAACCTCGCTAAGCCAGTAGACTCATGTCATAGTACACCTCAAAGGACAACTCGCCACTAAATAGCTTCTTTGTCAGAGTTATATCCCTCATAAATAAAGACAGATCCCTGTGCTGAGCTATTGCATGTTAGCAGTGCTCGCATTGAGCATCTAACAACCAAGCGTGAATCTACGTATGGGTGAGATGGGCAGCGCTGGTCTGGTGGCACCATGGGAAATTCACATTGTGGCTGCACAGGATGGCCTTTCCATCTTCCCCACTTTGGTGTTACGAAATTCTGGCTTATGGTTTTCTTTTTTTCCTCAGGGGGTGCTTCACATTGGTTTTGCCCAGGGTGCCAAATAAGTCAGAACCACTACTGTTAATAACTGTCTCTTCAAATATATATTTGGACATTTCCTCATATTTTTCTGTGTCCGGTGTATTTGTACTGTGCTTTTAAAATATTCTATTAGCTGTTGGACAGAGGAGTTGTCTGCATATTTAATGTGTTTATATGTTCTTTGCCTTTTTGTTCACCACCAGTACCAACACAAATTCCTAATGCATTTTGAATTTGGCAATAAAGAATTACAATTCCTTGACTTTGATAATAAAGTAGTAAATGGTAATTATTTGTATGGTCAAGAAAAGGGTGTATTGCCCTCTCCAGGTTGGGGATGAGTTCCTGCCTCAAGCAGAAGAGATTAAATACCTCAGAGCCTTGTTCATGAGTGTGGGAAGAATGGAGCAAGAGATTGGCAAGCAGGTCGGTGCAACATGAACTGCACCAGTCTGTTGTGTTGAAGAGAGAGCTGAACTGAAAGGCAAAGCTGACACAGGTAATATGTCACACAGGATAGCCCGACTGCCTCCAAAATGGCCAGGTGTCAACAACTGTGTTATCCAGGAGCACAGGAACACTCTGGATGGACTGGCAGGCCATCATAGGTTGCATTCACATTATGGGCAATGCAGACATACCAATTAAATGTACATCTTTGGACTGCAGGAGGAAATGAAAGGGAAACCTGCACAACACAGGCATGATGTGTAAACTGCACGTGCATACAGAGTGCAAGTAGGATTCAAGCCCCCCATTGTGGAGGGTAAGCTAATAGTGCCAACCATTGAGCAACCATGACCCCAAATACTGTTTATGATGGCATTATTTTCAGAGTAAACATTACTCAAGGAAAGTAAAGACAGCAACCACAGAAATTCCTGCAGCTTACAGATAGAGAACAGCTGCAATGCTGTAGCTTAAATCCCTGCCCATCCTCATTTGAGCTCTTCTCTTTTCAGAGGATATTGTGAAAGAAGCATTTCCTGTGACAGGAAAGCATGTATTGGGTAATAAAGTGATTCTCAGTCCACTGTGTGTATTTTTTTTCCTGAGGGAGTAAAATTGCCAGACATGATCGAGATGCTTGACTTTTGGCCTGGGCCATATTTTTGTACTGAACTGAAATATCTATAAATTCAACAAGAAAACACACATTTTTTTGTTATTTGTGAAATCTTACATTTTCAACATACAGCTACTCAGAAAGCTGAAATATGGAAGTGTACAGCACCACACAATATCATAGTTATCAATGTTCTCTCTCCCCCCACCCCCGCTACTGTGGTGTTCCTTTCAGAGGTCCAGATTAAAGAGGTCCCCCTATTTGTCTGTTGGCCTACCGTACCCTCCCTCCCTGTCACCTGTCCATCCTGACCGGCTTGCCGTCATCTGTCCCACCAAACCTGCTCTTCAACCTGACTACCTGACTGCCTCCTCCAATATGCCTTTGTCCATCTGACTGTTGTACCTCATTGTTGTTTCATATTCGTATTAATGAACTCGTCCTGCCCAGTGCTGGCCAGAGGAGGATGGGCCTCCCCCTTGAGTCTATAATAGCCTATATTGCTGTATACTGGTGCTATAATTTGTCCTGGTTATCGGAACATTTAACACTGTATATGGCATTTTGCTAATATTTTGAACATATTTTGTATGATTATTCTATTTTTAGCTCTTATTTTGTATTTATTTATTGTATTGTTAACTATTTGTACTCTGCTTTTAAATTGTCCCTTTCACTTTTTAAATGCTCCTTTGGGGTTGTCACAAAAGTAATTTCGTTGTGTTACACAATGACAATAAAGTGCTTGAACTTGAACTTTTTTTGTCAGCTCAGCTGACTGCAAGCTTGGTTTGCATTCAAAACGGAAAAAAAAAAATCACTGATGAGATGCAAGTTTCGCCTTAAAGTGTGATAATAGTAAACAATAAAGAAGGTTTTGCTGCCCAGCAACAGTGAAACCTATGGTGGATTCAAAATTAAAATGGTAGTCTCCCCTGGGGGGTATTCCGGAAAGTGGACTTCACATATCCCATATTTGAATCTCAATAAATCCTGAAGTCAGGCTTTTGGTTTTCTCCAGTCAGAATTCCAGTCTTTGTGTTCAACATTTAGCTGTATATTTAAGGTCGTTGGGGGGGGATTGGCTACAGCAGCCACTGTTTTGTGCAACTTGTAGACAAATCTACCAACCTATATGTGTATTTCCTGCTGCAGGAGTGATTGCATGCTATACAAATTTGACATAGCGCTGTGACACTGGCCTATTGTAAACTTGCAAAATGAAAACTGCTGTAGTGTTCAAGTACGTAGTACACTGGTAGTACTATAAAAAACTGAACTTTTGTATATTTGTTAAAAAAAATAGTACAAGCGGTGTTAGCAAATATACAAATAAATGCAATTTTGGAAATAACCAAAATATAGATTTATAGTGTGACATTCATATCAATAACTTAAGGATTCAGGCAATATTAAAACATGACTTTCATAACTAAATGGCCTTATTTATATTTAATGCATGACTCTTCTGGGGATTCCTTGTTTTAAATGTAAATAGAGACTGATTTTAACATTTACGTAAATAAATGTTATTGATGATCATTGATGTGGTTATTTGTAATAACCGCTAGTTGAACACAGCGTTGTGGTGAGTTCGAAGCCCCTCACAGGAAACATAGATCTAAAGGGTGGGAACACGCTTGATCTGCACACCTGTTCATCACAGCACAAAACGTTTCAAGGTGGCAAGCCACCTAATCCCCGATTGGGAGACCACCCACAACAACATAATGTACAGATCCAGAAGCAGGAACTGATCCTACAGCCTTGCCATTGTGCAGCTACAGAGCTACACACCGAGGCCGTAGCAGTTTAACATGTTAACACGCATGTCTTTGATTGCCTGTTTTAAAGTTTCTCAGAAAGGGAACACAGTAAGAGATCCTTCCTTGTTGGTAACCTGCTGTAAAAATCAATCACTGTCTAAATTCATTCCTGCCTCTCTGGCTGGAGCCTACCCTTCAATAATGGAAAGTAAATCCCTTCTTTGAGTTGGATTTTCAGAAAATGAGCTTTTATTAAGAGAAACAAGATAAGACCGTATATGTTCATCAGAGCCAAATCAGCAGTGGGAGAAGGAACACTGAATGTAAGAGTCACTAGCAGAACAACGTAAATATGAATCATCTCTCAAATCACAGTTATAAAAGTTAAATAATATATTTACGTACAAAGACATCAGATATTCTTTGGCAGAGCAGGAGGCGCGACTGCAAAGGTCCTCTCTATGCTCTCAGACTGCAAAGGGCAGATGATTGAAGAAAGAACAGGAGATGGGGAACGTGCACATTACAAAAAAGCCCTGGCAGCAATGTCCAATAGACCGTACCCTGACTAGAGAATATGGATTAATATGCCAAGGCAGTCTGCTCACTTTAAAAGCTCACTTTCATAGCAGCAATTTAAAAAAGTCAAAATTTAAATTATTGTTATACAAAAGAACTGTTAAATGACTGAATACAAAACTGCGATGCATATAGAGAGTGGTGAGGTTTTGTCAAAAAACACCACTACTCACCTGTAACAGTTTCTTTAGGATAATATTTGTTTCACTGAATGCAATAGACAGAGACTGCCCTTAGACAGCCGTAGGCCTTAGAAAGGCTCCCCAGAGCAATTTTTTGTGATTTAATGCCTTGTCTAAGGGCCCATTGGTGACACAGTGCCTTTTTGCTGGTTGTGGGATTTGAACCGATGACTTTCCGGTTAGAGGTACAGACACCTAATCCACAGAGAGATGAACCATAGATGTTTCTCACCTGCCTGTTTCCCCACATGTAACGTGTTTCTGACTATTGGGTCTGCAGCAGTTATTTTCAACTACAAGTAACATCTGGGAATGGACTTTAAAGAAATCCGCAGTGGAGAGATGACATGGCTTCTGAATTGCTCCTTAAGTTTCATTAATGTCCTCATCCTCTCACTGGCAGGTTAACTTATACATATATAATAGTGATTGAGTGACTCCTGGAATCAGCAAATCTCTGATCATGGAATGCATTCCATAATCAACATTTAATTGCTCATTTATTGAAATGATTGCAAGTAAATTGACAACACAAAACGTGTGAAGAAGGATGTCCGGAAAAATATCCTGCAAACGTTTTCTCCCTGTAACAGGGAAAGCCATATCATTGAAGAGTACCTGGCCTATATACGCGCATCATTGCATATCCCACAAGGAGAGAAATTCTTCACAATGTTCCATTCAACAAAACTTCTGAACATACTTCTGAGGGCCAGACAAATATCACTTTATAGTAGTTTTTCATTATAGTAGTTGTTCATGAAACTCAGCTGAACCCCAGTTAAACCCCGTTGCCAAGACAACATGTTGCATAAAGGCTAAAGATTTGGACTTGAAGATGAATGGTTCACTGATGATGATGAGTTGGCCAAAGTCTACAAGATAATATGAGCGGCATTACTGAACGCTCCTTTTAGCATCAGGATGTGTGTCACGGTCCTGGGGGACACGAGACACACAACCAGACGCGGCAAGAAAAAACCGGGAACTTTGAGCAGCTCAACCCTTTGAAGACCCAAAGGGCAGGGAGGCTCAATGAGTGCATCAGAAAGGCCGGAGAACACAGGACAGGGCTCCAGGAGAAGGTAAGGTATGGAAAGACATGAACAGGGAACAACAAAGCATAACAGATACACATGACAGGCTGGAGAGACAGACTAGACCTCCGTGGAGACTATGGGGAACCAGTACCAGACTTGGAAGGAAACCAGACGCACAGGAACAGAGTTCCATGGGGACGCAGGCGCACAGGAACAAGGGAAGGCTTGTCCATCCGTTGGCATCAAGTACCCACAGATCGGGGTGACTTTGGGCTCCACAGGCTGGATCACTCTTGGCTATCCACTGGAATATAGTAATACGAGCCACTCAGACAGGCAGGCATACCATGGTGGGGCCCTAGGCATCTGAGGGAGCAAGGAGCTGGCTCAGAGCACCAAGTAAGGCAGTACGATCAAGCAGGACTCACCAGGCACCCTCAAAATCAACTGACACGTGGAAATAGGCAAGGGAAACCAGGCAACCAGCACCAAGTGTGTAACGAGGCAAGAAGCATCACCACAGCAACCAAGTACAGCCCAAGAAACCAACTGCAGCAAGGCCGATAAAAGCGGACAGTTAGGTAAAGTTAGCAAGGTTAACAACAGCTGGAAAACCGGGAAACGACGGCAATATCGGCTTCGTCTGCCGTCATCCGTTTTGGATGTACAAATTATAAAGCATTTTCCAACAGAACAAAAAAGAAACACAGGGCTGTGTGCCGATTCTGTAACAAGTGCCCGAATGGGAGCCAAAATGTTGACGAATTTAATGTTCCTTGTGTAATTATGCACTGTTGTAGACGTCACAGTGCTTTTTAAAAACACATTACTATGTCAATCTAGGCTGACAAGTTTTGAAAGCATTCAATAGACTTTTTTCTTTTAAATGTAAACGTGGCCCTTAAATGTTATTGAGAAACTGAAAAAAAAAACTTTTATAGATGCAAAAAGTATAATAAAAAAATCAAGAAAAAATAATTTTCTTTTATTTCATATAAATATGTGCATTATTGTTTAGAGTATGTGAACATTAAAGTTTTTCAATAATACGGTCTTTTGGAATTGCATAAATAAAAACATAGCCCTAATGTGGGTGTTCTATGGGTATTTGCATAGGAAGTACTTGATAACCCATGGCCAGTCATCTGTGACGTGTGATTAAAATAAGGAGTTTCTGTTGTAAATTTATTTAACTAACTCAAGCATTATTTATACAACGAAGACACGAGAATATCAGGTACAATTCAATCATATACAACTCTAAGTCACTTTTAATCTTCAATGATCCAAAGACATAAACTGCCCTCTGTATGGATCTTATCATCCTCGACTTTTTTTTTTTTTTTTTTTTTTTTTTTTTTTTTTTTTTTTAAACGCTTTTTTTTGTTTTTTTGGGGTTTTTTTGGTTGGTCGTTAAATAGTTTTTTTTTTAATTAATTATCGTCTTAAGTTCATCTCTG